>JAOWBW010000216.1:0-654037 GCA_026119855.1 Campanula takesimana
GAAATTCATTCTTTCATTGTTCTAATTTAGGGTGAAATTGAACTTGCAGTAGTTGAGGTTTGTTTAAATCAGTGGATGATTTTATTGTTATGGATCATTTAGCAAACTGGGCATGTTAATTGAAACAGATATTAACTTTGGTTCCTACAGTATGTCTTTTCCCCGTCCTTCAATTGAGTCATTGATTGTTTATTTATTTAATTTAATTTTATGATGGAAACTATGGTGTTGGTTGATTATTTAATTCATTCTTTCATTGTTCTAATATACGTAGTCTTTTTTTTTTGTGATGACAAGATTAATATTGATGGAAGAATAAATCTATAGCATAAAGATCTAGTATTTGCTACTACCAATCCATGATCTAGAAATTAGCTACTCGAATTCATAACAAAAGAAACAAGAAAAATAATAAAGAACATCAAAACCTGGAATAAATTGATGAAAATTCTTGATACAACTCTGAATCCTTGAATAAAGTATATATCTAGTATTGTGGATGGAATGTTATATTTATACTAGGGCTAAGGAGGTGTAAAATTAGAAAAACTTAGGATTCCTTGTTGAAAAATGAGAAAATAAGTGCTGATGGCCGGAATTCCCCAGGAGCCCTTGGTATTTTTGGTTTCCAGAAAAGCCCTCCGAAAATTCCCCAAAGGTCCTCCAAAATTCCAGAGAAGTCCCTGAAAATTTGTAAATTACTGAAAAGCCCATCATAATTTTGATAATTCCTCAAAGGTCCCTGAAAATTCCTCTAAGGTCCTTGAGGGCGCCTGCCCACTTTGAGAGTGGGCGCTCGCCCACTTAATCAGCCCTCTTGGCAATTCGGAGCTCAAGTGCGTGATTTGTACTTTTACGCGTAAACTTCCGGAGGCCATAACTTCTTCATACGAACTCCGATTTGGATGTGTAAACTATCGTTGGAAAGATCTTTTCGAGTACTATCCAATGAATTGATTGATCAGAGGTCACATCTCTTTATCATTATGTTCTGATCCGCTTTTTATCCTTCTTTTCACGCTTTAGCATACATGAATCCGTACATTCGTCCGCTCCTTCCCTATACTCATAAATACTCCAAAAACCATCAAAACACCCAAGGTTTGAGCATCTAATAAGTCATAAAAGTATATCATTTGGATGGGTAAAAACACATCCATCAAATACTCCCAAACTTATCTTTTGCTCGTCCTCGAGTAAAACAAAACAAATATAAAACTAAAAACTACAAAAAACTAAAAACAATGAAAACAAATATTTTTGGGATGTTCTCAATACATATTGGAGTTGTTAGCCAAAAGTCTCAGGGTTCCTCACACAAGTGCCAATAAATAGGTACCATTGAAAAACCAAATTGCAACACATACACACTACTAACTCGTTTGATTTTCCACCGCAGCATGATAGGATGAGTGATGTTGGTGATCAATGCGACCAAAATAAGATTAGCTTATGGGATCACTTAAGTTAATGCTCTTATTCCACAAATGATGCTGATGATACACGTTAACCCAATCAAGGACACTCATAATCATGTATACACAGTTGTCAACCCGATTACCGATATTGAAGGAAAAATATGGCATAAATTTTAAGCACAACAAACGTGCGGGGCTAGGTTCACGGTTACAAATGAAGGTAAGGACATACGAATTTAAGAAATTGGACTAAGAAGTCTTCTACAATGTGTACATCCTTGATGGATGGCTTTTCATGTATATATTATCTACATCTTCATGTTATTTTTCTGGACTTTTTGATGTAATTTAGAATAGAATTGATGTAATCGTGGTCTTTATGTAATTAAGGAACTTTGTTAGGATTTGTGTATTTTGGAACACTTTTAGTGTTATTATGTAACTACAAAGTCCGAGAGCTTAAAGTGTGGCAGACCAAGGTCGGGTCAACATCAAGAGTCAAAGTCAGTCGTGGTCAAAGTCAAGAAGAAAAGAAGGAAAAGCTGGAAACTAGACCAGGCGCCCGCTTATGAAAGTCCAGCGCGCGCTCATGATTCTCCAGGCGCCCGCTTACATCAAAATCCGGAAAAGCAAAGTTTCTGTAATTTCCAGGCGCCCGCTTGACTAGGGATAGGCGCCCGCTTGTGTGATCCGTACGGTTTTCGGGTTTCCTGTTCCAGTCGGGTTTTAACTCAATTTCCCTACTTTTGGCCCTAGTTTTCTCTATGTATAAATATTAGACTGCAGCCTTTAGTTTGAGGATGCTTTGTTTTAGGTTTTCTTTAAGTTTCAAGTTGTAAACAAGATTTGGGGAGATTATTCATCATCAAGCGTTTATCCAGGTTCATGATTTTTAATTATATTCTTGTGTTTATTGCTATGTTGATGAGTAGCTAAGCTTTTAATTCATGGGTTGGATGTAAAACACTATCTAATTCTATGTTATAAATGTTTTAATCATATTGATTTCATTCTAGTTGTTCAAAGTATTTTAATCAAGTTTTTAGGGTTTCAATAATTGAACTAGTCATTATTGCCTTTTTAACAATTTAGGGTTTTAACTCCGCCATTGATTTGGGGATTAAAGCGTAGACCAATGCTTTGAGTATTATATTTATTTGATGCCGTGATAGAAATCAAGTGAATATAGGTTCAATTGTTCTTGAGAACTTAATAACTTTTTAAATAATTACATGGACTTGATTTGCGAAGTGTGATTAGATAAAGAGAAAAAGATTGTAATCCGGCCGCCTCACCGTCCCAACCTTTACAAGAAGTGAACGAACCCTGGAATAAATCAATAACTTTATTTGAAAATAACATAGAAGGATGATAGTGTGAAATCCAACCCGTGAATCTCTTTAATCTATTTACTTCGTTATTAGTTGATCATTGCTTTGTTAATTAGTATTTAATTTCAGTTTTAGTTAGTAAAATAAAATCAAATCAAAAACCCCCCTCTGGTTACTATTTGCACTAATTAAATTAACTCGTTTATCCAACAAGTCTCTGTGGGATCGACCCTCGCTTTCGCGCGTTACTACTACGGTAACTAGTGCGCTTGCTAGGTATTTTATTACTTGGAATTTTATCCATCAAGTTTTTTGGCGCCGTTGCCGGGGACTTGTTTTGATTTACAAGTTAATTCAGTCGGTGTATGTTTGGTAGACGTTCATTGAACCCCGAGTTGGTTCCTTGGACGATAATATCGATAGACTTGACAGGGGCATTCCCCTATTTCTGAGTCTGAAGCTTCTGTCACCGAGACAGAAGTATTTTTAAGTGATTTTGAAACTTCTTCCACCGGGGGAGAAGAAATTGAAGTTGTAATGGCTAATCCCTTAATGAAAGAATATGCTAGGCCTAAGGTTGACACATCGGTGTCATGTATTGTCCTGACTGAGGCCGCTAAATCTTATGAGGCAAAGGGCATTACTTCAGTCAGTTGCCCAAGTTTCAGGGTCTTCCCGCTGAAGACTCTTTGAACTTTTTGAGAGAGTACATGATGATCATATCAGGATTCCCTGTAAAAGAGGGGTTACTGATGAACAATTAAGACTTAAGTATTTTCCTTTCTCTCTTCAAGGGGCAGCTAAAACTTGGCTTATGTTACTTCCTGCGAGGAGTATCACTACATGGGATGGATTGCATGATGCATTCTTAAAGAATTTTTCCCGCATGCTACTTTGGCCACCTTTAGACAGAAAATCATAGGGTTTACTCAAGAGGTAGGTGAGCCATTTCATGAGGCTTGGGATAGGTTCAAAATGTTGCAAGTGCAGTGCCCCCATCATGCTTTTCCTGAGGCCCTTTTACATCAAACATTTTATGGTGGGTTAACTGCAGCAGACCAAGCTATGGTCGACAATGCAGCAGGCGGCTTTCTAGGAGCCAAAACTGTTGACCAAACCCAAGAATTATTTGAGATGTTGGGGGCCAATTCACAAGAAAAAGGTTCTAGAGGGAAACCTAGGGGAGTGCATGAGTTGAGTGGTATGGATGAGTTCGCTAGGCAGGTGTCTTTGTTAAACCAAAACATGGCTAAAATGAATTCTAATATGTCTTCCTCAAGTGCTAATGTGGTATCTGATTTTTGTGCTAATTGTGGATCTAACACTCATGCTACTAATGGTTGTCCAGTTGTTGCACAGTTTGATTCTGAACAGGTAAATGCGATGCAAGGGTATCCCCCAAGGCAAAATCAAGGTGGTATGTACTCTAACACTTATAATCCAGATTGGAAAAACCACCCCAATTTTTCTTGGAGGGGTAACCCAGGAATTCAGTACCAGCAGCAGAAACCTCTATATCCTCCTCCCCCACAAGGGAATCCAGAACAGCAGCCTAAGCAATCACTGGAGGATATGATGAGGACCATGATGCAAGAGCAGCAACAAATGAAGATGATGATGGAGCAGCGTGAAAAGCAGCAGGATGCTGTCAACAAAAAGCTGGAGACCCAGATTGGTCAACTTGCTGTGGGTCAGCAAGGGCATAAACCAGGAACCTTCCCTAGTCAAGGGGAGCAAGCCAAGGCCATTATGACTCTGAGAAATGGCAAACAGGTAAGCAATGAGGTATGTCCTAACTCTCCTTCTGAAACTGCTGAACCACCTGTTGTTGAGAATGTTGTTAGTAAGAGTACTGATGGCATGGGGGAAATTCCTGTGACTGATTCTTCCACCCCCAAGCCATATGTACCTCCTGTACCGTTTCCTGGTAGATTCATGAGAAGTAAGCTGGATAAGCAAATGTCTGATTTATATGACATGTTTTCAAAAGTAAACATTAATCTTCCTTTGTTAAATGTCATTAAAAATATCCCAGCTTATGCAAAGTTTTTCAAAGAACTTAACTCCAGGAAACCCAAGTATGGGAATGATGAGAAGTTGATTATGGGAGAAAGTGCTAGTGCTGTGGTACAACAGAACCTCCCACCTAAATTGAAGGACCCCGGAAGTTTTAACATTTCTATAAGTTTGGGGGACTCTAAAAAGGTGAAGGCAATGTTAGATCTCGGTGCTAGCATTAATTTGTTACCTCATCATTTGTATCTTGAGTTGGGTTTACCTGAGCTACAACCCACCACAATGACCTTGCAATTGGCTGACCGTTCAATCAAGAGGCCATTGGGAATTGTGGAGGATGTTTTGGTGCAGGTAGCCAATTTGATTATCCCTGTGGATTTTGTTGTGCTTGAGACTGTTAATGGTGTTGGGAATAGTCAGGATTCTCCCATATTGCTTGGGCGTCCATTTATGGCTACTACTAACACCATCATTAATGTGGGTGATGGGACTCTATCTATGTGTGTGGCTAATGAGAAAATAGAAATATCTGTGTTTGATGTCATGCAAAGTCCCTTAGATGATGAGTCTTGTAACTGTGTGGATATTGTTGAGGATTGTGTGAGTGAAGTCGTGTGGCATGAGAGAGAATGTGAGGAGTTAGAGTCTTTGCTGTCAAATGGTGGTGAGAAACTTAGGGATAATGCGGATGTTCAACTGATGGCTATGGAAAAGGCCGACGAACACCATCCTAGTGATGGCCCGTTTCATCCCCTAGGCCACTTCAATGAGAAGTCGGTGCCTTCTATTGTAACTCCTCCAGCTCTTGAGCTGAAGCCCTTCCTTCCAATTTAAAGTATGTCTTTCTTGGGGAGGGTGAGACTTTGCCCGTGATAATTGCCTCAGATTTGACCATAGAACAAGAGGCCAAGTTGATCAGAGTGCTTCGTGAGCACAAGCAGGCCATAGGGTGGACCTTAGCAGATATTAAGGGTATAAGCCCCTCCATGTGCATGCACAAAATTAATCTCATAGATGGTGCTAAGCCGTCTAGAGAGAGACAAAGGAGGTTAAACCCTCACATGGAGGAGGCGGTTAGGAAAGAGGTCCTAAAATTGTTGGATGCAGGCATTATCTATGCCGTTGCTGATAGTGAGTGGGTGAGCCCGGTTCAAGTCGTTCCAAAGAAATCGGGCTACACGGTCACCACTAATGAGAAAGGAGAAGAAGTGCCAAAAAGGGAAGTGACTGGTCTGAGAATGTGCATAGATTTGCGCAAACTGAATGCTGCAACAAAGAAAGATCACTTCCCTTTGCCCTTTATTGATCAGATTCTTGAGAGGTTAGCTGGACATGAGTATTATTGTTTCTTGGATGGTTTTTCGGGGTATAACCAAATCCCTATTGCACCAGAGGACCAAGCCAAGACCACTTTTACTTGTCCTTTTGGCACATTCGCATTTAGGAGGATGCCCTTTGGGCTTTGTAATGCACCCGCGACCTTTCAAAGGTGTATGACATCCATCTTCTCTGATTTGATTGAGCGATGTGTCGAAGTCTTCATGGATGACTTCTCGGTATTGGGAACAGTTTTGATGGGTGCCTTGAGAATCTGACATTGGTCTTAAAATGTTGTTGCGAGACAAATCTGACCCTTAGTTGGGAAAAATGTCATTTTCTTGTGAGGCATGGTATTGTGCTAGGGCATTTGGTGTCAAATAAGGGGATTGAGGTAGACAAGCAAAAATCGATGTGATTTCAAAATTGCCTCCCCCTGTGTCGGTTAAGGGTGTGCGAAGTTTTCTGGGCCATGCAGGTTTTTATAGGCGTTTCATAAAAGACTTTTCAAAAATTTGTAAGCCTTTATGTAACCTGCTGGCTAAGGACACCGAGTTCATCTTTGACCAAGAGTGTTTAGAGGCCTTCAATCTGCTGAAGGAGAAGTTAACGTGTGCCCCCATTCTATCCAGCCCCAATTGGTCTCTACCTTTTGAGATCATGTGTGATGCTTCAGATTTTGCGATTGGGGGCTGTTTTGGGGCAAAGAGTAGATAAATTACCTCATGTGATTCACTATGCAAGTAGAACTCTAAATGATGCACAACTGAACTATACTACCACTGAAAAAGAATTTTTAGCAGTTGTGTTTGCTCTTGAAAAGTTTCGTTCTTACTTGCTTGGGTCTAAGGTGATTATCTACTCTGATCATGCTGCACTTAAATACTTGTTAAATAAAAAGGATGCTAAACCTAGACTCCTTAGGTGGATGCTCCTACTGCAGGAGTTTGACATAGAAATAAAAGACAAAAAGGGGACCGAAAATGTGGTGGCAGATCACTTATCTAGGCTAGAGGATTTTACTTTTACTAATGTGATAGATGGTGCGATTCCGGTTAATGAAAATTTTCCGGATGAACAACTATTTGCTTTACATGTTCATGAGCCTTGGTATGCGGATTTTGTGAATTTTATTGTTTCTAATATTATGCCACCGCACTTCACATACGATCAAAAACGAAAGTTTAAATCGGATGTGAAGCATTACATTTGGGATGATCCTTATTTGTGGAAGATTTGTCCTGATAAGCTTTTGAGGAGATGTGTCCCTGAGCATGAACAAGAGAGTGTGTTGCGTTTTTGTCATGAGCTTCAATGTGGTGGGCATTTTAGTGGTCAAAAGACCGCTAGAAATTTTTTTCAAGCCGGTTTGTATTGGCCCACCATATTTAGAGATGCATGTGAGTTCAGTAAGAGGTGTGATAGATGCCAGAAGACTGGTGGCATTGGTCAAAGAGATGAGATGCCCCAACACTTTAATTTAGTTGTTGATATATTTGATGTGTGGGGTATTGATTTTATGGGTCCGTTTCCCCCATCCCATGGTTTTGTTTATATATTGGTGGCGGTGGATTATGTGTCAAAGTGGGTGGAGGCTATTGCCACCCGGACTAACGATGCTAATGTGGTTTCCAAGTTTGTTTGTGAAAATATTTTTAGCAGGTATGGAGTGCCACGAGCAATCATAAGTGATCAAGGAACACATTTCACCAACCGAATGTTCAACAATGTGTTGAAGAAATATGGGGTGGTTCATAAATTAGCCACAGCTTATCATCCTCAAACCTCGGGACAAGTGGAGGTAAGCAACAGACAAATAAAAGGGGTCCTTGAAAAGACGGTGCGTCCGAACCGCAAAGATTGGGCTCTAAAGTTGAGCGATGCATTATGGGCATACCGGACGGCATACAAGACTCCAATTGGCATGAGTCCTTTCCGGATTGTGTATGGGAAGGAATGTCATTTACCGGTTGAGATGGAGCACAAGGCATTCTGGGCAGTGAAAGAGTTGAATATGGATATGGATGCCGCGGGTGAGAAGAGATTGCTCACTTTGAATGAACTTGACGAGTTGCGGCAAGATAGTTATGCAAGTGCCAAACTGTATAAAGAGAGAACTAAAAGATACCATGACAAACAATTGAAGCCAAAAGATTTGAGGCCGGGTATGAAAGTTCTCATTTTCAACTCTCGTTTGAGGTTATTTCCGGGAAAACTGCGTTCCAAGTGGACGGGGCCATTTGAGTTGGTGAAAGTATTCCCACATGGAGCAGTCGAGCTTAGAATTTGAAAACGGGAAATTTGTTCAAAGTTAATGGACACCGGGTGAAACCTTATTATGAGGGGGTGGCTATTAATGAAGAGGTAGAGGTGATCGAGCTGGTGGATCCAGAGAAGGCCAATTAACTCCCATGTGGCATTATGTCGAGCCAACGACTTTAAAACAAAGGCGCTTGTTGGGAGGCAACCCAACCAGGTATCATTTTATTTGTTTTCTTTTGTTTCAGTCTATCATCATTCTTAGCTTGGGAGCATGTTCACGTTTGATGCAATGAGGACATAGCATGTTCTAAGTTTGGGGGTGGTGGTATTCATAAATTAAAAAAAAAAAAAAAAATATATATATATATAATTATTATATTTACATATTTTTATTGCTTTCGTGTCTTTATTTCTGGGTCGGTTCGAACTACGGTGACCTGAGCTCCTTATTGTCCTAGGGAGAACGTAGGCAACGAAAGTGCGGTCAAAAGTTTAGTCCGTGTCATCCTTCATGGATCTCTCCGAGTTTGTGGGTTTATAGGGGAGTGTAAATAGTGTCACCCTCCAAAAATATTTTTATTCTTTGAGTCATTTTTATTTTTTTTTTTTTTTAATGGATATTACGCTTGTGATTTTTGTTTGTGGTGATGTGCAGAAAAGAAGTTCAACCAAGCGAGGCGAAGGTCAAAAAAAAAAAAAAAAAAAAAAAAAAAAAGACCAAGCGCCCGCTTGGATTTAGTCAGGCGCCCGCTTACATGGGTTTTTAATAGAGCAATGTTTCTGGTCAAAGCAAGCGCCCGCCTGGAAGGTCACAGGCGCCCGCTTGGAAGGCGGAAAACCCAGAATTTCGGGGTAAAAGCCCCAAAAAGTGGGTTTTTCCCCAAAATTTCAAAATCCCTAACTCTCTCTCTCTCTAAAAACCGACCCTCCCTCCCCTTCTCTCTACAATTCCTCCCACAAATCACCATCTTCATCCCTCTAAATCACCAAATTTGAATTGCCAAACCTTCTTCCTTCATACATTGGAAGAAATCAACCCAAGAAGTCCATTGAATCCCAAGTCTTGAGAAGGTTTTGAAAATTTCTAAACATCGCGAAAAAAGGGAGAAATTGGGCATCATAGAGTGGGAATTCGAGGTATTCAAGGAAGGAAAAGTGTTCATAAGGGAAAGCTTCATCTAGGTTGGTCATCTTCTCAAACTCCGGCGAGGTTTCCGGTGAGGTTTTCCGGCGATTGTCCGGTAAGAAAATTTCCAGAATTTTTTGTTTTGTTGGTGAATATTAAGTATGCCTCCCAAAGGAAAAGGCCGTGCTCCCCCTCCCCCTGTTGAATTGGATTATGATAGTGCTCGGTTTGTCTCGAGGAAGTCACAAGACTTCTTTGATTCTAAGAAGGGTAATGGGGATACAGTGGAAAGGGGGTTTGACTTTAAGAGTTGTGGGCTGCAAGAGCTGTTTGCTTTTTATAAGTTGAATAAATTAGCGGCAAAGCCAGCTCGAGCGGGAGTTAGCTTGTTGGTGCGGGAGTTTTACGCTAATTTGCACTCGGCATCTGAGGCCGGGAGTGTACGAGTGAGGGGGTGTGATGTGGCTTTCACTGATGCCACTATAAACGAGTTATACGGGATGTCCATGGGAGTTGCTGAGGAGGAATGTGCCTATTGGAAATTGAGGGGTGAGTTGCATGACAATTTGTTGGGTGCGTATCCTAAACTATCAGAGGCCTTTGGGTTTCAGCTAGATCTCAGTTATTTCAAGAATGAGTATATGTTCCATGTGAGTGCTTTGAGGTTTGAACTGAAAGCCATTTACAGATTTATTTGTGAGAGAATAATGCCCACTGGACATTATCAAGAAGTGCACTGGACACGGGCCCCCCTGCTGTATGTGATGGTGAAGAGGTTGCCGGTGGATATTGGGGCCATAATGAGGAATGAGGTCGTTGAGAGGGCCATCAATATGGGTCACAGTAACTTCATTTTTCCAATCATGATCACTCGGTTAATAGAGAAGGCAGGGGTTTCATTGTCAGGGGTTCAGAAGAATTTGGCGGCTGGAACTACTGTGACGAAGACATCTATGGAGGGTGGTAGTTCACATCCGGTGGGAAGCAGGGGCCAGGCGGCCAATGTTGAGGAGGATATTCCGATGACCCAAAGGGAGTTTAGTCATGGTATGTTTGAGCGGATGCAGGGGTTGGAAGAGAAGATAGACGGGTACCACCAGCAGCAGCTCATAGTTGATTATCACAGGCAGAACCGCGAGGATGAGCATGATGAGCGGTTGAGGAAGATGGAGGAGGCATTTTATGGTAACCTTCAGGAGGAGCAGTATTACAGACGCCGGATGATGGCGCATCACTTCCCTGGGGAGCAGTTCCCCCCGACGTTTTACCCACCACCTCCTTCTCAGTATATGCCACCTCCGAGCAGTTCGTGGGCTGGAGCTTCATGGGATGAGCCGATGAGTGGACCGGATCAGGGGTCTGGTTCAGGTTCGGGCATGCTGGGTCCTTGGGACCATATTTTTGGACCGCCCCCGCAGTGAGTGGCGCGAGGTATTTCCATTCCCTTTTTCATTTGAGCTTTAGTTGTGAGAGCATTGGGGGCAATGCTCATAATTAGTCGGGGGGTGGGAATGCCTGTTTATTGGATGCATTTTATCATCACTTGTTGTAGAGTTAAAAAAAAAAAAAAAAAAAATTGAAAAAGAAAAGAGAGGCTAGGTGAAAACCCGAAAGGGCGCCTAGGCAAAAGGAGAGAAACTGAGTGATTTTTTTTTGTTTTTGCTTGGCGTGGCGTCACAAGGGCGGTTTGGAGTGATTGGGTAGGATTCCTGTTAGGTGTAGGAGGTTTGGTTAGAGGCGAATAGGATAGAAAATCCTCATATTTCTTATGGGGTCATAAGGGGCGTTGGAGTTTTTTTTTATATGAGGTAAATCATTGCTAAGGATTATCCTAGCTTTGATTTCTTTTTGAGGGAGAAAGTAGCGAAAGATAAGCGTGGGGAAACATAGGTCATTTTAGTTCCCCTAGCTTTTTGTGTGGGCCCTAATTGGATGGCGTTTTATTTTCTTATCATGGGTGTGCTATCAATTAGGGCCAGTCGTATTTTGTTTTGTTTGGAGTTATAAGGAGCGGAGTTTCTTACACTCTGTGAGTGTTGCTTCTATCGTGACTTGTTGGATGGGGTTGTAGAGGTGATAGGTATCATTTTCTCTCATGCTACGCTAATTAGACCGGTGTTTAGAAGTGGGGTTAGGAATATTACTCAGGGACGAGTAATGGTCTAAGCATGGGGAATTTGATGGATGGCTTTTCATGTATATATTATCTACATCTTCATGTTATTTTTCTGGACTTTTTGATGTAATTTAGAATAGAATTGATGTAGTCGTGGTCTTTATGTAATTAAGGAACTTTGTTAGGATTTGTGTATTTTGGAACACTTTTAGTGTTATTATGTAACTACAAAGTCCGAGAGCTTAAAGTGTGGCAGACCATGGTCGGGTCAACATCAAGAGTCAAAGTCAGTCGTGGTCAAAGTCAAGAAGAAAAGAAGGAAAAGCTGGAAACTAGACCAGGCGCCCGCCTATACAAGAACAGGCGCCCGCTTATGAAAGTCCAGGCGCGCGCTCATGATTCTCCAGGCGCCCGCTTACATCAAAATCCGGAAAAGCAAAGTTTCTGTAATTTCCAGGCGCCCGCTTGACTAGGGATAGGCGCCCGCTTGTGTGATCCGTACGGTTTTCGGGTTTCCTGTTCCAGTCGGGTTTTAACTCAATTTTCCCTACTTTTGGCCCTAGTTTTCTCTATGTATAAATATTAGACTGCAGCCTTTAGTTTGAGGATGCTTTGTTTTAGGTTTTCTTTAAGTTTCAAGTTGTAAACAAGATTTGGGGAGATTATTCATCATCAAGCGTTTATCCAGGTTCATGATTTTTAATTATATTCTTGTGTTTATTGCTATGTTGATGAGTAGCTAAGCTTTTAATTCATGGGTTGGATGTAAAACACTATCTAATTCTATGTTATAAATGTTTTAATCATATTGATTTCATTCTAGTTGTTCAAAGTATTTTTAATCAAGTTTTTAGGGTTTTCAATAATTGAACTAGTCATTATTGGCCTTTTTAACAATTTAGGGTTTTAACTCCGCCATTGATTTGGGATTAAAGCGTAGACCAATGCTTTGAGTATTATATTTATTTGATGCCGTGATAGAAATCAAGTGAATATAGGTTCAATTGTTCTTGAGAACTTAATAACTTTTTAAATAATTACATGGACTTGATTTGCGAAGTGTGATTAGATAAAGAGAAAAAGATTGTAATCCGGCCGCCTCACCGTCCCAACCTTTACAAGAAGTGAACGAACCCTGGAATAAATCAATAACTTTATTTGAAAATAACATAGAAGGATGATAGTGTGAAATCCAACCCGTGAATCTCTTTAATCTATTTACTTCGTTATTAGTTGATCATTGCTTTGTTAATTAGTATTTAATTTCAGTTTTTAGTTAGTAAAATAAAATCAAATCAAAAACCCCCCTCTGGTTACTATTTGCACTAATTAAATTAACTCGTTATCCAACAAGTCTCTGTGGGATCGACCCTCGCTTTCGCGCGTTACTACTACGGTAACTAGTGCGCTTGCTAGGTATTTTATTACTTGGAATTTTATCCATCAATCCTCACAATATGTTGAACTATCCGCTCACCCAATTCCCACACTGTCTCACCCCAAACTTGAACTTTCATAGAATTACATGGGGTGAGACATATTTCCCGATTTCTTGTGACCTTTTCCAAATCATCACTTTAATACATTAAGGAGACAAGCTCTTTTTTTTTGTTTTTTTTTGGAATCTCAACTTACACAAGACAAATGTGTGCTTATTTAACCATTTGCACACTACTCAATGATAACAATATTTTTGTGCTTGCCCCTTCCTTTCATTACATGTACCATTTTCCATATCTTTGGCCATATACCAGAATTTTCCAAATCATTCTCCCAATTTCAAACCATAAATTCCCATCATTCCCTAATCCACTTCCTCGTTAAGGTGAGTTTAACCTATTCTAAGTGCAAAAGGGTAGGAAATCGGGTATCAAAAGAAGGTGAACGGCGGTCTTTAATGTGCCATTCTTTCATCCATTACTAGGCTCAAACGGGTGTTCTAGCGATGGTTTTATTTAAGTGACTAGATAGACAAAATAAGGCCAACAAAAGGGTTGAGAAAGAAATGTCATAAATACTGAATAACATATTGACTTGTTATTGACAACCATGCAACGATGTTCTAGGGTCCCCGAACATACACCAAGTGATCCCATAAATTATTCTTAAGTTGGTAACATGATCGTGAAAATAATGTAAGTGAGAGGTGGTGCAATCATACATTTAGTAGTGTTAATGCAGTCTCAATTCTAGGTTAAACAATGGCACCGACAATGACTAATAAAATCAAACTCTCGGATCATCACCGACCATTGGCCAACATCCCAAAATATAACGAGAACAAAAATTTTAAAATTTTTTCTATTTTTTTTGGAGGGTGACAACTATATACACTCCCTTATAAACCCACAAACTCGGAGAGATGCCTACCCCCAAACTCAAAACATGCTATGTCCTCATAGCATAAGGAACTAAAACATGCTTTGGGTTCAAAGGATGGCAAGACATAACAAAACAATAAAAAGAAAGCAAAATAAATGTTACCTAGTTGGGTTGCCTCCCATTAGCGCATTTGTTTAACGTCGTTAGCCCGACGGTGGCCCCATTCCTATTTGGGGTGGAGATTGGCCACATTGACTCTGGCTTTTGCTTTTCTGCCTTTTGCCCACCTTAAGTGTTCTCGTGCATGAATGCCCACAATTGCCCACACATACTCTCCCTTTTTAATTAATTCTGGGAGAACCCATCGGATCTTTGAGGCTCCCTTGTGTTTTTTCTTTTTCACTTTTGGGCTCTTTTCCTTCTTACTAGTACCTGTAGAACAATAAGAAGCAAGAGTGGTACAAGATTTTATATGAGGCACCGACTTTTCATTGAAGTAGCCTAGGGGGTGAAACGGGCCATCACTAGAATGGTTTTCGTCAGCCTTATGGGATATTTCCATGGCATGAACGTGCGCATTATCCCTAGTTTTCTCACCGCCATTCAACACACTCTCCAATTTCCCACTATCACTCTCATGCCCTACATGCTCAGGTACGCACTCACCTACCTCATCCACAAAATTACATGAGTCCTCATCAATCGAAGGATGTTTCATGATGTCATGCACAGGGATCTCTAAATGTTTATTGGTCACACACATTGATAATGTCCCATTCCCCACATTAATTATTGTGTTGGTGGTCGCCATGAATGGTCGCCCAAGCAATATGAGAGATTCACGGTGATCGCCAACATTATTAACAGTTTCAAGAACGATGAAATCTACAGGGACAATCAACTTGCCTACTTGAACTAAAACATCCTCCACAATACCCAACGGTCGTCTAATGGAACGATCGGCAAGTTGAAGGGTCAATGTAGTGGGTTTTAGCTCAGGCAAGCCTAACTCAAGATACTTGTGATATGGCAATAAATTTATGCTAGCACCAAGATCTAACATCGCCTTCACCTTGGTAGAATCCCCCAAAGTAATGGAAATTGTGAAACTTCCGGGGTCCTTTTGTTTAGGTGGGAGGTCTTGTTGAACCACAACACTAGCACTCTCTCCCATGATCAATTTCTCCTCTTTCCCATACTTAAGTTTCCTGGAGTTAATTTCTTTGAAAACTAGGCATAAGCAGGGATATTTTTTTATCACTTTCAACAACGGGAGATTAATATTAACTTTTGAAAACACCTCATATAACTCCGACATTTGTTTATTCAACTTGTGCCTCATAAAACTTCCAGGAAATGGCATAGGAGGTACATATGGCTTGGGAGTGGGAGTCTCAGTATTAGAATTTTTTCACATTCCATTTGTACCTTTATCACAACATTACTCTCAAGAATCTCAATAGCAGGAGAAGATGTAGCAACAGGAGTACCTCATTATTTACCTGATTGCCATTATGTAGGACAGTAATGGCCATGGCTTGCTGCCCTTGACTTGGGAAAGTTCCCAGTTTATGTCCTTGCTGCCCTTCAGCTAGTTGACCAATTTGGGTCTCCAACTTTTTGTTAACCGCATCTTGCTGCTTCTCTCGCTGCTCCATCATCATCCTCATCTGCTGTTGCTCTTGCATCATTGACCTCATCATATCCTCCAAAGATTGCTTGGGTTGCTATTCTGGATTCCCTTGTGGGGGAGGAGGATAGAGAGGTTTCTGTTGAAACTGGTTCCCTTGGTTATTCCTCCATGACAGATTCGGGTGATTCTTCTAATCCGGATTATAGGTGTTAGAATACATACCATCTTGATTCTGTCATGGGGGATAACCTTGCATTGTATTGACCTGTTCAGAATCACACTGCGCAACAACTTGGCAAACATTAGTAGCATGAGTGTTAGGACCACAGTTAGCACAAAAATCAGATACAACATTAGCACTTGATGACCCCATATTCATGTTAAATTTCACCAAATTTTGGTTCATCAAGGCTACCTGTCTAGCAAACTCATCTACACCACTTAATTCATGCACTCCCCTAGGTTTCCCTCTAGAGCCTTTTTATTGAGAATTGGCCCCTAACATCTCAAATAAATCTTGAGTTTCAGCAACAGTTTTGGCTCCTAAAAAGCCACCTGCTGCATTGTCGACCATAGCTTGGTCGGCTGCAGTCAACCCCCATAAAATGTTTGATGTAAAAGGGCCTCAGGAAAATCATGATGGGGGCATTGCACTTGTAACATTTTAAATCTATCCCATGCCTCATGGAATGGCTCACCTTGATCTTGAGTAAATCCTATAATTTTTTGTCTAAAGGTGGCCAAAGTGGCATGTGGGAAAATTTTTTAAGAAAAATATCGTGCAACCCATCCCATGTGGTAATACTCCTAGCAGGAAGTAACAGTAGCCAGTTTTGGCTGCCCCTTAAAGAGCAAAAGGGAAGTATTTAAGCCTTAATTGTTCGTCAGTAACCCCCTCCTTGACTGGGAATCCCGACACAATCATCATATATTCTCTCAAAAAGTTTAAAGAATCCTCACCGGGAAGACCCTGGAACTTAGGCAACTGACTAAAATAATGGCCCTTTGCCTCATAGGTTTTAGTTGCATCAGTCAAGACAATGCACGACACCGATGTGTCGACCTTGGGCCTAGCATATTCTTTCATTAAAGGGTTAGCCATTACTACTTCAATTTCTTCTCCCTCGGTGGAAGAAGTTTCTAATTCACTTAACACTACCTCTGCCTCAATGACAGAAGTCTCAGATTCAGACTCACTAATAGAGGGAATGCCCCTATCAAGTCTATCAATATTATCGTTCAAAGGGACCAACTGGGGATCCAATGAACGTCTACCAAACATACACCGATTAAATGAACTTGTAAATCACAACAAGTCCCCGGCAACGGCGCAAAAAACTTGATGGAAAAAATTCCACTGTAATAAAAACCTTGCAAGTGTACAAATCACCGAAGCAGCAGTATACAAAAGTAAGGGTCGAACCACAGAGACTTGAGTGAAAACAAGTATATTTAATTAATGTAAAAGTATCCAGGGGTTTTTGTTTGAGAATATTTAACTAAACTACTAATGCAAGAATTTAAACTAATATTAAGAAAACAATTAAAAAAGAAGGATTTATCAAGGATGACAAGGGATTCACGGATTGGATTCACAAATACCTTCACTTTATGCTATGCTCATAATAATAAGATCAATCTCATTTTTGGGTTTGTTCACTTTAGTAAGAATTGGGACGGTTCGGTCGCCGGATTGCAATCCTTTTATTTCTTTTATATTATACTTTCCGCTAGGTCTACACAATATGCAAGAAATTCATGAAGCACTCAAGAACATATAAACCTAAATCTTTTGACTTCCTCTAGGTCCTCAATTGAATTTAATCATCAAAACAATGGTCAACGTATTATCACTCACGCTAGTTCAGTAATAAATACCCAATAATTCTAAAGTCAATTTATATCTTAACATATAATTGAAACTAAAGAATTTAAAATGAAGAATATTTTGATGAACAAGAATTAATATTGAATGGAAGAATTAAATCTATAGCATAAAGATCTAGTATTTGCTACTACCAATCCATGAATCTAGAAATTTAGCTACTCGTATTCATAACAAAAGAAACAAGAAAAATAATAAAGAACATCAAAACCTGGAATAAATTGATGAAAATCTTGATACAACTCTTGAATCCTTGAATAAAGTATATATCTAGTATTGTGGATGGAATGTTATATTTATACTAGGGCTAAGGAGGTGTAAAAATTAGGAAAAACTTAGGATTCCTTGTTGAAAAAGGAGAAAATAAGTGCTGATGGCCGGAATTCCCCAGGAGCCCTTGTTATTTTTGGGTTTCCAGAAAAGCCCTCCGAAAATTCCCCAAATGTCCTCCAGAAATTCCAGAAAAGTCCCTGAAAATTTGTAAATTACTGAAAAGCCCATCATAATTTGGATAATTCCTCAAAGGTCCCTGAAAATTCCTCTAAGGTCCTTGATGGGCGCCTGCCCACTTGAGAGTGGGCACTCGCCCACTTAATCAGCTCTCTTGGCAATTCGGAGCTCAAGTGCGTGATTTGTATTTTTTACGCGTAAACTTCCGGAGGTCATAACTTCTTCATACGAACTCCGATTTGGACGTGTAAACTATCGTTGGAAAGATATTTTCGAGTACTATCCAATGGAATTGATTGATCAGAGTTCACATCTCTTTATCATTACTAGTGTATCCCCCGTGCGATGCACGGGCGTATTTTTATTATAAATGCATTATAAGTAAAACTCAAAATACTTGTGTAATTTGATAATAATATTAAATACTTAAAAATTAAATAGTTAAATTCATTTTAAATATAAATATTAAAATTAACGTCAACGTATACGATAAGAGACCGTTAGACTTTTAAATTTTTAAATACTAAAATACAATATCAAACGTGTGTACCACATATTAGAATTTAATTCTGTTATTTAAAAATCACCTTTTTAAAAAAATTGATTGAAAGCTAGGGACTATATGGTATAATGAATACTCCCTCCGGTCACAAATATAAGCAAAAGTAACTAAAGTCACACTTATTAAGAAAGTAGTTAGAATTAGTTAATTGTCTTGATTTTATAATAAAACTATGTTAAAATTACTAATATATCCTCATATAAATGTGTAGTAAATGTGTACTTGCCTTTGAAAATGAGTAATTAATTAAGGGTATTTTTTAGTAAAAGAGTATTAAATACAGTTACATTTAATGAGTTTTGTATCGAAACCCAACTTTTTTGCTTATGTTTAAGTCCAAAAAAACCCAACTTTTTTGCTTATATTTGTGTCCGAATGGAGTAATTCTTTCTCTTAAAATGAAGTGTTAGAGAAATAAATAAGACTTGATGGAAAAAGTAAGCAATCACAAGAACACCGATTTACGTGGTTTACCAACTTGGCTACATCAACGGGGAGGATAGAGAATATTATTATCAATCTGGATTCTTTACAAAGATCACACTATTACTGCGCACGAATTTTGTTCACAAAATTCGTAACTATGCAACTCTAGAATTATAGATCTCTCTGAACACCCTAATAATTTGTCTATGACAATCTGATGTATGATTTTGATCTAAACTAATAGCTTCTATTTATACTACTCAAAGCCTAGCTCAAAATCTGGGAGGAACTTAGAATCCGAGTCCAAAACTGACTCGAAACCTAACCCTTTTGCGGAAAACCCGAATCTGAAAAGAATCTGGAAAACTGACACATGGCCCGGCCGGGTCATAGGCATGGTCCGACCGGATCCATGCTTGATCTGGCCGGATCTCATTCAATACCCGATCGGATCATCCCCTTTACCAGACTCCTTGGTTTCCGACGCACTTTGGTCCGGCCGGGTCCTTCCCTAGGTCCGACCGGACCCCTGTGCTCAGCCTAGGAATTGCGAGATTTCTTCTGTTGTCCAATCCTTTAACTCGGCGTCTCAAATTCAAAGGCATTAACCCAACATATAGTATTTGTTGGACCTAAGAACAATATAGTAAATGGCTCTAAAAAAATTTGGGGTTTGATGGATAGACCCTATCGATTTAAGACCTAACATATAAATTTAATGCCTAAATTTGTAATGAATCCTTTTACTTTGAAACATGTACACTCACTTTGTCCAAGAATGATGTTCCCTTGTTTGTTTAGTTACTACGAATGAATTATGAGCAATAGTTTTTAGTTAGTAGTACACTCGTGCGATATACGTACAAATATATATCATCACTGAATATATACTTACCACTTTTTTTTTTTAACCTTTAATGAAGTCTACACATGCACCACCCTTTATTTTTTCCATATCCAGCCATAATTCCAAAAAATATACTTACTCCATAATTAGCTTTTCCAAGATTAAATTTATCAACAATCAAGCCCACATACACACCAACCTTTTATTTCTCCATCAATTATTTTCCTTTTCTTTTTCCTGGAAGCTACTCGTTACCCATGATAAACCAACTCCAGCAAAATTATCTTCATTTGTTAAAATATTTACTCAATTTAATGTGGAAAAAGCTTTATTCATTTTTAAAATAAAAACAACTTCAACTAACCTCTTCCCATGCGTTAAAAAAAAAAAAAAAAAGGGAAAAAAAAACGTTTTAATCATTTGTACATTAAAGTTGGACAAACAATATGATAATTTTTGTAAATTAAAATGTGACAGAGGGAGTACAATTTTTGAGGAAAAATATGTACCGGTTTCTTAAATTTCTCCATTTGCATTACGCAATGTTAGCAAATAGACAAACACTTATGTGAGACAGTGCCACATATGAGATGAGTCTCGTTGAACATCTGAAAAATTTTGAAATTAATTTTGAAATTTAATTTTGACTAAAAACCTCATTTGAAAGTCTTTTGAAATTTAATTTTGACTAAAAACCTCATTTGAAAGTTTTTCAGACATTCATTTTAAGACGAAAGGAGTACTATTTTTGTTTCACATTGCCTCTAATGTTCCATAATGTTCCAGTTTAAATGATTCAGAAACACGTAACTATAAATTTAAAGAAAAAATTACTCCCTCCGTCTCATTTGAAGCTTCACCATTTTGGTGATGGCACACAAATTAAGGAAAGTGATGAGTGTAAGAAGGGTTGTGAGAGGGAAAAAGTTAGTGAGTATGATGAGTAGGGCCTACAATTCAAATATGTGGGAAAAATTAGTGGGTATGACAAATGACCCCATAATTTAAGTATGTGAGAGGAAGAAGTGGGTGGGTATGACAAATGGGGCCTACATTTTTTACCATTTTAGGAAATGATGAAACTTTTAACGGGACACCCATTTGGGTAAAAAGTGAAGCTTCAAATGGGACGGAGGGAGTATAAGTTTAAGTTAATTGTATCTAAATGAAATTACCATGGAATTCTCTGTAGACTACCCTTCATTTATCTCCTCCTCTTTTATCTTTTGTCAAATGAATAAAAAGAATAAGGTTTAAAAAGTAGAGAATCCTATGTGATTAATATACTTAAAGTTGAAACACTCTAAGAATGTTACTAATTTTTAAAGACGTCTGTTCATTCGGATTCAAAATAGACACTATTGTATTAGAGATCAAATTTTAATTCAAAATATTTACATTACCTTTTTTTTTTTTTTTTTTTTTTTTAACTTGAAGTCTACTCTCTCCGTCCAATGTGAGTATGAGATTTATTTCCTTTTCCGTCTGTCCCATGTGAATTGAGGTCCGTCCTACATGAGTTGAGACTGCCCAAAATAACAAAGAATTACACTATTCCTCCCGCTCATTCTCTCTCTTACTTTGCTTTTAGTGAGCTCGACACTTTTCCTTGACCCAAGCATTCATTCGACAATTAATTTAGACTGTATCAACTGACTTAGCTAGACAATTTTCCTTGACCTAAACAATCCTTCATCCTTTCCTAAACAACTTAAAATTCAACAAAGCCAAACAGATAAAAGAAATTCACCATTTTCACCATATTTTTTTTGAATTAACCAAACAGAGAACACAAAAAGCCTAACAAAAATCAATTCCAATCCTAGAAAATGCACCCTAGGGCTGCCAAACAGCAACTTTTGTAAGAAGAATACACACAGGTGGCTGGAGCGGTGAGAGATGGAGATGTGGCATTGCTGGTGGACTTTCAGTTGTACTGCCAAAATCAAAACAATTGATACCATGAAATGAGCTCCTTATATTAATGGGTTAATGACAGATTAGGGCCTGAACTCCAGGGGGTGCGTCTAAAAGGGGTCTGGGTTTTTTTTCTCGCTAGATCAGGACTCAATATCTAAATTTTTCGACAGTTAAGGGCTTTTTGACGGAAATCGTTAGAAAAGTCAGTTAAGTGCCATGTGCCTCGCACGTGATCGTCAAACCGGATGAAATTGAAATGAAAATTTGCCAAAATGGTCAAACTGTAAATTTTAAAATTTGAAGGGTTAAATCTACCTATTCCCAAACCCGAACCCATACCCAAACCCAGTTACACCCAACATAAATACCCAATCCACCACTTTCCTCCTCACCTTCCCACAGTCCGATGCTTCTCCGATCAATTCTCCGGCGAGATCCGATTAAAATCAAAAAGCCAATCCAAGTTAAATCCAAGAAATATTTCTCTCCCCCTTCTTTCTTCTCCCTCTCCTGCATCGCCTTCTTGATTTCCGCTCCCGATTCCGTTAATTCAACCTGTGTAGGCTCTTTCGGCGAAGTTGAAGATTCAGACTCAATTTTAGATTTCGAGTTGACCGCGGCGGCGGTATCTTGTAGGGGTGGGTCTTCTTCCTTTGTGGCTTTGACGATGTTGATTTTTCTGAATGTGGCGAAGTGTTTGATGGAAATCGGATTTGGAGAATTGGGTTTGTAGAGGATTAAACAGGGGTTGAAGGCCGGCATTGAGGGGGAAAGAGAACGGGTTGGATTTGAGAGAGATTTGCCAGAATTTGGGCCATGGTGCGGAGAGGAAGCTGTGGTGATGGTCGTTGGTGGTGATAAGATCTGGCCGGAGTTGGGGGAGGCGAGGGAGAATCGCCGGCGGTGGGTCGCCGGTGGTCGTGGTGGGGGATGAATATTTGAGCTGGGTTCTGACACTTCAAATTTTTTTTTATTTTTTTTTCCATAAAGATGAAATTTGATGGGAATATATATATATATATATATATATATATATATATATATATATATATATATATATATATATATATATATATATATATATTGTAAATAATGATAATTACTTTACGGTGTTTTAAATTTGGTGAATGTAAAAAGTAATTTATTACTCCCTCCGTCCCGGACTAAGGTTCTTAGTTTGACTTTACACGGAGATTGAGAAAAAGTAAATGTTGTGAGTATGAAAAGTAAAGTGGGAGAGAGAAAGTGGGTAGGGAGTTTTTGTTGTGAGAATGACAAGTGGGTCGCATAGTCCATTTTAGGTAATAAGCAACTAAGAACCTTAGTCTAGGACAAACCAAAAAGGAAAGTAAGAACTTTAGTCTGAGACGGAGGGAGTAAATAAAATTTAAATTTATTTATAATTTTCTTTATTATTAAAAAAATAATTTAATCCTTTTATATTTAATATAGCTATTAGATTAATTTGTTTAATAATTCTGATTTTTTTTAATAAATTTATTTTATATATGATAATTACGTATTTTATTATATACTTGATTATTTAGAAAAATGATTATTTTTTAGAAAAAATATTTATTTCGTTTTTAAACCTTTTGAGTTTCAAAAATTTCACTAAAGCCCTTACTAACTAATATCATTACAAATACATCCAATTTGACGATCACGTGCGAGGCACATGACACTTAACTGACTTTTCTAACGATTTCCATCAAAAAGCCCTTAACTGCCGAAAAATTTAGATATTGAGCCCTGATCTAGCGAAAAAAAAAAAACCCAGGCCCCTTTTAGACGCACCCCCTGGAGTTCAGGCCCTAATCTGTCATTAACCATATATTAATTCACTGCCAAATAAAAACTAAAAGGGAAAAAACATATAGGAGGATGATTGAAGCACACCTTCGTTTTCAAGGCGGTATATCAGAAGAGAACAGAGAAATTGGGAAAATCCTCAGAAAAACACAGAACTGCCAAAGTAAAGAGCAACTGATAAGTTAAAAAACCAAAAATAAATAAATCATTCTATGGTTACAATAGCTAAATCGGAGCCAAAAAAAGTGTTATCTTTTTAGGTTAAAAGTAAAAATAAAAATGACAAAACTATACAAATATCAAAAAAAAATAAAAAAAATCAAACATATTTTAAGGACAAAAGAGGTAGTAATATTTTGTAAATGAAAATTTTGGAGACATGGAGCCATGGAGGCAGAGGTAAGGGTGGTGTTATACACACCCGTGAAACTTCTGAATACACCCGTAAGTAGCTTGAAAATTTAAATAGTACAACACTGTAAAGCACAGTTACGGGTGTGTATAACAACACCCGCAGAGTAATAGACCTTAATTAAGGAAAGAAAAAGAAAGAAAAAACCAAACACAAAACACAAATCACAACCTCACAAGCACAAATACAGTAAAAGAAATGAAGATGATATAGAAGAGATACAGAGATAGAAGAGTCGGCGGCAGCGTTGGCGGTGGCGCTGGAGGTTATATAGAAAGGGAGAAAGTGTGTGTGTGTGGTTTGACAGATTTGAGGGAGAAAGAGATAGTGTGTGTGTGTCGGAGAGATAAAGAGAAGAGCCTAAGAAGGCGGAGCTAGGGCGGAGGTAGAAGATCGACGGACGCAAGGAGGAAGTCGTAGTGGAGATAGGGTGTCTGTGGTAGTGGCAGAGTCAATAAATCGGATGAATTGGCGGTGGCGGCGAGGGGTGGTGGTGGCTGGGGCGGTGAGGGGGAAAGGGAGGAAGTGTGTGTGTGTGTGTGTGTGTGTGGGTTTGCAAATTTGGGGAGAAAGAGAGTGGCTATGTGTGTGTGTGTTTGTAGAGAGAGAAAGATGGAGAGAATAAATGTGGAGAGAGGAGAGTAATAGTACGGAGTATATTGAAGAATGTGCACTTTTAAAATTCAAATGCAAGCACACAAACCCACAGTTTTTATAAAACCACCGGCTTTCCTTCAAACAATGTGCCCGAAGCAAAACGACGTCGCCTGAACATTTCCATTTATAGCTACTGTGATAACAACGTTTTTAGCGGGCTTTTGCCAAAAATGGCATGTCTTTTGTTATTAGTAATAGTATAGATGTTCTGGTCCGCTTTTTATCCTTCTTTTCACGCTTTAGCATACATGAATCCGTACATTCGTCCGCTCCTTCCCTATACTCATAAATACTCCAAAAACCATCAAAACACCCAAGGTTGAGCATCTAATAAGTCATAAAAGTATATCATTTAGATGGGTAAAAACACATCCATCAGCGGCGAGGCTGTCTCTTCTCATACACTTCGCAGTCGTATCCTAGGTGGGTTGGGTCATTCGTATAAAGAGTTCATAACAACCCAAAACTCCAAGGGTGATACAACAATAGAAGATCTTAAAGATCTCCTCCTTCAAGAGGAAGCCCTTCAAAAGAGATTTTCTAGTCATACCAATCCCACACTTACTGCAGTTGCCGCCACTAAAGTCACCGATACACCCAAACCTCTCCAACCCATCTCCTCTGGTTCTACTTCTGGCCATCAAGGGGGGTTTCGGCCTCCTGGTTCTCCACATCCAGGAGGTTTCTTTTTCTTACCAAACCAAGGTCGGGGTGGTGGTGGTCATCGCAATAAGGGAAAGAACAAAGTGAAACATAATGGCAGAGGCATTCTGCCTCTTCCATTCCAGCCGAGTAGTACTCAGTTCAGGCCTTCTGGACAGTTTGTATCACCCACTGCCACTATTCCATACACACCTCCTAACCCTTTTGTGAGCTCAGATACAGATAGTGTGAGTTGTCAAATATGCAAGAAATTTGGTCATGATGCCACCACATGTTTTCAAAGAGGTAACTTTGCATATAATGCTCATTTTTACCCCAGTCAGAATACTGTTGCTCCCAATGGTGGTTCTCATTTTACTGGACACTCTCCCATGGCTCGTGTCTCTTTTGTGCTTGATTCCGGTGCAACGAACAACATGACTTCTACTCCGGATGTCATGCAATATTACACTCCGTATTCAGGTAATGATTCTATTCGGGTTGCAAATGGATCCACTATTCCCATAGCCAATATCGGGTCTAGTCAATTTTCTCATAAAGATCATTCTTTTGTCTTGAATACTGTTCTACGTGTTCCTAAAATCAGTCGTTCATTACTCTCTATTCGCAAATTTTGCTTAGATAACGATTGTTTCTTTGAACTAACTGCTTTTGGATTTGTGTGAAGGACAACCGTACCAAGAGGATTACTCTTGCTGACGGTAATACGGGCGACCTATACACACTATCCTTCATCCCCAATTCGCGTCTTAATTCTTTGGCGTTAATTGGAGAACGTGCTTCCTCTTCCACGTGGCATGCCCGCTTGGGTCACCCGTCCTCTCAAGTTTTTGATAGCTTAGTTCATAAAGTACGGCTTCCGATTAGCGGGCCTACTAAGCATAGGGAAATGTGTCATTTTTGCCCAATGGGTAAGTCATGTAATCTTCCGTTTCCGCTTCGTTCTTTTAATTCTGTTAAACCACTAGACTTGCTTCATTTGGATGTATGGGGACCATCTCCTGTCCCATCCAATTCTGGTTTCAAATTTTATTTATCTATTGTGGATGATTTTTCCCGATATGTATGGTTGTTTCCTCTTGTTCGTAAGTCTGATGTATTTTCTGTGTTCTCTGATTTCAAAACTCTCATCGAAAATCAATTAACTCGGAAAATCTCGGCTATTCATACTGTCAAAACAATCCAAACAGACGGTGGAGGTGAATTTGTAAATCGGCAGTTTGCTGCTTTCTTGGTTCGTAATGGTATAGGACATCGGGTCTCATGTCCTTACACCCCTCAACAAAACGGGGTTGTAGAAAGAAAACATAGACATATAACGGAAATGGGCCTTTGTCTATCGGCTCAATCCAAAGTGCCACAATCCTTCTGGCTCGAAGCTTTCACAACTGCAGTTTTTCTCATTAATAGGTTACCGATGAGACAATTACAGTATACCTCACCTTATGAGAGACTTTGGAAACGTAAACCGGATTATAGGTTTCTCAAAACATTTGGATGCACATGTTTTCCAAATCTCACCCCGTACAACCAACACAAATTGATGCTCCGGTCCACTCCTTGTATTTTCTTGGGCTATGATACAATGCACAAAGGGTATCGTTGTTTTAATCCTGCTACTGGTCGGATATTTGTTTCAAGACATGTATTATTTGATGAAAAACATTTCTATTATGTGTCAAAGCAATTTCCTACAGATATTTCTAGCCCAAGCCAGTCCGGTCCATCTTTTGGGACTTCTAGGCCACCTGCAGCATCAACAATACCTGGACCAGCTCCTCACTCAGGCTCATTGATTACAGCTGCTAATTCAGGCCCGGATCCGGGAGCTCCTCAAGATGTTCTAGAGAATTCATCCTCAGTTGGGCCGTCTTCATCAACTAGCCCAGTCCAATCACAAGCTCCTTCCACTCTTGCTGCAGATTCACCGAGGCCAGCTCACACGGCCCACTTTGATTTTCATGGACCTCCTGATAGTCCAGCTGCCACTCCAATGGAACAAACCAAGTCATTCCAGAGATCGAGCCTACCAACAATCAGGATTCCCCTTCTCCAGTAGTCTTGCAGCAGCCTGGTCCTCCTATTGGCATGCACCATATGGTTACAAGAGCAAAAGATGGAATTTTCAAGCCAAAACATCAATTTTCTCTTGCTGCCACATCTGCGGACTCTCTACTTTTTGAACCAAGAACTTTCAAACAAGCAGCTCATCTACCACATTGGCAGCAAGCCATGCATGAAGAACTTGAGGCCCTTCACAAAAATGGTACTTGGTCTCTTGTCCCACCATCTCCATCTCACAATATTGTCGGCAGCAAATGGATATACAAGGTTAAGCGTAAAGCTGATGGATCCATTGAACGCTACAAAGCCCGTTTAGTTGCGCAAGGGTACACTCAACAAGAAGGTATTGATTATGAGGAGACTTTTAGTCCTGTTATCAAACCCGCCACCATCCGGACTATTCTTTCCATAGCTCATTCTCAAAGTTGGCCCATTGAGCAGCTCGACGTTCGTAATACATTCTTAAATAGGTTCCTCACTGAAGAAGTATACACGTCACAGCCTCCCGGCTTTGTTGATCCAAATCATCCACACTATGTTTGTCGTCTTCACCGAGCTCTCTATGGCCTCAAACAATCTCCTCGTGCATGGTTCTATCGACTTCATGAGTTTCTCTTAAGTTTGGGTTTCTTTAATAGCAGAGCCGACTCCTCCCTCTTTGTGCGACATCATGAAGGCTCTACCGTTGCTATACTTGTGTACGTCGATGATATAATTGTTACCGGGTCAAATTTTGCGGTTGTTAGTAAGGTGATTGATTCAATATGTGCTAAATTCGAAAGCCGAAAGTTGGGTTCTCTCAGTTTCTTCTTGGGCATTGAAGCAACCCGGACTCCTACGCATTTGTTCCTTAACCAATCTCGCTACACAGCCGATCTTCTTCACAAGTTCAATATGCATTTATGCAAGCCTGCACTCACCCCTCTTGCTCCTAGCTTACACCTCTCGTCAAATGAGAGTGATCCTCTTCCGGATGCTACTTCTTATCGCAGCATGGTTGGGGCTCTTCAATATGTTACTCTCACACGTCCAGACATCTCATTCGCTGTAAATCAGGTATGCCAGTTTATGCATGCACCGCGTACTTCTCACCTCCAAGCGGTCAAACGTATCTTCCGTTTCCTTAAAGGGACTGTCTCCCAAGGTCTTTCTTTCCAAGCCTCTCCCTCCACTTCCATTGTAGCATTTTGTGATGCGGATTGGGCAGGATCTCCTAATGATCGACGATCCACCACTGGTGCGTGTGTGTTCATAGGACCCAACTTGGTTGCTTGGTCCGCCAAGAAACAACAGACTGTTGCTCGGTCAAGTAGTGAAGCCGAGTACAGGGCTCTAGCCTCAACTGCTGCTGAAATCTGTTGGTTTTCATTCCTCTTCCGTGAGCTTGGCATTTCCCTCTCTCCACCAACCCTCTTCTGTGACAATATATATGCTCAACATATGGCAAAGAAATCAGTTTTTCATGCTCGAACCCGCCATATAGAGATTGATCTCCACTTTGTTCGAGAGCTTCATCACCGAGGATTTCTTCATCTTCACCATATCTCTTCGTCTGTCCAACTTGCAGATATATTCACAAAGAGCTTGGCTGCACCTCGGTTCACTGTGTTATCCAGCAAGCTGCAGCTCCGCATACCTCCGCTTGGCTTGAGGGGGGGTGATGGACAGAATATGCAGGCCCGGATTGAAGTTCACGATTGATGTATATTATGGTCAATATGTTCCATATATTTTGTATATATCCCTTATATAGTTTGCTTGCAATTTGGAGTAGGGATTAGCATTAGGTAGCTGTACATATCTCCTTCCTTATTTAGTCTCATATTCCTAGTTTGTAACATAAAAGATGCTATATAATAGTCCACCGATCAATACCAGAGGGTAATTCGGGTTTTCACAATTTTTCGTGTTTCTCTTCTCTTTCTTCTCGTATCTTTTATCCTTCTTCTCCCTTGCAGATTGCTTGTTCTTTAGTTAGGTGGGTTGGAGGAGGGTAAATAGTGAAGACATGGTGGTGTTAGGTTGTGTAATGGTGGTGTTAGAGTTGGTGTCAAGATAGTTAAAGTTAACAACCAAACTAGAAAACTGAGAGTGAAATGACTAAAATGCCCAAACATAAGTTGCATGCGCCCAACACCTGCTGACTAACTGAAAAATCTAACAATTCCGAAAAAGAAACCCTGTTTGTGAACATTTGTCAACTTCTGACCATGATTTGTGAGTTTTTGGACCCCTTTCTACGACCGACCACCAAAGTTTAGGCTCTTATTTGTAATTAACCCTAAAAAATATGTGATGAGTTATTATGTGTTAATAACCGGACTTATCTGATATACTTATGATGGATGAATAAATAATAAGACCTTCAGTTTCCTAAATAGAAAATGACTTAGTAGGTTAATATATAAGTATCTTATTGTCTTATAAGAGAATGCAAATGGTGTATTAAAAGCGATAAGTAGGACGTAGGAATGCTATGAATAAATATATGCTCATTAAGAGGTCCTAGACGGATTTGTTAGTGTATGGTGCCTTGGTCTTGGAAATGTAGTCTCCCATTGATTTATTTATACTTGATTAAACTTTGATCAAAAGTTTAATGCTGGGCTATCCTTATGATTGTCATTGCTAATGGTGGATAAATGACTAAAATAAAATTTTATTGCGTAAAATGTAATAAATGTATGTTAAATAGTACTTTTCGAAAACCAAAATGATGCTATTTTCATAGGCGGAGGGAGTATTTGTAAGAGATATTTTCTGTGCCAGCCTCTCAGTATTTACATTTCAGCAAAATGTAGGTAGCGTTAAGTGAGCTGAGTTGTGATTAGTTAGCAATTCGTTGCAGAGATGGTGATGCTGCTAGTAAGAGTTATGAAGAAGATGTGTCAGCGAAAGCAATATAAAAACTTAAAATATATCTACGACGGTTTGAAGAACCCTGGTCAATCGAAAAGATTGCCAAGGCTTGGGACTCTTGTGCCCACAGTGTTTTTCGTGAATATGCAGAGCAGAATGGTGGCGGCCGCAGCTTCAGTTCAAGGTATGGAGTATGGGAGAAGTGTGTAAGTGACTCTTAAATGAATCATTTTTCCCATATGGTGCAATGTTATGTAGATGTAAAGGCCCTGCATAGATTTTAAGTTTAGGTGTTCAAATGATATTTTTGGATGTTTTCTGCCACTTATGGTATAGGGGTTGTAAAACTTCATTGATGGTACATATCAATCTAATAGCAGTTGTTAAAAAATAAATAAAAAAATCCAACATGTATATGTTGGAACAATTTTAATCCCTGAATGCCACACTCACTTTAGAATAGGATTGAGGAAGAGATGAAGCGGAAGCGTTTAAGAACAATACCTGTTGAATCCATGGATGATGTAGGGAGAAATGAATAAGAAGAAGATGTAGGGAGAATGCTCTTCTAAATGATAAATGTCTTTCCTCTTTACTTCTTTAACACTTAATGAAGATTTATGGAGAGAGTACTAATGAATAATCAAGTAGTCTTAAGGGTTGATGGAATGCCCTTTATATAGTAGACTTGGTGACATTTCATTTAGGGACCACACCCTTTCAAGCTTTATGATAATAAATTACCCTTTTGCCCATCACAATTAGGTAATATATATCCAGGAATTCTACACATTTTATTATCAACTATACTTTATAATTTAATATTATAATCATAACTTTATGAATGGAAGTCTAAATGACTTGTGTTGCAAGCCATGTCCTTACAATCTCCCACTTGGGTTGCAAAACAAAGTCATTCCTTTAATTTATGATCATAACATAAATGACAACCCTTATGTGCGCACTTTATTGTCATTTATAACAATCTCGTCCATTAGTCATACAAGTATAGGACTAAAGGGGCAGTCATTGTAATTGATTCGCAACTAAACCCACAATAATCACGTATACAAATCCAACTAAATGACATAGATCAAAAGTATAGATGTGTAGCATGGAATCATAATGAATATATACATATTCTTCCAACTAGTCCAATTTAACCAAATGAGATCAAAATTTAAGCATGATGGAACTATTAATGAAGCATAACACAAACTCCCACTAAACCAAATGTTATCAAAATTGTTACACCCATATAAGCAACATGCTCGTGAAACACTGAAGATGATAACATTTCAAAAGACGGATCCGTAAATTACGGAGTTTGTTCCAATAATTTGTGTTTCTACTTGTTCCCTTGTGTACTCTTTCTTTATAACAAGATACTTAATGTTTAAATCCATAAACTCTTGTTTGGAGTACAAGACTGCTGCCCGAATATCATATCTTAATATGTCTTTCGACATTGTTGACAAATCGCAGTCTTTAATGAAATTATGCAGCCATTTAATTTTAACAAATATCGAAATACCTAATGATCTCAAGATGATCCGATTTAAAATAAAGGCATGTAGTTCTTTAGTGTTTTGTAAATACTTCTATCATTCTTTTGGCTGCTACTTAATGTTCTTTCCGGATTGCTTTGGTATTGACAAAGCATCCCAACGTTAAATGTAAGATTTACGTATACATTAAGCTTCCTACTGCTGATGCAAAGAGGGAATTTTCCATATACTTGGATTCAAAATTTTCCTTTAGGACACTGTTTGAGACTAAGAATGTCTCCTTTAAAATTAGGGGTGTCATGTGGTTTACAGTTTTGCATGCTAAACCTTTTGTAATACCTTTCCATATGGCCTTTTGTGATAATCCTAAAACATATCGTGAGCGATCACGGTGAATTTGGATTCTTAATACAAAGATGCCTTACCAAGATCTTTCATTTCAAATAAGAAATTTCTTAGTTTCCTTAATGAGGTTCATATCATTACTAGCAAGCAAAATATCATCCACATATAAGACCAAAATTATAAATTTACTCCCACTGAACTTATGGTATACTTAATATTTACCAAGATTCATTTCAAAACAAATGAAAGAATAACTTGGTTAAATTCTAAATACCATTAATGAGAAGTTTTACTTAAGTTCATAAATGAATTTCTCCATATAGATAGTTTCCTTAATGTTTCCATTAAGAAAGGTTTTCTCTAATATCCATTTAATGAAGCATAAGATCAAAGGTGCTACTAGTGCTATAATGATCCTAAGGAGCTTTTAGAAGATACCGGAAAAGTGTTTCTTTCTTTATAATCAATACCTTTCTTATGAGTTAAAATCTTTAGCAACTGGATAGGCTTTATATCTTTCAACATTACTTTGTGAATCCTTTTAGGTCTTAGAGACCCATTTATAGGTTTCACATCCTTATGTAATGAAATAAGATCCCAAACGTTGTTATCTTTCAAAAGATTGTAACTCTTTATTAATGGCATTAATCTTCTTATGAGAATTAGGACTATTGATGGTTTTATGGAAGATAAATAGATTATCTCCCACTATACCTAAGTGTCCTTTATTCTCGACAAGATACACTTAATGAATATCCGGAATTGCATTCCTTCTTACTCTATTTGATCTCTATAAGGGCACCGGTTCTTACTAATTTTGAGGTTGTTGAATTTCCTTATAGGGAAATCATATTTATTTTGAATTATATGTTCTTCTTGAATGTCAAGTTCAAAACTTGATATCCAATTGGAACTATGGGAAGTGGTATATAAATGGATTCCATACAAATGAATTCCTCTTCCTTTTCAAATTCAAAATATTACTCCAAATTCTCTCACTAAATTCAACATCCTTAAAAGAACCTAGCAATTCTCGTTTTTCAAACGTTCTAACTTTCGGGTTGTAAAATTTATATATCCCCTAGTTCTCTCGGCTTACCACATGAATAACTACTAATAATCTTATGTCTAACTTGCCCTTAGTAGACTTATAAAGTCTATCCTTATGCTAGACAACCCCATAAATGAATATGATTTAAGGACGAATAAGGAACACGTCCTTAAATCATTAAGGGTTTATATTAGTAGCCTTAGAGGGAGCTTTAATGAGAATAAAGGTTGCGGTTTTAACGTATCGCCCATAATGAGTGAGGTAAGAGAAGTATAAAACATACTTATTACCATATCCTTAAGGATCTCAATATGTCTCTATTACAATATTCATGCTAGGCGTAGCCGGCTCAATCTAGAGAGAGATAATCCCACACTCTTTCAAAATAGCGAGTAAAAAGGACCTAGACGTTGTTCCTTTTAACAATCATTCCAAAGATGTATACACCATCATGAATGACCCTAATGTTCTTAATAGTCTTCAAAGTTGATTTCCAACTTTGTCTTTATAAGACTTTTACAACGTCCAAACTTAATATTTTATGAAGCAAATAAATGTATTCAAACTAAGAGTTAGTCATTTTGAACATAATAACTATTGTTGACCTTTTCCATGAAGGAATAATTAATGGCCTACAAATATCCGAATGCATTAGTTCATTGAGACACTTGATGCTCTCGAGAATACTATAATGTTTGTAAATTTATTTTAAGGCATTTAATGCAAAAGTATTTTCCAAATTATCAAGTTTGTTTAAGATTTTCCTTTAACATAGGCTTATCAATTTTCCTCTTGGAAATATAACCCAAATGCCTATGCTTTAATAAAATATAAACTTTACTCGATAACTTTTGCTTTTTAGTTTTGGTTTCATTATTTAAGGGACACATTTATTGTTTGAATAATGTCAAGTAAATAAAGAATATTTGACAAAGTACTAGTACCAACAACCTTGGAATTTAAAAAATAAAGATCACAAAATGAACAAAATAACCTTCTTTATTCAATATTGTGATATATATATATATATATTAAATTCCGTTCAAATGACGATACAACAAATGTATTATTTATACAAACAATACTTAGTACTTAACAATAACTGAAAAAGAGTCCTTATGCTTAAAACTTTAACTGGATTCCCAGCTCCCATATAGATGAATCTCTCATCTTTACTGGTTCTTCGGTAACTCAGGCAATCCTACACAAACATACTTATGTGAGTTGTTGTACAAAAATCAACCACCATGTATATGTAGGGATTGAAACCAAATTTAGCCTTAATACAATACAAACAAGACCAAATGACATACCTTTCTTAGCACGCCAAGCGTGATACTTAGGGCAGTCGAACTTTATGTGTGTAAGGTCCTTGCAAAAGAAACATTTATTTTCTTTATGATCATTGGATGATCCCTTACACTTCTTTTTACTTGCAACCGCAATGTCCTTCCCTCTTCTCTTTGTCCCGTGAGAAGAGGTAGATGCCAAACATCTATGTTTTAGCATCAACGTCCTTGGAGACACCGTCCAAAATTGTCTCCGGGACAAGTATATTCATGATCATTAGGCTCACGCGGTTGGAGCGTTCCCACTTCTCATTATTTAAGCAATCTTCTTGAGTGCTTATATCAGAAAGAGGAAGAGGAAACGGTTCCCTTAATGCGTGATCTATGTCCATATAGCCTAAGATCATTATCAATTTATTTTTCCAAGTTTTAAAATTAGTCCCGTTAAGCATCGGTAAAGTACTCATAGCAGTAATCACGGATGAAGCAATAAGTAAATCTGTTGGGTTTTTTAGAACAAAAAAAAAAGAATGAAAACAAAAACATGAATAAGAAACTACAAAATGAAAAATGATTAATTATATCAAATGAAATCCATCAATAAAGCAATTAACATGACATCAAAACTAATCTTTGGATTGTGAATTGACTCATAAATAATTACTTTAGATGACAAGTAATTTGAACAATATTTGATTAAATGCTTAATCTTCCTTTGGGTAGTCTTAAGCATTTAATAAAATTACTAAATGTTCATTTTATATGTCATCACATGAATGCTTAAGACTTTCTTAGTACGTGGCGTTGTTCAACCTTAGTCGTTCCACCAATCCGTTCGGATGGTTGAGGAGACCAGTCAAGGTTTCCAGCCTGATATACCATCGTTAGTCAAATGTCAAGATCTTCTTTGGAAAATTCAAGTCATTTATATCTTAAACATTCAACACTTTACAATTTTTTGGTTTAAATAACGTAAATCACTTAGGTGACAATATTATTTAAACATGAATAAAATTGTCAAAGCATATAATTAATCAAAAAGTTTTAAGGTTTGAAATAATTTATGGTTTTATTCCAAAAGGGAAAACAAATAGTGCAAAACTTTAAAAAAAATCCAAAATCTGTGAATAGTGTCTGCTCGGCCGAGCATATAAAGTGCTCGGCCGAGCACTAAAGACAGAATGGTTTTGGCTTTATTCGGCAAGAAGTGCTCGGCCGAGGCTTATATGGTGCTCGGCCGAGCACCACTTTCAGAAACATATGCCTTTACAACATGCATAGCACCGATTCATGTGCTCGGCCGAGTCATATGAACTGCTCGGCCGAGCACTCCAAATTTCTGCACTTTCTGAATTTTGTTTAATAATTTCCCAAAACATGAAATGACAAGTAGATCCACATGATATGTTCTTGACAACATAGACCATGATATATAGGGATAATCTTGTCCTTTTAAAATGGAATTAAGTATGTAGATCCACACAATTATGCATAACACATAATTATGTTATTAGGGATAGTCAAACTTGAATCCTTTTATTTATGCAACAAAACCTTTCAAACCATTTTCTTACATTTAGATGATGATTATCAGTGCTCTATGAACGAATTAGAGTCCCTTAATCAACATCAAAACTTTATGATTCAACAGGAAAAATGAATCAAAATGAAAGCACAAACTTTCCTAAAAAGAACTCAAACTTAAACCAAAGATGAGCGGGGCTCTGATACCAATTGTTGGAACAATTTTAATCCCTGAATGCCACACTCACTTTAGAATAGGATTGAGGAAGAGATGAAGCGGAAGCGTTTAAGAACAATACCTGTTGAATCCATGGATGATGTAGGGAGAAATGAATAAGAAGAAGATGTAGGGAGAATGTTCTTCTAAATGATAAATGTCTTTCCTCTTTACTTCTTTAACACTTAATGAAGATTTATGGAGAGAGTACTAATGAATAATCAAGTAGTCTTAAGGGTTGATGGAATGCCCTTTATATAGTAGACTTGGTGACATTTCATTTAGGGACAACACCCTTTCAAGCTTTATGATAATAAATTACCCTTTTGCCCATCACAATTAGGTAATATATATCCAGGAATTCTACACATTTTATTATCAACTATACTTTATAATTTAATATTATAATCATAACTTTATGAATGGAAGTCTAAATGACTTGTGTTGCAAGCCATGTCCTTACAGTGTAGTGTATGTCTTCTTTAAAGAATTGAAACATGGGCCTTTTAATTGGTTGTGTGCAATTTTTCTTCTTTGAGTACTCCCTTCATTTTGAGATGATAGCCCCGTTTGATTTTTCAAACATTTTAAGGTTACATTATAAGTTTTGGAAATTCAATGATTTGAAGCCTTAATTTTAGAAATGAGACTCACTTCCTGGTGGGACAAACAAAATGGGAAAATGGGACTATCATTTTTGGACGGATGGAGTATAAGTTTATAAGGTATAAAAAACACACCATCTATAACCCGGATCTACTATATCACGGGTCATGGTATTCTCACGATTCCCTTCAAAAAAAAAAAAAAATGATACTAGAACGACGGAAGTTAAATGGTGGCTGGATCCGAGAAAGGAGATCGGATTTTATATACCCGCTCACCAAAATCATGTTTTAGTTACAATATCGCTAGCTTCTTCTGTTTTTTTTTTTTTTAAAAAAAAAATCAATACAGAGCAATCGGAGATCAGTCATAGAACTAGTAATTGTTGATCAACATAAAATGTGATAGAATCTAATGGTTCACCAATTAAATTAAGTGTCAGTCTTATGAAAAACGTGTTTTACACTAGGAGATGTGTGAATCTTGTTTTACATCAAGAGATTATGTTTTATATTAAAGGATGAAAACAGGTTTTACACTAAAACTAGTGTAAAACAAGTTTTTCTCGAGATTTTCACATAAATTAAATACTTATTAAAATAAAAGCTATCCAGAAACATCTTTACTGGGCAAATGATCCATGCATCTATCTAACAGGCAGAAGCACACTTCCCCCATATTCCATACCTCCGTCTTAAACACTGCTCTACACTATATTCAGTAACAACGGAGCCGGCACAATGAGCCCAGCCCTTTGCAATCTTTTCTAGAGACCAGGGTTGTTCGTACCTCCCTAGATATAATTTAAGCTTCGATATTGCTCTCCGTGTTAGATATTCAGACTCCTTCATACTAGAAGCATCACCATCTCTGAAACAAATTAAATACGCTACTTAAGTACTCCCTCCGTCTTATAACAATGGTTACCAAAATTTGAATGCGAGAGAATTAAGAAATGTGGGGTAAGGACCGAAACTTACATGGCTAAGGTTGATGGCTCCTCCAGCACCAATGGTGACTCACTCGGATAGCTTCCTGGAACTAGCAATTTCAAAGGCTGAATTCGCCTCTGCATATCCTTTAAAAAAAATAAAAAATTAAGGATAAAAAGGACAGATCGGATTTTTTTTATTTTTTATTTTAAAAAAGAAGCCCTCTCTACACATACTATGTTTTCTGGCACATCCCCTGATAAGGAATTAAGAAAAGCAGCCAAATCAATGTAAGAGCACTCGACAATTACTGCTTGGCTGTCTTGAGTAGAAGAAGAAGAAGTAGTTGGTTGGTCATTTTCATCACAGATGTCAACGAAAGTGCCGAACCGTTGTCGGTTTATTGTCATTATTTCCTTCACTAATGAATTGTTTCCCTGCAATTTGAGTCAAAATGAATAAAAACAATTTTTGTCCAAGTCACAGATGGAAAGACAAGTTAGGAATAGCAACTACTAAATACTCCCTCTGTCCAAGACACATCATGCCCAATAATTCACAAAAAATACATGCATCAAATAATGCTTCAATATCACTTCTCCCCCTATCACAAGCACTTCTTGGCCTGACCCAACTTAATTAAGCTCTATTACTGACATCATTCATTCAGATCCCTCTAGTTCATTCAAGCAGGTCTACATTATATGTTTATAGGCTCTTTTTTTTTTTTTTTTTTTTTGATACATCATATTTATCTTAATTTCTTGATTCAAGAGGTTTTCCTTAAGTTTCAACCTTGGCACTGGTGCTAGGAAAAATAGTTGAATTATAATGCATGCAGACTAAGATATCAACATATACCACTGTTTTTTCTCCAAAGTGACTTTGCGTGGAAGAGAGTAAGTCACTGTTTATACATGGCAAGAAATCAAACAGTGAAGGAAGGAAATCACCAAAAGCACAATTTACACTCTAGCATAAAAAGAACCCTCAATTCAAGAATAAAGCAATGCTGAATGACTCAAGTTGGCATAAAATAGAGTCCATGGCGTGCACAAACTTATACTTGGAGATTATTTATGAACAATACCGCCAGGAGAAAAAACATAATTTAAGTAATGCTGTAAATTATTCATTGCATGCATATCGCAAGAAGTCTTCTGGCGGAGCTCTTGGGTTTGTTGAGTCCTCCAACTGTTTGTTGCCATGTCTGGTGAGCCTTGAGTAGGTTTTGAATCATTGGCATCCATCGAATTCTGTGATAAAGAATATGAAAAAAAAAAAAAGTTAGTATGATAATAATAATAATACTCCCTCTGTCCCTAAATGAGTGTCAATTTTCAAGAAATTTTTGTCCCTAAATGAGTGTCTTTTTTTAACATAACTTTCTCCCTAAAAGAAAAAAATTTCACCGGTTTCTTTATACGTGCAAAACTAAAGGTTTGGAAAGGAGATTACAAGATTATATATGAATCGTTGTTACCAAATTGTTCAAAAAATTGAGATTTTCAGTGTCCCTTAAAATGAAATTTGGACACTCATTTAGAGACAGAGGTAGTAATAATAATAACAACAACAACAACAACAACAACAACAACAACAACAACAACAACAACAATAATAATAATAATAATAATAATAACAAATCACCATCTAACAATGTCATTGCCTTTTCTAAATTACTTCAAGTGGTTTAAAATTGATTTATCATCATAAAATAAGAGTTAAAGTAAGCTTGTAATCAATGGACAATATAAAGTTATTAACTTAGAATAAATTAAGCTCTAGCAAAAAGCATATCACTACAAACCCCATTGTTTTAAATCAAACCACCACAATAACTTAAAAGTGCATAGTTAAGTTTAAAAGTACTAGTGATCACATGAGCATATACGACTTAACTCGTACACGGACAAATGAACATCGCAATTGACGCAAAATTAACATGTTTACTGTGCAATCCTAAAGGAAGCTTATACTAACTAATTAATCAGTACACATCAACTTAAAATTTTCAATAACCCATTTGATTATCAGTCCACAATCAGAAATAATCAATTTGTTTATCCGACTTTCCCCATAGTGAATAAGATTAACTAAATTGACTAGCTAACATCTAACTCTACAAGTCAATTTCAATGCAAAACTCAAAAAAAAAAAAAAAAAAAACACAAACTCACTTAACATACAACAATTTTAGTCCTGTGGACTCATGACTCTGACACTGCTCCTTCGTTAGTTAAAAAAGTCAGTTTTACTATAGGGCTGTTTTAATCGTCAACACAGTACGATTTAAAACTGTTAAGACTTGCAAGTAATATTGTTAGTCAACTGAAAACTGCCAGGTTTGCACAATCACAAGATTTTGGGGGAAACTAGTTTTTCTCAAAATTATGAAAAGTCCTGTCTTTCAGAATGTTCCTAATTGTTCGCATAATGCTTGCAAGTAGAAAAAAAGTGGGCTTCCAATAATCTAGAGAGAAACGAGTTTCCCACAAAACCTACTCTTGCAGAATAGTAATCTAAAATTTAACTTGTGAGAAATTTTATTAGTAAATGATGACGCCCTAAGTTCCTGGGGTCACGGAGGTAGAACTCCAATGTAGCTGTCTCTTGATCCTGATCACAACACAAACAAGAACACCGTTAAGACCAAGGTCGGGTTGGAATCCGGCTTAGGCCCTCGGGTGTGAGAGTAAGATCTCTGAGGAAAACCTAAGGTTCAATCAAGACCTTGTGTGTGTGAGTTGGATAGAGCACGTACCTTGCTCATGGGAGCGAAAAGAAGTATATATATGACCAAGGGAAAGAAACCTGCACAAGGTACTAACCACCCTGGTACTGGGGGGACGCGTGGCGAGTCCCCAGTGGATCGGTCAGGAGAGTGGCTGGGAAGGTGGCGTGTCTGTCAGGGAAGCATGGTTCCATCACCAACCGTTATGGTGTGTCAGGTACGGATAGGTGACGTCTCGTGTACGTTTGTGCCAGCTGGGCACTACGGGCTCCTCAGGATAGCGGGAGGCAGAGTCATCTCGGGCATATATATCAGGGAGATCGGTCCCCTCGGGCTTACTTGCCCGCGTTCCTTGCCGGTTCGGCCCCAAGAGTTCAGGTCCGGTTCGGGCGTGTTAGGTCGCATCGATTTGGACCGCAGCACATCCGGCCTAGAAGGCTCGGTCTCATCAGTAAACTATTAGGGAATAATTGAAAAAACACACAAAACTCAAGTAGACACAAAGATTAAACTGTGGTATTTTCCGCTAATTGATTAAGAGTAAGTTAAAATTGATTAGCTAATATCCAACTCTAAAAGTGAAATTTCTTCCATGGAAACAAAATTATAAAGACTGATTGATTAGCAGAATTAGAAGATATACCTGGTAATGGTATCGGGGGAGGATCCGGGACCGTAGAGAGAACATGTGCTCTCTGCGCGCCTCTTTATAGGTTTTACACGGGCCGGGTTAGAATGTATTTTAAGGCTAATTTTACAATGGTGGGTTGAATGGAGCGTCGAAAAGTTTTAATTTAGTTGAATGGTTGAGCGAAAGAAGTGGGACCCATTCCTTGAACACGCGGCGGGAAAACAATGGGCCGACCTTGGCGTGTGCCACTCACCGTCCGACAATGTGCGTGAGTCGGTCAGTTTTTGTTTTTGTTTTTTTCTGATTGGGACACGCGTCATGCAACCATTGGTTCTTGAGATTTCCGGATTTATTTTTCATCTCAATTATTTTATAGTAAATCAATTTTTTTCTCCAAAATTCATCATTTTTTCCTCTATAAATAGATGCAAGTTTCATTTAATTTGGACACCGGAAAAAAAAAATTCTCAATTATCCTTCATTAACCCTTTTTTAAAAAAATCAACATTTTTTTAGTGAAAAGAAAAATAATTATCTTCATTTCTCGTATTTATTTAATTGCAATTACAAAAAATTAATTAAGTGTGAAGTTTTTTTTAATTATAAATTATTATTATTATAATTATCTTTTTACTAATCATAAAAATAAAGAATATAAATAAACTAAAGTGGTGGGGTATAGGCTTATAGGATGATTAGTTGGAAGGAAGTTTAATTTAATTAAATCAAACCATTGTAGGATGTAAAAGTGAAATAGTAGTTGAATTATTAGGTGGAAGAGAGAGAAGATGATTTTGAATGTTAAAGTGGTAGTTGAATGGGTTATGGTAGTTGAAACCAATGTAGATGGTTTAATAATGGTCTCCGCCCAACAGACATACATGGGCCCATAGGATAATAGTTTCTTTGATTTACTTTATTATAAAAGTTAAATGCAATTTTGACCCATTACCCGACAATCCGCCCAACTCAACCCGCTAATTACCATCTCAACCCAAGCAGTTAACATATACGGGTTTAAACGAGTTATCCGCTCTAACTTGTAAAAGTTAACGGGTTAAAGCAGGTCGACTCACGAACCCATCATATGATCAGTTTCTTTGATTTATTTTATTATTATAAGGATTACTAGAAGTACCGTACGGGAAGCACCGCGTAATCAAGTTATTTTATTAAATATTTGGAAAAACTGCAAATATAGTACCTGAACTATTGGGGTTATTTTGGATTTGGTATCTGGACTCTCATTTTTTGCACCCGTCATATCCAAACTCTAATTTTTACTGTATCCGTCATACCTACCACTAACGACATCCATTTTTCTCAGTTAAGTCATCATGTGACCATACACGTGATCAATTTTGCAGGGGTAAAATAGGAAGACAAATGTGACGAATGTTAAAAGGCGTTAACTGAGAAATTGAATCTTGAGAAATTGATCCAACGTCGTGGGTTCTTCCCCTGTCAACCGTTCATCAACTGCTCAAGAAAACCTCCCCACTCTTTTCCGCTTCAATTCGGCGAAGCTGTCAAACACAGCCGTCGCCTCCTTACTCCCCAACTTCTCCAATCGTTTTTCTTTTCCCCATGTCCATCTCTCCCAACCACCAGTCAACTGGAGCCGGGGAAAGAAGAGCTCCAGAACTTTAGGAGCGATGGCGGTGCTGTCGACCGGAAAAGGATACCAGGTTGGATGGGAGTATTTTCCCCCTTTCAATTTTCAGTTTACTATTTTTCAGAAACCGAATTATTTCGTTTTTTCCCCCTTCATCTCTTATCTAATCTCGAATTATGTTTTCCATTCCTTTTCCTTTTATTCCTGAAATTGAAAGAATTTTCTTACACTCTGTCTTCTCTGAGTCTGGTGACGATGACAAAAACCTTTCGCAATCACCATTATAGATGCTCTTCATCTATAAATTTCGATTTTGGAATTATTTCAATTTGGTAATTTTTTTTACTGTCTCATTTCTGGGTTTGAAATAGTTGGTTCTGTGCGTGACTTTATAATTGAGAATTGTACATTAGGATTTTGTTAGTTAAAAGCTCAGTTCTATATTCTGCATTGAGTATTGGCTTGGAGTGTTGTTCAGTAAAGCATGGGTCTTTTCTAGGCTTTAATGGAATCTCAGTTGGGAGTGAAGAGATGTTTCAGTTAACGCCTTTTAACATTCGTCACATTTGTCTTCCTATTTTACCCGTGCAAAATTGATCACGTGTATGGTCACTTGATGACTTAACTGAGAAAAATGGATGTCGTTAGTGGTAGGTATGACGGATACAGTAAAAATTAGAGTTTGGGTATGACGGGGGTAAAAAAATGAGAGTCCAGGTACCAAATCCAAAATAACCACAATAGTTCAGGTACTATATTTGCAGTTTTTCCTAAATATTTTAATTTTAAAATTTTAAACACAATTAAGTATTAGTAGAGTAAATTCTTAGCACATAAATGTATTTTAATAATTTTTATTTTTATATAGTAGTGATTAAATCAAATAATAGAAAAAGAAATATTTAAATGTAATTTTTAAGAGTTCACATTTCCAAATAACATCCTTCTTCTTAAATTCAAAGTGGTTAAATATTTTAGACTGAAAGAATTAACAAATTTCATTTTGATTTTTTTGTTTTAACAAGTTAACATATCATTTCATTCCAAGGCAATTGTCATCGTGTTACAAACTCATATTAAGTCTATTACAGATCTATAGCCTAGTCTATTACAAGCTCATCCCCTATTGAAACCTATTACATTGAAATGATACTTAGTAACACAAGTTCTCCACAATCTCCCCGGAGGGAGTCGAACCTGGGACCTCCACTATGTGGAGGCCACTTGTTATTCGGGATGGGGAGAAGGGGATTCGAACCTAATACCTCCCGAACCCGAAGGAGATCCCAAGCTCTATGTCACTCGGCTAAGGAGGCTTGGGCAATTTCATTTTGATAAATTAGCATATATTTGTCAGAATATTACAACATCTGTATGATTAATTTTAACTATTTTTAATTTAAAGATCTCATTAAATACAGTATTATGAGTAAACCATTAATTATACCTAAATATATTCCTATATTTAATCATTTAATTAAAGAAAGCTAATCACTTTTTTCTAACTCTATAAAATAATTTAAATAAATAGAAAAAATGATGAAAAAATAAGTATAAATAAAACCATAGGAAATGCGAAGGTTGCTTAAAGCCGGCCGGCCGATAGCATGCAGCTAGGTTAAGAAAAAACCTTTTGGGGAATTCGATAACTGAGCAAGCAATGACGGTGAGCTCATCGTCACAAGATTTAGTACATGATGGCCCCAGTCCCAGCTACCTTGCACACATAGATTTTCATCCCGTCATTCGGAAGACGACGAAGTACTGTGCACCGGCCCTTGATCAGATAAAGATGCCCGCCTAACGACCCACAACTCATAATAAGCCTTGCGACGAGACGCGGACATTCCCCATGATGCGGTTCCCTCCGGCCCGTTCCCGGGTTGGGTTAGGGGAAGATCCGAGCGATTGCATTCCCGGATCCAAACGCGATTCAACAAGAAGAATCAGAGCTTCTCCCTCCTCTAATTTTCAGGAAATAGTCACTTCAAGAGCGGAGACTCCCTCTTCCTATGGTGACTTCTTCTAAACAACATTTCATACCCAATCTACTATTAAAATTATTTTTTATTTATAGACGAACTAAATATGTACTATTATCTTGATTAAAAAATGTGTACTTATTTTCGCTGATTTAATATCATATAATGTACAAAAATTTATTATCTATTTTAATATGAAAAAGTATAAATATGAGTAAGACTGGATAACTAGTGAATTTGGAATATAAACTTTCACAAAATATAAAATAAAGGGTATGAAATTTAGCCACGTGACTTAATATGACTAATATTCGGCAAGTTTCCAACCTATATATGTTAAACATTGTTGACATGTAGGCTAAGGACTGCAAGTTAATTAATGTGCAATGTCATTACCTTATATTAATAGAAAATATTGCAAATTAATTACTCCAAAAATCATTAACCCTAAATGGTATTTAATCATATCAATCATGTGAGGTCATGTGTCTAATCATGTTTAATTTTTAGCGAATATGTTGATAGAGTGAGCAAATTTTAAAGGCCAAAATATGATTAACCCCCCAAATTATACACTCATTCCCACTTTGCACTCTCGCGCGATTTTTTTCTCAATGTGCCACCTTAATTATCCCCTCAATCCCACTTTGCACCCTACCACCTAACGGAGTTAGAAACTTAACGAAAATTGATCATGTGCATGTCATGTGAGGGTTATTTTGGTCATTTTCATATTAATTTTTAAATTATTATTTAATTTATCATTCTCTTTAAATAAACTTTTCTTATTTAACATATATATAAATATTACTATTATCAAAGCAAAATACTAATAATAAATTTATTTTATAACACAGAATAAGCTAAATATATTAATTTCACTTACTAAATATATTTATATTAAATTAAGCTTGTATCTATTTAATAAGGTAAAATATCCTAACTAAACCAAAAAGAGAAAAAAAAAAAAAAAAAAAAAAAAACTCTACAAGTCGAGATTCATCCTCCTCCCTATATTATCATCTTCATCTTCCCCAACCATTCTTCTCCTTTCCCCTTCCCCTCCTCCGGCCATTACCCAGACCAACCCACCATTTACCAATTTTCGCCACTGCCCCTCCCTCTCCCCCCATCCCACAAACCACACCAACGCTCCCCGCCTTTCCGCTCCTTCCCATGCCCCTCTCTCAGCCCCTCCTTTGCCTCCCTATGTCTGCCCTGTTCCACCACCTCATGGCCGCCCTTCCCCACTCCCATGTTCGCCCCTTCTTCCCCAATTCTCCCCCTCCTTCCTTCTCAGTTCATCTCCCCTCGCAATTGGCCCCTCCTCTATTTTCTCACCAATCCGACCCTCCCCACCTATTTCCACAATTTTCAGATCTTCAATGAGAGACTCCTAGATCTGGGATTTTTGAAATAATGGAAGCTTAATATTTAGATCTTCTGGTTTTTTATTTTGTAGTTTAAGCTTTATGTTGTTGGTTGATGCCAGATTGGCATGGAGTTGTCGGATTTTGGGCAAATTTGTGGTGATGGTGGTTGTTGACCGGTGGTGTTGTTGTTGATTGGTGGTGGTAGTGGTTGTTGACGGGTGGAGTTGGATGAAGGATGATTAACAGTAAATTGACATCTATACCCTTCTATTTTCAAAGTAAATGACCCAAATAGCCCTCACATGACAAGCACATGATCAATTTTCGTTAAATTTCTAACTCCGTTAGATGGTAGGGTGCAAAGTGGGATTGAGGGATAATTAAGGTGGCACCTTGGGACAAAATTCGCGCGAGGGTGCAAAGTGGGAATGAGTGTATACTTTGGGGGGTTAATCATATTTTGGCCAATTTTAAATATGTGAAAATTGAGTGAAAATATATACTCCCTCCGTCCAATTTTAATAGTCAATTTTTTTCTAAAAGGGTGTCCCATTTTAGAGTCAAGATCCTAAAATTGAAAGTGGGTCCTACATCTCACACTCACAACAATTATCCACTAACTCTTTTCTGCCTCACTTTCTCTCTCCTACCCAACAATCAAACACTCACAACACATCACATTTTCGTTAATTCTCGAACCCACCCATTTGTTGACTCTTAAAATGGGACAGAGGGAGTATATAAAAAAGGTAGTTCAGTAAGTATTTTTAAAAGGGCTAAAGTCGCTTGAGGAAAATATGGTTTTTGTTAGAGATGAAAATATGTCCGAACCCGATCCGTATCTGAAACAGTCCGCACTGCAGTGGGTTTGGTAACATTTTTTCAAAACCCAGCAGGTTGCGGGTTGGGTTCGATGCACACCTCAACCCGCGGGCCCCACCGCGTCCCGTATACGGGGCTTGGACTCTAGGGCCCTTAAGCCCAGATTCAAACCCAAATAAGGAAAATCCAGATGAAAAATTCCTCATACACCCCTCACTAGCAAAAAGATGCAATAAGACTAAAATGCCCTCATATCTCCTCCCACCCCTCACCAGCAAAAAGATGCAAGAAGATTAAAATGCCCTCATATCTCATCCCATCCTTACTTTTTTGGTCAAATCCTAGTCAGCTCTTATAACTTACACATAATTATATATAAGAGTAAAAAAAAAAAAAAAATTCATTTTTTTTTCATTTTTTTTTATTGTTTTGGTCAAACTCGGTCAAACCGAAGTCAAACTCTTATAACTAACACATAATTAACATATAAGAGTAAAAAAAAATACTTTTTTTATTTTTTTAGAAAAAAATATTAATAATATTTGGTCAAACGATAGTCAAACTCTTATAACTAACACATAAGAGTAAAAAAAATCACTTTTTCCATTTTTACCAAAAAAAATAACAAATTTTTGGGTCAAAGTTGGTCAAACTGCAGTCAAACTCTTATAACTAACACATAATTATCATATAAGAGTTACAAAAATTATTTTTTTCACTTTTTTACAAAAAAATAATAAAAATTTTTAGTCAAATTTGGTCAAACAACAGTCAAACTCTTATAACTAACACATAAGAGAAAAAAAATCACTTTTTCCATTTTTTTACAAAAAAAATAACAAAATTTTTTGGTCAAAGTTAGTCAAACAGCAGTCAAACTCTTATAACTAACACATAAGAGTCAAAATTTGATCAAAGTTGGTCAAACAGCAGTCAAACTCTTATAACTAACACATAAGAGTCAAAAATTTCACTTTTTCAATTTTTTTACAAAAAAAATAATAATTTTTTTTTGTCAAACTTGGTCAAACAGCAGTCAAACTCTTATTACTTACACATAATTATCATATAAGAGTTACAAAAATTACTTTTTTCATCTTTTACAAAAAAGTAATATTTTTTAATTCAAATTTGGTCAAACTTAGTCAAACAACAGTCAAACTCTTATAACTAACACATAAGAGTAAAAAATTCACTTTTTCCATTTTTTTAAAAAATAATAATAAATTTTTTTGGTCAAACTTGGTCAAACAGCAGTCAAACTCTTATTACTTACAGACAATTATCATATAAGAGTTACAAAAATTACTTTTTTCACTTTTTACAAAAATAATAATAATTTTTTTAAGTCAAATTTGGTCAAACAACAGTCAAACTCTTATAACTAACAGATAATTAACATAAAAGAGTCAAAAGTCTTATGAACCTGTTCATAAGACTAAAGTCTTATTAAACTTGTTCATAAGACTTTGCTCTTATCAATAGATTAATGTGTATTATAAAATATTTTTTCAGTCTTATTAAACTTGTTCATAAGACTTTGCTCTTATCAATAGATTAATGTGTTATAAGACATTTTTTCAGTCTCATTGAAACATGTTTCATTTGAACTTGTGTTCATAAGACTAAAGTCTTATTAAACCTGTTCATAAGACTAAAATCTTATTTGACATGTTCACCTGAACATGTTCATAACATAAAGTCTTATTGAACCTGTTCATAAGACTAAAGTCTCATTGAACATGTTCATAAACTGAAAAAATGGTAAATTTGGATTACTTTACTAAATTGATTGACTTTTTTTGGGGTGGGGGGGGTGGTGATGAAATGTTACACCAGATTCAGATTCTTCCCTATTTACAGGAACTGTAATTTTCTTCCCCAGCTGCTATTACAATTCAGAATTTTCAAATGATAGAAAATATTATTCAGATAAGTAATGCAAATAGAGTTAAATTAACATCAATGGTTTAAGCTCAATAAACAGCTGATATGGAATTTAGAAACTCATCTAATGAATTGCTGTAATTAAAAAAATCATTGAGTTAAATTCTTATGATGAGTTGTGTTTTACATTTTTATCAAAATCACATTCAAAAGAACAACATTGAAAAAAAAATTGAGAAATTTTCTTAGACTTGATACTGATTGTATGAACATGTTAATACAAACAGGAGACTCTCACCAACGAAAACGGAGACTCTCACCAACGAAAACGGAGGTGCGCCGGAGATGAAGAAATTGCTGTCGAATATCTCCAGATCTAAGAGGTATGAATCTGGATAGAGAGAGACGGATCTGGACAGAGAAACGGGTCGGAGAGAGAGACGAAGTGAGAAGAAGTCGACGGCGCCGGATCTGGATTTCGCCGGAGAACACGTCGCCAGATCTGGATTTCGCTGGAGAAAATACGACCGTTGAAGATGAAGAGGTTGGCCGGAGATGGAGAAGCTATCAGCTCTATTTGGAAACGATCGACACATCGGGAAAAGAGAGTCCGCAGTCGCCGTCGCCGTCGGATGTGTCGGAGAGGCCAGAGATGAGAGAAAGAAGACGCCGGAGCTTCGCCGGAGACGGAGCTTCGCCTGAGAAGATGAAGAGCGCCGGCGTCGTTTTTTTAGAGAGAGAGAGTGTATGTGTGTGAGAGAGAGAGAGTGGGTTAAGGTTTGGAGAGATGGGAGATTCACTGTGTATGTGTTTAGAGAGAGATCTGGAGGAGTAGCAGTCACCGCCGTCGTCGATGTCGCCGGAGATGATGACGGCCGGTGAGGAGAGAGAGAACGACTATTGTGTGTGTGTGCGCGTATTTTAGAGAGAGAGAGCGTGAGTGCAGAATGGGGTGGAGGGAGAGGAGGGGAGAATTTTGTTTGAGGGGTGGGGTTATTTTGGGTATTTAGTAATAATATTTGACTGGTCAAAGAAGGCTAAAAGAAGGCTAGGGTGGCTAGGGGTGTGAGGGGAATTTTAATCTCGCCCCAGCTCCTTATGTGACATTTGATCTGGGTAAGGTTTTATTTGTAATAAAATCTGGCATTAGGGGCCCTAGGGGAAAAAATCCTCCCGTATACTAGTATACTCCCTCCGTCCCATTACAATGGGCACACTTTGACTTTTTTGGTCAATTAGGTCAATCTTTGACCATAATTTTATGAATATCTAGATATCTCTAGTCAATTCTAAAATTGTTAATGATAGTATTTCTAATAGTGAAGCAATAACAATTTTTAGAATTTCATAGAGATATTTAGATATTCATAAAATTATGGTCAAAGATTGACTCAATTGACCAAAAAAATCAAACTGTGTCCATTGTTACGGGACAGAGAGAGTATGCAGTTAATTACTAAAATGTCCGTAACCCATTTCATTATTGCCTCACTCCCTAGCGGCCTGCCCCTATTATGTACGCACAAAATGCAAGCGTTAAATTAAAGTAAGAGACCATGGCTTCTCTCAATTCTATTTCTTAGGGTTAGAACAGAAGCTGAGAAGCGGCGCTGGAGAGTGGAGACATCACGAATCCACGATTCACGGCTGACGAGAGACTCAGGCGATTTCCACTCCGGTCTTCGTCCGGCGAGACATCACGGCTCACGGGTTACAACAGTAAGGAAATCTCTCTCTCCTATGTCGATTTGTCAATTTCTAGGGTTAGAAATTCACTAATGTTCAATTTGGGGCAAACAATTTCGAGCTATATATTTCTTTATGATGTTTAATTTCGGTTGTTCTTCACAAGTTCCTCAATAAATTTTCAATTCACTCAAAATAGCTAGCTTATGTTTGTTAGACTTAGAATCAAGTTTGGATAAACTGTTATGATTGTAATAGTTAGCTTATGTTTGTTAGAGTCAAGTTTGTAAATAGTTAACTGTTATATTTGTTAGACTCGAGTTTGGCTCAAAATTGAGTTTGCTGTGTAGTAATGTTCAATTTAAGGAGGCTGATTGCTGGATACTTTTGGGCTAAAGCCCAAAATATATTTTGATTTTGCAGCATACGGGGCGGGGCGGGTTCGGCACTAAGGGTGTTCTTCGCGGGGCGGTTACATTTTTGGTCAAACCCGCCCCTTATCCGTCCCGTTGCCATCGATAGTTTTTGTCGATCCACAATTATTATGATACAGAGGCCGGAGCAGGTCTAAATATTTGATTCTTTGAGCAGCAATTCTGTAAAGCACAAATCGAAGTAAAATCCAAAAGAAGAAAAATGTGGAAGGACAAGAGTCCAGGAGTCAAGATACTCTGGGTCTGGACAATTGGCACCGCCGCTGGTACTCTTTTTCTCACTCCGATCCTCCTTACTCCATACTTATTCAACTTTCCAATCTCAATTAACATCCTCTTGATTTACAGTTCTCGTCTCCAATGTTGCCACCACTAGGATGAGAGATATGAAGAAGGTGCTGGATGCCCGACGAGAAACAGAAAACCCTCAATCAGCAGACCCAACAGTAATCGACAGTTTGTCTGATTCCAGCGAGATTATTCGAGAAGAGAATGTTTAGGTTTGACCTTGTCAGATTACTCTACTCTAATTTTGGAATTGTGTCTTGTTTTTGTATTGTAGTTTATTCTGGAAGTTATGAATTGTTCTTGGTTTACGTATAAAGTTATAATCATATGGACACTCTCAAATTTTTGTGGGTATGTGACAACCATTATTTTGACACGGATATGTTAGTATCATTGTTGCATACTAGGTGTTTGATGAATTGTCTGTGTGAAGAAGTGAGGTGTTACTTACTCCGTCCATTCCATTTCAATGGTCCACTTTCAAAATTAGTCTATAAAGATTTTTTTTCATGTTTTTTTTTTTTTTTTTTGATTTAATTTCATGTTGAAAATATAATCCTACCGCCTTCCCATAATAACAAAGAATATATACTACTATAGTAAAAATTCCTAAGCGACCATTATGCCAGTTGCACATATAAAGCCCTAACCAATAAATAAATTGTTACATCTGAATCACTTCAAGGGTGTTTCGCGTTTAGCATTGTACATTTTTTCTTTCACAAGTACAACCTTGGAAATGTGTCATTCCAATCCAACCCTTAAATCGCAGATTAAGGCACTGATTAATATTGGATTTAAGGACCGATTTGGGGCCAAAATTGTATATTTTTTCAAAGCAGAGTGGTTTATTTGAAAGAAAAAAATATAATGGTAAAAGTGAAACGCCGCTGAAAGTACTATGGAATGGATGAAAACAGAGTTTACCCTTTGATGATTTATCAAAATAACAATTTTTAGAATTTCACTCAAATAATTAGGTTAGCATTAATGTTTTGTCAAAGCTCACTTGTTTTTTTTTTACCATAAAAAACCAAGTGTGATTATCTTTTTGGAATAGAGGAAGTGTTTCAGATGAGTTGGTACGTTTGCATGTAGAGCTCTGGTTTCGGTAAAAGGTTGTTGGTAAAGTCCTTCATCACCGGATGACATGTATTGTTACCACATGTTGGCATTGTTTGGTTTGTAATCAATTCCTTATGGTTGGGGTTGGTTATCTTAGGACCTTTTTCGCTCTGATGGAATTTACAAGGAAGGAATTTTCAAAAAGATAAATAAATAAGTACTACCTCTGTCCCTAAATAAGTGTCCAAATTTCATTTTAAGGGACATCAGAAAATCTCAACTCTTTGTTAAATTTGGTAGCAATGATTCATATATAATCTAGTAATCTCTTTTCCAAACATTTAGTTTTGCACCATGTGCGACGGGTTGCTCCATGGATTTTGCCCGACCCATTTCAGCCTGCTCCGTGACCCATGCGTCCAGTTGTAAGCGCCTCCACTCATCTCGCGATACGTGGCACGTATTAAAAAAAAACAATAACTTTAAAATGCTATATCTTGATATTTATAACTCATAAAAAAAATTTAAAAATACTGTTGTGTTCGTCTCAACGAGACGAATAAAACTACATAGGTCATGATATGGTTTGATTTTTTTTTTTTTTTAAAACATATTTTTTTACACACAAAAAGTTTGAGTTGCTTGTCAGCTGAGATGTAACACTCTGTTCTGATAAAAGTAACAGTTTCATATTCAAAAAGTAACATTTTTTACAGTCAAATGTAACAGCAATTTTACAAGAAAATTTAAATTGTTTGATAGTTTTTGTGGTTAAAAAAATTAATATTTGAAGTGTAACAAAGTGAATATATGATTATAATTTTTTATATAGATGAATATAACATTTTTATTTAGTAAATGTTACTTTTCTTCTATAAAAAAGAGTAAAAATTCATATATATAATCGGGTTTGCATTTCAATTGTTACTTTCTCAATAAAAAAATGTTACATTTCAGATATAATGTTACATTTAAGAATATAAACTGTCACAATTGAGAAAAATAAAATATTACATTCATTTTTTATAAAATGTAATATTAGTTTAGTTTGTCAGTCTTATGTTATTTTTTTTTTTTAAAAGTGTTACATTTGAAAAAAAGAGTGTTACATTCCTTTATAAAAAGTGTGACATTAGTTTAGTTGTCAATCTTTATGTTATCTTTAATCTATTGCAGCAAAATTTTGGAACATTTTGAAAAAAAAAGTTACTTTTCATTATAATAAGTGATACTTTTGTTGGGAGGAAAAAAAGTTGGGGGATGCAAAAAAATAAAATAAAAAAATCTCAGCGAAAAAAAATAAAAAATGGGCGGCTCTGTGCGCCGTCGCATGGTGCGGCGGTTGCACACAAGACCCCTCAATTTTTATATGTGATGCTGATAAAGATTGGATTCGTATAAGCATTCAAAATCGTAATTTAGGGAGTATGTTATAAATATTTGACTTATTGCTCAACATAACTTTATAATATATGAGTAAACTTTCAAAAAAGTACCAACCGTGCGCACGGATACAATACTTTAGTACAATAACAAGAAAAACGGTGGGTTACAAATTAAGAGATGTTTATACAAAACCTATGTTTCATAATTGTTTTTTATTTGAGGCGGTCTCTTGTGCGGCGGCCGCACGGCGTGCGACGGCTCACACTTGAACCGACACCAATTTTTTTTTTAATTTCTTTTTTTTCCCCCAACTTTTTTTTTTCCTCGGCATTTTTTGCTCGTCAACAAAAGTAACACTTTTTATAACGAAATGTAACACTCTTTTTTCTTCAAATGTAACACTTTCTTTTTCTTCAAAATGCACCATAATTTTGCTGCAATAGATTAAAGACAACATAAGATTGCCAACTAAACTAATGTCACATTTTATAATAGATGAATGTAACTTTTTTTTTTCTCAATTGTAACAATTTATATTCTTAAATGTAACCTTCTATTTGAAGTGTAACAATTTTTATTGAGAAAGTAACAATTGAAATGCAAACGATTATATACATGAATTTAAAATATACCACTTTTTAAAAAAGGAATGTAACACTTTTTTTTTCTTCAAATGTAACACTTTTTTCTCTTCAAAATGTACCACAATTTTGCTGCAATAGATTAAAGATAACATAAGACTGACAACGAAACTAATGTCACATTTTATAATAAATGAATGTAACATTTTTTTTCTCAATTGTACAGTTTATATTCTTAAATGTAACCTTCTATTTGAAGTGTAACAATTTTTATTGAGAAAGTAACAATTGAAATGCAAACGATTATATACATGAATTCTTACTCTTTTTTTAAAGAAAAAAAAGTAACATTTACTAAATAAAATTGTTACATTCATCTATATAGAAAAATTATAATCATATATGTACTCTGTTACACTTCAATTATTACTTTTCCTAACTACAAAAACTATCAAGTTATTAATATTTTTTTTGCAAAACTGTTGTTACATTTGACAGTAAAGTGTTACATTTTAAGAAGAAACTCTTATTTTTTATCATATAAGAGTATTACATCTCAGCTGACGAGCAACTTAATTTTGTGTGTGTTAATTTTTTTTTTTTTAAAGTCAAATCATATCATGACCTATCTAGTTTGATTCGTCTCGTCGAGACGAACACAACCGTATTTTTAATTTTTTTTCTGACCTATAAATCTCAAGATAAAGCATTCGTCTTTTTCTTTTTATGTTGAATTCTTCTATTTGTGAATTATTAGTAAATTTGTGTTTATATAAAGTAAAGGAAAAATTGCATCCAAGATCACCCAACTATTAAGAATGTGTAGTTTTGATCATTCAGCTCTTTTTTATTACATTTAGTAGTCTGAACTAATTTTTCCGTGCATCAGTGATCACTAGTGCTAACAACATCCTTTTTTTTGTTAAGTTGTCATGTGCAATACAAATGACTAGATTTTGAATGGTAAAATAGGAAACGTAGATATGATTTCAAAATCAGACACATATATGATTTTTAAATCAAACCCCAATCTGATTTGAAGATGGTGACTAGTAGGGATGGCAATTTGACCGAATCCGATCTGATTCGAAGGCAAGTCGACAAAAAATTAGGGTTTGGTTTTCATAACTTAGTTTCATAGTTGTGATTTCCATACCTTAGTTTCATAGTTGTGATTTCCATTTTTGTTCTGTATTTTCAGTTACCAGTAAATCAGAAAATCGTCTCAAAAAATATTCTCCGCTCTTGTTTGTGAGTTTGTGAATTGCTTCATTGATTTGATTGAGTTGGTTCATCTGCTCCCTCAAATTTATCGTTGTTGAGTTTATACTTGTTCTTGGAGTTAAGCCCATTACAAATTATGCAATTTAATTTGTTAGGATTAAGTTTATATTTCATCGAAGTCAAGCATTTGATTTGAGTAACAGTGTAACACGAAACATGTTTGATGTAGTTGAATTTTTTTTCTTTTTATGAAGCAATTAATCTTCTTTTTAATCATGGAAATATGTTCCTTTCATTTTTTGGCGGGTTCCGACGGGTTCGTGAGTTGGCCTGCTTTAACCCGTTAACTTTTACATGTTAGAGCGGATAACTCGTTTAAACCCGTATATGTTAACGGCTTGGGTTGAGTTGGTAATTAGCGGGTTGAGTTGGATTGTCAGGTAATGGGTCAAAATTGCATTTAACTTTTATAATAAAGTAAATCAAAGAAACTATTATCCTATGAGCCCACGTATGTCTGTTGGGCAGAGACTATTATTAGACCATATACATTGGTTTCAACTACCATAACTCATTCAGCTACCACTTTAACATTCCACGTCATCTTATCTCTCTCCTACCTATAATTCAACTAACATTTCACTTTTACACCCTATAATAGTTTGGTTTAATTAAATTCAACCCTCTTCCAACTCATCATCTTATACCCCACCACTTTTATTTTATTTATATTCTTTATTTTTATGATTAGTAAAATAATAATAATAATAATAATAATTGTTAGGATTCATTGTTAGTACACCCACCTGATTTGATTGACTCATTCCACGTGTCTTTTTGTGGACTTTAGGTTTACATGTAATGAAGTTATACTTCAATTTTTAGACAAGTCCATTTCTAGATGTTTAGTAGTTAGGCTGAGTTATGTTCGGTTTATCCATAGCGGTTTAGTGTCCCTCATGCCGCCATCTTTAAACCGCCAGCATGGTGCCTTAAGTCCTTCATCAAACCGCAGTTTGTGTCTTTGATGAAACCGCACTTCAAGTTCATTCATGAAACCGAACATACATCTGGTGGAACCGCCGACCAAGATATTGAAGAATTTATTGCTGTCATTTACTCCTTGAAGACAAACATTCACTTTACAACTGTAAATGAATGACTGATGACTTGTCCTTAAACTTCAAGTCATGTTTCAGTTATTCTTGGAATGTTGGTTTGTCTCGCTTTTTGAAAAGTTACCGTTGTACTTTTCCAACATCTAAAAGGACAATGTCAGGTAGTGATCCAACAACTTCCTGCCACAAAGCAAAAGCAAAGGACGACAGTGACAGGTCAACCAATGGGATTGTGACAGCGCATAGAACCGCCATACAATGACTCACCTCTTTGTCCAACGGTCACTAATGCCTTCACTATAAATAGCCTTCATTTCTCAACAATGAAGGTTGCTGAGCTTCAAAGAGAATATCCCAAGTATTCAAGTTTGCTTTGAAGATTGAAAACCCAGATATTCATATCTTCATCATCTCCTTAGCAAACCCAGAGTTCTTCATCAAAGCTTCAAGTCTTCAAATCATCACAACTCAGCCTTGCACAGCAAGTAATCACTTGCTCGCCATCACTTAGATATTTTGAGCTCTTGATTTCTTTCCACACCACACACCCGTAGTATATTTTCTTATAGATTATATACCTCGAAAACACAGGTTGTTATAATAGCATTGTTAGGTTAGATTGTTCATTTAGAGTTTAGATTCTTTTGTAATCTTGTAAAAACTCCTCTAAATCAATACAAGTCTAGTAGCTATTAGAAAATCCTAGGCTAACCACCTAAGTAGAGGACGTAGTTCTTTCAAGAACGAACCTCTTCAAATTGTGTGTCCTTGATCTTTAAATTTTGTCTTGTCATTTACATTTCTGTTTATGAGCTTTATTTACTCTTATGTGAAATGACTTGATAACTGATTTGCATACTTATGTGATACTTCAGTTGTGCCTTGTCTGTTACATCATTCCTTTTTCAACCACTTAAACCGCCCTACTCTTTATAATTCAGTTTGGCCATAAACGCAAAACTCCGCTGTGCATTTTATCTGAGCGGTTCTAGTGCTTTAAACGGCAATAGACCAAACTTATAAGCACTTGGTTGATTTTCAAGGGTATTTCGAAAAAGATTTTAAACCGCTATTCACCCCCCCTCTAGCGGTTCTATACCCTTGTTGCCCTTTGGGACCAACAATAATAATAATAATAATAATAATAATAATAATTTATAATAAAAAAAAACTTCACACTTAATTAATTTTTTGTAATTGAAATTAAATAAATACGAGAAATGAAGATAATTATTAAAAAAAAAATCACTAAAAAGATGTTGAATGTTTTTAAATAAGGGTTAATGAAGGATAATTGAGAAAATGTTTTTTTTTCTCGGTGTCCAAATTAAATGAAACTTGCAACTATTTATAGAGGAAAAAAATTAAGAAATTTGGAGAAAAAATAAAAATAAAAAATTGATTTACTATAAAATAATTTAGCTCAAATAATTGGGATGAAAAATAAATCCGGAAATCTCAAGAACCAATGGTTGTATGACATGTGTCCCAATCAGAAAAAAAAGAAAGAAAAGAAAACTGGCCGACTCACGCGCCTTGTCGGTCGGTGAGTGGCACGCGCCAAGGTCGGCCGATTGTTTGCCCACCGCGTGTCCAATGAATGGGTTCCATTTCTTTCGCTCAACCGGGTTGAATTATTTGGGAGAATTGGGATTTGTACCCCTATACTTAGGGTTTACATGTAGATATGCCTTTAGACCAGTTTATTGGCAATTATTCCCCTATATTCAACTTTTGGACCCGCAAATATGACCTCCGTTATATTTTCGTTCAAAATTTAACGGAATTTTTAACTGGGCATCCTAATTGGCAAAATTACTTATACACATGTACCATTTAAGAAAACGAAGTCATTTGGTTGAATTAAGGAACGACCTCACCTTGTGTTAAGTGGCCTCGTTTCACCTAAGTGTTGGTATCTATTCTTCCATTCATCTTTTTGCTTCGACCAAACTAATATGTAACAAATTAAGTCCCTTTTCTCTTTAAAAGCACCAATAAAAGATAGAACGCACTTAATTTCTGGATGTATAAATTTCAGTTAATCCATCATGGTTATGAATTTAAAATTGGTAATATAAAATAAGTTTACGTAATTAATTCTTTTATGTTAGTTTCAAATTCAACAAATCAAAAGAACATGCAATTAATTAATTTATTAATATTTTTTATTGGTATATTTTATGCTTCAAAAAATTAATTTAAACTCAATTGAAATTTGAAGATTTTAATAAAAAAAAATACAAATAAAATTAAAATTATTATTTGGTACTACCTCTGTCCCTAAATGAGTGTCCAAATTTTATTTTAAGGGACACTGAAAATCTCAACTTTTTGAACAATTTGGTAACAACGATTCATATATAATCTTATAATCTCCTTTCCAAACCCTTAGTTTTGCACGTATAAAGAAACTGGTGAAAAAATCTTCGAAAAAAAACCTTTAGGGAGAAAGTTATGTTAAAAAAAGACACTCATTTAGGGACAAAGATTTTTTGAAAATGGACACTCATTTAGGGATAGAGGGAGTAATATTTTTTGTAATAAACTAAGAATTTATGATATCTTAATTACATTTATTGAAATTTTATTAAAATAATCACCAATTAGTTATAATTCACTTATAATAAATGTAAAAAAAAAAAAGAGCAATTATCTGTAAGAAATTAAACAGAATAAGTTGATATTATTGTGATAAAAAATAGTATAATTGTCTCACGACAAGAGTATGGAGAAATTTATGTTATACAACCCATTATATTTAAATATGTAGTACACCGTGTTAGTGGAAGCAAAAAGGCCGTGCTAATACGTTTACATATCAAGTGATGATGGTGTGCATTACTAATTAAAGTGAAATAAATTAATAATTCCGTTAAAATGCAATAAATTTCTGATTAAAAGCACCAATAAAATCTTGACACATCATTTTGTGAGTCAAATTTTGTGAATTTATATTTACCCTTTAAAATTCTATTAATTTCGGGATGCCTAGTTAACAATTCCGTTAAATTTTGAACGAAAATGTAACGTTTGCTAGTCCAAAAGTTGAGTATAGGGGTATAATTGCCAATAAACTGGTCTAAGGGCATATCTGCATGTAAACCTTAAGTACAGGGGTACAAATCCCTATTATCCCTGAATTATTTCAACCCCATTTCAATTCAACCCCCTTTCAACTCCCAGTTACACCCATTTAACTAACTTAGAATCAGTGGCGGATCTAGGATGTTTTGACAGCGAGTGCACAATTTACACTAAAAAACTTAAAACATATTTTTTCGAAACGCGGTTAAATTACAATATGATACACCACTACAATTAAAAGTATATTTGCAACTAGATAATGAATAGAAAAAATGTTTTGATAGAAAAATGTTTTTGATAGAAAAAATATTTACGAACAAAGTTTTTTTGTAAAAATGTTATTCATTTTAAGATAGAAAAAATAATTAAATAATGAAGAAGACCCAAACATTAATTAATTATATTTGAGATAATTGACAGAAACCTAAAGTGGACTAGTTATATAAACTTGTAGTAGAAAATGAGAGAGAATAAAAAATATACTCCCTCCGTCCAAAAATGATCTCCCCGTTTGACTATTCAAACTTTTTAAAAATATGAACATTTGCTTCACTAGCTATATTGTGTTTATGCACATTTAAGCCTAAATTGTAGAAATGAGAAGAACTTTTTGGGAAAATGAAAAATGTCAAACGTGAAGATCATTTTTTTGAGACGGAGGAAGTAGTAGTTATATTTGAAATTATTGGAGGAAACTCAAAGTGGCCTTGTTAAATTGGAGTAGTAGAAAATGAGAGAGAAGGAAAAAATGTCTTGGCTAGCAGAGAGATTCGAACCTGAGTGGCTTGCATCAAACAACTTTTAAGAAAAACGTTGCCGCCAGAACACAAAGCAGCTTGTGATTATAATCAGGGTGTTATAAATATAGACAATCCGCGGGTGCACTTAATATTCAGGATTTAAAAAAAAAAAAAAAACATTTTTAACTACAAATTTCAATTGACCGGGTGCACGTTTATCCCCTTCTACAACATAAGATCCGCCCATGCTTAGAATACATTCTGGGCCGGCCCGTGTAAAACCTATAAACAGGCGCAGAGAGCACATGTTCTCTCTACGGTCCCGGATCCTCCCCCGATATCATTACCAGGTATATCTTCTAATTCTGCTAATCAATCAGTCTTTATAATTTTGTTTCCATGGAAGAAATTTCACTTGTAGAGTTGGATATTAGCTATAGTCAATTTTACTTACTCTTAATCAATCAGCGGAAAATTCTTATAAGCAAATACCATTGTTATAAGACGGAGGGAGTACTTAAGTAGCGTATTTAATTTGTTTCAGAGATGGTGATGCTTCTAGTATGAAGGAGTCTGAATATCTAACACGGAGAGCAATATCGAAGCTTAAATTATATCTAGGGAGGTACGAACAACCCTGGTCTCTAGAAAAGATTGCAAAGGGCTGGGCTCATTGTGCCGGCTCCGTTGTTACTGAATATAGTGTAGAGCAGTGTTTAAGACGGAGGTATGGAATATGGGGGAAGTGTGCTTCTGCCTGTTAGATAGATGCATGGATCATTTGCCCAGTAAAGATGTTTCTGGATAGCTTTTATTTTAATACAGTAAGTATTTAATTTAATTGGTGAACCATTAGATTCTATCACATTTTATGTTGATCAACAATTACTAGTTCTATGACTGATCTCCGATTGCTCTGTATTGAATTTTGTTGAGGGTATATAAAATTCGATCTCCTTTCTCGGATCCAGCCAGCCTAGCCACCAGTTAACTTCCGTCGTCGTAGTATTTTTTTTTTTTTTTTTTTTGAAGGGAATCGTGAGAACACCATAACCCGTCTCATAGTGGGTCCGCTCTTGATTCCCACCATATCTGATAATCATCAAATGTTTTTTTTTTTTTTTGATAATTAAATTCTGAAAGGAGTAGATGTGATTCTTTATAAACTGTTTGATTTTGTCATTGTAAGGGTGACAAATCAAATGATTCAGCCATCTATCTATTATATAATGGCACAAGAGATCATAACACAACTTTCTTACACAATTTTCCTGCTTAAATTGATATGCTATATATGGAAACCGTAATTATCGCAGCCAATAAATAGCAGCAATAATTGAACTTCCAAACCTTAACAAACAATATGTCATCTCCTATTTCTAAGCATACAGTTGTCGTGATTTTCCAAACTCAATAAAATCTCATAACAACCCGTGTAAATCTTATTGATTAATCAAACACATATTAAAAATATGGTACAATAAATATATAGTAGTATAATTAATCATTTAATATCCATAAAAATTATATATATTTAATACTCCCTCTGTCCCTAAATGAGTGTCCATTTTCAAGAAATCTTTGTCCCAAAATGAGTGTCTATTTTGAGTAAAACTTTGTCCCTACCTAAATGTTTTTTTTTTGAAATTTTTTTCACTGGTTTCTTTATACGTGCAAAACTAAATGTTTGGAAAGGAGATTACAAGTTTATATATTAATCTTTGTCACCAAAGTGTACAAAAAAGTTGGTATTTTCAGATGTCTCTTAAAATAAAATTTGGACACTCATTTAGGGACAGCGGTAGTATGTTTTTAATGCAGAGTAATATGTTTTCTTTCTAATGTCGATCACTCAATAGATACTATTTAAACAGATTTTATTCTTCTTTTAACCCTTTCAACTCCCGTAATTTTGCTTTAAAAAAAATATCCCGTAATTTACTCAAAAAAAAAAAAAAAAACGCACGTATCACGTATTCTACACGTTAATAACGTTTACTACATAATTTTTAAAAAAATCGATCACTCAAAATTTTGCCCATGCATTCAAGGCATGGGTGTTACACTAGTTAAATACTAATTGCCCTAAATATTTATACCTTAAATTAATACTCCTTCCGTCCTAAAATGACAGTCCCATTTTCCCCTCTCTTTTTTGTCCCACCAGAAAGTTGGTTCAATTTTCAAAATTAAAGCTTTAAAATCACTAAATTTTCAAAACTTATAATGTAACCTTAAAATGTTTGAAAAAAGTCAAATGGGACTATCATTTGTGAAGGAGGAGGAAGAATTAAAAACAAGTGCACACAATCAATTAAAAGGCCCATGTTTCAATTCTTTAAAGGAGAACAAACACTATAGTATATTATTGGATTTTTTTTTTTTTTTTTACAACTGCTATTAGATTGAAATGTACTACTCCATCAATGAAGTTTTATAACCCCTATACTATACCATAAGTGGCAGAAAACATCCACAAAAACTCAAATGAACACACATGCAGGTTCTCTACATTTCATAACATTGCACCATCTAAGAGTCACATCTCCTCTCTTCCATACACCAGACCTTGAACTGAAGCTGCTACCATAAATGGCAGAAAACACCTAAAAATAAAACTCAAATGAACACCTAAACCGTGAAAGCTATGCAGGTCCTTTACATTTCATAATATTGCACCATCTATGGGTCACATTTCTTCCATGCCCCATACCTTGAACTGAAGCGGCTACCATAAGTTGCAGTTGCAGTTGCAGAAAACGTCCACACAAAAAAAAAAAAAAAAAAAAAAAAAACTCAATTTAACACCTAAACCGTGAAAGCTATGCAAGTCCTTTACATTTCATAACATTGCACCATCTATGGGTCACATCTCTTCCATGCACCATACATTGAACTGAAGCTGCCACCACCAAGCTGCTCTGCATATTCACGAAAAACGGTGTGGGCGCAAGCATCCCAAGCCTTTGCAATCTTTTCGACTGACAGGGGTTCTTCAAAGCTTTTCAGACTTACTGAAGTTCGGATATTGCTTTACGTGTCAGATCTTTTTCATTACTCATACTAGCAGCTGCATCGCCATCTCTGCAGCAAATTAATGATTAATCACAACTCAACTCACGCCCGCCAAAGGAAATAGCGTCATTTTGGTTTTTGAAACTCAACCCAATAGAACAATATAAAATCACACTAATTATGCGCAGCAGATATAAGGATCAACGCCAATTGACTTACCTAGGTAAGGCTGATAACTCGTCCAGCACCAAGGGTGACTGTCTTGGATAGGCTCCTGGAACTAGCAGTTTCAAAGGCTGGATTGGCCCCTGCATAACCAGAAACAATGGTGTTAATTGAGGATAAAAAAAGACAGATCTGAATAGAAAAACCTGAAGGAAGCCCTTATAACATACTCGCTGCGCATGCCCTGATACGGAAGTATGAATACTAGCCAAATCTAAGAAAGAGCATTTTACGAATTTTGCTTGGCTATCTCCAGTTTGATAAGCAGCAGCAGTTGAACTGTCATTTTCGTCACACATCTCAACAACAATGCTGATCAGTCGTTTGTTCACTGTCTTTATTTCTTCCATTAAGAATTTGTTTTCCTGCAATTTGACTCAAGTTGAATAAAAACAATTGTTGTTCGAGTAACAGATCATGTGTCTGTAACTGAATGATGTCACAAATGGAAAGACAGAGCGAATAATACGATATACCATGGGAAGATATGCCCAACATCAATTCAGTTGATATTATCTTAAAAGGCGAGCATTTTGAGAAAACATTATGTGAATAAGAAGTCGATCTTATAACAAACTGTCAGATGCATTATTGTTAAATTGGCTATCTGTTGAGTACTTGGCACATGTATTGCTCATTTTACTTTAAGTGCTTGAAAGAGATCCGTTCCCTTTTCCAATATAAAATTTAAATACACGAGTTGAGTTTTTGACATCATTTTAATATGCACTTTCCTAAACAGTTTAGAAGTTAGCACCAGTTTATGGCCAAAGAAAATATCAATCTAGTTAACCGTTTGTGACCACATTGCAGCAACAAGTTACTAACCTCGATCACAGTCGTCTCAGGAAATGCTGTCACAGACTCCATTTCAGAGATACCCCCTGAATCACAAGTCCCTCCTCCAATCAACAAGTCTGCGGGGGGATCATATATCTTTTTCAAGTCCTTAACAGATTTACAGAGTGTTTCAGGTGACAATGATTCTACCTGTTACAAAATGATAACAATAACAATAATAATAATTATTATTATTATAAAGAATACTGGTTATGACAGTTAAGGGAGTATAGGTCAAGATAAAACTTACGACTCTGATTAAATGTCAATGGGCTGCTCAGTAGTTTCTAGTAAAGTTGTCGGTCCCGCACCACTTGCTTGTTGAGCTCCAGCTGGAGAGGTTTGGAAGGTCTGCTCTTTCTTCCTTGGCAAGGGATTGCCCATTTCTTGATTCACATTCTCAGGCACATTCATGTTTGACTCTTGATTGCTTGAGATACGGATCAAAGTTTTCTCAAGCTTGGCAATTTGCTCTTTCTGATGTGGCCCTATTTTGTCTTTGGCCATTTCCAGCAGTTTTATGGAATCATCTAGATACTCAGGGTCGAACTGAAAAGCCATTCTTGGTTGTCTAAAGACCACCTGAAAGTAGAGGGAAACAAATATTGTACATGTTACAAATTTTCTCCTAGTGAAAATGACTGAATCCGAAAATGTCAAATGCTGAGGTACCTGCTGATATCTTCTATCAAATCTTGGGTCTGATTCTCTTAGATCATGCAAGAAAAATTTCTTCAATGTATGGAGCTACAAGGTGAAATCGATATTGAAACTGTGATTTGCGAAAATTACTTAGCGGAAACTGCTTGAAGAACAATGTACTGGTTTATGCATCAAACCTTGGTTTAACAGCAACATAGAAATCCAAGAAAACAAAATTAAAATGGGTAATAGAATCAGGAAGATGACAGCCTTAACATTCGCACTAAAGTTGCCCCGAACCTTGGTTTAACAGCAAGATAGAAATCTAAATATAGTAACTACGTAGTATGCAACAATACTTGGAAAAAAAGGCGTACTCCAAAAGAAGAGATATACCCATTGATATATCTCCTCTCGCCATGTATCTTGGAGCTTTGGACCCTAAGCGCCCTGAACCAGATCATAAACCCATAAGACTTCTTTACCTGACCCACTTAATTTAGTTCTATTCCTGACATCATACATACATCATATAATACATCAAAATCACTATTTCCAGCAATCACAAGACTTCTTTACCTGACCCACTTTAGTTCTATTCCTGACATCATTCAGCTATATCTTGTTCATTCAAGGAGGTTTCACATTTTAGATCTCTGCGCATTGTGAAATATATTAACCTTTTCGATTAATTAGTTCTCCATTGTATATTCATACTTTTACACCTATGTATGTAATCTTACTCCAGATTATAATAAATTTCCTTTTATAAACTACTTCATGTCGGTTAAAATCAATTAACATCATTAAAATATCTATACCAACATAAGAAAGTAAGCTTGTAATCAGCCAACAATATAAATTTATAACTCAAATGAATTTTAGCAAAAAGCACATAACTATGAACCCCATGTGTTCAAACTGAACCACCACAATAACTTATAAGTGCATGGCTATTTCCACATATACTAATTAAATAATCTATACCTATACTGATTAACTAAGCTCAATCACTATCGCATAAACTTAAATTGTTCAACTGCACATTCAATAATCAGTTCATTATCATTTTAATAGATAATCAATTTGTTAAACCGAATTTCCCAAACTTATTAATTAAGGCTAAGAAAGTCCGAATTTCCCCAAATTGATTATGTTAAAGGTGACGATTCTGAAGAGCAAAGTGTAGGGTGCAGAGTGCAATTATGTCATGTACAGCGGTGTTCTTGTAAATACATTATTTTAGGCAATTCGTTTGTTATAACTGAAATGTAAGTAGTTCAGTAGCTTAGCCTGTAGTATAAATAGAGGATTGTCCCTTTGTTGTAAATACGAATGTACGATTTCATAAACCTCGACTTCATAAACCTTAATTGAAAGGCAGATTAACACAATTAGTTTCGCCTCTCTCAATTCTGATTACCAGATAAATTCCTTAAGCTGATTCAGTTTCTGATCTTCCTTTAGTCATTTTGTTTTTAATCAAGTCGATCTCAATAATCTGCCCTAATTCTTCGTTATTGACTCGAAACATTACCTAAATTTGAGGCGCAAACATTAACAGTTAAGACTAGCTAGCATCTGACTCTGCAACTCAATTTCACCGGTAAAATCGAAAATACACAAACATGCGCACATTAAACAGCTCAGTTCTCTTGTTTCAGTGCTAACCAGAACAGAAAATTCCTTGGCGAAACACAAGTATAAACAAACATTAATAGATTATGATTTTCAATGAGTAGGTTTAGTAGGACTACCTCTATCGGCGACGGAGAACGGAAATGTCGGAGGAATCGACGGAGAGCGGAAAGGTCGGCGGAAACGATGGAGGAGAAGATAAACCCTAGACGAAGAGATTGTTCACGGCTACTTGGGGCGTACGCAATGTTTATAAGCGCGCCAATGTTCAAAATGCTTAGTGACAGCTCATGCTACCTATTCATAGGTTTCGTAGGCCCTATACTTCCTATCACGCAATTTGTTTAAGTTTGATAAATTCTCCTTACTACCACGATAAGCACTGATAATAATCCCATTTTTTATTACTAACTTGACTTGATTGAAATTCAATCAAAGTTTTACGAGAAAAAAATTACTCCCTCCGCTCCCGGCATATTTCCACCATCTCATTTACACGGAGATTAAAAAATTGGTGAAACTGATGTAAATATTGTGAGTAATAAAAAAAAGTAGGAGAGAGAATAAGTGGAGGAAATAGTAAGTTGATTGGGGTTGTGAGTGTAAAAGTAAGTAGGAGATAATGAGTGAGAGAAATAGTAAAGATTCTTTGTCATTTTAAGAAGTAGACATATACTCTGGGATACAGACTAAAAAGGAACGGTGAACATATACTCCTCTAGGACAAAGTGAGTACTAAAATTTTGGAAGTCTTATTAGCACACTGTTAAAAATATTACAAACATTATTTTTAGACTGTCATATTGAAACTTAAATAAATGTAAGTTATTAATCATTAATCAATCAAATAAAAGTGTGTATATCAATATGAGATGAGGTAGTGTTTTATATTGTAAAACAAATTGATTTTAAGAAAAAATTACTCCATAAATAATAAATGTTATAGTTGACTCGTCAAACTTTTATAATTAATGTACTATACTTATTTATATATGATGATGATATGCACATTGGAGCAATTTTTTTTTTGACTTTTATTTATTTATTTTAAAAGACAACACTTATTTTAAATGGTGAAGCTGCGATTTCAGTAAAGTTTGTTAAAAATTGTGATATACTAACGTTATTTTTAAAATCACTGGCGTAAATATTTTATAGTGGTAAAAACATAATCTTCTAAAACTTGTAGGTGGTAAATGGACACGGTTCCAAAATGGACATGGTTCCAAAATGTTTGTTGTTTTTTTTTTTTTTTCAAAATGAATCCGCGTACTATCAATTTATTGCATTTTAACCTTTGTACCGTCAAGCACTCAATGTCATATGCGTACTTTTGTTTAATATCCAATTTGACCAAGTTTTCTAACAGGTGTTGAAAACTTAACGGCTTTTTATACATATTTTTCAAATGTGACCATTAAAGTGTTCTTTTTTGCAATGTCCTCATCCCTCTCATAGAATTGTCAAATTTTTAATAGGACTTGGTCATGTGCTGTCACGTGACTAATGTTTGTTAAACACTTAACTGGTTTAAATTACCTTGATCATTCGCTTTGCGACATATCTTTTAATCTTGTTGGATGGTGGTTGTGCTTAATTAGAAGTGGCATATCATAAAAGATACATAGAATGGATCGAAAGTGTGGAGATGGAAGTACCTTGAATACCTTGTAACAAATACCGTAAATTTGACCTCTTCATCATGTTGAAACCATTTCTGAATATATTTGTTTCATCAAAGTTTCGGGATTTAAAGTAAGTCCATAAGAACTTCCATCTTCTTGATAAAACGTTGGTGGCGACGACATTTTAGTGGGAAGGAGAGAGAGTATTCAAGAAATTAATGGTTTTGGAAAACTGCTGATTCTATCGATTCTATAAGTGGAGTGTTTGATTAGTTTGAAGCTTACCCTCAATTTCTTCATTTCAATTAAGAGGAAACAAATAAAGGGATGATTTAGAATGATCACATGCATAACAAAATTATATGGTTATAGATTGAGAATTTAGACAACTTTGCATCCGACATGTCTCTCCCTACCGTATATATGAAGCTCCAAAAGTTCGTTCTCAGTGTATGTGTCTGTGTGTATCTATACTTGGTTCTGACATCCATTGTGTACCAGTCTGATGTAGCATGGGTGTTTGACAAGTCAAATATATTAATTATTTTTGCATTTTAATTACTCCCTCTGCCCCTAAATGAGTGTCAATTTTCAAGAATTTTTTGTCCCTAAATGAGTGTCTTTTTTTAACATAACTTTCTCCCTAAACATTTTTTTCCGAATTTTTTTCACTGGTTTCTTTATACGTGCAAAACTAAAGGTTTGGAAAGGAGATTACAAGATTATATACGAATCGTTGTTACCAAATTATTCAAAAAATTGAGATTTTCAGTGTCCCTTAAAATGAAATTTGGACACTTATTTAGGGACAGAGGTAGTAGTATTTTAGGATTTAGTTTAAATTAGTTTCTATTTTATTTAGTATTTTCGTCATTGTTTATACTAGGTCATTTAAAGAGTGTTTTAGAGTAGGATTAAGAGTGTTTTTGTTATTTTTGAGTCCTATTATGTTACCATATAGGTTAGGGTTAATTTTAGAAAGGTTAGGATTTTTTTATAAGTTTTATGGGCACTATAAAATAGGCCTAAAATGTATTCCGAAAATAAGACTTCTTTTAATAAAAATTTGGTTGCTTTGCAATTGTTGGGTTTTACCCATAAGCCTTTGTGCTTGCAGAATAGTCTTTTCGAAGATTATTATAGAGGGATCTTTCATCCTATTGTTTTAAAGGGTTAATTTCGATTAATCCTTGTTTATTTCCGCTGCGTTTTACATCAATTGGTATCAGAAAAGGACGATCCTTGGACGATGACCAACGATATGAAGGACCTCATCACTGCATTGACAGAAAGTTTCCGAGTTTTTAACGCAAATTTAAAACGGATGAACGAGGCTCAAGAACGAGAGGCTATGGCGGCAGCTAATCGTCGCCGCGAGGAACTCATGGATCGAATGGATCATGCACAATCAAAGGCAGAATTTTCTCGATACATGAAGCGCCAAAGTCGAACCAATGGGCGGTATAATCGACTCGAGTACTGGGCTGACGAAGAAACATATTGGATTCGACAGTTCCGTAACTTGGAAGCCCAACTAGCTTTGGTGGCAGCAGTGCCAACACCTCAGAGTTGTGTCAAACCGGGGCAACGAGCAGGGGATCAAGATGAACCTGTCGGATGTGAGGATAATCTCCATCGTAGTCCGTCGGCCGGAAGGGAAGAGTCAGATTCAAGCGGAGAAGATTTGATTACAGTCAAATCTGTGCATCATGACCCGCAAGTTATGATTGAAGGTTTCAAAGGTGCTGAGGTTTCGGAGGAGAGAAAAATTATTTCTGAAACAACTCAAGCTGGTTTACAACATAAGGTTGCTCCATCGGTCAAATTGCCATCCCTACTAGTCACCATCTTCAAATCAGATTGGGGTTTGATTTAAAAATCAGATATGTGTCTGATTTTGAAATCATATCTACCCTTCCTATTTTACCATTCAAATCTAGTCATTTGTATTGAACATGACAACTTAACAAAAAAGGATGTTGTTAGCACTAGTGATCACAGATGCACGGAAAAATTAGTTCAGGCTACTAAATGTAATAAAAAAGAGTTGAATGATCAAAACTACACATTCTTAATAGTTGGGTGATCTTGGATGCAATTTTTCCTTTACTTTATATAAACACAAATTTACTAATAATTCACAAATAGAAGAATTCAACATAAAAAGAAAAAGACGAATGTTTTATCTTGAGATTTATAGGTCAGAAAAAAAATTAAAAATACGGTTGTGTTCGTCTCGACGAGACGAATCAAACTAGATAGGTCATGATATGATTTGACTTTAAAAAAAAAAAAAAAAAATTAACACACACAAAATTAAGTTGCTCGTCAGCTGAGATGTAATACTCTTATATGATAAAAAATAAGAGTTTCTTCTTAAAAAGTAACACTTTACTGTCAATGTAACAACAGTTTTGCAAAAAATATTAATAACTTGATAGTTTTTGTAGTTAGAAAAAGTAATAATTGAAGTGTAACAGAGTACATATATGATTATAATTTTTCTATATAGATGAATGTAACAATTTTATTTAGTAAATGTTACTTTTTTTTCTTTAAAAAAAAAGAGTAAGAATTCATGTATATAATCGTTTGCATTTCAATTGTTACTTTCTCAATAAAATTGTTACATTTCAGATATAATGTTATATTTAAGAATATAAATTGTTACAATTGAGAAAAAAATTTAACATTCATTAATTATGAAATGTAACATTAGTTTAGTTTGTCAATGTAATTTTATTTTTTAGGGAAAAAAAATGTTACATTTGAAGAAAAAAAAAGGTGTTACATTCCTTTATAAAAAGTGGTACATTTTTAATTCATGTATATAATCGTTTGCATTTCAATTGTTTATTTCTCAATAAAAATTGTTACACTTCAAATAGAAGGTTACATTTAAGAATATAAACTGTTACAATTGAGAAAAAAAATGTTACATTCATTCATTATAAAATGTGACATTAGTTTAGTTGGCAATCTTATGTTATCTTTAATCTATTGCAGCAAAATTGTGGTACATTTTGAAAAAATAAAATGTGTTACATTTGAAAAAAATAAAAGTTACATTCCTTTATAAAGAGTGATATATTTTTAATGCATGTATATAATCGTTTGCATTTCAATTGTTACTTTCTCAATAAAAATTGTTACACTTCGAAAGTAAGAAGGTCGCCTGCGAAGGTGGGGAGCCGGAGAGAGAACTGTGTTTGTTGTGTTTCAGAGAGAGAGAGAGAGAGAGGAACAAATCAAATGGGAAGGGGAGGGGAGAAGAGGGTGGTTAGGATTTTGTTTGAGGGGTGGGGGTATTTTCAGTATTTAAGGGGTTTGTTTGACTAGTCAACAAAGGCGGAGAATTTTGATTTGGGGCGAAACTCTTCTTTTTGGACTTTAAAAAACAGCTCTCCTTAAAACGGAATAAAATCTGAAACTAGGAGCCCTTGGGAATTTTTTCATTTTCTTTTTCCACTGAGAAAGTCTCTTATGAGACCGTCTCATGTATGAGGTGGATCTCGATGAAATATCGAAAGAGGAAATGGGTTTGTCCTACACCGCTCATAAAGGGACAAACTACTTACTTTCTCAAAAAACTCATCTCATACATGAGACCGTCTCACACAAGTTTTTTTGTCTTTTCTCCATTTGTAGGTAAAAAAAATTTATCTTATTTTCATTTAAAACAGTTGATTAGTTATCTAATACTAAATGCCAATATTTATATATTTATAAGTATGTTATAGTATAGTGAAAGTCAAAAACTCATATGAGACAGATCGCCCATGGGTCGCTCCGCCCGTCCATTAGCCAACCCATCGCCCTGCTTATGTAAGCGCCTGCCTAATTAAAATCGTGCCTTCTCACAGCCTTCTCAGATCGCACCACGTGGCGCGGCTTTAAAAAAAACCCCAATAACTATAAAATCTAATATTTTGAGATTTTGAAGTCGAAAAAAAATTCTAAAAATACCGTTGAGTTCGTCACGAATCAAACTAGACAAGTGATGATATGGTTTTGATTTTTTAAAAACATACTTTTTAACACACACAAAAATTGAGTTGTTCACGTCTAAAATGTAACACGTTTTTATGAAAAAATTAACAGTTCAGTCTTGAAAATGTAACACTTTTATTGTAAAACGTAACAATAGTTTTTGCAGAAAAATTTAAATAGTTTGATAGTTTTTGTGGATAGAAAAATAATAATTGGAGTATAACAGAGTGCAAATATGATTATAATTTGCTATATAGATGAATGTTACTCCCTCCGTCCCAGTTTAAGGTTCTTACTTTTATTTTTGGTATATCACAGTTTAAGGTTTTTAGTTGCTTTATTCCTTAAATGGCATAGGATGAATAGTGTTTTGGACAATCTTGTCCTCATAAAATTCATGTATATTACAAATAAACCATCACTAACCTATGTACTTTTCACCCACTTGATTTATAAATGGACAATTATATCATCCACCCACTACTATTCTTGACTCAAATTTGCTTTGATTTCTTAATAAGCGTGCAAAGTCAAACTAAGAATCTTAAACCGGGACAGAGGGAGAACCTGTTTTTACTTCAAAAGAAATGTAAGAATTCATGTATATAATCGTTGTATTTCAATTGTTACTTTCTCTATATAAAAAAAAAATCAAACTATTTCATTTTTTTATTTTTATTTTTATTTTTGCAAAACTACTATGTTACATTACAAAATTCCAATTGTTACATTCAACCTTTGTAATTGATATATAATTAAGTGTTTTAACGATAAAAAAAACTGTTACATTCATTTGGTGAAAATTATTATTATTATTATTATTTAAAAGGTAACATTTACCCTGAAAAATTGTTACATTTATTTTTATAACAAATTATATAATATATATACTCTATTACATTTCAATTATTCTTTTCTCCAACAAAAAAAAAAAGAAAAAAAAAAAACTATCAAACTATTTAGTTTTTTCTGCAAAACTAGTGTTACATTTTACAAAGAAATTGTTACTTTCTCAAAACTAAACGGTTACTTTATTCACAAAAAGTGTTCCTTTTCTGGTGACGAGTAGATCAATTCGTTTGTGTGTTTAAAAATATGTTTTAAAAAAATAATTTCAAAATATATCATGACTTATCAAGTTTGATTCGTCTTGTCAACACAACGGTATTTTTTATTTTTTTTCAACTTCAAAATCTCAAGATATTGCATTTTAAAGTTAATGAGGTTTTTTTAGGAAAGACACATGTCACGTGCTGGATGGAAGGCGCTGACGGTGGGAAACGTGGGTTGACGGTGCGGACGGGGCAATGAATGGGCGGGGATCGACCCGTGGGCGGTCCGTCTCATTGCGTGAGACACGAACAGGATAGCAGCCCATAATGAAATCACTAAGGATATTTATATATCTATACTAGTCAATTTGTTTAAATCTCAAAAAGGTTCCTCAAAGTTATTTTATTTTAGGACGAGATAAGTATCAACTATCAATCAATGAAGTCACCTTCAAATGAAAAAAAAAAAAATATGTCAATGAAGTTTTACAACCCCCATACGACGAAAATAGGAGAAAAAGGTCCACAATAATGTACATTAAGAGCTATTTATTTCATTAACATAAATTGGACCATCTAAGAGGGACATTTCTCCCATACACCATACCTTGAACTGGAGCTGCCACCCCCAAGCTGCTCTGCGTATTCACGAAAAACGCTGTGGGCACAAGTGTCCCAAGCCTTTGCAATCTTTTCAAGAGACAAGGGTTCTTCAAACCTTCGTAGATATAATTTAAGCTTCGAAACTGCTTTCCTAGACAGATCTTCGTTAATCGTACTAGCACCATCACCATGTCTGCAACAAATTAATACTACTTTGCTCAAACACTAGCTACAATTGTAACTCAACATGAAATCTTGAGAAGCTGGAAAATAAGTGACAATGCCCCCTAAACTTTGGACCTTAAATTGATAATTTTTTTTCTACAGTTCTGTCAAAGAAAACCTAACTGAATAACGTTGTTAACTTTAGACCCTAAATTGAAAAACTTGAAACATGAGACCCCAATTAGCACCCTCCCCCCTAAACATTGGACCCTAAATTGTCACTTGCCCTTATTTTTTTCTAAAATTCCATCCATGCAATTTCAGTCATAAATTGTACTTTGAAAAAGGTCCTAAGATAACCAATCCCATTGCTTAGTTGTTACAAAACCTAATGAAACCCAGCAAAAAAATGCAACGAAAACTTATGTACATGGACTGCTATGCTAATAACTTAGTTAAGTAGGATGTTAGTCGGTGGATTTAACACTATAAATAGTGTTCTAATTATATTACTCCCCTCGTCTCTAAATGAATGTCCTAAATTTCACTTTGAGGGACATGTGCAAAAATTTTGAACTTAAGCACTTTTAGTAACATAAGTACACGACCACCCTTAATGATCTCACTGTATTGCATTGCAATTCTAAGTGTGAATTGGAGCTTGTATGAGGAGAAATTAGTAACCTCCAAACAAATGAGGTCATTCTGGGACAAAAATTGTGGAAATATGGGCATTAATCTAGGGACCAAGATAGTAGTATTACTACTTATACATAGTTACATTTATTTATTTTTTATCTAAATAACGTGCTTATGGATTATTTTTAACATTGACTTTGTCATGCTATACTCCCTTTGTCCCAAAACAAAATTCATACTTTGTCTTTCTTGGTCAACATGATTGAAATTTTGACAAAAATGTATATCAGCCTTGATTTTTCCCCCTCACAGTAAAGCGACAAACAAACATGGCCAACCACGGGGCATCACAAACCAAAGAATACCTACATGTTCGCTAACAGTACTCCCATCCCAGTGACAAACCGATGAAGTACAATACCCAGCACCTTGCCAAAACAAGAGCTCTAAGTCATGCTAACATACCAATTCATCTAAAATCTTAAGATGTCACAGGGGCGCATCTAAAATCTTAAGCTGTCACAGGGGCGCTACTGTCTGCCAAGGGTAAGGAGATTTTTTTTTTCAAAATATAGCTTTTTAAAAAAGGGCAAACTCCGTTTTCATCCATTGTACTTTACAAGATGTTCACTTTTACCATTATACTTTTTTTCTTTCAAAAATACCATTGTAGTTTGGAAATGTATCATTTTGACCCCAAATCCGTGACTAAATCCGCAACTAATCCGTGCCTCAATCCGCGATTTTGGGGTTAAAATGATATGTTTCCCAAAGTACAATGGTATTTTTGAAAGAAAAAAAGTACAATGGTTAAAGTGAAACACACTTGAAAGTACAATGGATGAAAACGGAGTTTGACCTTTAAAAAAAATGTACCAAAACAACATCCAAAATAACTTATATCCCAAACTAGAACTTTTGTCCAAACCCGGCACTACCACCTTCCGGATTTGTCCAAAAACTGATTTTTTTTATTTATTTTTTTTTTTTTTTTGGGAAAACATGTATCCGAAGTGGTACTAATATCATAAATGATAAATCCAAACGGAAGGTGCAACTCTTTTTGAGGGAGGAGGGAGTAAACATAATAAATCCCTTTGGTAAAAGAGTGTATATACAAGACAGAATCACAAACTGAACGCAACAAGCTCAATAGTACCATAAGAATCAACTCGAACTCGCTCTCGCTCTACTTGAATATCGAAAAAACACACAATCCCATTCATCATTTTTATTGAGAAACTCTTACTTAAGATGCTCAATCAGTTACAAATATGAGCCCCCTTGGCTAAACAAAAATTAGTCAACACACGACATAGAGAATAAAAGGATAAAGGTATGGGGAGTAAATTTATTCTAGTTATTACTCCAGCATTTTCATCTTAAATCATCTAGCATTACAGGCTCAAAAAAAAAAAAAAAAAAAAAAGCTTCCATACCGGGGACATCAAGAAGGGAAAACAAAGAAATGATACAGCAACTTGCATGCGTTCAAAAAGAACCGTAAACACTGGTTTTGCATACCAGGGACATCCAAATGAAGGGAAAATTTAAAACGGGAAGTGCTAGTGCCAGTTGAGAAAAAAAAAGTTTTTTTTTTTTTTTAACAAACTCTAAAACAGGAAGTGGCAGTGACGGGATTGTGAAACTGGAAGTGCTAGTTCCGGATCCATGTTTTCCAAAAAAAAAAAAAATCAGATTGTGGACAAATCCGGAAGTGATAGTGCCGGTTTGGATAAACAAGTGCTAGTTTGGTACATAAGTTTTTTTATATGTCGTTTTGGTACATATTTTTTTAAAAAACTATATTTTGAAAAAAAAAATCAGGGTGAGGACAACTTTATTCACCAAAGCCTAAATCTTTCACATTAAGAACTTTTTGAAATAGATAGTAGCCTAAATGGTTACACATGGTCATTAACAACTTTCAGGTTGAGGTCAGTGGCGAAGCCAAAAAAAAAATAAAAAATTGAAAGGGAGTCAAGATTGTTTGGGGAAAGTTTGTACTCGTTATAGAAAATTGGAATAGAAGGGGTCAAATGATAGTACCATAGTACAAACTATACCAAATATAGAGGGGGGGTGTCAAAATAACCCAAAGAAAAAAAGTTAGTGTATTTTTTTCCCAAAATTTAGAGGTACTGAAATGACACTTCCCAAAAGTCAAGTGACCCCCAATCCCTTGTGTGCGGCCTTGCCAATGGAATCGTCAGGCAAGAGGAGAAAGCAGCTTCAAGTGATTCAGATGTAATAATTATTTAGTGCTTAGGGCGTTGTAAGTGCAACAGGAATAATGATCAACACCAATTAACTTACCTGGGTAAGGTTGATGACTTGTCCAGCACCAACGGCGAGCGACCTGGATAGGTTCCCGGAATCAGCAATTTCAAAGGCTGGATCGGCGACTGCATAAACAAGGAAAAAAAAAGTTAGGTTTAAAAGAGATTTGAAAAGAAACCAGAAGGCCTCATCACATACTAGGTTTTCTGACGCATGCCCTGATATGAAGTTCATATTAGCCAGGTCAATGAAAGAGCACTTGACGATTTTTGCTTGGCTGTCATCAGTAAAATAAGCAGCAGTAGCTGAATTGTAATTTTCGTTACAGATCTCAACGACAGTGCTGATCAGTCGTCTGTTTATTGTCTTTATCTCCTCCATTAACGAATTGTTGCCCTGCAATTTGAGTCAAGTTGAATATAAAACAATTGTTGTCCGAGAGTAACAGATCATGTGTATATATTGAATGATGTCACAAATGGAAAGACAAGGTAGGCAGAGCGACTACTGAATAAGATTATAGCCTAAAGATCAACATAATATTCAATTGATACTATTATCTTAAAAGGTGAGTATTCTGAGAAAACATTATATGAATTAGAAACAAATCTTGCTACAACATGTTAGATGCATTATTGTTTAATTTAACTGGCTATCTACATCACGTTGAAGAGGACTTAGCACAGGGCCAAAGACAATAGAGGCAAAATAATTGTAGGAATAGGTCTTGAGGAGTTTTTGTGGTCTCAGTTAGTAAAATTTAATTGTACTCTGTTCTCTAACCATTTACAAAATTATGTACTGTGGATCAAGCCTGTGTCAATGCCGCTTGTGTAAGAGAATAGATGGACGTTGATAAAAATAATTACTCCCTCTGTCCCTAAATGAATGTCCATTTTCCAAAAAAAATTGTCCCAAAATGAATGTCTTTTTTGAAAAATACTTTGTCCCAGACATGGTTTTTTACAAATTTCTTTTCACTAGTCCCTTTATACTTGCAAAACTAAAGGTTTAGAAAGAAATTGCAATATTATATATGAATCTTTGTCGCTAAATTGTACAAAAAGTAGATATATTGGTAATGTCCCTTAAATGAAATTCGGACATTTATTTAGGGACGGAAGGAGTATTAAAATATGGATTCCCTTGTCTGAACTCCTAGGGAGCTTGGTCTTATCTGTCCAACCCCAATGAAGGATTGGTTTCTTCCTATAACATTCATTTCCTAAAACAGTGAACTGATAAAGACAAGCATACTGAGACGCACCAGCTAGTGGCCAAAGAAAATAGCACCAGTAACAGGAATCCGAGGGAAACTAGTGAATGGCTTGTGGCCACATTGTTGTAAATGCAACAGCAAGTTACTAACCTTGATCACAGTCCTCTCAGGAAATGTTGTCACTGACTCCATTTCAGAAATTTTAGAATCAGAAGTCCCTCCTCTAATCAAGAAGGCTGTGGGGAAATACATCTCTTGCAAATGGCACTCGGTCAGGGCCTCAACAGATGCGGAGAGTGTTGCAGGTGACATAGAGTTTACCTGCAATTTTACAAAGGAGCACTACTTATGACACACGAGTTTTATACTCCTCCGTCCCATAATGATAGTCTCATATGACTATTAAAACATTTTAACAACCTATTATAATTTACATCACCACCCCAGTGAGTTTTAATTATTAGTACTCCATTACTCCCTTTTCTTCTTGGTTGGCTCTCATCCTTTCCTCTCTCTCTCTCTCTTTCTCTCACTTCTTCCTTGGTAGGCAATTTTGGAAGTTCTGTGACTTTAACCCAAAATTTTGAAAATGAAACTATCTTTATGACACAAACAAAAATGGAAAATGGGAACATGTTAATGGGACGGCGGGAGTATGTCAAGATGAAATCATATGACTAATCGTGTGAGCTGAAACTACCACTCTGAGTAAACGTTGAATGGGCTGCTCAATAACACTTGACTCCTGAGGATTACATTCTGAAACGATGGCAGGATTGTTGTCTTTATTAGTTGATGATTCAAGCACGGGTGAAGCGGATAATTGGGGAGTAGAAATTTGCAAGGATGTCGCAGCAGCCGGTCCCGCACCACTTTCTTGTTGAACTCCAGCTAAGGTTCCATTTTTCTCTGGAGAGGTTTGCAAGTTCTTCTGTTTCTTCTTTGGCAAGGGATTTTGAGAAGGTTGAATAGATGGCACCTGAAGGAGTTGGGGAGAAGAAACAGGGGACGGAGTTTCATGTTTCACTTGCTGCAGCCTTGAAAGGTGATGTTGCATAGGATCCCCGTATTGCCCATTTCTTTCTTCACGTTCATCGCTTCAGTTAGATTCATATGATTACCCGGCTTTTGATGTGCATGCAACTCAAAAGGCTGCTGCTTATTTTCTATCTCTCTCTGCTCTCTGCGTTTTTGATTCGCTAGTTGTCGCATCACATTTCCCTGTGGGTACTGCTGCTCTCCGGAGTGAGATTTTGGCATACCCTGTTGGTTTAACTGAAGGCTACAAGCATATCGGTGTCTGACTGAAGAGGATTTTGGTTGTGTGGAGAAGAAGACTGCTGGAATGCATTCATATTAGGTACAGGAAGTTGTTTGTGATGTTGTGAGGACATGGATCTCTTGAGCTCTTGAGTTCTGAAAAATCGATGAGTTCTTTCTCAGCCTTGGCAATGGGCTGTTTATATTTTGGCTCAATCTTATGTTTGGCTATCTCTAACAGTATTATGAACTGCTTTAGATTATGGAACATCTTACTCCGCTTCTGAATCTCCGCAGCCATTTGTGGTTGAGGAGAAGATGCAATCTGGAAAATGCAATGAAAACATGGAACTCATATTCAGTATATTGTATCTTTATAAATTCTTTGCAATAAAAAAGGGCTCTATCCAAAAGTCTCAACCTGTCGCAAACTTGCATATACTTTATTTCCCATATCTTTAACTTCGGGCAAGAACAATCTCTTCAAAGTCTGGAGCTACAAGGTGAAAAAGTGTCATTAAACAAATGGCATAAGAAAATATGTCCACTAGTACCCTCATATTCAACAAGGAAAAGATAACTGTTTAAATTGCCTACATGTCGATTGGGGGTATAGTAGTATGCAACATTTAGATAAACAGGGAAATACTGCAACGTTTGAAAATAAAGTGTATTTTCCAAAAGAAGAGACATACCCATTGATAAATCTCCTCGCGCCATGTATTTTCATCAATTTGTCCTTGCTCCAACTTAAGATCTGGTGTCGCCAAAATAAATAAATAAATAAAATAGAGTGTGACATTCAAAATATGTTATTTACTCAGCTTTCCATAAAAGAAAACTCACGCGCCTAACACCTATATCATGCATACGCAAATATCTGTAATTTTAAATTTGACAGTATAATCATGTATTAACTTCAGTTTAGATGCTCTTGCCGAAGTTCATATAAGAAATGTCTGCAAATAAAAACAATAAACTCATCCAACAAAATTTATTGCCAAAGTTCATATAAGAAATGGCTGCAAATAAAACAATGAACTCATCCAAGAATTTTAAAACCTAGTAAAGCGCCACATGATTTACTTCATTCCCTCCAAAACCTTGACAATCGCTGAATTACAAAGCCTCAATTCACAATAGACTAAAGACAATTCTATTATCCTACAAGGAGTTACGAAACTACAACCGACGGAAGAAGTTAAGAAACTAAGAAAAAGAGTTTCCTGAGCTAGCGTGAGTAATACATGACCTCCATTGCAACTCAAAAATTCTGTCATAGCTTGAATGTTCTTAAAATAATTTACTGCAGGACACGGATGAATTAAGTTAAGTTTTTTTTTTTTTTGATAAGTAAATGAATTAAGTTAAATCTTACCTAAAAGTAAAGAGTACACTCATAGTAGAAAATCAAAGCTTAGGACTCTCTTTACATCATAGCACACATAAAAGAGAAAAATAATAATCTATGATTGATGGGCGAAGGTACATGCCAATAAGTATAGGGCAAAGAAACAATCGATCCTTAATCCATCTTCGATTTGAAGGTGCAAAACCACAAACATGACAAGGCTTCTAAGATAGCAAAATGATCAAATAATTGTAATTGTAATGTTAGTATACGCCTTAGATACAACTACATAATGGATTAATCCTAATCTTTTCAACATCTAATTATACAACCCCAATGAATAAAACGGCTTGGTTCTCTTATGTTCCCTAAGGACGATCTAAGAAACCTTAGAGACGATTCCCCAGGTCCCTAAGACTACCAAGGTTAAAAAGCAAGGCGAAGTCTCTCCTTTCTAATCCCATGGTGCGCCTATGATGGAAATATATATATCGGAACTACGCTAATTTATTTGAAGCGGTAAATACGGGATCTTATTTTTCCAATAGATCTCCATCAGATCCATATCCATACATTTCATAGAGAGTTCAGTTGCAATAAAGTCAAAGCTCAGCTTCATAGAAAGGACCATCTTCTGCATCAGTTACTAAAACCACTAACCTGGAGTGAAAGTTCATTTCCTCTATCAGGTGCCAGTAGAACTTACTAAGGTCTAGCAGACAAGATAGTATCATTATGGACCATGTATCATAAACTCTAAAAAGAAAAGAGTAAAGTTGCAGAAGCATACTGGCTGACTGTGCTGGCAATATGTTTCTGGATTGCAGAATTTGCTTTCGCTGAAATGTTAAAGGTTGTGCCTCAAACCAGGAGTCATTGGAACTGCTTGCTTTATCTCTTCATGTATCAGACGTGGATGTTCCAGAAGATTTGCAGGCGGTGATTGACCCTGAGAAACAAATTTATGTATGTTTGGTTCTGGTTGAGGTTGTCTCCCATGAGTTGGTAAAGAAGCTGGTGGTTGAGGTTGCCTCCCATGAGTTGGTAAAGAAGCTGGCATAGTTTGTACAGCTTGCTTCTGCACTGGAACCACCGGTTGTTGATTCATATGGGTGCTTGGCGGAACTGATGTTAAAGAATGAAGAGAATCGTTCTTATCTGCTGCCTTTATTGAGCTTAATTTTCTTGATATCTTCTGCAAATAATCATCCTGAAGTACAAATGAGAGATGCATTATTTCCATTACAGTTGAAACTAGAAAACAAGAAGACAGTAGATGGCGTGCCTCAATAACGACATCAACATATAGAAATTTTAAATAAATGTAAGAAATCGAAAGATGTGAAAACCTACACTTTTAATTCTTTATGTTTTATCACTATAATACTAGTAATAAAAGAAAATCATACACAACAATGAATACAATATAGAGCTCCATGGATTCCAGCCACCACTCCTTGAGTGGGGGTGGGGGGGTGCATGGGAACAGTTCATATGTAAGGTGTGCCAACATAAGCCCAACTTGTTGCTGTTGAACGGATAGACATAACGTAGTTGGGGTTATTAAAGAAATAAGGAAATGTTGTCCTGTAGCCTAGAACAAACCAGTCAACCCTATGATTTTGGAAAACCCTTCTTATAAATCCTAAAGTTCCTCTTTTGTTCAAAATTTTACTTCGCCTTTCAGGTCTTGAGAAAACAGTGCAAATGTTTTTATTAAAAAAAATAACTAACAAATGATGATACCAAAGAGAGGCCATCACTCCAGTAAACTACGACGTGTTTGATGTGATGACTTGTAGAAAAACACTTAAACTTAATCATGAATGAGTACACAGGTCAATTCATCTGTGTCGAGAACGAGTCAAATTCTATTAGCTTGCGAGTGCATCAGTCGAACACATGGTCATGGTCGCCCGACTCATTTAGAGAAGCGAGTTCAACACTAAGACCGAGGCCAACCCGTTTAGTGGACACTGGACATGGATCGAATCGAGTACGCATGTTGTAGATTTATCTCGAGTCGTGGTGCGGATTACTAGCTCGACCTTACAGTTCCATAACCGCATTCTAAACAGTCCCAACACTAAAGACACTATCTCTATGGAGAGTCTTGAGAGATTTATAGTAACCATAATATGTATTTACTCAGGAGGAACTGAGCATAAGATATAGGAGTGTGTTACAACTGCTCAAGAATTACAACTGCACTATTTTATATCAGACCAATTTGGTGTGGTGGCAGATGCTTAAGTTGTAAGAACATAAGAACTTTGGAAATGATGTAAGTTATGTAACCAATGTGTAAATAGTCAAGATTCAGACAGCAGATTTCAGCAAATATGACTCCTTGATCTTGGTCAATCACCGAGAATGATACCATCATTGAGTCCTAATAATCGCAGCCCTATTATTTTCTTACCATTTTTGTGTTAACAGTTATGTAATTTCAAGGGTTATCTTGTAATGTAATCCCTTAATTTTGCTAGGTTTGTATACATGTACCAGTTAGAAATGAATACAATATCAAGCATATACTACTACCTCTGTCCCTAAATGAATGTCCAAATTTCATTTTTAAGGACACAACTTTTGTACAATTTGGTGGCAAAATTCATATATAATCTTGTAATCCTCTTTACAAACATTTAATTTTTGCAAGTATAAAGAGACCGGTGAAAAAATAAATCAAAAAATAACATTTAGGGGCCAAGTTATGATTAAAATGGACACTCATTTTGGGACAAAAATTTCCTAAAAATGGACACTCATTTAGGGACAGAGGGAGTAATATTTTACATGGTATCAGAGCAAAACCATTTAGTCTGTACTACTCTCAATTCGTAAAAATACCACAGTGATTCCCAAGCCTATGTATCCGCTGGCCCATATGAACTTACAATGTGCCTGCCTCAATCCAAAATTCTTAATCTCACTTCACTGTCCCAAATTGAATGTCCACTTTAGCTCTTGATCAAGAGTAAGAGTGGACATGCATATTAGAACGGATGTAGTGTATTGATTTGTACTTAACTGCTATGGACTTGAGAAGCTCTCACATATTGTCACATAAGCTTATCAGCGTTCTAGTAAAGTAGTTGATGCGCAAATGTTAAATGTAGAAAACTGTTATTTTTAAGAACGATACAGTGAGAAAATAAACTAATATGATCATTGAGTTTATATGAGAAACATACCTGACTTGTAGCCGCGGTGAATATCTTTTGCTCCAACGCTGAAGCGATACTCTTGATGCGAGCAGGATCACTGAAGGGATAATGCTGCTTGATCACATTTGAGCTACATGTAAAAATCATCAAAGGTTGAAGGTTTAGTAGCTAGAAACAAATGAAAAGAAACTCCTTCAGATCTGGGCGTGACAAACAGACGAGTGAGTTAAACTTGCACAGATTCTGATCAAGTGATGAGAAAAAGGAGTGCGTACAATCATGAGATGAATCTTTCACTGTGTTGGGAAAAGGTAAATGTAATCTAGGACAAGTTATAAAAGATGTCGTACAAGTGGAGAAAAAAAACATACATAAAAAGAAGAAGAGGACTCTCCCTCTTGAAGGGCGTAAATCGAGACTGATTAAAACATAAGAAACCTTTCAAGAGTACTTGAGGATTACAATAATATATGATGGGTACAAATAATTCCACTATAGCTGGTCCGATAATCTGAATACTGAAATTAATATTATGCCATAATCCTTTTCCCACCCGTCAAATCCATCTGGAGCAATATATTTTCATTTGCACAAGGTATTGAGCTTTGATTTGTGTTTACTTACATTCGTTTTCGGCCATCCTCTACTTCATACTCCATATTGTTCTCTCTCTCTCTCTCTCTCTCTCTCTCTCTCTCTCTCTCTCTCTCTCTCTCTTTCTCTTCTCCTTAGTAGCACATTTACTGGTCACTATTAAATTTTCCAAGCAGTATTAGGTAATCATTTCTCAACTTATCTTGTTGTGGTGTGGGGACTGGTTCCATAGACACACCATGCCCAACAACAACAACAACAAAGCCTTAGTCCTAAAATGATTTGGGGTCGGCTAACATGAATCATCATATGAACTCGTCAAAGAAGAGATAAAAGCCGCACCATGCCGATAATTCATGAAAATACATCCATCATATAGTACATCAAAATCACTTCTCCAGCTATCACAAGACTTCTTTATCAGACCCAACTTAATTTAGTTCTGTTCCTGACATCATTCAGATCTCTCTTGTTCATTCAAGGGGGGTCCACATAATAGATCTCACCGCATTGGTAAATATATTAACCTTTTATATCAATTAGTTCTCTATTAAATATTCATACTTACCCAACAATTATAACCATGCTTAATCCGATAAGACATCTGAAGTCTCAAAAATATAATGAATCGCCTCTAAGCATAGAAAGAAATTAAATAGAGAACGAAGAAATCACCAAGATCACAAAACTAATGCTGAATGACTCAAGATGGCATAAAATAGAGTCCATAGCAAGCGCAAACTTATACTTGGAGACAATTTAAAAAGAACACCGCCAAGCAAAAAACATATGTTAAGTAAAGGTTGCAAATTATTCGTGGCATACATATGAGAAAACAGTCCTCTCACGGGTTTGGGTTTGTGGAGTCCTCCAACTGTTTGTTGCCATGTTTGGTGAGCACTCGGTATGTTTTGGATTATTGGCATCCATCAGATTCTGTGATTCACAAAAAGAACAGATTAAAAAAATTGACAATAAGAATAAATAAAATCATCATCTAGCAATGTCATTGTTTTTTTTTTTCTAAACTAATTCATGTAGATTGAAATCAATTACCATCACTAAAGGAGCTGTACCAACATAAGAGAGTAAGCTTGTAATCCATCAACAACATAAAATATAACTCAAATGAATTAAGCTCTAGCAAAAAGCACATAACTATGAACCCCCATTGTTTCAAATTGAACCACTCAATAACTTAAAAGTGCACGGCAAAGTTTAAGGTGCAAGTGATCACATGAGCAAGTACAATTGAACTTGTACAAGGAAAAAAAATATCAACATCAGACTACATTAACTTGTTTACCGAGCAGTCCTAAAGTAAGCTTACTTAATCATGTGTACTCACTACTTGAGAGTAAGCAAACTGTGGCAATAATCTACACCTACTAATTAAATAACCTATAGCTATACTAATTAAATTAGTTCAATCACTACGCATTTACTTAAATTGTTCAATTGCACATTCAATAATCAGTCCACTATCATACACAACAGATAATCAATTTGTTAATTCAAATTTCCCCAAACTCATTAAGACTAAGTAAATCGAGTAGCTAACATTTAACTTTACAAGTCAATTCCACGGAAAAATAATAATTAAAAAAAAAAAAAACACAAACTGACAGCACACTTCCAGTTTCACCAGTAATTATATCAAACTCAAGAACTAACGCAAAGAATATATATAAAATAAGCATTGAAAATTAAATATATGATATACAAAAATCAGCCAATAAATTCAAAACACACACACAAAAACACACGAAAACACACGCACATACAAGGATTTTATTGTTTATCTGACTTTCCCCAAATTGATTAAGACTAACTAAATTGACTAACTAACATCCAACTCCACAAGTCAATTTCCCCAGAAAAAATCCAAAACACACGCACATTAAACAGCTCAGTCCTTTGGCTTCAGTGCTAAAATCAGATCAGAAAATTCCTTAGCGGAACGGAATTATAAACAGTGATCGATCATGATTAAAATGTCGATGAAGTAGAACGACTACCTTCTATCGGCTGGAAAAATCGGCCGACGGCGGTGGCGGTGTCGACGGCGACGGAGAGACGAAGCGTTTAAGTGAATTAACCCTAAAAGAGTAGAGGAAGAGATTAATGTGATTTCATTTGCTCACGGCTCTGTTTTGAGAACTTGGGACCTAAGGAATCTTTTTTATAAGCGCGGCAATGTTTCGAAAAAGACTTTGGGAACTGGTCACGCTATCTCTCTGCGTATTTATAAGTTTGGTAGGCCTATAATGCATCCAATTCGTATTTATTTGTTTGGTAAATCGATAATATTTAGGACTCGGATTTATATAATTGAGGCTTTTGGGCTTTTTTTACCAAATTTACAAAAAAAAAAAATCTTATAATTAGTTTCCTTTTCTATAATCAATAAATAGCATGAAATAAGTCGTAGTTTAGCAAATCTTATAAAAAAAATCATTTTTGTGATATTTAGGAAAAACGTGTTCATAAAACACGAGACGTTTTTGTTAATAACTTAAACTAGTTTTATAACACGTTGTTACATTTTTATAAATAACTGTTACTCTTTAACATTGTTGTTGGTTTTTTTTTTTTAAATACACGTTCACACTCTTTAATATACTAGCATTTTTTTAACACTATCACAAACACTATTTAACATACACACTAACATTCTTTAACATATGATTTGGCATTCTTTAATACACAATGGCACAAATAAACAAGTGTTAAAAGTGTCTGTTTGAATGTTTATGAGTCTCAGTATGAATGAGTAGTACTTTCAGACATATGCACTAACACTCATGAAGGAGAAGTGTGTGTTTTTTAAAGAGGCTTTGACCAATAAGTCCCTCATCCAAATGAAAACGACCAATAAGGACAGACATTATGAAAACTCGCCAAAATGTCCCTGGATTTTTGTTGGACCAAAATGCTGCCTCACTCCCTGATGCGCGTGCCAGGCGGACGGGAAAAATTTTTTGACGTTAAGCGCATGTAGTACTTGCGCTTTTTCTCAAAACTCTCTCCTCCTCCCTACTTTTTCTCTCTCTTCCTTTTTTTTTTTTTTGCCTCAAAATTTTAAAATGTAATAACTAAAAATCTAGAAATCGAAAAAATAACCCGAGACCACCGTTTTAATCGTGTCGTCAAAACGAATCAAACAAGTACACTCAACACATAATTCAAATTTTAAAAATAAAAATCTCATTTTTCACTAGTAAAAATTTGAGAAAATTATTTTTCATTTCTCAATTAATTTTATAATTTTAGAAAATAAAAATTATATTTTTCACTTGTAAAATTATTTCTCAAACTAATTTCTCAGTTGTGTGATTTCATAGTTGTGTCATTTTTTCATTTCACTTGTAAAAACTGATAAATTCATCTTTCATTTTTTCATAATTATTATAATAACTGAGACATGTATTTCACAGTTATCACACATGAATTTGAAAATAATAACTGAGACATTCATTTCACAGTTGTTCACACATGATTTTGAGCATAATAACTGAGACATTGATTTCACATTTATGTGATTTCACAATTATGTCATTTTTTTATTTTTTTACTTGCAAAATCATTTATCAATTGACTTCATAGTTGTATGTACACATTATGTGATTTCACAATTGTGTGATTTCACAGTTGTGTGATTTCACAATTGTCTAATGCTATATAACTTTTACAAATTAAGATATTCATTTCTCATTTGTTCATAATTGAGTATAAAAACTGATAAAATCAACTCTCAATTTTTCACAATTATTATAATAACCGAGACATTTATTTCACAGTTGTTCACACATGAGTTTGAGTTTAATAACTGAGACATTCATCTCACAGTTGTTCACACATGAGTTTGAGTTTAATAACTGAAACATTCATTTCACGGTTGTTCACACATGAGTTTGAGTATAATAATTTGGACATTCATTTCACAAAAGTTTACACATGACTTGAGTATTAAAACTCGAATATTCATTTCACAAATTGATTTCACGGTTGTGTACTTTCACAATTGTGTGATCTTTAAATAGTTGAAAAATCAATTATCACAATTGATACTCAATTTCTCAGATTTTTAAGTTTAAAAACTGAGAAATTGAAAACAAAAAATGGCTGAAATTGAAAACAAAAAATGGCTGAAATCAAGGCCTCAGGGGACAAAGTTCAAGAAAAATAAAGTAAAAAGATAAGTTGTAATTCATCTCAAAATACTCTATTCAAATTTGTTGTCTTTACCTCTCAACTGGAATAGGCTTCAACTGTTCAACGCGTGGGATTTTTTGGTGCTGCTACACTAACAAGAATTTTATCATTCTTTGCATTTAGACTTATCCCCCATTCACGGAACTCAAGACCAATACCAATCCAAGTAGATTTTGTTAAGTTCATAGTCCATTCAGGAACCTCATTCGACACAACAAAAAGAGCAGTTTGATAAAAAATAAATCAATTTGTGTTTGCCTTTGGAAATCAAGAAGGAGTCAAGGGTTGCAGAAATTAACCAACAATCCCACCCTTTGTAATTAGGACTCAGACAAGGATCTCATCAAGAGAGTTGTATATGGAGAAAACAAAATCGATAACGTCCATAAATTCCGGTCGAAGCTTCTGGCGAGGACGGTTTTGCCTCTGGAGCTTTGACCGGATCGATGTCGCCGGAGTTGAAGACATAAGAAGACGGAAAGATAGAGAAATCGTAGTTGAGAGAGGGGCGCTAGGGTTTGCAAGGATTTGGGGAAGAAGACGGAGCGCAGTATATGTGAGGATTCAAATTGAAGAGTGAGATTAAAGGTATGGGGCAATTTAGAGAGCAGGTCGATCGTAGGAGGGGGTCACCGGAGGTCGGGAAGGGGTCACCGGAGGTCAAAGTGGGGAGGGGTCACCGGATGTTGGGAAGAGGAAAGGAAAATTGTGCGTCTGCGTCTGTTGCGTGCATGGAATGGGGTAGGGTTTTGTTTTTGGGTTAGGGGTAGGGGTAGTTTGGCCATTTAAAATAAATATAAAAAGGGTTAGGGATTTATTGGTAAAATTGATTTCAACCTAAGGACATTAAGGTAGAATATAAAAATGTTTGTTTTTATTGGTAAATTCCACCTTCTATGAGGGACTTATTGGTAAAAATCCCTATTTTTAACCCCTTTTTTCCTAAGCGTTAAGAAAAAGTTATGTTTCCTGAGACCAGCTATCCAAAGTTTTGAGGATAAAGTGAAATTTTGGTGATTTTAAACCGAAAGCGATACTTATTTTGGACGAAAAGTTTATTCATAACGCGATAGCTATTTTGAGTTGTAGAGTAATTATGGCAGCAATACTTGTCAAAATTTTACATAATATTCTTTACTTATTTGTACATTACTTGTATCACGACATAATTATATTAAAATTACGTACTCAAAAAAACATCAATCATTTTGGGCGAACAAAAAGAGAAGGTGTAATAATTTTAGTGAAACGAACATAATAGTAAAGATATATAAATAAATACTCGTAATGTTACGTATTTACTCCTTTCTTTGCAAATGAATTTTTGAAATTATTTTTGATGAAGAGATTTTGAACATTTATTTCGGTTCAGAAGTAGCACAAACTTAAAAGTTTTGGTGAAATATAAGTTGGATTATGATACTTTTGAAAATGAAAAAAATGCACAAATTTAATGAAAATAAAATATTTGTTTAGGAGTTAGGTATATGAAAATTTGTTTTACACTAAGAACTGAAAATACGGGTTTTCTATAAAAAAAAATAAATGAAAAACAAGTTTTACACTAAACAGAGCGTAAAACAAGTTTTTCACGAAATTTTCACTTTATTTAAGAACAATTCTTTTAGAAAATGAAATACTCGTATTTATTTTGTGGATGGAAAGGGTTAAAATTATCAAACTATTATTTACTCCCTCCATAAAAGTTTTTTTTTAAATATTGCTCCATCCGTTTCAAAATGACTTTTTCAAAAATTTTTCATCTTTATTATGAAGAGATTTGAGTAATAATTTTAAGTTGATTTAATTATTCTAATAAAAACTAAAACTTGTTATTGATAGTTTGTTGACGTATCAATAATAAATTTTAGATTTTCATTAATATAATTAAATCAAACAAAATTTATTGCTTAAATTCTTTCGTAGTAACGGTAAAAAAAAAGTGAGAAGATCACAGGGCCGGCCCAACAATATAGTCAACTAAGTCGACCGCCTAGGCCCCCCTGAAAATGTGTAATTTTTGGGGACTTAAATTTTTCCTATATATGTGTATAATGACCCAAATTAACCTACAATGATCATTTTAAAACGGCTAAATGGGCTAGCTATGATATCGATTGAGAAGAATATAGTTTATAAAGTTGATTATTCAACTTTGATTCATGAGTTTGCTTCTAAATGTGCAAGGAGAAATAAGTTTTTATAGTGTATGGTGAAAGTACTCCTTACATTGTATTTTTATTTACAATGAATTTTTTTTACATGCTAGTTTCGTTTTGTTTTGTTTCTTTATTTTAATCACATACATAGAATTAAGGGCCCCGATCAAAAAAATGGCCTAAGACCCCAAATACAACGGGACCGGCCCTGGAAGATCATATCGGGAAGGAATGAGTAGATATATGTAAATTTTGCAAGGAAATTACTCAATACTCCATTTTTGTGTAGTTAGTCAATTAACTCGTTTTTTCTTCGCACATCCACCTCTTTTGATTTCATTAAGTCGCCTAGTTATTGTGAGTTGTCAAAACTTATTAAACCATATTACAGCAATTCTGTTTGAGAATTGTTTAACCATTTGATACGATAAATCTTAGAGAAAAGTACTCGTATTTGAAACATTTGAAAAGTAGTTTGAGCGAGTATAAAACATTGGAAGACTTTTACTTTCCAATGTACTCCCTCCTCCGTCCCTAAGTAAATGTCTGAATTTCATTTTTGAAGGATGTTTGCAAAAATGTCAAACAAAAACACTTTTAATAGCATAAGTACAAAACAACCCTGATGGATCTCACCATATTGAGTTGCAAGTTTAAGTGTGAATTAGAAGTTATTGTATGATGGAGGAAGTATAAGCAATTTGTCCCAAGAAATGGCATTCATTTTGAGACAAAAAGTTTGAAAATTGAGACAGTCATTTAAATTAAAGACGGGTATACTTTTTATCTTATTTACTCTCTCGACCTCAAAATATTGTTTCTACTTTTTTTGACATTACTTTGATGGAACTTTGACTCTTTGAGCAATAATTTTAGATTAATTTAAAAGAGCAAGGAAAAAGGCACCAAATGATATTAGGCAAAAACGAGAATATGCATTTTCCCACTAGTACAAGTAAAGAAAAAAACCATCAACATAAAGGCAAGTCAAACCCATCCCAATCCAACCCCAAATAACAACTCCTTACAGAGATGGAGAAGTAACAAACTGCCTGGGCAGACTAAACATATCACTCCCTGCAAACGGCGACGTCCACTCCCTCGGACCACCAGCACACTCCGTCGACACTCCCCTATTCTGCAACCCTACAGATTGCACTCCTCCATTACTACCTTTGACCCGCACTGAAGTCAACCCACTTGACTTCGAGTTTGCTTCCACCCTCCAGTCTATACTGTTGTAGTCACATATAGACATCATATTTCTAGCGTTCCAGTCCATGTGCCCAGATGAGGTTGCTGTTGAGGAGCCCCAACCAGAAAAAAGTCCAAGAGATGATGCTATTGGTCGTGACGGAGATGATGCACTCATCGGGCCCCACGAGCTGTCCGTCCCGGCTACTAAATCAACTGAACTGGTTCGGAACGGCTGTTGATTGTAATAAGCTTGGGGGTAGTTAGGTCTCGAATTATCTGCACCCGAGCCTCTGTTGTTACTTTGTGCTTGTGGGTGGAAGTAGTGCATTGACCCATAACTTCCTGCACCGGGAGGGGTGGACTTTTGAAGCAAAGGCGGGCTGTTTAGTTTCATGCTATCCACACCCGTAAGATTGTTTGGATACCATTCATCCGTCCCAGGTGGAGAAGCACTGATGTTATTAAGAGCGTAAGTTTGGTTTATATTCATAGGTTGGGGTCGTTGCATCATCATTATTGGCTCCCTGACTACTCCGTGCGGAACGATTCTCCGTTCGTTTACACCCACATTGAGCGGGCCCGTCATTTTTGCTGACAAAGGTGCAACTTGAATAGGGGGTACGGTAGAATATGACAATGAAGAGCTAGAACCATTATTTAGCCACCTTCTCTCCACTACCAACTCTGGCTGGTTCGTCTTCAAAGGGAGTAAATTTGCACCACCAGGTTCTGAAACGGTTGACAACAATGGAGCTGAAGCCATTGACTTATCTTGCGGTTGAATCAACGGCTGCTTCAAGTTTGATATCTCATCGGGCTTTGTTGGAGTGACAGCTGTTTCATGCTTCACGACTTTCAAAGCTTCCTCAGCTTTAACAAGGTCACCTTCGAAAGCAACAACGGTCCTTTCAACATCTTGTTTCGAGCTTTTGTATCTTACCTCCATGGATGCAATTTGAGCAAGCTCTTCACTAATATCGATTCTCAAATTGTTGACATTTTTAACGTCCATTTTTTGAGCTGCTTCCTCATTACCCTCAACGAGCAGCCAGTTGACAGATTCCTCTAAACGGCCCTCATTCAACATCAGGGCTAATTTTGCCTTTTCTGATGAGAACCCCATTGGTACAAGCTGCTGAGAAAGTTGTTCCAATTTTCTAGAAATAAGGTAGCCACGACAACGCTCGTGCAATTCCTGGGCCCGCCTCTCCCTCTGACGCTGATGTTTTCTCTCATTCTTCTGACGGATCTTTTCTCTCTTCTCATTGTCACAACCAGGTATACTTTCGAGTACGGAACCACAACTTATTGCCTTCTCTTTATGGTCTTCTGACTCGCCTGAACAACTACCGTTATTAGATTGTGAATCATATTCAGGTGCTGTTCCAAGGGAGCTTCCGGAATGTTCATCTGTCTCATCTACATTCAGTAAATGAGGATTATTGCTATGAGGAAGCTGGGGAGAGGTCAATTGTTCTGAATCGAAGCTATGGAATGTTCCAGAAGGATTACTGTTTTCTGTGCTAGTAGGCCCAGAATGCTTCGAAGGAGACTTTTGTTGTTGTTCCTTGGCACCCCTAGTGGAGTTTTCTTTAAGCTTGGACTTCAACTTTGATGCTGGAGACATCTTTTCAGATTTTGGAAATTATTTTAACCTGCAACATCGACAAATAACTAAATGCTTAACTCTTCAGGAGTTTGCCACACTACTGTTTTCTGTGCTACTAGGCCCAGAATGACAAGGCTTAAAAGGAAATACTGTAATGTAGTGAATTAATGATATAACTTGTCTAACGACAGACCAAGAGAGATGTAGACGTTCAGGGTCAAGATAACAATGGGTAAACTGGTATTCGAATTATTGCCCCACACATTCATCTGAAGTTGCATCACTAATAACACATCATTCAGGTAATATATATTGACATTTATGATCATCAACCATCAACGGACACTCTCCTTGATTCGAGTTGCGAAAAGAATGCATATTGTATGAACATGATTTCTTTAGATCATCTTCAAATATGTAAATCATCAATCACAATCCCACATATATACAATTAAACACATACACACACAGAATGAGAAGGACAGGAAGAATAATAACAACAGTTATTTGCTGTCGTGATAAAAAAAAAAAAAAAAAGTAAGAAGACGAAGAACCAATGACATCAGTCATACAGCTCGTTGCCGCCTCCCAAGTTGTCAAAATCAAAATCATGCCGAAAGTCGAGGGCAAAGGAGTTCTAATGGATAGACCATAGTTACCAGGAACGTGGGACGTTTCGGGACGCGGGACGGGTACGGGAACGAGGAACGTGACTTAGTAAATTTTAGGTACGCTGGGGGTAGGATCAATTGGGAACGTGGTACGCTCTATATTGAAAACACATCACTAAGTTGAATATAATAACATATATATACACACACACTTGCATATATTTATATATATACTTTTAGGGAGATAAAATAGTATAATGTAAAGGCGGATAACCATAAAAGATTGTAAATGAAGACAAGATTCTACGTTGATGACCGTTTATTTTCCGGTACGATTGTTTGAGTACTTTGGGTCGAGTTCCCTTGTGAACCCGGGACGCGTGTTCCGGGACGTGGGACGAGGGGGGGTTGGGAGTTCCCGGTAACTATGGGATAGACATCAAATAGGTCTTTAAAATTCGGGGAAAAAAAAAGTCGAAGATTGTCGGTTACGCATGATTAGAGGTTTTCAGACCATTTTTTTCTCTTTAGAATACCACAAAGCTGCATCAACCAACTAAAATAGAGTAGGGAAATCTTGATTTTGGTTGTGGGCACAATTTATATATGCACACCACGAAAAAAGCGAAGAAACTTAAAGAATAATACTCCCTCCGTCCCAAAATGATCTTCACATTTGACTATTCAAACTTTTTAAGGATAGGAACACTTGCTTCACTAGCCATGTTGTGTTTATGAACAATTAAGCCTAAATTGTAGAAATGAGAAGAACTTATTGGGACAATGAAAAATGGCAAATGAGAAGATCATTTTGGGACGGAGGGAGTAACAATAAATCACTGTTTGGATAACCAGAGAGAGAGAGAGAGAACAAAGAAGACGAACTAATAACATCGTAGTCCAGGTTGTTGCCGCCTCATCTAGTTGTCAGAATCTTACCGAAAGTAAGACAAATGATTTTGAATGAAATAGCCTTTTGACAAGTTGCTACAACTAAAGAAAATGTCAAATATTGTCAGTTTTGTCTGATCAGCGGTTTTCAGACCAATTTTCCCTATTTAACTTAGAAAGTGTAGGGTCGAGATTTTGGTCAATATGCACCAAGACCTCGCCTTTTTCCGCCTCTGACATGAAAATCTGAAATGATAGTTTGGCAACGGAAAATGTATTTCATTGGTCGGTAATTAGAGATAAAGGAAACATGGGGAATTCAGAGTTGAGTAAGAAAAGAACTTTTTATCCAAAACACAAAGAGGGTATAATTCATAAAGAAACCACATGGATAAAAATGAAGCAGATTTCAATTAGGGTTTAAATGTCTTATCTGAGAATAATTCATAAAACAGCACAATGATTTTAGTAGATTTCAAAAATTTAGGTTTAAATGCCTTATGAAAGGGTCGAAGGGCACAATGCAAAGAGCTAAAATACAATTAGTTTCACTCCATATCAAAAGAATGTAACAGGGAAGAAGAAGAAACGGGTTGAATATCGAACTTCACGACCTCTCAAACCCCAACGTACTGAGCGTATAAACAACATAAATCAAGGTATGACAGATGATCCAAACCCAAAAATAATAACCCAATGAAACTAAAAGGAAATGATGAGAATTCCCTAGGAGATATTCCAGGACAGAAAAAATGGAATAAGCAATCGAAATGCACCAAATTTTGAATAATCACCAAAAGAACAAATTAACAGGTCAAACTCCTGAGAAAAAAAAGCAAAAATAAAACATCAAATTTGTCACACGACCTAATAGCAATCAAAAAGCACATTTCTGCAAATCCTAATTTGAGAAAAAAAATTAGCCATTTCACAATACTATTTATTAAAGTCAAAACATCCCCCATTCAACAAAAAAATCAAATCCACCCAATACTAACATTGATCCAAAACACACCAAATCAAAGATAGAACAAATTCCAACAAAACCCCAATAAATTGAACGAATCATTCACGAGATCTATAACAAATCACTCAAAATGGTGAAATTCAAGATATACACTCAAATTGACCGATGAAAACGAACCTCAAAATTGGAAGGAATTCAACGGCCGATCGGCAGAAAAAACAAACAAAATCCAGAATCTCTCGACGTCGCTAGCTCGGTTGGGAGTTTGTTTCTTGATGTCTCGTATTTAATTTGTTTTTTTTTATGGCCTTTCTGGAATTTATAGTCTTCTTGTTTTTTTTTCGTGGGTGATTTTATTTTATTTTTTTCACTTTACTTTTGTGGGTAAGGGTTGATTGATTCATTGTACTTGGGTTGGATTTGGCCGTTTATAATTTTTTTTAAACTGTTGAAATATCCCTCAAGTTTCGCACTGCCGCCGACTTTTGTTTATACTCCGTACTTCATCGAATTCTGATGGTAATAAAGGACAGCTGGATCTAACCAATAAATGAAACACTTATCACCCTTTTAATCTGGTTACTTCTTCCGTATCATTTTAAACTTCTTCCGTATCATTTTAAAGAGTTGGTTTGAGGGAAATTAGTTCCTACATAACATAAGTTATTAAAAGTTTATTTTTTAACCCTTAAACCAAAACGGTAAATTCTATATACAAGGCATACTACATACAAGGCACCAATAATGGCAAAACTACCCTTCGCGTGTCCTGTGCAAAAGGACGACTTGAAGGCTTTGTGTCGTGTATTAACACACGAGATATACCAATTGTATAAAATGTCCAGTCGTGTTCAGTTATACGAATTGTACTATACTATGTCGTACAAACATACACGAAATGAATATAAACAGGTCGTGCAGATTTTATAAGACATGCCGTTTCACACATATCGTATTTAGGAACACGATATAAAGCCATATGCTCGTGTATATGCATACGACATGTCAAAATGAAGGTGTTATTCGATGATTTGCAACATGATGTTAATGATACGCATATGCTATGTTAGATTATTGAATTGTGTTGTTAATTGAGCAAAATTTATACACTTAGACATAACAAGTAACAAACGTCATATTAGATTATACAATATCATATAACCTATCACATTTAAGTGATACCACTTTATTTATAATCACCTAACAAATGATTGTGGTGTTATGTTTCTAATCAAGATTATATTTAAAGAGGTAATTAAACATGTTATAATGCATCATACAATATCATAACCTGTCACATTCATTAGGTTAAAGTGATACCACTTTACTTATCAACTAACAAACGATGTTATGATGTGCATATACTATGTTAAATTAATGAATTATGGTGTTATATTTCTAATCAAGATTACATATAATGAGTTAATTAAACATGTTATATAACGAGTTAAGTTGTTTCGATGATTTGCCAAACGAGGTTAATGATAAGTTGTACATTAGAGGAATACCAACTACTCAGGATTATATATTTGAAATTATCATATTTTTTAATCAAGACTATATGTTTCTTGTTATAATAAGTTGAAAAACAAACAATGATTACATATAAGATTGAACCAACATCATACAATATCATATAACCTACCACATTTATTTATAATTAATTTTTTTTTTATGATATGGTGTGTCGTGTGGAAATACACGACATTTAGTAAGACATTTTGTGTATTGGCACACGAAATGTAAACTGATGAATCAGTTTACATTTCGTGTTCTAATATACGAAATGTGGAAAGTATCTCGTGTGCTTAAACACGAAATGATCACCAACATTTCGTGTATTGGCACACGAAATGTAAACTGATTCATCAGTTTACATTTCGTGTGCTAATAGACGAAATGTGGACAAGCATCTCGTGTGTGTTCATACGAAACACACCCCGACATGTCCAGATTATACACCCACAAATTCGTAACCAATTCAAACAAAAAACCCCAATTTGTGTTACCAAATCACAATTAGAACCATTTTGGATAGGTGTACACAACATTTAAGCGTTATATAATTTAGGTTTGGAAATTATAGTTGGGTTTTCAAATTGAAATTTAGGTTTAGAAATTAGGATTATTTTTGGAGCGGCGGTAGAAGAGGCGGCTCCGGACTTTCCACCGGTGATAGAGAGGTTTGTCTTCATTTCCGGTTGTGTATGGTGGTGGTGTTGTGGCGGTCGCCGGATTTCACCGTTGAGAGAGAGAGACGGTTTTTCCGCCGTTGAGAGAGAGAGAAGAGTCGAACTGGCGTTTGAAATGGGGGAGGGAGGGGAAGTTTTTTTTTTTTAAGTATATATATGAGGGTATTTTGGTCATTTTTCCATGCCTTGTAAAATCCATGCCTTGTATATAGTAGTACCCAACCAAAACCCTAAACTCTAAATCTTAAACCTTAAACCTTAAAACCAAGAGTTAAGTACCTATTTGGTCCCTGACCTTTGGACTTTTTTACAATCTCGTCCCTAACCAATATTCGTTTACAATTCAGTCCTCAGGCTACCTACTTCGCTTACAATCTCATCCTTCCGTCTCATTTCCGTTAAAAATTCCGTTAAATGTGCATATGTGGCACATAAAAAGCTGAGTTGGCTGTACAAGTTATCAAAAATTGCTGAGGTGGAAGTACAAGGGGTGATAATGCACAATATCAAACTTTTGGCCATAAATGAAAAAAAAATTGTGCTGAGATGAAAAAAAAAAAAAAAAAAAAAAAAAAATCTCTTTCTCTCTCCAGTTCATCACACTCCAGTCACAAAACCCCCCCTCCTTCTCTCACAAATCCCCTCTCCCTCACATCTTTCCCAAATCAAACTCTCCCATCGATCCCTCACCAGACCCGTACTCCCTCACCTCTACAACGGCGACCCCCATTGCCTCCTTCCAAAACACCAGATCCGTACTCCCTCTCCCTTACCGCCGTCGCCGCTTCATCTCCTTCCTCCCTCATCTCACCCAAACTCAAATCTGGGTAGAAAAAACCCTCCAAAAAAATCCAGATCCCGGCGACTCCCTCCCTCATCTCTCCAGATCCCGGCAACTTATCAGAAAATGGCTTGTTCGCCGGAAAAAATGGGAGGGGCTTGTTCGCTGGAATTTCGGGCCGGCGACTATGGCTTCCGTTCTGCCTTCATCTCCGATTGCTATGTCTTCTTTCTCATCTTCTCCGTTTTTCTTTTTCAGATCTGGGTTTTAATTCCTCCACAAAAAAAATTATTTTCTCTCTTTCTCCAGATCCTTTCGTATGTGATAATGGATGGGAGGTTTTGTTCTTAAAGTGGGTTTTGTTTAATTTGGTGATGATGGTGGTTGGTTGGTGGCGGCGATGGCGGTGGTGGTGGTGGTGGTGCGGTGGCGGCGTTAATGGTTGATGGAGGTGAAACCGGGGTGGTTATCATTTTGAAGTGGTGGCTGGGCGTGGTGGTCTGAATTTGGATTTTGATTTCAGATGGATTTTTCAGTTTTTTTTTTTTTTATGTATTGGTGGTGGTGGTTTGATGGTGGTTTAATTACGGTGGGTGGTGGTTTGACGGTGGTGGTTTGACGGTGGTGGTGCTCTTAGTACCGGTTGTGAACAGGCAATGGCGGTGACAGTTATGGTGGGTAACGGGGTGATGGAGGTGGTGGTGCTATGGTGTTAAATGAAAGTGCAGTAATTACTACTCCCTCCGTACCGGAAAGATTATCTCATTTTTTAATCTTAAAAGGAATTTTAAGCAATAATTAAAACTAATATTAATTACTTTAAAAAAAATATTATCTATTTGATTATCTGGAAAAAAATATTTGATAAATTCATTATTTATAGAGTAACATGGTAAATTTATTTTTTATTTTTTAAATAAATTTATTAATATCAAGTATTTTTAAACAAATATGAGAAAATATATTTTTAATATTCAGGAAATATAAAATAATTATTGTTTTTAAATCTTAAGCTTTCTTTTGTAAATACTTTGTAAATTATTTTTGGTATCCTTTAGTTTAGGAATATACAGTTTAACCCTTCTTCATTTCCACATCACCCAATTTTGAACAAGTGTAGTGCCAACTCATGTTTTTTGTGAGTCATCGGTCCAAATCAGCACATTTAACGGAATTTTTAACGGAAAGGGGACGGAAGGATGAGATTGTAAGCGAAGTAGGTAGTCTGAGGACTGAATTGTAAACGAATATTGGTTAGGGACGAGATTGTAAAAAAGTCTAAAGGTCAGGGACGAAATAGGTACTTAACTCTTAAAACCTAAACCTTAACCTTTATAAAAACAAGACTTTTTATAACTTAAAGAGAACTTCGTATCATTTTAAAGAGTTGGTTTGGGGAGCTTAAATAGGGGTTAATTCCATGGATGATGTTTGTTAACGATGTAATATCCAATTTTGGTCAAAGAGTTCATAAGAATCCCCAGGCTGAATTTAATAAACTCACTCAAACCACTTTTGTTAATGCTTACATAGATGAGTTTGAGGAGCTTAAAGCCTTGGTGGGCATGAAACAAAGGGGTTTAGGTGATGAATATTACTTATCCAGCTTTTGGAGTGGGCTAAAGGAGGAGATCAAGGGTCCAGTGTATATGTCCAAACCCACATGCTTAGAGGAAGCCATGGAGTTGGCTAGACAAGCTGAACAGAACCTCAAGGCCCATAAACCCAAACCATATACAACCCTACCTAAAACTTACCAAACCCATCAGTTTACTAAACCACCCCAACCCATGACCCATACCCAATCTTATTCCAAGCCCAACCCAAATATAAAAACCCTCACCAGTTTCGAAATTAATGAAAGGAGGAAGAAGGGTCTCTGTTTTCATTGTGACGAGAAATTCACTAGGGGTCACACTTGCAAAATCAAACTATATATGTTATATGGGGAAGAATAGGAGGAAGATGAAGTGTGTGAGGAGGAAGAAATACAAGAAGAATAGGGAGAGGGTCAGATATCAGTATTGGCCTTGAATGGGATGGCCACTCATAATACTATCAAAGTACAAGGGAAGGTGAACAAACAGGTGGTTACCATTCTTATTGATAGTGGGGTCACCCACAATTTTATTGATCCTGGCACAGCAGCAAAGTTGAGAAGTGTTGTAGTGCAAACTGTACCACTCAATGTGACCGTGGCTGATGGGAATAGACTATCAAGCGATTCTATTTGCAGTGACTTCAGTTGGGATATGCAAGGGCATAAGTTTCAAGCAAATATGAGGGTACTACCCTTGGGGGGATGTGATATTGTGTTAGGAGTGGAGTGGTTGAAATGTTATAGTCCTGTGACTCTGGACTATAATAAGATGGAGATTACCTTGCAGGTAGGTAAGAAAAAGATCACACTCAAGGGGACTGGAGAAGAAGGTTCATTGAGATTACTTAGTGGTAAAGGACTAAGTAGACTCATAAAGAATACTAAGGAAGGCTTGGTGGGATACTTGTTTTACATGAGTGGTGATGAGGAAAATTGCAAGATGGATATCCCCATAGAGAAGGTCATACAAGAGTACCAAGATGTGTTTGGGAACCCAGTGGGATTACCTCCTCCTAAAAGACATGATCATAGAATTCCTTTGAAGGAAGGAAGCTTGCCTAGCTGTCAAAGACCTTATAGAGTCCCACACTTTCAAAAGAATGAGATAGAGAAGCAAGTCAAGGAGATGCTGGAGAGTGGGATCATTCAATATAGCAAAAGCCCTTTTGCTGCACCTGTTCTTTTGGTTTTGAAAAAAGATGGATCATGGAGGCTTTGTATTGACTACAGAAAACTCAATGAGATGACCGTGAAAGACAAGTTCCCCATACCAATCATAGAAGAGCTTTTGGATGAGCTACATGGGGCAAGATGGTATTCTAAGCTTGATTTGCGGTCGGGTTATCACCAGATTAGAGTTGCTCCAGAGGACATCTCCAAGACGGCATTTAGAACTCATCACAGTTCAAGGTTATGCCATTTGGACTTACCAATGCCCCTGCTTCTTTTCAAGCTTTGATGAATGAGGTTTTTGAACCATTACTCAGGAAGGGAGTCTTGGTCTTCTTTGATGACATTCTTGTATATAGAAACACTATAGAAGAACATGTTCATCTTCTCCAACAAGTGTTAGAGTTGATGAGACAACATAAGTTGTATGCTAAGCTGAGTAAGTGCTCTTTTGCTCAACCGCAGTTAGAGTACTTGGGCCACATTATTTCTGGGGAAGGTGTGTCTGCCGATCCACAAAAGATTGAAGCAATGAAACAATGGCCTACTCCTACTAATGTCAAGCAACTAAGGGTTTCTTGGGGTTGACCGGATACTACAGGAGATTTGTCAAGGGCTATGGAGGAATTAGCAAACCTTTAACTCAATTGTTGAAGAAGAACTCTTTTGCATGGAATGAGGATGCTCAATCTTTCTTTGAACAACTCAAGGAGGCAATGTCTACCACACCTGTGCTAGCAACCCCTAATTTTGATCTTCCATTCATTATTGAAACTGATGCTAGCAATTGTGGCATTGGAGCGGTCCTAATGCAACAAGGAAGACCCATTGCTTACCTCAGTAAGGGGTTGAGTGCTAAGACTCAAACATTATCTACCTATGAGAAGGAGTTATTTGCTGTGATGATGGCGGTCAGCAAGTGGAGATCATATGTTCAAGGGAAGCACTTTATCATCAAAACAGTCACCAAAGTATCAAGTATTTTATGGAACAAAGGCTTTCCACCCTCTTACAACAAAAGTGGTTAGCCAAACTCATGGGTCTAGACTATGAAATTGTTTACAAAAAGGGAGTGGAAAATAAGGTTGCTGACGCCTTGTCTCGAATGGATGATACTAATGGAGAACTCAAAGAGATTACGGTTGCTTATCCTAGTTGGATTGAGGAAGTGATGGCAAGTTATGATGGGGATCCTGATGTGGTAGATTACGTAGCTCAAGCTACCGTGGCTGCTCCAAATAACCATGGGTGGAGTTTTTCTAATGGATTATTGAAGTGGAATGGAAAGATCTATGTTGGTAATCAGAAGGGGCTGAGAGAAAGAATCATTAAGGAGTTACATGAAGGTACTTATGGAGGACACTCAGGTAGAGATGCAACTTGTGGTAGAGTACAAGCCTACTTCCATTGGCCTGGTGTTAGAGAAGAAGTGAAAACTTAGGTGAAGGAGTGCGACAACTGCCAAAGAAACAAAACGGAGAATTTGCACTACCCCGGCTTGTTACAACCCTTATCTATTCCAAGTCAGGTATGGGAAGATATCTCAATGGACTTCATAGAGGGGTTACCTAAATCTGGTGGTAAGGAGGTGATATGGGTAGTTGATAGATTGACAAAATATAGTCATTTTGTGGCTCTTGCTCATCCATTCAATGCCTTACAGTTGGCTGAATCTTTCATAGAGCATATTTACAAGTTGCATGGTCTCCCAAAATCTATTGTCAGTGATAGAGATAGACTATTCCTTAGTCAATTCTGGCAGGAGCTTTTTCATCTCACTGGCACACAACTCCACCATAGTACTGCTTATCATCCTCAGAGTGATGGACAAACTGAAAGGGTTAATAGATGTTTGGAAGCCTACTTAAGGGCTATGACTGGACAGAGACCAAGATAATGGCTCAAATGGTTACCTCTAGCAGAGTGGTGGTATAATATAACCATTCACTCCTCTATTGGTATGAGCCCTTATCAAGCCTTATATGGTTGTTCTCCAAGGCATATGATTCTCCCACCTGATAGGGAACCAGCGGTGGATGCAGCAGGAAAATTCATTAAGGAACGGGAGACCTTGAATGGCATTTTGAAGGAGAGCTTGGCTAAAGCTCAAAACAGGTACAAGGTGTATGCTGACAGAAATAGAACGGAAAGGGAATTTATTGTGGGAGACATGGTTTTCTTGAAGCTGCAGCCTTATAGGCAAAATTCAGTGGTGTTAAGGGGGAATCAAAAGTTGGCTGCTAAGTATTTTGGCCCCTACAAGGTCCTTGAAAAGATGGGAATGGCTTCTTATAAGTTGGATCTTCCTCAAGGGTCTCAAATACATCCTGTTTTTCATGTTTCTCTACTAAAGAAAAAAGTGGGACACAAGGCTTCAATTTCTACCTCACTACCAAAGGCTAATGCTGAAGGGCAATTGTTAGTGCAACCTTTGTTATTGAAGGATAGGAGGATGATCAAGAGGGGCAATAAAGTTGTGCCACAAGTGTTAATCCAATGGTCCAATGCACCTGAAGAAGATTCAACTTGGGAAGATGCTGCCATAATTGATGCTCAATTTCCTGACTTTTTACCTTGAGGACAAGGTAAATTAAGGGGAGTGGATTGTAATGGAGGAAGCAATTTGCGGTCAATGTGGCAGGGAGTAGTTGTGCGGTAGTGTTGGTGCGGTCAAGGAGGCGAGATTGCGGTAGGTTGAAGAGGAAGGTTTTATGCGGTCAACATAGGGGAGAAGTTATGCGGTCAATGGAGCAAGTGTTAGAAGTATTATTGTGGTAAGTTAGTGTGGTCAAGTAGTGGTAAGGTCAAGGTGGAGGGTCTCTTTGGTAATTTTGTTAATTGACACGTGAGGGTCTCGTGAGGTTGTTGAGAGCACGTGGCCACGTGGGGGCGTGAGGCGGTTATCTCCAACAAATTGCACATGGGGCTTCCCTATAAAAGGGGCACAAGGGGGATGAATCAAAGTGTCGATGATATTGCTATTTCTCTTTCTCCTTAGTTTAGCCATAGCTGAGTAGCTAGCATTTTCCTTCATAGTTTAGCTAGTAGTTGATTATCTAGCTTATTTCTCTGTTTTCGTTGTAATTCAAGTTCAATCAATAGAGTTTGATTTCCATTTCCATTTTCGCATTCGTGCTTGAATCGCATCTGTTACAAAATTCAAAACCTAATTGACACAAATTAAAATATCCCCTTAGAGCATTGAAAATTAATGTGATATTTTTTCTCAAATGATAGAGACAGTTGAAGATGAGATTGCGATTACCCACAACCTCTTATGAACCAATGGTGATCAATATAAACACCATAATTCCATTTCCCCACCATCATCAAAGCATCAATCTAACAAGGTAAGAGAGTCGCATACAGAATCCTCAGAGTGGTAACTCAATGAGTTCAGTGCTACTCCCTGCCCGCCCACCCCCTCCCCTCGCATACAACAAACTCTCTTCCAAAGAACCCACATTCCATCCCATGTTTACACCCACCCTTCTGCAATTCTCCTCGAGCTCTCCACTTCCATGAAAGAGCTTCACCAAATTCTCCCTCTCATAATCAAGAATGGTCTTTACAATGAACATTACTTCCAAACGAAGCTCGTTAGTTTGTTCTGCAAATACGGCAGTTTGACTGAAGCCGCCCGCGTTTTTGAACCCATTGACCCCAAAATTGATGAGCTTTATCATACCATGCTTAAGGGTTATGCTCAGCGTTCGTCTATTCATGATGCTATATCTTTCTTTTGTCGGATGAAAGTCGATCATGTGCAGCCTGTTGTTTATAATTTTACTTATTTGTTGAAAGTTTGTGGGGATAATTGTGATTTAAAGAGAGGTAGAGAGATTCATGGGCAGTTGATTTTGAATGGGGATGCGTCTAATTTGTTTGCGATGACTGGTGTTGTCAATATGTATGCTAAATGTAGGTTGATTGATGAGGCATATAAGATGTTTGATAGAATGCCTGAACGGGATTTGGTTTGTTGGAATACTATTGTTTCTGGGTTTGCGCAAAATGGGTTGGCTACAAGAGCTTTGGAATTGGTTTCGCGGATGCAAGAGGATGGACTTAGGCCTGATTATGTCACTGTTGTTTCGATGTTGCCTGCTGTTGCTAATATTGGCTCTCTGAAGATTGGGAAATCTGTTCATTGTTATGCACTAAGATCTGGGCTTGATTCGCTTGTGAACGTTGGCACTGCCTTGGTTGATATGTACTCGAAATGTGGGTCTTTGTTTTCTGCTAGATTTATCTTTGACAGGATGAATTCGAGGAATGTGGTGTCGTGGAATACAATGATTGATGGGTATGCCCAAGGTGGGGAACCTGCTGAAGCCTTGTCGCTTTTGGAGAAAATGTTGGATGAAAAAGTGAAACCCACGAATGTGACTATTATGGGAGCTCTTCATGCGTGTGCTGAGTCAAATGATCTTGCACGGGGACAATTTGTTCATGAGTTAGTGAAGCAGGAGGGATTGGAATCTGATGCTTCTGTGATGAACTCTTTGATATCCATGTATTGCAAGTGTAAGAGAGTCGACATTGCTGCGGAGCTGTTTCGAAGTTTCAAAGGCAAAACGATCGTCTCTTGGAATGCTATGATATTAGGATATGCACAGAATGGGCGTGTAACAGAGGCTTTGAATCATTTTTGTGAGATGAAATTGCAAAATATGAAGCCTGATTCGTTTACAATGGTGAGTGTCATTCCTGCTGTGGCTGAGCTATCAGTCTTACGCCAAGCAAAATGGGTACATGGACTTGTCATTAGATCATCTTTTGAGCGGAATGTGTTTGTGATGACTGCTCTTGTAGATATGTATGCAAAATGTGGAGGTGTTCACACCGCAAGAAAACTATTTGATATGATGGATCACAGACATGTCACTACATGGAACGCAATGATAGATGGATATGGGACGCATGGTCTTGGAAAGCATGCTATAGATTTATTCGAGGAAATGCGACGTGGAGATATAAAGCCAAATGATGTAACCTTTCTATGTACTATCTCAGCCTGCAGCCACTCTGGCTTTGTTAAAGAAGGGCGTAAATATTTCACCATCATGAAAGAGGACTATGGCCTAGAGCCTGCAATGGATCACTATGGAGCCATGGTTGACTTACTTGGCCGTGCCGGAAAGCTCAATGAAGCATGGGAATTCATCCAAAACATGCCTATTGAGCCGGGAATGAACGTTTTCGGTGCTATGTTGGGGGCTTGCAAGATCCACAAAAACATAGACTTAGGGGAGAAGGCAGCAGACAGGTTGTTTGAGTTAAACCCTGTAGAAGGTGGATACCATGTTTTGCTTGCTAATATATATGCAACAGCTTCAATGTGGGACAAAGTGTCCAAAGTGAGGAATATGATGGAAAAGAAAGGGATTCAAAAAACACCCGGATGCAGTTTAGTAGATTTGAGAAATGAGGTTCACACTTTCTATTCTGGGAGCTCATGGCATCCCCAATCCAAGAAGATTTACGAGTATCTTGAGAAACTGATTGAAAAGATAAAAGCCGCTGGTTATGTACCTGATACTAATTCGATTCACGATGTGGAAGACGATGTCCAAGAACAATTGCTCAACAGCCACAGTGAGAAGCTTGCCATTACATTTGCGCTTATAAACACTAGTCCAGGTACACCTATTCATATTAGGAAGAATCTTCGCGTATGTGGGGATTGTCATAATGCAACAAAGTATATTTCGCTGGTAACTGAGAGGGAAATTATTGTTCGTGATATGCATCGATTCCATCATTTCCAGAATGGAACTTGCTCTTGTGGGGATTATTGGTGAGTTGTAATATCCAAAACAGGCATATTTCATTAGTGAAAACCAAGGCCTTTTGAGAGGAAGAATGAAAATGGAGAAAGTGTCTCATCCATCTTTGTATTGGGAATCCAGGCGAACCCGTTTTGATTTAGCGTATTCTTAAGCTTGGTAGGGAAGGGAATTCAAACTGAGAGCTCGCCATTTAAAAACTCACCGGAAGCAGCAAGGGAAGGGGCCAGCCAGTTAATTGCTATCAAGTAAGTAACTCACAAAAAAAAATTGCTACAAAAATAGATTTACAAAATAATATTGGTGCTTTTAATTAAAGTGTGACGGGTCAACAATCGATGCAGTCATAAAATATGGTCACCTCATTTTGTATCAATCTTTTTGTAACATTCATTCGAAAAGAAAGTTATAAAATTTGTCATCGTATTTTGTGCTTATCTATAATTGTCGTTATAATTTATTTTTGCTGGCCACTACTATTATATTTTGTTTTATTATCTTACTTCATCCAAACAGACGTTAGAAATTTAATAAGAATGTTAAAAAACTTAACATAATTGTAGAAAAATAAGAAAACATGTAACTATATGCATTAAAATGTCAACAAGGGTTACATATGAGAATGTAATAAGGAATAAATTATAGGACTAAATTTAAAAACAAAATAATATAAAAATAATATATAAAACTTTTTTTTTTATAAACTAATAATCCCTCGTCTCTCTCTCTCTCTCTCGGTTCCTTCTTTGTTCTTCCTCAAAATTTCCATAGAGTTGGTAAGGTTTCTTGATTAATCTTTGTTTTTAATCCAGATTTAGATTTAGACAGAGATCTCTTTCTAAATCTACTTCCAGATCTGATTTTTACTAGTTTTTGTTTTCTAGATTTTTCATTTTAGTTTTTGTATAAGTGAAGAGGAAGATTGTTGAAATGATGTTTGATTTATTGTTTTCTCTCCTTTATGGGAGCTTTGCATTCTCTCCGTTGTGGGAGCCTTGTTTTTTTTTTTTTTTTTTTTTTTTGTTTTCCGATTATCATTGTTTAATCGTAAGTGGAGGATAATAGCATTGCTTGGAAAGTTCGGTTGGCAATTTATTGCTAACCCAGAAGCCTTAAATGATGGAGTTCTCAACGCTAAATATTTACCGATGGGGGATTTTGTGAATGCTGATATATGGCAGTGTCCAAGTTACGCTTGGAGAGGCATCTGTGCGTTTCAGGGTAATGCTACTGGAGATACAAGGTGGAAGATCGAGAATGCTAGTACAACATGCACGAACATCCACTTTCGTCATCTTTCTTCTTACTTTTTTATGTATTTATAACTGCCATTGTAATGGATGATAATACTTGGGTTGAGCCTCTGATATTTGCAGAGAGCCTACTCAAATTTTTGTGCTTTTAGCATAATCTAATGATAATGGTAGTTTGATTTCGAAAAAAACTAATAATCCTTCGTCTCATGTATGATGTATCATAATAAGTGTCGCACTTTTTTGTTTCGTCTGTCCCAAAATATATGTCGTGTTTACAAACAATATTTAAAAAATATTGTATGATGATTGGATTTTTACTTATGGATAAACTCATAAGCACAGCACAAGTAATGGGAGGCGCTATCAATTTTTTTTTTTTTTTTTTCAATACTCCCCTCATATTAAAATGTAAAATGATAGTCCTGTTATTCTTTCTAAATATTTTCAGAGTGAAGTACATTACTATAATTTTTGAAAATTTAATGATGTCAAGGCTTTAATTTTGTAAGGGACTTGGACTCTAGGGCCCCTGAGCCCAGATTCAAACTCAAATAAAGAAAATCCAGATGGAAAATTCCTCATACACCCCTCACTAGCAAAATGATGTAAGAAGACTAAAATACCCTCATATCTCTTCCCATCTTTACTTTTTCGATCAAATTTTAGTCAACTCTTATAACTTACACATAATTATCATATAAGAGTTTTAAAAAAAAAAAATCATTTTTTTACAAAAAAATAATATATTTTTTTTGGGTAAAATTTGGTCAAACTTGGTCAAACAACAGTCAAACTCTTATAACTAACACATAAGAGTCAAAAATTTCACTTTTTCCATTTTTTTACAAAAAAAATAAATAATTTTTTTGGTCAAACTTGGTCAAACAGCAGTCAAACTCTTATAACTAACACATAAGAGTCAAAAATTTCACCTTTTCCATTCCTTTACAAAAAAAAATAAACAGCAGTCAAACTCTTATAACTAACACATAATTATCATATAAGAGTTACAAAAATTACTTTTTTCATTTTTTACAAAAATAATAATAAATGTTTTAGTCAAATTTGGTCAAAAAACAGTCAAACTCTTATAACTAACACATAAGAGTTAAAAAAAAAAAATCACTTTTTCCATTTTTTTTTACAAAAAAAAAATAACAAAATTTTTTGGTCAAAATTGGTCAAACAGCAGTCAAATTCTTATTACTTACACATAATTATCATATAAGAGTTACAAAAAATTCTTTTTTAATTTTTTTACAAAAAAAATATATTTTTTTGTCAAATTTGGTCAAACTTGGTCAAACATCAGTCAAACTCTTATAACTGACACATAATTAACATATAAGACTCAAAAGTCTTATGAACATGTTCATAAGACTAAAGTCTTATTTTAAGTTGTTTATAAGACTAAAGTCTTATTGAACCTGTTCATAGGACTTTGCTCTTATAAATAATAATGTGTATTATAAGAGCTATTTTCAGTCTCATTAAAACATGTTCATTTGAACCTGTGTTCATAAGACTAAAAGTCTTATTGAAGCTGTTCATAAGACTTTTCAATCTCATTAAAACATGTTCATTTGTATCAAAATATGTTCAATAAGACTTTAGTCTCATGATCAGGTTCAAACCATGTTCATGAGACTTTTCTGTCTTGTTCGAGCAAAAAGTCTTATATATTAATAGTGTAGAGTCTTATATAGTACTCGTATAAAACTAAGAATCAATTTTAATTTTTTCATATTATAAGACTTTTTTTTCCCAATACTAAGATTGAACATGAAAACATATACATAGATTGAACATAAGAAGATCATTTTGGGACGGAGGGAGGGAGTATAAGAGACAACTCAGAATCAACAAAGGAGACTGATTCATCAATGATGTCTTGCCCACTGTCTGCCATCCATTTTTTCAATCAAACATTAGCAAACCACTTCAATGACTTAATATTTAATATCGCTTTTTCTAGCTCTATCACATACAACATCTAAGGGCAATGCTGGGGGCACAAAAGAAGTTTACAAAATGATGGATACAAGGTGAGGTGGCGATATTTTATTGGGTGCATCGATTGTGGACCCGACACACTCTAATAGAAAACACCAACAAACTTTTGACACATCATTTTGTAAGCCACATTTTGTGTCACTTTTTTGTGACTTTATATTTACCCAACATCTAATATCACACACAAGGAGAAATTCAAGTTCACACGCGCACAGAGATGAGGAATGTCTGTGTGAGAGAAAGAGAGAGAGAGAGAGACTGACTCGTTGTCATCAATAATGATGACCTTTAGGAGATACGGCGACGAGACACCATGAAAGATTGGGCAACTATTGAACCTAGGGTTTGGAAGAGTAATTAGGAGCATACAACATCTAATATCACTAGATGAATGATTCATCTAGTGAGGAGGAAGGTGTAAGTCGTCGGATCTAGAGAGATCGAAGAAATTAATGGCGTCGGGGAAGGAGATCGAGTGAGAGAATTGGAAGACGAGACGCACCGGAGAAAATGAAGAAACCCGGCGGGGTTAAGATCGACGGAGACGGAGGTCAGACGTGGTAGAGGAGTTTGCCGGAGAAGATGAGGGCGTTAGAGATGGCCTAGGATTTAGTCGGATCTGCAGACGAATTTGAAACTTCAAATCTGAAGAGTGGAGCCAGATCCGACGCCGGCGATGAGTAAAAGACGGATGGATTTGACAGAGAGAGCCGCCGATATCGGAGATTTGTTAGTCGGAGGAGAGCTCGCCGGTCGGAGGATGGAGATACGGTGGGCAGGAGAGAGATGAGAGAGAGAGAGAGAGAGAGAGTGTGTGTGTGTGTGTGTGTGCGCGCGCGCGTGAGAGGGATCTGGGCGAGCGTGAGAGGAGGGAGGAGAGAGGAGGGTTTTGTTGGGGTTAGGGGTAGTTTGGGTATGTAGGTGTTATGTTTGACTAGTCAAATGAAGCTAAATGAAGCTAGGGGTGTGGGTGGAATTTTGATCTCGGGTGAAGCCATTATCTGACATTTGGTCTGGGCTAGGGTTTATGTGTAATAAAATCTCGCCCCAGGGGCCCTAGGGGAAAAATTCCATTTTGTAAATGATAGTACTCCTTCTGTCCCGCTTTAAGATTCTTACTTTTCTTTTTTGTATGTCTCAATTTAAGGTTCTTATTTTACTTTATTACCTAAAATGGAAAGTGGATCTCACTTGTCATTCTCACAACAAAAACTCTCTATACACTTTCTCTTTCTTACTTTACTTTTCATACTCACAACATTTTCTTTTTCTTAATCTCCGTGTAAAGTCAAACTAAGAACATTAATTTGGGACGGAAGTAGTATTATCCTTTTGAGATAAATAGAATATAAAATTAAAACTATCATTTTGGGATAAGGTAGTATCAGAAACACATTCCAAAAATATTTCGAAAAAAAAAAAAAAATCTGAAAACCCAGACGCCATCAGAAGCGCACATCATTATATCACCTATAAAAATCCAAACTTTATTCAATTCTTCTTAACTTCTGGTCGTGAAATCCGTGATCAATTGATCAACGCAGTAGCGAGTCAACCCCAACTCCAATTCCAATTTATGGAAGGGTATCAGCCCAATCACCATTCTCGCCATCAAAATTCCAATTACAGAAGAAGAGGCGATGGCGGTGGCGGAGGAAGAGGAAGAAGAGCCAGCAATTCAAATTATTATCAAAATCGCAATGATCCAACTACTACTAGTAATCCAACTAAGACGACCCAAAGCGCCGCCGTCGGCGGCAGCAGCAGTATCAATCAGGAAGATATTAGTACTAGAAAGGATGAGCTGCAAGGTCTTAAAACTATAGTTGGAACTTGCCCTTTCATGTGCCCAGGTTTGTTTTCAACTATTACTAGTACTATTTCAATTTCAATTTTCCCATTATGATAGTAGAAACATGCCATTTCTTTGTATGTTTGATGATTGGAATTTTACTACCTACAATCTAATTGATGTATCTTGAATTTTGATTTGTCTGGAAATGCTAGGGTTCTTGATTCTTTATTTTATTCCGACCGTACTAACCTTGCATTGGATAAAATTGATTAGTGCCTGGCTCACTAATGTGATGATTAACCACTAACGCCCACCTAGCATTACTTCAGTTTTCTTTAGGCAGATGTAGATATTGGAATTTTAACCGGCTTGTTTCATTGAAACAGACTGCTTCAGTTAATATATTCTTTTATGATTAGACTTTTTTAGACATGGATTGCGGAGCAGTGGCCGAGCTAGAATTTTTTTGAGGTTGGGGGGAAAATATTTTCAGCAAGTAAAAGCGGGCAAAAACAAAAATTAGTGCAATTTTTTCTTCAGGGGGAAAGTGTCATTAAATTGCACTAAAACCCCTAAAATTTTAAAAAAATTGCACTAGTAAAAGAATATTTTTTAAAAAAAAATCTAAGGGGATAGTTACTAGTTGCCCCCCCCCCCTATATCCTTTATAAATCCGCTAGTGCCGCGGAGGGATTATGAAACTGGTTTGTTTCATTGAAACAAACTGCTTCAGTGTAGTAAATTTGTCAAGGATGCCTATTCTCCTTCGATTAAACCTAATCATAGCCTGCTTCAGTCTGGTAAATTTGAAAAGCTCTTTATTTTTTTTCATCATGTTTGAGAAAGGAATTTTTGGTACCCCCTAAATAGCTGGATTTCAATCATTACAGTGGAGTTTTTTTTTTTTTTTTTTCTTTTTCATTGTTTATTTTGCTGTTAGATGAATGGATGTGATTCTGTCTCTTAATTTTAGTTAACTTGTGTATGAAAATCATTATAGCTGATGAAAGGGCGCAGCGTGAGCGACTCAGAGATTTAGCCATCTTCGAGAGGTTAGATGGAAATCCTGGGAAAACATCTACCAGCCTTGCCGTTAAAAAGGTGCTAGTACTTTTCATTCTTTCTTGGCTTTAAGTAATGCTGCAAAGTGTGTCATGATGTTTGAAAGTCTCCAGAGTTGTACAACTTGCATTTTGAAGTATGATTGGATTGATTAACGGCTAGTTTCATGATGTTTTAAATATTTGTTGCCATTTCCAAGGCTACAGCAATAACACATCAAACAACTTTTTATTTTTTACTCCCTTTGATAGAAAATAAGTATCTTGTTTTCTTTTTTGGGTTGTTCCAAAATAAAATTCCACACTCCTTTTAATAACGTCTATTGATTTGTCTAATGTGTGTTCTGTCAAACATGAATCCTATATTTGGGGAGAACTTTCATGGAAGTTTATTTATTTTTTTATTTTTTTCCCTCTTACTTATGTGAAATTTTGCATGTCGTCTTTGTTTCCTAGTTTTTATAGGTTTGTGTGAAACTATAGTGCATATGTTTTTCATTTTGAGTGATCGCTGACAATATATCTCTTAAAAGTTTAAATTTTCATTTGAAAAGATGATATAGCATTGAATTGGTCAAATCATTTTAGTAAATATGCCATTTTTCGTTTGAATTTAAGAATGATCAAAAGGATTTTGTGCATATCATGCCTGACTAACTAGAGGGGGGGGGGGTGGTTAAGGATAATAGTATGTTACAAATTCCCATTCATTGTTTAAGGTTAGCTGACACATAGAATGGTAGATTCACTTTTCCTCCTAGTTCTACCCACCTATGACTAATCTGTTTTACCTGATCCTTCATTTTTCTGCAAGTACTAATGTCGTTACGTCTTGACATGAGGTAGGTGTGGCCATTTTGATTCTCCTTCCGTACCAAAACAAGTGTCTCCTTTTGCTTGGGCACGTTGATGGAACTTTTTGTTTCCAAATTTACCCTTCTAGTAATTACTTTCACTTTCTAAAAGTCCATCAATTGTAGGTTTTAGTAATTATTGTTCATTTTCCAGCCACCAAAGTTAACCGAGAGAAAGAAAACGTGTGAGAGAAAGAAGTAATTACTGGAACATGTACCAAGGAGATGGTTGGTAGATATTAGCGTGAAAAACTAATGGTATATGAAAGAGTAGGATAAAAAGAGTGTTAAATATAGAAAGATGACATTTATTTTGGGATAACCCATAAAAGTAAACGAGGATTTTATATTGGGATGGAGGGAGTGCTAAATTAGCGCAAAGCTTAACTTTTGGCTGATGTGGCATATGTATCCACACCAGTAATCAGTCTTTGTAGCGAAGTCCAAGTATCATAGTGACTGACATCATTCCATGCTTCCCACTTCATATAATATTTAGGTTATATTTAAAGGTGGTGATTACTTCTTGATATTTTTCGGGCAGCTAATATAAGCATGCTATCATTTGGTACTTGCTTTCATAGATGCTATATTTATTTTTTTAATGCTTGTGGATATCATTCACCCAACTAGTTTTTACCAACAGTTCTGCAGAACTATCTCCACAAAGCACCTGCAAGCTTCGGACGTGCGACCTCTTCCGGTGTTGGAAGAAACCTTAAACTATCTTCTTAGCCTTTTGGATTCTGAAGGACGCTCTTTTGAAGTTTTGCATGAGTTCATCTTTGATAGAACAAGGTCCATAAGGCAAGACCTCAGTATGCAGAATATCGTTGGTGATAAAGCAATCCACATGTACGAGAGAATGGTATGCTTTTGATGTTAATACTCCCTCTGTCTCAGAAAATTTGTCCCACTTTGACTTTTTTATGTTCAACATAAATGAACTTTGACCAAGTAGTGGTGTCGATCTAATCATTCTTGTGGAATTCTTAAAATTGTAAATGACAAACCATTAAGTGATTTTAACAATTTTTAAAATTTATTGTGATTATTAGATTGACACCAATGCTTGGTCTAAGTTCATTTATGTTGACCATAAAAAATGAGAATGAGACAAACTTTCCGGGACAGAGGGAGTATTATATTACATACATAATGTCGTGAGAAACATATTTTCACCCATTCCCACATGGCTCGGAGTGTTTCTGGTGCGTGTTTGGTGCTCCTCTTTGGTTGAAGAACTTTAGCTTATTGATTTCATATGTCAGAAGCCCAAGAAGAGGCAAGGATAAAGATTGTTTGTTGTGTGTCTACTGTCTAGAGGTGTTCCATGTTGTGGAATGAGAAAAGTGCAGAAATCTTCTAGAAACAGGCACATCAGTTTCTGCCCTTGAGAGAAAAATTGTGCTTGTCATTCTTATTGGTTTCCACAAAGGAGCCTTCAGGGGGTTGTGTTGCTCGAATTCTTTGGTTTACCCCTCCAGACCCTTGTCGACACAATTTGGATAAGAGTGTCCGACACGGGTACGGCGGGGTAAACCAAACAGCCCGAGCATCACAGTCGGGGGTGCGGGGTTTTGGCTTTTGCACTGAATTGCGGTACTTTTTAATCTTCTCAGATTGACTCAATACATTCAACTTTTCATATCAAACAGTCCGAGCATGTTACTTCAGTCTTATATCTGTGTATAATCTCCTGGTGGGTGGAATATACATGCTCGTGCCCCTTATTGGTGTGTCTGCACCTTACTTGATATGACTATTATTCTGTTACTTGTCATCCGACATGCTTCCCATTTGTAGAAAATTCTACTCCCTCCATCCCAGAATGGATGTCCAGAAAAATTTCATATTTTCTCTTTATCAGGAGTAATTTGAATTTTTTTGGACATTCATTTTTTGGGTCGGAGGTAGTATGTGTCTTGACACTTGTGGTTGTTATTTGGTACTAGCATAATACTCCCTCCGTCTCAAAATGTTGTTCCTCTTTGTTTTTTTACTTCAGTACGAAGGAACTTAGGACAATAATTTTAGTTTAATTTAATTATCCTAATGGAAATATAAAACATGTTATTGATAGTATTTATAATGGTGTATCAATAACAAGTTTTATAATTTCATTAAGATAAATAAAATTAAATAAACTAGAATTATTGCTCAAAATTCCTTCGTATTAACGTCAAAAAAAGAGGGAACAACATTGTGAGACGGAGGGAGTAGCTTTTTGTCTTCAGAACAAATCATGAACAGTTCACTTTTAACTTTGTACACTAATATCAGATTTGGTGTCAATGATATCTTTTTGAGGGTGGTTGGTTGATACTCTTGCCAGCTTCTTGAATATGGTGATTCCATTTTTCTTACCGTAAAAGCAAATATATATTAGATGGAAAAGAATTTACAATCAGATGGACAAGGAATCCATCAAAACCAAAAGGATGGAAAAAACGAAAAACACAAAACGAACACCAAGCAAAGCTAGTAACCGAAGCTCGGTCCCATTTCAAATCTGAAATAGAAAACCCTCGGAAAAAGCTCCATTAAACGACGCCCAAAGTGATGCTAAAGAAACCATCCCATTGAAGATGATACGGATAATGCTGATTTCTAAAGATCCTAGCATTCCTGTCCATCCACATACACCAAAAAGAAAAAAAAAACTGATATGCACACTCACATAAAAGAACCACATATGATGCGGAAGATGTTGATTTTTTAATCATTAAGATTAGGTCAAACCTTGAGTTTTAGATAGTGCTCGACCTTTATCTTGCAAATTAGACAAATGTAAAACACGACTGTTTCTCTTTTCTTCTTTTGTTCTTGTTTACACTAGCGATTTGATTAAAATTAACTTTGGACGCGCCTGATACTGTTTGACCTGGTATGCTTAATGCAACTTATGGTTCTGTTCACATAGGGATCACCTGTTAGCATTGTTGCGTATTTCCATTATATGTCGTTTTACTTTCCGGATTTTAATTAGGAAAGGAAAGATGGAAATTTTCTTCCTTCAGTTGCGAGGCTTTGGTGCCTATTATATTATGTCAGTCAATTCGTTCCATGTATGTGGGCAGAATGTACTCCTTTATGTTGTGTGCTGGATCTAAAATAATTAATAGAAGTGAAGATATTTTCTATATTTACAATCATTATTGAATTTTGACATGTGCCTAATATTAATACATGCTTGTATTGAGCATATATTTATTGCATCAAATCAAGCAGGTAAGATTTCACATCGTCTCTCACCACAAGCTTCAACGATGTACTGGAGGTTCAGATATTTCTCCAATGCATCACCTAAACCTGGAGCAGCTGACAAAGGCATTGACATCTCTATATAACCTGTATGATACAAATCGAGCATGCAATTCGATTTCTCAAAATGAGACGGAGTTCCGTTCTTTTTATGTGCTTCTACATTTTGGTTCTGACAGCCAACCAACGGTTCAACTCTGTTTTCATTGCCTCGGTTCTTTATCTCTTTAGTAATAACAGCAATGCTTGAGGCTTGAATTCTGTGCATGGTTTTGTTTTCGGGTATTTTGCAGGCAGAGGCATTAACTTTGTGGTTCCGCCGTATTCCTTATTCCATTATCAATTCAAAGGAAATGAAATTTTCCCGGAGGCTATTAAGGTGATGACGATATCATTGGGGAATCTACTTAAATTAAAATTCCTTTTCTTCCCTTTTTTCATTCCTTTTCTGCAGTTAATTATTTCAAAATTGATTCTATTTTTACATTAGCATCTCGGCTGGAATGCTGTAATAATTTCTTCTCATCTGATTTTATTTATTATTACTATTATTGCAACAGATACTACCGTATGGGGGATTACAAGCGGTTTATTCAAAGTACTGAGGCAGAAGCATCCAATCTGCAGTACTACATTATTGAACCTTACATTTCTGAGGTTGTTTCTTTTACAACTTTTTAATGATTATAATATTCAAACTTTTTAAGGATATGAACACCACTAGTAATGCTTTGTTATCGCGTTTGAAGACTATTCAAACTTTTTAAGGATATGAGTACACTTACAGTCATTAAGAAGCACGAATCACCTAGTATAGTCTAATCTAATTGGTTTTTTCAGTTTGATCGCGCATCATAGACATCATTCATCATGATATTGTATTGGTGTGAAAATAATTCTTATATGTTCTAAAATATCGCTATTTTATCTGATCCTATTCTTTCTTTCCGGAGATACTAAAGATTCGGGCATTTGCATTGTCCTGTGTGAATTATGGAGGTTACAAACTCCATCCTTATCCACTTGCGGATCTGTCGAAACACTTGCTTATGGAGGTAAAATTCAAATAGAGAGAATGGATTCATTTTGAAATATACGACTTCCCTCACAACTCAATGTGCATAGTTATCGTTCATTTGGTCAACTCGATCGAACTTTGACCATAATTTTATGAAAATCTAGATTTCTCTATGCAATTCTAAAAATTGTTATTGTTTCACCGTTAAGAGTAGTATCAGTAACTTTTCTAGAATTGCATAGAGATATTTAGATTTTCATAAAACTATGGTCAAAGTTCAATGAGTGGAGAAAAAAAAGTCAAATTGTGCATATTGAGCTGAGACGGAGGTAGTATAATCAGTCACCTGCGTTTATGCTAAAAAAATCCACATGATCATCCGTCTTTAGGAATCAGACGCGGAATTATTTTGCAGAGATTGTGGCCTCAACACCTGCACTAGTGAAACTGGAACCAAGCTCCTACCCACAAAGCAGGCAAATATCTCCATTCCCAAGAGAGGGTTTCAGAACTACTACCCCTTGAAATCAGAGAGGCTAAAGAGGTAACTCTTGAAAACAGTTTCTCTTCCTTATTTTATGTCATGCTCCCTTTGTCCCAAAAAGAGTGTCCAAAAAAATAATAATTAAATTTGCTCTTAATCAAGAACATATTTGATTATTCTTTTTGGACATTCATTTGGGACGGAGGTAATATAAAGCATTGATTTTCTTTAACAGGATCCTTCTACTATTGCTTATTTTCGGAGTATCAGATTTGTTACTATTTTTGGTCTCTGTAGCTCCATTTGTGTACATTTACCATCTTCCCAAGAAATGCTCATCCTTGGGTTCTTTCTTGTTTCAGAGCATGTGCTGGTTTATAGGGTTGAGGCTTCTAGTCTTCTGAGTCCAAATCTCCTGTACAACATTGTGTACCATAATAAGTGTAAGATGTTAGATCACTTGTGGTACAGGGTCTAGTACACAAAGTTGTATATGTGATCTCGACTCCCATTCTTCTGAGAATGGGATGAGGAAGCAAGATCGGGATAGGCATGTTGACCATCTGCAACAACAACTTACGACGCTTTCTCATACCCTTTGGCTATATGCTGGTATTATTGATTAGAGTTATGAATGTATCTGAGTGTGAATTAAGTTGAACGAAATTCCAATAATCTGAATAGCAGAAGCACACTGTCGAACGAAAATGGTGTTGAATTTGATTTCCCGTATTGTATTGAAGATGATAACCATGCGAGTTGATGTCTCAGTAGCACGCAAATCAAGAATTCCATCAGACGTTCCCTCATCAGCTATTGGATTCAACGGAGAGGTTAACTGGAATTATTACTGCTTAGTATCGCTGCTTCTGCAAGCATGTATCCTCCTTGTAGTGTATGGTAATGTTGGCGACATGTACTCTGTATTACACTTTAATTTTAGTTCCTACTTGCAAATAATCATCTTCACATTCTCTTTCCCATTCACATTATTTTTGGATATACATGCTCTCCTTAATTCCCGTGTCAACTACTGTGATTGTGATGGAAACTGAGTCATAATGGGTGAGAAGTGTAATCTTATATTTTTTTTTTAACTGATTTCGAGAAATGTCATTTACAAGATGGAAGAACTTTACAGAGGTTAGGTTGTAAATAGTTAATAAACCACACAAATTGTTGAAAGATGAAATGATCAGCGGTAGAAACAAACGTACAAAATTATGACTCTCCATCACAATCACAGTAGTTGACTTAGTTCTGGTTCAGTTCTTCATTCCGCTTGCCTTACTTTTGGTCCTCCGAGCGGATATCAACAGGTAAAAGGAAGAAAATAAATCTCAGAAACATGTTGTACCTTTATGCCCAAAGCAATGTAACAATGAGAAATAGCACAAAAGCCAGCCCAAAACAAAATCCAACTATTGCAATGAAGGCCTGCACACATCAACGCAACAAATATTAAGAAATATCAGATGGTCTTGTTTGACTTTTTATGGTCAAAACAAGTGAAATTCGACCAAACATTAATGTCAATCTAGTCCTTCCAATAAAATTCTGAATATTGTTATTGATAAATCATTAGATTGCCATTAATATTTGGTCAAAGTTCACTTGTGCTGACGATTAAAAGTCAAATGAGACAATCTTTTTGAGACGGAAAGGGTAGAATGGATAATGTATGTTTCTCAAGTCCAACATACATACCTTTCCCTGTGACTCAAACTTGAACTTGTTCGTGAACCACGACAATCCTCTATCAACAACTGGTGCAAGTGCTAGAGCCCTACATGACACAAAACAAACTCTACTTATTAACCATGTTAATAGTTTGAAAATAATTCATGAATAATTAACAACGCAAAGAAGAGATGTAAGACGATTCAAGATTGATGATTAAGTAGAGAATGCAAAAGTTTGGTTGAGCAGCTCACCCTGCAGCCCTTACAAGCTTAGTGACTTGGCTTCCAGCCCACACCATTGCCATCAATTTCAAAAATCTGTTAACCACAAACTTTATTCATATCAACTTCCACAAAAATAATGTAAGTCTTAGTATATGTTACTCCCTCCGTCCCTAAATCAATGTCCATTTTCTATTTTCGAGGACATTAAAAAAAAGATGACTTTTAATCACATAGCAGTATTAATACCAAATCTTAATGATCTTACCATCCGACAACATGATTGTAAGTATAAATTAGAACAATATGCTTGGCAACGGCCGGTTTAGTTAGTAACTTCACCAAAAAATGGACATTCATTTAGAGACATTTAAAAAAAAAATGGACTTGATTTAGGGACGGAGGGAGTACCTTTCAATAGCTGCAAAGTAACCCATTTTTCCAGGTGCTGGGACAACATAAAACCTAGGAAGCATGTGAAATCAATCTTTGTCATTGAACCGAAGGAAAATAAATCGAAACCTAGAGATGACTGCCTAATAGGTCAGATATTGCTAGTTGCTGCTTTCTTTTCAAAACAATCAAATTGTTCACTGATGTTGTTGCTGAAATAAGATTACCAGAATCACACATGCACTTCATTTAGTAGCAGAAAAGGTTTTGGAGATCGAGGAAAATATCAAATATTATCCATCACTATCAGTTACCTCTTCAAATACATTCATGGGGAGTAGATTGCTCATATATTACCAACTCCTAACAGAGACCTATAGTAGAAACTCCCTTTTCACAAATAAAATAATAATAAATAAATAAAATATAAAAATCATCTAGATTGTGTCTGCAATGTATACAAGAATGTCTCAAAAGGAAGTCGACAAACCTTGAAAAATTGCATATATATTATATAAAATGCAAGCTGATAAATTAAGAGGATAATGAATGAAAACAAGAGGTGGTCCTCAGAGATCTCTAGTCATGATAATCATTTGAGAGATTAAATAAAAGGCAACCTATTATCGTCTTCTGTCTTGCTTATTTTCTCTATCCTTTAATCAGAATTTCCTTAAATTTTACAATATGATCGTCCCCCAGAATGGTGCATAAGTGGGAAAAATAAAAAGGGAAGGTTGAAATGGAAGTCAAAAGGGAAAATATTCCAGATATGGAGGTACCGAATGCACAAATCTCCCTTCTCCTTAAACTCCCACACTAGATAAGAATTTTCAAGAAGGTCCTTCTATACCCAGATCCTTCCAAGATGACATCTTTAAATGATACTCCCTCCGTCAAAATAAATGTCGGAATTGACTTGTCAATGTTGTCAAAACTTGTGCTTTACTTATTTGTGCATTGCATGTACAATGGTAAAATTGCACTAAGACTCTTTCCTAATTTAGAAACGCGACATTTATTATGGGGCGAAATAAAATGGAAAGAGTAACATTTATTTTGGGATGGAGGTAGTACTCTTAACCATCCCTCATGTATTACCTATGTAAAAGAAATTCTAAACAAAAGCGGAAAGAAATTGGATCAAACAAAAGCCCAACCGAGTAAAGGTAATTCTAATCCGCCCCCCTACTTCTCATGAGGTATAAGCATTTTCCCAATCATCCAAAGTTGTGCTGGAATCAATATGAGCAACTTTGGTAACTTGTTAAGCATGAGGATAATTGTAAAAGCTTCTGCAGTAAATGGGAAAAATGGGAGCAAAATAGACCCATGTATCACTCACCATACGAAAAGGAAGGTCGAAAGATAGTATACAGTATTAAGTAGGCCATACGACAGTATCCCTGCAATTCCATATCTCCTCAGTTTCGTCAGAGTCCTGAAAATTCCAACAGGAAATAACTGAAATCTCAATACGGAAGCAATAAAATGAGATATAATCAAGAGCACTCTCGTTATTTAAGGAAGAAAAGACAGATTTAATTTTTTGTTTGACATCATATTTCAAACACATCATGCACCAATTGATGGTAAATATGTTAGCAAAGCCTTATTGCAAAAAAAAAAAAAAAAAAAAAAAAAAATCTGAGTAAATTCCCACCTATTTCTAACTTTAGATTTCTTCTTAGATTTCACTATTTTTATTTTTATAATTTTATTTATCTCTTTCGATTTTTTCCCTCTCACCTCTTTCATTGAGGATTCCCATGACAATTCACGTTAGCTGACCCCAACTCATTTTGGGACTAAGGCTTTGTTGTTGATGTAATTTTCTTTTCCCCATCAATGCAAAGACTCAGCTGCAGAACTCTCCTAGGTAGGCTTCAAGTGAGTATGAACCCGTGGGGTAGGATTAGTAATATAATCATAATAATAATAGAGATTTCTTTTTTAGGAAGTGGGACTTATCAGTGACACTACCATAACGGGTAAGTGTGCACATTGAGCTGAGACGAAGGGAGTATATGTCAATTAATGGAAGCGTATGAAATTATTCTGAAAAAAAATGGACCACCAGTTGTAGTCCCAGATCACACAACCCAAAATTGACGCCAGGAATGCTAATCAAGAAACCTTAAACCGAGCCGGAAACCTGGACTGACTCTGGAACCCTAAACAATCTTTATACCATTTTCCATGGGTTACCCCAGACGCCAAAAGCCCTAAACCAAATCATAAAATAAAACACAGCAAAAACCCTAAATTGGGTCCAGAACCTAACATGAAACAACAGCATGGGAGCCCTAAACCGACCCATCAGCGATTCTCCCAGGATTTCATAGTCAATGTAAATGATTTGAAGAAGCTTAAACCCGAAGTCACTCAGCACCAATCCCCGACGGACAACCAAATTTTTGAAAGCGCCAAAAGATATTCAATGGTGAACCGGATTGTGAGAACCCTCGCTGAGACCCCTGTTGTTACATGAAAATAATGATTCTTAAATCTGAGTAACATAATTGTATATTTTGTATTCTACCTTGTATGACTCTTTGTTTGATGAAAAAAATCTGAGATTGTTGCCTATGATCACTTTAAATCTCTACATGAGTTTCTTAGTGAAGTTCATGGTTGAGTTCGTGTGTTGCATAACCTTGATATAAATCTTGCTCTCACAATGTTCACCCTTTCCCCTTCTATAATCCATAGAGAGAGTGGATAGTCGATGTATCTCTCTTTAAGATGGTATATATACTTTAATCTCAGCAAAATGTTTGTCACACTCGTGGAAAACGTGTTCTTCATCGTTGATGGAAGTTTATCCTCGTTTACTCCTTATTTATTTACTCCTCTATAAAGAGCGATTTCGGACATTCATTTTGGGACAGTTCTGCCATAAATTGAAACAGATAAAAGCTGTCTTGATAATTTAACATGTTTAAACATAACAACAATGAAGTTGCTTTTGTGTTATTGAACAAGATAAAATTGAGATGAAATCCTGTTCTTGGCTGAGTACGTAACCATATGATTTAGCATAATTCTCAAGCGCCGGTTTTCAATCTTGCTATTACTGTGGAAATCTCCACCGCAATAGACTCAGTGAGATGCAAAAATAACAAAACAGGAAGTATACATTTGACAAAAATGGGACTAAACTCATCATCATTCATCACAACATACTTTAACATAATCAGCAACTTTAAGTATTGACCAATAACATCGGAAAGTAAGGAGTAAGTTATAAGTACCCGTTGGATGAGTGCGATTCTCCTTGACGATTGGCATTGTCACCTGAACCTGGAGAAAGCAGAAGATAAAATATTATAATCCGTCAAAGAAACTTTATATTTGTTCAATGTAGAAAATTTCTGTCATAATCCTAATAATCATACCTTCATGCTCAGGAGAGATTCTTTGATTATCTGACAGCTCAAACGACTTCCTTGCATCAAATAATAGTAACAAACAGGTTTAAGCTTAAAATTATATGATAAGTTAGTAGCAGCGTGACCAGAGGCGGAGGCACGTAGGGGCAAGCAGGGGCAACTGCCCTGCCCCCCCTTGAGTTTTTTTTTTTTTTTAATAATCAAAAGCGACGTCGTTTTGTTATGTGTATAAATACGTACTCCAGCCAATAAAATCAGAAAAACGAAAATCCAGAACGCCTAACTCTACACAAAGCGACGACAGAGCAGAGGCGGAGGTATTCACGGACAGAGGGATTCTTCACAAACGAACGACGCAATCGACTTCTCTTTGATTTTTCCCTAATCAAATATTTAGGTAAGAACTTTATCTATGTCGATTTCTATCTTCTGTTTTGTTAATTTCTCAATAAGGGTTAGGGTTTAGTTTTGGTTTTAATTTTGATTTGAATTTTGAGATATGCAACTCAATCAGGTTATTTAATCAGTGTTTGTGCAAACACAACAGGGGAAAATCTCTTTGGTTTGTTGAATTTCCCTGAGGTGAGTGTGTAAGATTAAATTGTAGCCAAAAATCAATTATCATTCGTTTTTACTCTTTTATGTATCACTACAAAGCTGATGCTACACCTCCAGCGCATGCCATGTATTTGCTGCTAAAAGTTTTTCATTATGCTTTGTGGTTTCGAATGATTGCAGGAGACTGAAGTTGTTCTTGTTGCTAATATTGGAAGCTACATGAGTGAAGTAGATGTGGCAAAATGAAAATGAAAATGAAACAGTACTTAGAATATCAGGCACATGGCATCTAGGAAAGCTTCAGGTAAGGTCTTTTTCATCTCAAATAGAACTTGGCATTAATATTTAAATTACTACTTTGCTTAGGAAGTCTTTTTCACTTGATTGGGAAGCAATACAGGAGTACACTAAAATAATTTTAAAAAAAAAACGGGGGCGCTGCCCCCGAACCCCCGTTCATCCTTCCTTTGCTCCTGAAAATTCTTGCCCCCCCCTTCCTCAAATTCCTCGCTCCGGCCACTGAGCGTGACAATTCATTATTCAAGGACTGCATGAAGAATATAACGTGGTATGCCTATTTGAACATGTCGAATAAAAATGAAAATAATGCAAATGAAAAAAAGAAAAAGGTTTCAACCTATTCTTGTTCAAAGTTACTAGTAAACTATACTCCCTCCATCCCAATTTAAACATCAAAAAATATTTGGGTTCAAGAATTAAGAAAAAGGCGATGTGTTGTGAGTGTAGATGGTTTGGTAGGAGAGAGAAAGTGGGGTAGGGAATAGTTAGTGGGTAATTGTTGTGAGTATGACATGTAGGGCCCACGAATAAAGAAATATAAAAAGCTTTCTTTTTTGGGTTTTGAAGTTTAAAATGTGACAACCAAAATGGAAATTTTTGAAGTTTAAAATGGGACGGAGGGAGTAGTTAGTATCTATGATCAATATGTCTGCTTTCCTCCTCTTTTTTTTGGTCTGTTTACTCCTTGTAGCAAAAAAAACTAAAGAGAAATTGTATAGTGTAGCATAAATAATGATAAATCCTTCAAACACAGAAATGGGTTTTAAAATATTCATACTTCATTCTTACTATTAATTATTTAATTTCATTTTTGTGTAACGGCAATGCAATGCTATCCTAATGAAATATGGAAAACAGAATGAAAGAAGAAAAAGTGACTGACATTAGGGTCGCCGTTGACGGAGAAGAGTCGATGATTATTCCGGGAGGCTTGCAGTTTATTATTCCGAAGGCAAGCAAAAGAAGAAGAGTTCATAGGAATGGCGACGGTTGGGTGAAATTCACCTTCCTGGGAGGCAGAGAATTTTCATCAATCAATCAATTGAGAAATCGAAGAGAAAATGCAGGAAATTAGGGTTCGAGAGTACATGACGACGGGAATAGGAGGGCGGAGTCGGAAGGTGGCCGACATTAATGCTCCACATGAGCGTCGCCGTCAATTAGATAGGGTCTGGTCTTCTATCTCTATCTGTATCTGTGTACGTATTTAGTAACACAGAATGAAGATGGGATTTATTCCCCTGAGGGCACCCACAGGCAACAGCCGTGAGCTAAACATGTGAGCCATTTATAATATCTAATCCAATTACTCTTGTTGAAAATTGAATCAGACTGCATTGATTCAATTCATATTCAAATTGTGATCTAGATCGAACCGCTTAGCTTTTTTTTTTTTTTTTTTTTTTTTGAACAAACAACAAATCATATTCATTCACAATGATAAAAAAGATGACACTTCATAAAAGGTTCATCCAAAATAAGAGTATATGTTTTATTTCTTAAACTACAACAAAGAAATTTTGGAATGAAATTTTGAGACATACGGATTCTACTCCAAGTACAACTTGGAAACTGCCTCCATCCGGCATTTGAAAAATCTCATATTGGATAATATATGGCGTTGAACACATGATCTATTGAAGAACCCGGGTTGACGAAGAGACGCCAACCAAACATCCCAAAAACCTTGAAACATCCTTGTGTAGTTAGAACGATAACAATCTCCTTATTGTGAGTGAATGCGAGATTCATCGCAGTTACAAGACCAAAACAAGAACAAACAAACAAGCAAATAAACATAGGCTCTCAACGAGGAGAGAAATCAAAGGCTCTCGACTTAGGAGAGAAACTTATTATATACTCCCTCCGTCCCACTAAGAGTGAGACTTATTTCCCTTTTGGGCCGTCCCACTTAAAGTGAGACTACCCAAAATGAAAATGTTTTAATATACTTATATTCATCATTCCCCACTATTTAAACCCACTCATTCTCTCTCTTCATTTTCCACCACTCATTTTATTCAACCAACACTACTATTTACCCCACTCATTCTCTCTCTTCATTTTCTACCACATATATATCACTTTATCTTAAATATCGTGCCCACTCCTCTAATCTCACTCTCCATGGGACGGAGGGAGTATAATAAAATATACTAGAAAACAATAACACAATCGTTTGTAATTTATACATTGATATATATATATATATATATATATATATATATATATATATATATATATATATATATATATATATATATTTATATATATATATATACTCCCTCCGTAGGACTAGAGGAGTTGGCACAATAATTAAGAGAAAGTAGTGAATGTGGTGGAAAATGAAGAGAGGAAATGAGTGTGGTAAATAGTAGTGTTGGTTGAATAAAATGAGTGGTTGAAAATGAAGAGAGCGAATTAGTGGGGTTAAATGGTGGGGTTGGTTGAATATAAATATATTAAAACATTTCCATTTTGGGCAGTCTCAATTGTTCTGGAACGGCCTAAAAGGGAAAGAAGTCCTACTTGTGCTGGGACCGAGGGAGTATATATATAGGTAGGTGCTCAAATGAGAACCTAAATATCGTGAGAACCGTGAGAACTTTGATACATTAGGTAAGAACCTAATGTATCCCAGTAATGTATCCATTGTATCCAAGTGAACCATTGGATACATTAGTTTTTACCTAATGTATCCAAATAATATATCCAAGTGAACCATTGGATACATTAGGTAAAAACCTAATGTATCCAATGGTTCACTTGGATACATTACTTGGATACGGTTCTTACCTAATGTATCAAAGTTCTCACGATATTTAGGTTCTCATTTGAGCATCTACCTCTATATATATATATATATATATATATATTCCCTTCATGGACACGGCGTGAATAATGAAAATTGTTTAGGCATAATTCCATGAGGCCCCTTCTCCTAGATCTTTTTTCCATAAAAGTCCACATGAGATTCAAAATTCCACCTCCACCCAATGTCCAAATCAAAATTCCCTAAAAGCCCAAAAACCCATCACTGCTGCCCACTTAACCACCAAGCAGCCAAGCCCAATGCCCAGGCCCAATCCGCCCAGGCGCCCCGGATCCAGAACCAACGACCAGCCCGCCGGTCGCCCCGGATCCAAAACCCACTCCAAGCCCCCCTTTTTTAATTAAAACAAAAAATGTTGAGTATGGGTTTCGAACCCAAGACCTTTCCTAGGCCAACCATGTCTAAACCACTAAACCAATGCATTGCTTTGTTCACATTTTGCAATATTTATTATTAGTAACAGCAGTCTGTACGAAACTAAATTACAAAAATTGAGATTTTAAATCAATTAATGAAAATCTTGAATATTCACAAAAAAAACAAATCTTTTAATATATATATATTAGAATATTAAAAACATGATTTAAGAATATAAAATATCTAAAGCTTTTTATTAAAAAAAATGAAAGACCTAAAAAATAAATTAAATTGTAATTGCGAAAATACATTATTTCAGAAACTTTTATAATTTTTTAATTATTACCCTTCTGTTATGGCATTTATTTACATAAATGAGACCAACTAAGTCTATTATATACTGAAAATATGAGAATTAGAAGAAAACAAATTAAATAACTCTTATACCTTAAATATAAGAGTAATTCTAGTCTTATATTTTAGGTATATATTTTTAAAAAAGATGGGGATTTAATGTGAAAATAATTACTCTCATATCTAAAGTATAAGAGAAGAACTAGTCTTATACATTCGGTATAAGAGTTAATATTAAAAATATATAAGAATGATTTTTTAAAATGTGAAAAATTATTAAAAAATAATTTAATAACTCTTATACCCTAGGTATAAGATTAATTCTTGTCTTATACCTAAGTATATGAGCAGAATAAAAATAAAATATGAGACCTTTTTTTTTTATGTTTTTTAAGAAAATTTAAAAAACGTGATTTTATTACTTTTATACCTTAGGTATAAGAGCAATATTAGTCTTACATTAGGTGTAATAGTAATTTTAGTCTTATACCTTAGGTATAAGGTAATTGTAGGCTTATACCTTAGGTATAAGTGTAATTTTAGTCTTATACCTTAGGTATAAGTGTAATTGTAGTCTTATACCCTAGGTATAAGAGTAATAACTAGTCTTATACTTTCGGTATAAGAGTTAATATTAAAAATATATGAGAATGATTTTTAAAATGTTAAAAATTAATAAATTATTAAAAAATAAATAAATAACTCTTATACCTTAGGTATAAGATTAATTCTTGTCTTATACCTAAATATGAGCGGAATAAAAATAAAATATGAGACTTTTTTTTTAATGTTTTTTAAGAAAATTTGTAAAATGTGATTTTATTACTTTTATACCTTAGGTATAAGAGCAATATTAGTCTTACCTTAGGTGTAATAGTAATTTTAGTCTTATACATTAGGTATAAGTCAATTTTAGTCTTATACCTTAAGTATAAGAGTAATTTTAGTCTTATACCTTAGGTATAAGAGTAATTTTAGTCTTATACCCCAAGTATAAGTGTAATATAAGTCTTATAACTTAAGTATGTGATGAGTGCAATGACAATTATATAAATAAATGCCTAGGCTGGTATTTCAGTAATTAAAGGAGTTAAATGGTGTTATTTATGTAAATAAACGCTTTTACTGGAGGATAATAATAAAAAATATATGAAAAAAATATTCAAATACGATATTACACAATTATAATTTAATTTATTTTGTTAGGTATTTCATATTTGTTTTCTAATAAAAGATTTAGATACTTTATATTTTTTAATCATGTTTTTCATTTTTCTAATTTTTTTTTGACAATTTTTTTTTTAATAATGAAGAATTTTATTAATTGAATGAGAATCTCATTTTTTTTTTTCATTTAGTTTCGCCCATGCGAAGATACTAATAGAACATATTGCAAAATATTAATTAAAAGCTGACTTGGTTTGGTGGTTAAGGCATAAGTTTCCATAAAATGGTTTGGGGTTTGAATCCTAGGTTCCACATATTTCCTTTTTATTAATCAAACGGGCTGGGCTGGGTGGGCTGCGGTTCTGGGCTGGCTGGGCTGCGGGTACGGGCTGGACTGGCTGGGCGGCGGGTACGGACTGGGCGGGTTAGGTACGGGCTGGGTTGGGAGTGGGTTAGCTCTGGAGGGACTAGATGGAATTTTGATCTGGCCATGGGTCTTTATGGGTTTATGATCTGGCCCAGGGGGCCTAGGGTCCAAAGCTCAATTGTTTATCTTCTTTTAAAATTGAGTAATTGTTTAAGACATTAACAAGTCCTTGCAATTTTAAACATGCACGATAAATCTAACGACCGCAACAAATAATCAAATATCATCAATTTTAATATAAAACTAATATAAAAATCAGTAATGTTAACATGTTTTTAGTATAAATTAAGATAAATAAACTTTTTTAACTATAACATTAATCTAAGAAAAAAATAATGGACACTAACAATGCATTTGGAAGCAATATCATATCTCTTCATGAACGGTTGACTTAATTTTTTTTTTTTTTTTTTTTTTTTTGTGAATAAAAAAAACGTGTTTTCTTTACAAAGCTGTGATTGATGTACCTATCCATTGTTTACGTTATGAAAACAAAATCAACAATAATATTATTTATTTTAATATTTTGAATGATACTTATTTTAAAACAAATTAATATAATAAGACATTAATTATAAGATGCTAGGAAATGAATAGGTCTTAAGATAAGGATTGGAAAAAACGTGTTTTCTTAAACACGCGGGCGCTTGTTTTAAAAGAGGCGGTGACATTTTTGTAAATAACTGGCAAGCATCGTAAATGCCCAGTATTAATATTATAAAGTGCCAGTAATTCATACTGATGTTTATAAACATTGAAACTGACACTTTTTATAAGTGTCAGTGGTAGTGTTAGAAACTGCCAGTCATTACACTGACACTTACTCCCTCCGTCCCGCCGAAAATTGCAAAAAAAAATCATGGCACAAGAATTAAGGGAAAAGTGAAAAAGGTGATGTGTTGTGAGTGTTGATAGTTGAGTGGGAGAGAGAAAGTGGGGTAGAGAATAGTTAGTGGGTTAGTGGATGTGAGTATGAGAAGTGGAACCCACTAATTAAAAAGTATTAAAAACTTTCCATTTATGGAATGTGCAATTTCTATGGGACGCCCATTTTGGTAAGTTTTGCAATTTTCGGTGGGACGGAGGGAGTATAACATAATTCTTTTCGTCTCAATTAAGCATAATTCTCCCGTATACGAAAATCAAGTATGCTATCAATAAAAGAAACATTCTGTACACAAAAGTTTGCTTAATTCTCCAGCATACAAAAATCACATATGATGTATATACAAGAAAAATTCTGCACACAAAAATGATACAGATCAAGAAGGTCAAGAAGCTAATGGCTAATCATTCTCCTCATCCCATTCACCAAGCCAATGAAAACAGCCCTTATGGAGACCTCACTAGGGAAGATTTCTACAAGAAAAACAACCTAATCCACCACCAAAAAATCCTGTTAAACAAGAAAAACATTAAGATATTTACCCAATCTCGGTGCCCTATGTCGAACTCGACCCATGGGCTAAGAGGGCAAGTAGCCATGATCCATGGATATGCATCTGAGAGCAGCTGGCTCTTTTGAACTTACTGCAGTAGCGATAGCTAAAGCTGGATTCTTTGTTTGTGCACTTGACCTCCTGGGTCATGGATACTCCGACTGATCCCGGGTCAAATACCCAGTATCAATGCCCTTGTCGATTCTGCTCGGGTTGATCATTTAAACCTGCCAGCTTTCTTGTATGGGGAGTCTCTTGGCGGTGCAATAGCCATGCTGATATGCCTAAAACAGAGATCTGGAATGGTTTAATACCAAGTGGGGCCATGTGTGGAGTATCGAGCAGATTCATACCCGTTTGGCCACGTGAAAAGTTGCTTTCTTTGGTTGCTTTTTTCGGACCCACATTGAGTATAGGGTCTGCTAAGATACCAGAAATCAAGTCATACAAAGAGGAACGGAAGAGTAAGATGGTTGCAAAGAGCCCAAACAGAGTCGCATGTAGAAAGTTAGAGGCAGTGACAGCTTTGGAGATGCTCTGAGCTTGTGAATATATGCAGAGGAATTGTCATAAACTTGAAGTGGGGCTATGTTTGTGCATGAATCAGCAGGAAGCAAGGACAAGAGTTTGAAGATTTTCAAAGGAATGTGGCATACTTTGATTGCAGAACCAAATGATAGTGCGGAGCTAGTGTTTGGGACTATACTTTCATGGATAGAAGAGAGAGCTGACAAGGTTAATAGCAGTTGCTATACACTGCATGCTGAAAATTGAGAAAGGTCATGGTGAATTATTATCATGTAGGAACCGTACAAATGAATTTTGTTCCTGAAAACTAAGTGGTATGTCAATTAGTATCATGTATGATATCAATCATTTGAATTTCATGGTATAATAGCAATTTTCAAGCCACGTGGTGTAAGAAAATATTTACACCGACTGTAAAACAAAGTATTACTCGATTATAATACCTCACTTCTCGTAAATGTCTTCTGGGAAAGTGCTATACAAGCTGGACTAGGTATAGTTACAGACTGCTGGACAATAGCTGCATATGAGCCATAACTTGTGTTCTGAGTTGGTCCCTTCTTAATTTGCCACTACTTGTCAATGGAAATGGTTTCTTCCATATGATAAATCTCTTGGGTATTTTGAATCTGGAAGAAAATGACAGAGAAAACACAAAGGATGAGTAGGAATACAAACAGTGTGTGTGTGTGTCCCAGCAGAGAAAGAAACATATACTCCCTCCGTCCCATAACAAATGACCCATTTCATTTTAGGAATGGGAATTAAGGAAAAGTGTTTTAAAAGTAGGTGTTGTGAGTATGAAGGAGAGAGAAAGTGGAGTAGTGAATAGTGAGAAGTTGTTGCGAGTATAGCAAGTGAGCCCCATGAATAAAGAAGTAAATTAAAATATCCATTTTAGGAAAATTAGACTTTCCAATGGGACACTCACAATGGCAAAATGGGTCAATTGTTATGGGGCGGAGGGAGTATGCCTTTTGAGATTATTTTTTCCACATCATAATTCATTCTCCACTAAACCTCATTATTCTTACCCTGTTAAATTATTTTCTCTACAGAATCTCTGAAGGGTCTTACTGGATAGGCATAATGCATTATCTTTGGCTGAGATCTCATCATTGAACTCAGCCCACTTCCACTCGCTCTTTAGCTGAATACAAGCAACCACCATTTCTGACCAGCGCATGTCCGGAATTCCAATGACAACAGCCATAGAAATTCCAGGATGTTTTGATAAGACAGATTCTACCTATGCAAGTCAAACATGATAACCATTAGTTAAGGTTGAAAAAGATCACGTCGAATAGACGATATACTTTAAGAACACAACATTACAAGTTGCTACATCTACTCAAGTTTTCACTTATTTTCCAACAACTGTGAGTGTAATTATTTTTCATTATATCAATATTCTAAGTTGCAAATGAAGAATGTAGTTTTAGGCTTTGAGCTTTACCTCTTCTGGATAAACATTCTCCCCTGCACTCTTGATACGCCCCTTAGTACGCCCAATGAGCCATAAATTACCATGATCATCTATTCTCCCTATATCACCTGTATCAAGCCAACCCTCATCACCGGAAGTAGTAGTCTCCATTGTTGGATTTTGGCCCCAGTACCCAAGCATTAGGTGGGGCCCCCTTGTCAATATCCGACCAGCATGAGAGGAATCCTCGAGACGAATCCGTAATTCAATGTGGGGTGCTGGCTTTCCAACACAGATACCCTCTGGTTGATGGACAAAGCCTCTGTTCGTAATCAACTTGGAGTCATGCTCTAAGGGCTCCTTTGTTGGATCATAGAGGGTCATAAAGGTCAGAGAGGAACATGCCTCTGTCATTCCTATTAATAATCAAGAAGAAACATATGAAGAAAAAAAAATCAGAAACAAGCAAGAGGCATTTACTGTGTTTACCAAAAAATCCAAATAATATCCAGATAACTCAAGCTTCTACGATCATATTGAAGCATACTTTGAGCTAGTTATCCTGAACTAGAAGTGATTCAGTTATAATCTCAATGTCTTGAACTCGGCTAAATTCATCAAGCCTTACTAAGCTAACCTATTTACGAGCCTAAAAGATGCATCTTGTCGCATTCTTTGAACAAATGATTTCATAAAGACAACTCCAAAATTGTATTACTCCCTCCGTCCCAGAGTAAGTGTCCACCTTTCCTGTTTAGTCTGTCCCAAAGTAAGCGTCCACTTCCTAAAATGGAAAAGAATCTTTACTATTCATCCCACTCATTCTCTCTCGTACTTTACTTTTACACTCACAACACCAATCAATTCACTATTCCCTACCCCACTTTCTCTCTCCTACCTCACTTTTTATACTCACAACACTTGCACCACTTTCACTTTTTCTTACACCACTTCCACATTTCTTAATCCCCGTGCAAATGGAAGGGTGGACACTTACTCTGGGACGGAGGGAGTATATCAATGGTGCTTATGGTGAACTCATGGTATCGTAATGCGTGTTCCCCATCTGCATAAACTCCAGGGTTTGACATTGGGATAACTCCAAAATTGTATCATGACAATGCAAGAGAAACTCACCATAAGCTGAAAGAAGTTTAGCTCTAGGAAAAACTTTTCTGACATCTTTGAGAAGCTCAACAGAAAGAGTCCCACCTCCATTTAAAATTTTCTTCACGGTTAGTAACGTTTTCCATTTTACCTCTCTCCTGTAAAGTGCGTACAGAACAAATTAAAACATGACCAGATACAATGTTGGAAATAACTTGAAATTGCGAAGACAACCAACTGAAGCTGTAATGTAAAGGATGCAAGGGGGGTGGTATGGAATGGCCAGTATAAGTAGACATCATACGGTCAGAATTTTAAGGGCCTATTTGTTCAGTTATTAACCAAAGGTTTAGTTACATCATACTTTCACCGGACTTTCACTTTAAACATCATACTTTCTTTCTTTTTGCACAAAAAGACATTGTAGTCTGGGAAACCTCCCACCCCTACCCCAAATTCATGTCTAATCCGTGCCTAAATCTATTTTTTGGATCGTGGTGAGAGGTTTCTCAAACTTAAGTGGTTTTTGAGCAAACAAAACAGAATATTGGTTAAGTTTAAGTCGGGTGAAAGTAAGATGGTTTAAAATGAAATTAAACCTCAAGTAAATATCTGTACTGAAAATAAGCACAGTAGTGAGATAAAATAGTTATATAAGTGGTAGTCTTTAAGCAACAAAACTGACGATCCAAAATGTAGGATCTTGTCTTTAGCTGATTTAATATTAGCACAATTCTTCGTAGATAATTCAAGAAAATTATTAAGTTATAGAGTTCTCAGTAGGCATATATGACTTACATGATAAAAGTGACAATATCAGACATTATTGCAGGGACGGTTATTAAAGAAGTCACATGATGTAGCTCTATAGCTTCGATGGCTGAATTAGCTTCAAATTTGGGGATCAAAACATGGCAGCCTCCTATCATTAGCATTGCCATAGCAGATGAAATCCCACCAATGTGGCATAGTGGAGCAGTATGCAGATAGACCTGGAAGAAAATCATAGAGCTCATTGACAAATTCTTCTTGAGCTATAGTTACTCTTATCACTGTGCTTATCTTTTGAGACTGTATTATTACAAAGGCTATTATTACATTTGCTATTATCATTGTTTTGGTGGTAGAATAATATCTGTGAAACCTGTCGAAATTAGTACTTCTTTCTTATTCTTTGTTTCTTTTAGATACAATAATTCTCTTTAGATTGGATTTCTTTATATCTAACTTCTCATCTTCCTCTTCCTCTTCTTTTCTTCTTGTTCTTTTTTTTCTCCGCACTTTCTAAAAACTGCTCTTCAAATGGCTAAACCCCATTCTTTTTCATGTATATATATATACTGCTCATTATATTTTCCTTAGTTCTGCAAGTAGAATATATTGTTATAGACATGTGCTATCATTTATATAATACTTAGGTGGCGTTTGTTTTTTTTAAGTGTTAAGTCCTGAAATCTGAATTCACATCTGAATCAATAAGAGGCAGCGTCTGAAGACTGAATTCTGAATTATTCAAGCTGTTTGTTTTTCATCTGAATTCACATCTGAATTGTTTTTTTTTTTTTAAGTGTTAACCTTATGAAATATTATGTATAAGCATGAAAATTAATGGATAATAATGGATTTTTATTTGCTAAAAGAAAAGTGAAAAAGCATTTTAATTATTGTTGCTTCAGACACCATTCAGACTCTAATCAGACTTCATTTTAGGTCTGATTCATTCAGACTCCATTCAGATCAAAATTCTCTATTCAGATCTGAAAGCTGAAAAAAAACAAACAATCTGAATTGGAGAAAGTCTGATTCGCTAGACATTCAGACTCCATTCAGATCTGAATGAAAAAAACAAACAAGGCCTTAATAACATATCAATAGTGCCAAACAATATTTCTTCATGATACCTATCTACATGATTGTTAGTCACATCATTAAGGAATGAAAATAACAGAGACATTTTATATTTTATTATAAAAGTTTCCGTATCCTTACGGACTCTTATCCTATAATTTTGGATTTTGATGTAATTCCGTAAGCTGTAACTCGCAACTGAATCAAAGCTTTACGACAAAAAAATGTGTGAGACGGTCTCACGTATGAGATGGGTTTCGTTGAGAGAGTAAAAGGTTTGACCCCCTATGGGCGGGGCGGGGCGGGGCAAGCCCATTTCCTCTCTCATTGAGACCCGTCTCATACATGAGACGTTCTTACAAGAGACTTCCTCAAGCTTTATAGGCTAAGGGAAAGAAAATAGAGTTCATGAGACTATACATACATCATCCTCGCTGTAGCCAACAACAGCTATCTTTGCCAGAGATTGTACGATCAAAGCTGAGTGACTAAGGGTGACTCCTTTTGGCCTTCCGGTTGTTCCTGCAACAATAAATTAAAGGAAAAATTGGAGTGAGCTACAGAAACTAGATTAAGTGAAAGATGCTTTCTACAATGAAATCAAATAAAATTTAAAAGTGATGCCAGGAGCGCGTGAAAAGGTTGACTTAAATTAATCTCTTAAAAATGAGGCCCTAAATTACACACCTTACCAGGAAATCATCAGTTGCACAGTTCAAAAAGAAATTATGGAGTTGCATTTGGTCACCAGGAGGTAGTCTACTACTGCCTCACAGTTATCAATCTCTGATAGTCAAGTTCCTCTTAAAGTCTGAGGTTCCACTTTAAAACCAATTGGTGATAAGGGGAGTAGCCCAGGATCATTATATGCTAGAGCTAAGATTGGTCAATTCCCGATATGGGATAATATCTCTAACACGCCCCCTCACGTGTAGTCGGGCTTTGCCAAAGGCTTACAACATGGACTTATCAATCGGGTGGCGCGGAGTAACATCGTGGGCCGTTGGGCCTGCACGTGTGGTGGACCAGCTCTGATACCATCTTAAAGCCTGAGGTTCCACCTTAAAACCAATTGGTGATAAGGGGAGTAGCCCAGGATCATTATATGCTAGAGCTAAGATTGGTCCATTCCCGATATGGGATAATATCTCTAACACGCCCCCTCACGTGTAGCCGGGCTTTGCCAAAGGCTTACAGCATGGACTTATCAATCGGGTGGCGCGGAGTAACATCGTGGGCCGTTGGGCCTGCACGTGTGGTGGACCAGCTCTGATACCATATAAGAGATGTATTGCAAACTTATCTTTGTATTATGAATGGAGTAGTACATTTATAGTGATACATAAGTAATGGGATGGAATCAAATCCCTAACTAACTGCTAATCATCTAACCAAGTTATCTACACAATATCTTTTGCATATGTACAAAATTAATTAAGAGATTACAAAATAAATCAAGAGAGAAATAAATAGTAGGAGATCAATTAGGTGATGCTCTCGGATCTTGAGGATTCGGATGAGCTGGAGGATCCTTATCCTTATCAGTTCCTAGGGTACACACAGCACCATAAATTTATGGCCGGATTGAAGAAAGATTCTTACCCTCAGGTTAAACAAAATAAGAAGCACATATAAAATGATGAAGGGATGTAACATTCAGTTGCACAGTTTGCTGACTTCAACAGGGAATTACAAGGTTGCACTTCATCTATGCTAGCCAGCTAAAAATGAATCAAGAAAAATTTAAATCAGCCAAATCTTTGGTATTGTCGTGACGCTAGGGGGATCATGGCCAAGAGAAGTTCAAGAACAAACAAGAAACAAGATAATTCGTTCCAAGTTCATAAACGTAATTATGGTTTGTCCTTCTCAGTAATTTGAGGTTTGCATAAACATTTCATATTTATACGGCTACAACCTATAGAATGTGTCTCAGTTTATGAGAAACATATAAATTGGCGGAGAAATATACCAAATCATGCCAAGTACATAGACGTGTCTTTCCAAATTCTATAACATACTTTCTCGATGCCAAGTTAATAGATGAACAATTAATGCAACATATTTTCGGGATGGCCAATTAATGCAACGTACTTTCAGATTAAGACACGTTCAAGAAAACCAACTTCCTTAAACATTATAGGATTTCTTCTTCTTCTTTTTTGTTAACGGAGGGGTAAACTACGTCGTAAAATTTGCAAACAAAGAAAAGTATTATTAGTATGTTGCATAATTTTACTAATACCCCATTAGTACTTTGCATAGCTTCGAAAAAATAAATTAGTGCATTGCATGGTATGATGCAAAAATAAAGCATTACTTTGAGCTCCATTAGAGAAACTCATGTTATGTAACTATTAATTTTGTTTCTAGTAATATAACCATGTTATGTAACTATTAATTTTGCTTCTAGTAAATATAAATTGGCAAAATAAACATGGTGGAAAAATATGTCACTCCATCTCCTTCCACTTCTTGCTGGTGCATGTTGTGGCTTCTAAATAAGACACTGAGATTAAATCAAGATTCTTACCCAATAAGATCAGACCAATATTTTGCAAAACCGTTAACTGCTTTATACCAAAGATAGTTAGTCATGATACATGCGCATGAGAATTTGTGCTTTTCTTAGGAAATAGATATGAATAATTAATAAATGATCTCATTTATGTTGTTACGAAGTAATATGAGTTGTTATAGATTCATATTCCATTTGAAACATAAAAAGAAAAATATATGAGGAAAAGAAAACAGGCGAGAGTGCATAAACATTGATTTTTTCATACTGCTGTCTGCAATAAAATAACAAAACTCAACTCTATCCCAATTACTTGGGCCTAGCCACAACTATCTCCTTGCTTTTCATGATATCCTAACCATTTTTTCCTTTCATTTTAACTTACTGCAGTGCGGCACTAAGGGATTGAAAAGGATGAGTATAATGAAACTCAAATTAACACCTCTGTACCTGAAGTGAAGCAAATGATTGCTATGCCCTCAGGTGCACAAGAATAATTCAACTGATGAGGTCTTGGAGACGGCTTCTTAATCAATTCAGTGGTTAATACTGTAAGGAAAAGGACCATAAAATATAGAACATCAAATAAGTTATAAGGTGCTCATATTTGAAATCAGTAACCAACATCTATACTGTGTTGTGTAGCATCATTGAAGGTACATACCGTTCTCTGTATCGTTGTATTTTTTAGAGCCATTCATGAAGACATGCCACCTCAGAGAAGGAACAGAATCAGCTTGGAACTTTGAATGCCAGGAAACATATCCAGTGTCCGTTACCAACAAAACTGGCTTCACAATACCCATAGCAGATATAGCCTCATCTAAGTTCTGCCAGTTGATATATGTTATTACTAAATTGAAGAGTACAGTTGCAAAGCTCAAAATGCAATTGATCTTTGCAATAACGAAATTGAAGAATACTCGCATTCCTTTTTCTTTTCTTTTTTTTTTGAAGAATTAAGTTGACAACAGGGTTCTGATTGGAAACAACTATCGACTTATTACTTAGAATCACTGCATAGATTGGGTATAGTCGGAAATGGGTAATAGGAGATTTTAAGCCATTCATACACATTCTCCTTAACACGAACATGATTTGTAATATGAAAATATACCCTTAAAATCAGTCAGGATACAGACCCTTTGTGCTTGTTTCGGAGAAAGAATCATGGTTCCTTTCCATATCATTAGAAGTACAAGGGAATAAAAATTTCATTTCATTGCTGCATTCCAACAAGCACTTTGTGTGCATATAACCGGTGAAAGAAAATATACCCATCTGTAATTGAGAGGTGCAGTTATTCCTCCAAGGAATGCAACTGCGAGTAGCCACTCCAAATACAAATCACTGAAACAAATTCAAACATGAATATTTAAGCATAAAAAAATAAATAAAGAAGAAGATTAGATAAGATAAGATTACCTGTTGAGAGCAGAAATTGCAACGACGTCACCGGGGTTCAAACCCAAATGGGAAAGGCCAAGTGAAAGGTCCAAAACAGCGTCAACGAATTGTTGGCCGGTATTGGTCCGGTTATCGGAGATTGTGATGGGAGAATGACGACGGGATGTGGCTAGTTTGGTCAAGCACTGGCATATATGGGCTTCCCAGTATTTATTCTTCATTGCTAGTAGTAGTATCAATGGAATGGAATAGAGAGAGAGGTCTCTACCGGAATATTTTCCGAATGTGGAGAGAAAGAGAAAGAGCACAAATTTCCATTTTTTTTGTTCTCTGTAAATCTTATCTGCTGAAGATACGTCCAGGACGTTTGTTTTTCAAAATTTTGAACTAGAATCAACCGACCATTGAAACTCAAAGGAAAACTCACGGGAACACTTTAAACCGTTGGATGAGTTTTTATTAGTGGGACTCACAAATATTTATTACGATCCAACGGATTACAGTGTTTCGTCCCATTTTTACCAGTTTTGGGTTTGAGAAATCATTTTTTATTAGAAAATACTTTCTTCAGAGTTCACCTTTCAATTTTAGTCTGTGTCTTAGAATAAGTGTTCACTTCTTAAAATAACAAAAAATCTTTACTATTCATCTCATGCATTCTCTCTCTTACTTTACTTTTACACTCACAACACCAATCAACTTACTATTCCTTACCCCACCTTCTCCCTATTACATCACTTTTCATACTCACAACACTTATATCACTTCCACAATTTCTTAATCCTCTTGCAAATGGGTAGGTGAAGACTAAATCTGGGACGAAAGAAGTATAAAGAGTGGGGTAGAGTGTTGGAGTATCGAAAGTGAGTAATAGAGAGAATATGCGGTTTGTGTATATGACATGTAAAGCCCACTAAATGAAAAAGCATTAAAAACTTTCATTTTTCAGATTTTGATTCTTAAATCGATACACTCATTTGAAAATAAAAATAAAAATAAATAACTCTTACAATAATGGGACGAAGATGATGAGTATACATATTGTATTGTTTTTTAAACTTATTTGTTCCACCTTTAAAAAAAAAAAAAAAAAAGACAGCAGTATTATTTATTCTGAAAACGGGTTAAGTAATAAAAAATGTCAAGAGATGATCTACCAAGGTTGCATGATATTCCCTATAATAAAAATAGTCATTTCTTTGATTTTCATGCCTACTCAATTGAATTTTGAACAGACATATAATTATTTGATCAAAATTCAATCAAGTTTGACCATAAAAATCAAAATATAACATTTCGTAATGATTTTAAAAATTCTTACCTACGCCACTGGTTTATTGACGCCGCTGCATGCTCCGGTACAATGTGATAAAGGTAACCATGATATGAAAATGGCAAACCCAGAAATGTTTTTAGCTTCAATTTACCTGTCACGGCTAAATCCAAAATAGGTCCGACAATCTCAAAACGTATGTATGCACAAATACATAATTTCTACAAACAATTAACTCGACGCCTAAACATAAATTAAAAAAAAAAGTACACAAATAAATACAAAAAAAAAGTACACGCGTTGTTACAACAAATTACAGTACATAAATAATCTACTAACAAACAACAACACTTTTTTAGCAAAATAAACGACACTTGAAGCACACTAATCTACTAGATAAGTCCAAAAAAATAAAATTATACCCCCCACCCTTTTTACCCCAATGCATAAAGCAGGCACCGGTAATCAATCATGCAGCAGTTGAGCAGTTTCCCAAGTTCCATATTTAGAACTGAAGCTGCCGCCACCACTTTGTTGGGCATACTCAGAAATGACTGCGCGGGCACACACATCCCACGTCCTAGCTATCTCACCAAGGGACATCGGTTGTGATAAGCTTCTTAGAGAGATACTGAACCTTGACTTTGCTTTTATTGAAAGATCTTCATATTCTTTACTGTTAAAACACAATGGCGTATTATTATTTATATATGTAAATCCTGTTTTACCCACCAAAATAATAGTAATAAAAGGTTGGGAAACTTTAAATGCCTGCTGCTAATAGTTCGTAAGGATTTTGAGCATACCTGACTTCAACAGGGAACTTGTCTAAGAGGATTGGTGAGCAGTTTGGATAATTTGCGGGAATAAGCAACCTTAAGGGCTGAATCGGTGACTGCAGATCAGCACAGAGCGAATTTTTAATAAAAAAAATGAGCATATAACATGTTAGCTAATATGAAGATTTCGGATTTCAGCTTTTCACTTTGTTCTTTATTTTCCATATTAAGTGCAGGCTAAAAAGGATTGCCTCGAAAGCATCCTGATTTTGGATAGTAGACTCGTGAACAACCAAATTGGACGTCCTCTCGGCTTCCCAAATAAACAAAAAAATAATGCCACCCGGAAGGTAACCCAACGCGAATAAGTTTTAAGAACTCTCAGTTATAGTAACCCCCCCCCCCCCCCCCAAAAAAAAAAAAAAAAATATGCCCAAATGAATGGAATATGAATAAATAAATAAAGAAGATAATGGCTAACTACTATGTCTTCAAATAGAACGTGTTAAACTTACCATTTGTGCGGAAGCATACTGGGACTTCAAGTTTGGACCAAGCGCCACAGCACTGAAAGAACACTTTACAACAGTTCCTTCACCACCTTCAGAAGCAGCGGCTGCTGCAGTCGGATCTACATCTTCTTTACTAATAGCTACAACAGTGTCTATAAGTCTCTGGTTTATCTCCCTTATTTCTTCCAAAAGGGCATGATTTGCCTGCAATAAAACCATAGCCAAGTACAATAAATGGGCTTACTCCTTGACATAATAAAGCAATTCTAACGTGAGTTTTGATCAAGTTATCTAATCAAAAACCAATGTGCTGCAAGCATACGGAACAACAGAAGGAAAAAATATCCATACACAAAGCACTCTCAGTTTTGATAAACGAGTAGATGTAGTTACCAAATTTACATCAGAATTATCACTTGTTCGACGTGAATTTACCGTGTTTAAAACTTTTTGATATCAGTTTATTAGTAAGAAACAACAAGTCATTTGTAACATAGTTAAAAGCAACAGGCGGTTCTTTATTCCAGAAATATCTCTAGAATAAATGTAGCCGCTATCATACTTAATAAAAATCATGCAGATTTATGTTTCATGGGGCCTGAAATAAATTTGAAGCAGATTAAATCTAAACCAAAACAAATTAGTGAAATCTTGTTAGTATCCACGAACACTGAGCAGAGCTCCTTCGTTTTCCCTTTCTTTTACTAAGAGTGAATATATGCACGTAATGTATCCGTTCCAAGGCGGATGTCCATTTTTTCAAAATCTTGTCCCAAAATGAATTCGAAAATATGGAGAAGTTACTAAATCATCCATCATCAAACAACAGGTTCCGATTCACACTAACACTAATGATGCAATGTGGTGAGATCGTTAAGGGTCTTATTCTACTTATGCTACTAGAAAGCCTTGAATCTCAACTTCCTTAGATTTGCCTCAAACTTAAAATTGGGCATTCATTTTGGGACAGAGGGAGTATTTAATACGGGCTTTATATACAATACTTTCAAAAGAGTTAAAATTAGATACATTAATCTGTGTCATAAAAGCATTTATGGATTAACACTAATCTAAACCCCGTAATTTGAGAAAGTAGTAACTATTGTTTCATCAAAACACGGAATAAGCCCTCCCTACTATATACATGCCCCATTTTCACTTTATCATTGTGATCCACATCTGACCCGCATTAGTTAGTTTTACCAACTATCTAGAATAGCTAATTTGGTTTTGCAACTTGAGAATAACAAAGAAGCTAATAAAGCCTATTTAAGACCTAGAGACAAACTACTTAATTTCTTGGATTCTACCCCTGAAAGATGAATAATAAGATAACCATGCCAACCCACAACAAGAAAAAAATGAGCTAAAGGACACAATAAACAGTAGCATCTCCAGCTAACTACAAGGCGCTCTTCCTCACTCTTCTTGCTTGTTTGTTATGCAACAATAACGGTTTGATACTTGTGAATAGCATGGAAAAGAATCATGATTTATTCGCTCCAAGTGAATTATAATTCATCTTTACTGCAGAAACAAGAAACCAGCTACTGTATTAGATTAGAGTAGTACATGCAACCTGGACCAGAACACCTCCAACCCCCCCCCCCCCCCCAAAGAAAAAAAAAAAAATTAAATGGACCCAAAAAGTTTTATGGACTATCTGGGTCCTTCCCTCATGTTTACCCATCATAGTTCTTTCTTCAGTTTTAGACTTTCTATATTGTTTATCAACTTGAGCTCGCCTCTACAAGAGCTGTTTATTCTTGGAAGTCTCGGTAGTCAAAATTATTAAACCACCCCTAAAGTTTCTGTAAATGTTTTTTGTACAAAGCATGCAAATTTAATTTGCAATTGGTGCTTCAACTGGAGGCTGTTACAGAAAAAGGAGTAGAGTAGTCAAGATTCAAGAAATAATACCTCAAGTCGAGGTCTCTTGACAGAAGATGTTGCAGTTGACTCCAACTCTGATGTTTCAGAGCCAGTCAACTGCTTGAAACTATCATTTACACTGCCACCAGATGATACAACATTTAATGGCACTGCACTTGTAAAGCGCTTCATTTTCCTCGTCCCGCTAGTTCCATCTTGACTCATGAAATTCCTTGCCTGAAGACGACACTTTGTCATGGCAACCAAATCCTCACCTACAGCAGCTCTTGATCCATTACCTGGTGCTGATCCTGCTATCCTATCCATCATACTGACAACTGCGCCGATGTCACTAACAGAGGCACTCAATGCTTCCGGCGACATTGACTTTACCTAAAAATAAAAAGGGGTTTAAGATGCTTATTTCAATTATCTCAAGGAAAAGCATTGAGTTAGATTTAATCAAGAAGAAATTTATGAACTAATTAAGTTTAAATCAAACTGACCACTCTAAGTAAGCGTTCGATGGGCTGTTCTGTAACACTTGACTTTCCAGAAACAGCTGTTTGCGCATTCCCATGGCCATCTGGACTAGTGAACTCTGCAAGTAAAGGTGAAGCTGATATCCCAGGAGTGCCAATAGCAAGGGATTGAGCAGGTAATACTGTACCAGTTATTTGTTGATGTCCAATATTTGCATTAGATAGGGATGAAATACTGGAATTCACTTTGTCGGGTTCCCCTGGCATAGGGGACGGAGCCAAAGGAGTTGAAGGAGATGGTATGACAAAAGGCGAATTTGCATTCTGCAACGGTGTTCCAGCTTTAGTAAGAGAATTCAGCAGGTTTTGCTGGTCAATCTGTGGAGACGGATGCTGGGGCATTTGAGGAGATCCAGCCTGAAGGAGCTGTGGTGAAGAAATAGGAAATGAAGCACCTGACTTCAACTGTTGGTGTTGATAAGCTGCACGCTGACCGACTGAATGATGTTGCTGAAAAGCTCCCGACTTCATACCCATCTGCTGTCTAAGCCTCATATCATTACTATCAGACATTTGATGAGATTGAGGTAGCTGGTTTGCCTGCAACGGTGCAGTCTGCTGCTGCTTTGCTTGATTGAGAAATTGCTGCTGCTGCTGTTGCTGCTGCTGTTGCAGTAATTGCTGTTTTTGCATGAATTGTTGTTGCAATTGTCGTTGTTGAAACTGTTGTTTCATTTGATGATTTTGTAGCATTTGCTCCTGCTGTTTTAAATGTTGCTGTTGAAACATATTGGAGTTGTTGGGCTGTAGTGAATTCATCCCACTTTGCGAGGAGGATAATTGACTCATGTTCATCTGCTGGGGACCACTCACTGGATTCTGTTGTAATGATCCTACCGCAACTTGCTGTAATGAGTTCATCATGTTATTCTGTCCAGGGTCCAGATTGGAACTAGGCTGTGTTTGGTTTATCATGCTCTGCTGGACATTTGAAATGCCATTCAAAGGAGATAGAGAATTGTTCTGCAAACTGGCCATACTGTTCTGTTGCATGTTCATTGTTTGCATCTGGGGATTCATGTGATTTTCATGCTGGACCTGTGTCATTTGAGATTGTGTTTGCTGTGATTGCTGCATGGAATTCATATGCGGAGGGGGGAGTGCTTGCCCTTGCTGCATCGGACCAACAGGCTTCCGAGGCCGATTTGAATTCAGAACATTGATTATCTGCTTCTCATAAGAACTTATCTTTTCCTTGTAACCAGGCAATATATTGCTCTTTGACAGCTGTAAGAATGTAATAAGACGCTCCAGCATGGTCTTGAATATCTTTAGCTTCTCAAGTTGATCACTCTTTGGTTGTTGAGGTAGAGAATCATGCTGAAGAAAGTGTAACAGCCGAAAATCCAAGAGAAGAGGAATTAGTAGAGTTTATAAAAGTAGCAGCAATCCGTGAGGCAAAATAATATCATTGTTTAATTAACAATTCATCTAAAACTAAAGACATCAATAACGATCAAGCTTAATAACACCCCAAACATGAAGATTTTTACTGGAAGGTGCTTAACAAGGGCCATCGTAAACCAAACAGGTGCCAATTGCCACATGTGCATTCACATGCATGCGGGATGTCTTAAATTCAATCCTATCCATAAAAAACTCTGATACCATCTTAAGTTGTCAGCTTATCTAAGAGCTTAAGCTTTAAGACTTCTATTTTAGTTCCTACAATGCCAAAAGATAAAGCAAAAATAGATTTCACTGAGAATTTTATTTTCATTTTCTTTTCTTTTAATCTAAGGCTGGGAGCTGGGAGCAAGTTTGCTTCACAACAATGCAACAAGCTTTTGGCTGCTCCTGCAGCTCTTCCCTTGCAGATGTATGACCCAGCTAACAGGTGTCATGACAGTAATCAACTGGGATTGGAACAAAATTGATCTTTTTCCATCTAAAAATGAAGGATAAAGTTTAAATGAATCCAAAAGGATATAAGGATTGGATAAACCCACACAGGCAAAAACCGCATACACAAGAAGCAATTAAATCTAACATGGACCTGGAACGTACCTGCTGCAATTTACCAGCAATTTTCTGATACATTTCAGTTAGTTCTTGTAAATACGACTCCTTCATGGTTTTTATCTGCAGTCAAGAGGTACACTATATAAAGAACTTGTTTCTCAAAGGATCAATAAGAGATATTTATAACCTCAACAAGTAATGAGTGCCTTAATCAGGAAATTATGTTGTTGTTGTTTTTTACAAGGATCGCATATAAAGGACGGTCCAAACAGCACGAAAGTATACGCCTATAAATCTTAGAAAGGAAAAACAGAAGGACAGCTTTATCAAATGCAATTGGCAAGTACTCCCTATGTCCCAAAAAAATATTACTTCCACTTAAGATTATCGTTTCTTCCCACACACACACACACACACACAAAAAAAAAAAAAAAAGTCCCATTCCTAAAAGAAGAAACAGCTTAAGAGTAACTTTAAGGAGGTACAAACAAGTAAAGCTATAATCTTAAAAAGTTAGACTTGTCATATTGGACTATTTTTCTAAGATGGAGAGTGTTCGAAATGCAAAACATTTTTAAACGTAACTTCTTCAGAAGTACCACTGGACCACTATCTATGATGATTTTGCTTCGTTAGTTAAAATATGTTGCATACTTTTACTGTAGATAATAATTGCGAGAAGCTGCAATTTATCGGTAATGTCTACGCAATAGGAAGGAAATCCACCTAGATTTAGGTCCAAATGATAAGCTGTAAAGCTTTATTCTGCTAACAGTAAGTAATTTGTTACCTACTAAAAAATCATTTGATTAATCATAATATCGAAGTAAGTAATCCTAGTGCGGCAATAAAGGAACTGCCGAGTGCAGACACTTTCAGACCCTATTTTGATCCTAACCCTAAGTGTTTGTTTCTAAGTATAGATCATCAAATCTCCATTCAAAAATGTAAAACATCAATGAGAACCTTTTGATACACCTCCTCTTGCCAATCTCCACCATTTTGATTTCCCGTCTCAGCTGTGGAATCTAAAGATGCTACAAAAATATCAAAGCATATATGCATTAGCCACTCAGAATCCTCAAATAAAATGGTATTAAATTAATAGATTACTAGAAGACAATTGTAACACGAAATGAACAACGTCAAACTGCAAGTCAATTACTAAAGTTAATCCGACATGTTGGTTTATGGCTCCTAGTCCACTGCTCCTCTTCTTCTCAATACTTGGAACTTAATTTACCATTAATATTTAACACACTGAAAGAACCCCACTTGTCACCACACACACACAAAAAAAAATTACTAGTCAAATTTTAAACTATCTTGGACACTAAGTTTGAATTAGAGTGATACTCCTCTAGAAGCAATGTAAGATTCTTTTGTTTTGAATACAATTGTAGCGTGAATAAGTTTTACTTCGTAATAACTTCAATGGAGATGAATTTCCTGAATGGTGCTAATATTAAGAAAAATAAATGGGTCAAAAGCATCCAAGTTCTAAAATGTAAAGCTTTAAACAAGCGGGTCTAGTGAGAAAATTACAACAATAACAATGGGCTAGGTGCACAATAAGAAGTAAGAAAAAACAGTGATTCAATAAGAGATGTACAACACAAGGGAAAATCACGGGGAGGGGGTTGAAGAAGAGAAAAATGTAAATCAGAGACGAGTAACCAACAGAAAGCGTTCTTCAACCATGCATGAATCAAAAATCAAAACTAATTTGAAATTAATCAAATTCATTAAGAAGAAAGATTACAATGGTAAGGTCCCATGTGACCATAAACTCTACTATGACTATATCAAAGAAGATCTAAAAGTCCAACTACCCATGTGACCATAAACTCTACTATGACTACAGCAAAAAAAGATGCTAAAAGTCCAACTCCAGTGAAATTTGTAGCAATGAAGATTAGTGACGGTAGTCTATTTAAATCTCTTATACTTTAATAAAAGTTATGAGGTGGCCAACAGTCTGGACTCTGGCCTTTAGAAAAACTAGAATCCATATGTTTAGTCCTATTTACCCTCTACACATCAATCCTTAAGACACATATCTATACAGGCCATCTTGTTCCTTTCTGATCATTATGAAACACTAATGATAATAACCATATCGTGGTGATAAGGCCTTCAGCTGTTCTAGTGAAGTTGTGTGTGCAACTCCACCGACGTTGCACTACTAGAGTCGCTTAATTAGACCTTTATAAGATACTACTGTACTAATTAGCAACGGAAAAAAACTTTCAGCAACTGGTCATGTGTCATTATCAAAAAGAAACATGGCTATCAAAGTTATTTGATGTGTTTTGATGAAAAGCAAGTAATAGTATTCTGATCTTTATAGACATTCATGGGTTCAATGGATACTACAAATCATTATTCAAATATCAACTGTGGTATGATGTTACCCCTACTCCCTAGTGCAACTTCATCCTAGCTGTGCCATTGCAGCCTTGAAGTAATTTAACCTTTATAAGATACTGTCTGAGAAGGGGAAATACCCAAACTGAACATGTGCTTTATCAGTCGTTTGGCCAGAAAGAAGAAGGAGAAGGAAAAAAGAAAAGAAAAAAAATCAAATGTATTGCCATTCATAGATGACTTTACAATGCAAAATCAAGCAAAATCATTTCAGCCATGTCAGAGGTACTGAAAGACAAAATAAATCACGTGTGATTTGGTCTACTCACTATTCACGAATTCAAATGTGTAACAAAAGTGAGCATAATCAACATCACAAATAATATTTTGAAAATGCGGAGCAAAAGACAAGCAACCATTCTATAAAGCTGCAAATTTAGAATCACATACTCGATGATGCCTCTGGAATAATTCTTTGACTTTGATATAGCTGCTTCTGCTGATCATTTACATTCTGTTGCTGAAGCAACGGCCCAGGTGTTTGAAGCCTTTGCTGCATATCTCGCTGTATCATATTTGGCTGCTGCTGCTGCAAACCTAACTGTTGCTGTAACTGAGCAGGCTGCGATTGCATTTGTGACATCATTTGCTGCTGTGACGGTGGCTGTGATTGTTGACTTTGTGCTGGTAGCATAGTTGCTGAGTTTTGTTGACTTTGTTGTTGAACTCCGGCCTTAGACTGAAGCATGTGTGCGGAGTGTTGATTAGTCAGCATGGTGGAGTTGCCCGACTGAGTTCCAAGCAACTGCGCGCTATTACTTTGAGGACCCAACTGTTGTTGATGCATATTTGTGAAATTGTTTTGCTGACTCATCAACTGTTGTTGCTGCTGAAGGGAAAGATTATTCGACTGGCCAAGCAACCTCTGTTGTTGTTGCTGTTGCTGTTGCTGTTGTGGTATGTCAGGAAGGCTATTTTGTTGCATGTTTGTAGGATTTGGTTGTTGGCCCATCAAATTTTGCTGTTGCTGTGTAGCTAGTAGTGGTTGTTGCTGATGAACAATAGGAGCCTGTTGTTGTTGTCTTTGTTGCCTGAGGACGGCCTGGGGGTGTTGTTGAACCATGGGTTGTGTTGATTGTTGGACAGATTGCTGATTCTGTTGAAGAGTAGAGAGTGAAGATGATTGCATTAAAGAGGACTGCATGACTGATTGCTGAGAATTTGACTGCAATTGATTTGACTGTAACAAGTTCTGCTGCTGTTGTTGTTGCTGCTGCGGGATATGAGATTGCATTAGCGAGTGGGGCATATTACCCTGCTGGAGCTTCTGTTTCATGAACTGCTGTTGCAATTGTTGCTGATAATGATAATGTTGTGAATTTTGAGACTGTTGTGGTTGTTGTTGTTGTTGTTGGGGAGCAAGTTGCTGCCTTCCTTGCATCTGTCTCTGATTTGTAAAAGTATTGGGTCCTAAGGAATTTTGTTGACCCCCCGAGATGTTTTGGATGTTTTGCATGCTTGGATTTTGACCAGCAACATTGGGCATGGTGGGTTGTGATAAACCACTTCCAGGAGGAAGTGCAGACGTTAAACTAGCAGAACCTCCGGATGGGGCCATGTTATTATGAATGCCCTGCGACAGTAGCTGTTGACCTGCTTGGGGTTGATTATTCGGAAGTGAAATAGGGAGTGGTTGACCTTGGTTGTTAACTTGTGATGGCATGCCCTGAGTGGCTATCCACCAGAAAAGGAAAAAAAAAAAAAAAAAAAAAGTTAGGAAAGAAATGTGAAGAAAAATCCTGCATAAACAATCAAAAGAATAAGAAAGCTGGGAGTGAAATGCAAATGCAACCAGAGAAAAGAAAGCGCCCATATAATATGATTCCATTATCAAGTGGGAGAATCAATTCAAATTACAGGGAGGCTGGTTGACTAGTATTTTTAAATTCAAATAACTGAATTAGTATAGTTCCTCTATCAAACATAAAGTATACTAATTGAATTAGTATAGTTCCAAATTTATTCACACCTTTTTTTCTTTTAACTTGCTTTTTTCTTCACACCTCTTTGACGATGTATTCATGTTAGCCGACCCCAAATCATTTTGGGATTAAAGCTTTGTTGTTGTTCTTGTTGTATTTGTTGTATAAATATGCCCGAGAGGATTATGTGCATTATATAAACTAACTGAACACTCGGATCTTTCGATCAAAGATAACCACCTTCCTCTTAATTCTCCCTTAAGTATTATTGATTGACTGCCTTCATACTCATTAACGAATATCCATGTTCTCACTAAGCTCACCAAACATGTTTAACCCATACTAGTAAACAACGTCAATGAGCAAAATTTCCTCGCTGCATAGTTTAACATGACTTTTTGTCCTCTACTTGTTCATTCATGTACATCTAATTGAGGAAATTTCATTATTTTTCTACTTTAAATAATAGCAGCTGAGTTCATCACTAATGTATAATGAATAGTAAGGATGATATCCCGTGGGTGAGAGAAATCCCACCAAGCATTAAATTGAAGCGGGACTAATTTCAAGAGAAGAGTGTGATGAGCTATTTAGTGTGGAGAGGGTGTGGAACTGCAATACACAGACGAGAATTGATGATGACATTGAAATGAGCAGCACAGATGTTATTGAGGCTCAGGGATCCGATGTTATTCCGGATGTTAATCATAGATGAAACCTATGATGTCTATGTTGACTGCCTCAAATTCAAAACATATATGAGGTTGTTGGATTCCTTTGAGGAGAGACAGGAGTTATGAAGCTTTGATGGTGGAGAACACTTTAACCTCTTCTAGAGGGAATGAGGTCCATAAAAATGGCACCTGAGAAGATAAAGTATGCTGCATCGAAAATATACAGCAAACTTTGTCTTTATTCGAAAATCGAAATCACTCCTACAAGCATGAAGTTGGAGTGACCAAAAGTTGGACACGGACAGAGGTAACAAGAGGTGCCTACCCTCGAAAAAAATAAGCCATACTCGAAGAGTGATAGGTAAAACATGGTGATAATACAACAACAAAGCCTTAGTTCCAATATGATATTGGTCGGCTAATATGAATCGTCATATGGAATCGTCAATGAAAAGAGGTCAGGTGAAAAAAAAAATACAATTATGAAAGCTAAGAAGGCATTTAAAAAAGAAATACAATGATGATGAGGCATGCATAAGGGATGAAAGTGTGAAATGTCAAATTATTAACCCAAAATGTCTTTCTATTTAAATAAGAAAGAGTCAAAATGTAAAATACTAAAACAAGTTAACAAATTATTAAGTTACTAATAAACGGGTAGTTATTTTCAAAATAGTGAAACCAAAAAAAATGTACAACACTTAAATAAGCTTAGTTTAAAAATTATTTTACTATGTTATAAGCTATCCTCAAAATTAATTTTCCTATAGTAGTTGTGTATTTGATTTTGTTATTGAAAATACAAATCATGTTTTCATGCACAAGATCAATCTTTTTATTACATTAAATATTTTAGTTTGTTGGTTATATTTGTTGTTTGCTTTTGCTATCTTTTATTTTTACTTCGGAATATTTAAAGAAAGAAATCATTAACTCAATATTTCAAGGGGTAAAATTAAATCCCGATGCAGAAAAGAAACCCTAATCTAACCAATACATGTACAGCAGCCGCAAACTCAATTCCCACCTCCCTCTTCCTTACTGGCTTTGCCTTGCTTCTCCAACCATTCACCGCCCCACACACACCCATCAAGCCTTCACTTACGCTTCTCTGCTGCCCTCTCGCTCTCTCTCTCTCTCTCGCTCTCTCTCTCAATTCAAATCCAACAGTCCCCTTTTCTCGCTCTTCTCCTCCGCGTCTTACTTTCTCTCTCAATGTTAAAGCAGTGAGGTAGTCCACTGGTGGTTATGGTAGTTGGAATCTGCGGCATAGTGACAATTGAAACAGGGGTGTACACTGCTGTGAATGTTAATACAATCGAGATTAATGGAGAAACAAGAGCAGCCTGAATGAGTTTGAGAGGATAATGTAGTGATTTCACGGTACGGACGGGGAGTTGTGTGGTGCGTAGGGGAATCATGGAAAAGGAAGAGTAAATTCGGGGATTGTGTGAAATGAAAATTTGAGGAATATGTGGTACCGCACTACTGCCAAATATAGTGAAGATAGAAAGTGATTTTTTCTCTTTTCTAAAGATAACCTCAAACTCTAAACAAGCGCATTTTAGTACTTAAAAAGAGAGCTTACACATTCAACATAGTATCCATAAACTAAACTTATTAAAGTGTTGTACATTTAAACCTTTTTTTGGCTTTCTCAAATAATTATACATATATAACACATGTAAGATAACTTTAAAATTGAACACATTGACCACTTCATGCTTAATATTAGACTTGGGAGCCGTTTGGTGGCCGATATTGACACGTGATAGGGGATTAATAAGCCGAGTTAGTAGGTGCTTGGTTGGTAACAGCGCATTGGTATTAATTAATCGTTTTATCAGGATAAGGGTGCTATTCCCTCACTATAATCTCAGGGTAAGGGGTGGTATCATTAATGATTTGTTGAGGGAGGAGGGGATTATAAAAGTTATCCAAATATGCCCTCGCATTATGATAAACCATTCTCCCTGAGAACCCTATCCTCGCATAATGATATCTCTCTCCAAGCGATGGGGTTTTTTTTTTTCTCTCTCGCTCCTCGCTCAGTTGGTTGTCAGTGAGTTCGCATCTAACAATGCCCTTGTTTGATATGAAAGAAGACATGATCACTGCTTTAATTTTCAATGCCATGAGCTACACCAATGACCTATTAGATTGAGAGATCAAGTGATTAATGCTTTGATTAAGGACGATATCAGAAAAATGTTTAGGGACGAAAACAAAAATGTCAAAGGTCAGGATGATATTTGTATTTTGGCGGGAAAAACTTCAGTTGATTACAGATAATTTAAGGGGGTGTAGAAAACGATGAGAACTCCATAGATGCATGAAAGAATAAATCATCATGATGGTATGTACACCAACACTGTATCAAACTGTTATCTGGAATAGGTAGGTAATCTATTGGAACTAAAACGAGTATACTGAATAAGGCGATGAATATGGTAATATAAGGATGGTATAATGTGAAGTAAAAGATATGTATACGAGAAATCTGTAGCATCATGACTTACCTGGGTCTGCGGGATTTTTGGCATTACCTGCAGAGTTGGACTGCATAGAATTTGGCATCGTATTTTGAGACTTAGTCTCCATAGTCAGCATCTTCAAAGATATTTTCCTCAGGTAATCAGACTGCAAACCAGATCGATCGTGTAAACACATGTAATTCATAGCACTTAAGAAGACTATCCACATTTACATCAAAGGTAAAGTAGAGTGTGCGACAGGACATTGAGTTAGGAAACGGAAAATGAAGTAACAGAAGATGTGTGTCAGATATACAAATGATCGGTGAACACCTGGCTTGTAGCGGCAGTATATATCTTCTCCTCAAACCGCACAGCAATTTTCTTCAGCTCCAGTAATCCCTCTTGCCCAGAAAAAGGAAGATGCCTCTTCAATGTCTCCATTCTAGAACACGGAAAAGAAAAGTATCAGCTGAATACAAAAGACGCAAATAAGCCTCATCCACAATAGTGTTAAACTCAAAATAACTAACACTTGTTTCATTAGTTCTCAGGGTCCACTAATTTATACTCCCTCCCCTTCCCCATATGGGTGTCCCTTTATAGTTTTTCACTTCCCCTCGACTTTCACTGCAACCACTATACTTTTTTCAGCACAAAAACCACATGTTTTAAAAAAAACTATCATCTTAGCCACAAATCCGTGTCTAATTTGTGCCCAAATTCGCGAATTTGTGGCTAAAATGATTGTTTTAAAAAACATTTGTGGGTTTTGTGCTAAAAGAAAAGTATAGCGTTTTGAAAATAAATTAAAACCTTCACAAAATATAGAAAACTTTACAGACAAATGTCAATTAAAATTGCAAGTGCCTGAATGGACATGATATTAATTAACAAATGTGAAATTCAGTAGATTCATAGATGAACAACAATTTGGACCAAAAGAACTAAAAAAGGAATGCTCATTAAGGGACTGATGGGAACTATTTCAAACATCCTTAGATAGACAACAAACAATTGAAGTCATATTAAGCTTACAAATAATTATATCCAAAAGCTCAATAGACCAAATAATTCTTCACATGAAATTTGAACTTCCCACATCCAAAACCCTAAACTGGTATATCAAGTCAAAATCAGGTTGAAGCTGTTTACAGAATAAAATTAAAAAATAAGTAGTTATATCTCAATTCTCAATCAATAACTTCCCTCCAAGTTTACCCAGATACAGAATTGGAAAGAACATGAAAAACAAGCAACAAATAAATAAACGATTTTACATTTTATTGACGATCCTTTGACGGGAATCAGGTTGAAGCTGCGTCCTCCAATCGACGGAATCCATGGCGGCAGGGTCTCCGACTGGAGTAGGCCTCCAGTTATTCGTTTCCATTCCCTGTTCAACAATCAAACAAACAGCAGCAGAGAAATTCGAATCAAAATCCCAATAATCAGCTTAAATAAAGAAGAACCAAAAATCGAAAGTTTATTAATAAGAGGGGAAAATTAATTCACCGATCGGTTTAATCGAGGAAATTGTTGTTTGCTTCGGGAAAGAAAGTCACTCTGTGCGGTAATTGGAAATTTTCGGACATAAAGGATTTATTTATATGTGTGGGGACTCATGATATCTTCTCCAAAATCATATAATCCAACGGCTGATATTTAATAGGGCTGACGTCATGATATCTTCTGCAAAATCATATAATCCAACGGTTGATATTTAATAGGGCTGACGTCGTGGTTAAACTGTAAATCTGATCAAATAATAGTCTACAAAATTTTGAATGTTACAAAGACTTACTTTATTTCTTATTTTGAAGCATGTTACTTTAGTTCTAACTCTCAATCTTTTGCCTATATTTATAAATTTTCTAAAAATAATTGTGGATTCATGCAATAATTGTGGAGTATAAGTTTGAGAATAGAGAATGCCTATTGCCATTGCATGTTTTGTTTATCCATTATACTAGCGGGTAACCCGTGCTCTGCACGGAAAACCAATACTATGTCTTAAATATTATTTGAACTATAGTTAACTAATATAGTAATCATCTTTTAACTAATACTATTAATAATAAAAATTAATCTATATAATTACTATTATTATAATAACTATTATAATTAATTAATACCATTGATAGTAATAGTCAATACTTATATTAATAGCAATGATTAGTCTATATAATAATAATTATTAATATAATTATTATAATAAAATAATATTATTAATAGTAATAGTTAATTGATATAGTAACTATTATGATTAATTAATATTAAAAATTAATAATCTAACTTATATAATAACTATTATAATTAACTAATACTAATAATAGTAATAGTTAATGTATGTAGCCTATTATAGTTAACCAATACTATTAATAGTAAAAAATAACTTATAAAGTAACTATTATGGTTAACTAATACTATTAATAGTAATAATTAACTACATAGTAACTATTATAGTTAACTAATATTATTAATAGTAATAGTTAACTAATATAGTAACTATTATAGTTAACTAATACTATTAATAGTATTATTTAACTTGTATTGTAACTAATATTGTTAACTAATACTATTAATAGTAATAGTTAACTATTACTAATAAGAGTAATAGTTAACTATAATGGTTAACTATTATAGTTGACTATTACTAATAATAGTAATAGCTACTATAATAGTTAACTATAATAGTTACCCTTTTTAGTAACTATTATTATTAGCTAATAGTATTAGCTAATGAAAAGAAAATGAAAAGTCACTTATTTATTAGTATGTTATTGATGTGGCACTTATTTATTAGTATGTTATTGATGTGGCTTCTCCAAATGCAAGCTTTCTACATTGTTTGTCCACATGTCAATACCATAGCTCTTTTGGTCAACTTTAATATATATATATATATAGATTTTTAATAAATTGACTTGTTTATTTTTTAAATATTTTGAGATAATTATGAAACATTTATATACACTACAAGTTTCACTTATCTGCTATACTATTTGTTACTCCCTCTGTCTCTAAATGAGTGTCCAAATTTCATTTTAAGGGACACTGAAAATCTCAACTTTTTGAACAATTTGGTAACAACGATTCATAGTATATAATCTTGAAATCTCCTTTTCAAACCTTTAGTTTTGCACGTATAAAGATACCGATGAAAAAAATTTCGAAAAAAAACATTTAGGGAGAAAGTTATGTTAAAAAAAGGCACTCATTTAAGGATAAAGATTTCTTGAAAATGGACACTCATTTAGGGACAGAGGGAGTAATTAATTTTGATATCAACAATATTTGTCCTTAAATTACTTATTTTATTCAATGATTATTAATTTTTCTAGATTAATTTAATCTCTTTTTCTTTGTCCACTTTGAATTTATTTATTTATTTATTTATACTTTTAATCTTTCCTTTGTCCATGGTAAAGTAATCAATTTGCATGCGATCCATTGCAAAAAAAAATAACCTGATTTTTACACAAACAAATAAATTAGAAAATATTTGATGTAGCATTCGAGTGATTATAGTGTTATGAGTTTTTTTCACATATTGTTTGATGTTTTTATACATCATAAATAAGGCAGATTGCAATTTGGTAACCTGAGTTTTATACACATTTGCAATATACCCTAGCTTTGTTTTAATCAGTGCCATTTTGATTCCTAAGTTTGTGATGTAGCACGAAGAAGAAAACCCAGGTACAAAGATCTGCTCGGACCTCGACAGCAACTCGCCCGGACCATGGAGTGGTGCGCCCGGACCAGTCAAGCTACCCGGCCGGACCATTGCAAGATTCAACCGAACCAAGCAAGCAAGTCGGCCGGACCTCAAGTTCTTTGGCGTGAATGAATTCCGACGTTGGTTTATTTTATTTTCCTTATTTGTTTTGGTTTCTTTTTGGTGTCCTTTTTAGAATAGGGTTTTATTATTTCCTATGTTATAAATACTCTTTTACTTCTTTGTATTGAACAACGTTTTGGTTATTTATTTTATAAGTTTGTTTTGCAACTTTTGTGGGTTTAAACCCTAGAAACCATTGTTGGTTTGTTAAATGTGGATTCCTTCGTGAAGGTGGATTCCTTCGTTTAATCGAGAGTTTCATCAATCTTGGTGTTGTTCTTGTCAAACCCTAATTCGTGGATTCGAATTGGGTCAATTAGTCGTTGATTCGATTAATTGCCTGTCCGGTTACAATTTACTTTTAATTCCGCTGCAACCCTTTACATCAGTTGGTATCAAAAAAAGGACGATCCAAGGAGGAAGATGACTGATAATCAAGGAATCAACAACAACAATCAAGCGAATCTTGGTGATTTGTTTGCGGTGTTAGAATGGTTCCGACATGATTTGGAGCAACACGAGGCAGATCGTGTTGAACGCGAAGAGCAACGAGAAGCAGAACGCGTTGAACGGGATAGCATATTGACGGAGACTTTGCAGGCTTTGAAAGTTGGTATTGGCAATCTTGGGCAGAGAGCAGAACGTCAAGATGAACGTGTCGACCGTGGCGTTCCCAATCATCGTGATCCGCCAGCCGGCAGAAATCAGCATAACATGGGTGGAGGAGGTAATTTTATTTATGAACACAACCCTAAAATTAAGGCTGATTTGCCATTTTTTCTGGTGAATTGGATATGGTTGAATTTTCTGATTGGCTTGAGGAAGTCGAAAAATATTTTGCTTTAATGAATATTCCTGCTGAACGACAAGTTCCTTATGTTGCTTATAAATTGAGGGGTGGTGCTGGTGCATCTGCTTGGTGCAAGCAATTATGCACTCAAAAAATTTGTAACCAAAGACCAATGATTACTGAATGGCCTATGATGAAACAAGCCTTAAGGCAACAGTATTCACCTGCTAATGTTGAACAACAATTGTATTGAAAAATTTTGGAAATTTTTGGAGTGTCAACAGGGTAATAAATCTGTTCGTGAGTACACGCATGAATTCACTCTTGGTCTGCCCGTAATGATTTATCTGAGTCGGATGCTCAATTAACTGCTCGGTATATTTCTGGGCTTCGTGTTAATATTCGTAATCAGGTTGAGTTGACACAAGTTTGCTTTTTGAATGAGGCCATTGATCGGGATTCGACAGTTGAACGTCAGCTTACTACTTCTGAGGGCGCAGTTTCTTGTTCTTCTGTTAGTAATTCGTTAAAGGCTAACGAAACAGCACAAGATGTGGGTTCTAAGTCTGTTGCAGCAGAACAGATAACTCCTGCTGTTCCGGTTAAAAAGAACGTTGCCCCTGCTACTGGTGGTCAACCGAAGGATAATCCTTATGCCAAAACTATGGAACCAAGTGTTTTAAATGTGGGCAAACAGGACATATTTCTAGTGGTTGTCCTCTTCGAAAGAATGTTAATATGGTGGCCCGAGAGGATGATGGTGATGATGATTGCGAGGGGGTTTGTTATGATCCTAATGTGGAGGATGAGGATGACGGAGACGAACATACCGCGTGTGTGGTTCGTAAGCTTATGTCGACTACTCCCATGGTGAAGGTTAATCCTGCACAACATAATATCTTTCGAACAAAGGGTAAGGTCGATGATATGTCGGTTCAAATTATTATTGATAGTGGAAGCAGTGAGAACTTGGTGGCCCGCGGATTGGTAAATAAGCTCAAGCTTGAGGTGCGTAACCATCCATCTCCTTATGTTGTTGGGTGGATCAATGCTACTGGCTCTTTGAAGGTAACACAACAATGTATCATACCTTTTTCAATTGGAAAATATAAGGATGTGCTTACATGCGATGTTGTGGATATGAGCGCTTGTCAAATATTTCTTGGTAGGCCGTGGCATTTTGATGTTGGTTCCATGCATTATGGGCGTACTAATGTGATCCATTTGGTTAAGGATGGGCGTCGGTTTGTTTTGTACCCATTGACGGACATGAAGAGTGGTGGGTGCAAAGAAAAAGTAAAACATATTAGTTCTCTTTGTATTCCTAAATATTTTGTTTCGGGTTCATTGCCTAAGAAGACGAGGCGGCTGATCGACAAAGGGAAGTCCGAGCATGACGTTACACTTTCCATGCCTAGCGCCAAAATTGCCATGGAATGTTCTTTGATGGTACATGATTCGGGGACGAATCATTTTAAAGAGGGGGTGGGGTGTATGATGTAGCACGAAGAAGAAAACCCAGGTACAAAGATCCGCCCGGACCCCGACAGCAACTCGCCCGGACCATGGAGTGGTGCGCCCGGACCAGTCAAGCTACCCGGCCGGACCATTGCAAGATCCAACCGGACCAAGCACGCAACCCGACCGGACCTCAAGTTCTTTGGCGTGAATGAATCCCGATGTTGGTTTATTTTATTTTCCTTATTTGTTTTGGTTTCTTTTGGTAAACTATTAGGAGTCCTTTTTAGAATTGGGTTTTATTATTTCCTAGGTTATAAATACTCTTTTGATTTGGTTACGAGGTTTATACTGAAAAAAGTTTGGATTTTCAACTATTATTCTCTAGCATCCATGAACCTCACTTTTCATATTCCTTTCTTGCTGATTGAACAGCTGTAATACATGTTTGTTTCACTTTTGTAGTTGCATTTGATGAGATTAGGAACAAAGATGTTGTAAGGGCAACTCTTTGTGGTCTGTATATTGATGTACTGGAACTGTATTTTTCTACACTGATTGGGTGCATGACTTGATTAATTGAGGAATGCATGTATTATTGAAGATCGAGACCCCAACACCATATGTCTATCTTTGTTTCTGATTTTGAATTCTTTTGGGTCATCACAATGGATCTAGTATTATGGCTGAAGTTTACTTGTGGTTAGCTAAATAAGTAGCTACGAACAGAAGCTTCTTAATAGTTCTTTTGTCTACTGGAAACCTAGCTCTTCAACCTATGTAACCTTATCTGGTATTTTTCTGTTTAAGTGCATGGATTATTGGTCTACTTGGACCTGTAGGATTTACCTTGTACTCAGTTGAATCAGTTGGATATAATGAAAATTGCCCTTATCTTTTCCGTGCGCGTGGAAGTGGTCTAGGCTGAGGAAAACTGCTCTGTCACTTCAAATGGCTATCCATTAAGAATTACAATGCATATTGCACCAAGATGGTGCATTCTACGAAGCATCAAAAAATCTTAATGGATAGCTCCTTTGCTTAAAAAAGATTTGATGCTCAAATATACTACAACGGCATCTTCCTATTAGTGATTAACTGCTATTAATGATGTCTTAGGTGGTCAGAAAAGCAGAGTTGCATTTGCGAAGATAACTACTGCTCGATGAGCCGTCAAATCATCTTGTAAGTGTCTCTTTTGTTTCAGCTCCTCTCTGCCAATTTTTTTTATCTCAACATTATTCATTTGTATATCAAAGAAATTTTTATCTGCTGGTCACCATTTAGAGTGAACGAGAGATAAAAGAAAAAGCAAAAACAGTACACCTCTCGATCCTAAGAAATGTTTCATTTAATGAAAATTGACAAATGAGAAGATCATTTCGGGACAAAGGGAGTAATATTGTGTTGCATTAAGTTTTGAAGTGTTCACATGTTTTGATGTTTACTTTATAAATTTTGTAAGATTGTCTTGCAAGATAGAAGTGATTCTTTGGGATGGGTAATGGTTTAATTGAAACCATACATATGTCCACTCTGCCACACTATATCTTAGTGAAAGTTCAGAATTATACTCCCTCTGTCTCGGAAAGTTTGTCCGATTTGACTTTTTATAGTCAACATAAACGAACTTTGACCAAGCATTGGTGTCAATCTAATGATCACAATGAAATTTTAAAAATTGTTATTGATAAATCACTTAATGATTTGTCAATTACAATTTTTAGAATTTCACTAGAATGATTAGATAAACATCAATGTTTGGTCAAACCTCATTTATGTTGACCATAAAAAGTCAAAATGGACAAACTTTCCGAGACAGAGGTAGTATTGTAGCTCAGTTGGGTGATAAAGGAACTAGTGAAGAAATGTTCCCAGCTCTCATGGACTTTTGCTTGTAGTTGACCCTCATCACTTGATTTCACTTTCAAGCTTGTTTGAGAAATAAGAAGCAGTGTTCCAAAATTCTTTCAAGTTATATATACCCTTGCAAAGATGAAATTCTCCCATTTAGATTTTCACTATCAGTTGCAGATGCCATTAAACTAGGTCATCCCCCATTTTAACCCCTATACCCTTCAACATTTTATCATGTGTGATGCACACAGCCACTTAACAGGAAAAAATGGATGTCTAACGCCATAGTGATTACAAATGCACAAATTAAATTAGTTAAAGCTATTGAATGCAAAAAAAATGAAATGAATGACCAAATCCACTCATCGCGTTGGATGACCATAAATGCAATTTTTCCTTAATATTTGTACTTAAATTTGTATTTTATTTCTAGCATAAGGTACAATTTGTTGTTTTACGAAAAATAACATTGTGGAAACGGATATTGGCACGTCATTTCCATATAGAAATATTATCTTCTTAGGCGTGGTTAATGCACAGAAATCGGCCCGAAAATGTGTTAAGCAAGTGGTTCTTATTGAACCAAAAGGAAGAGAGATGGGTTACTTTTTCTTGAATAAAATGATTCAAGGAGCATGATTCCCTTTGTCTGTTTCCTTGTATGATAAATGTTGTTACCTTTGATCTTTGGAAACTACCAAACCCTGGAAAAGATTCGAAGACAAATAATTTTCGTTAAATTTAATTATATTGTGAAAGCGAACACAATTATATGATATCAGTGGTGATTTATTGGTAGCATCTCTGGATCGTGCTGATAACATGAAAATAACATTGTTGAAATGAAGGATTTGGATGCTGTGGAAGCATTGATACAGGGTCTTGTACTTTTCCAAGGAGGTGTCTTGATGGTATATATCTCCAATTGGCAACAATAGTGAATGAAATTTCTTTTTCATCTGGCCAACTGACTGACTTTCTGCTTTCACTTGCAGGACGAGCATCTGATATCTGCAAGTCTCCATCAGTTATGGGCGGTGTCTGATGGCCCTGGGACCGACGTTCCAAGATTACAAGAAGTTACTACAACACTAGAAAATTTCTAAATCATAATTATCGTGTTGAGTACGAAAATCCTAGAAAATTATGTGAGTTCAGAGTGATATTGGGCCCTCTAGCATAGAGGTGCAACATATTAGTGCATCAAGGTATTGTGATTGCTGTTACTACCACTATTGTTATTACTCCCCCTGACTCAAAATGATGGTCCCATTTTAGTTCTCTCAAAAAGTTAATCTCATTTTCATTAATACTTCAAAAACACAGTGTATAACCTTAAAATGTTTGAAAAGTCATATAATTTTGGGACGGTGGTAGCAGTATGTCAAGTGATGATATTTATGCTGTGTACCTTTAGTCATTAAAATCATCAAAATAGAGAAGATGATAATTCAACCTAAAAAGCAAAACATTGACCACATAGGCCTGATCAAAGAAAAGAGACTTGAGCTGCGACACTGAAATTTTTAACCAAAATTTGACCTCACTGGAATTCCTCCAGCTCCAAGGTGTGATGTGTTCTTATTTCATCTGTATAAGATCGTATTCATATAGTTATTATATGTATGTGTATGTATATAGTAATACGCTTTCTTGGGGCTGATGAATTTTTGATCTTGGACTGCAACAGGGGAACCCCACAAATTGAAGTTGATGCAAACGGTATCTTGAATGTAAAGGCAGAGGACAAAGGCAGTGGCAAGTCAGAAAAGGTTACCATTACAAACGACAAGGGTCGTTTGAGCCAGGAAGAGATTGAGAGAATGGTCCGTGAAGCACAAGAGTTTGCTGAGGAGGACAAGAAGGTAAAAGAAAGAATCGTGTACAACGTGAAGAACCAGATCAACGACAAGGACAAACTGGCTGACAAGCTCGAGTCTGACGAGAAGGAGAAGATCGAGACTGCAACCAAGGAGGCCCTCGAGTGGCTCGATGACAACCAAAACGCTGAGAAAGAGGAGTATGATGAGAAGCTGTTTGCAATCCAATCATCACAGCCGTTTATCAAAGATCAGGTGGTGGTGGAGCTTCTGAAGAAGAGGAGGATGATTCTCACGACGAGCTGTAGGTAAAAATCGTTTTGACATTTTGTAGTTCTCTATTTTCTGGTCTTCTGGAAAGAAAAGAAGCAAGAAAATATAGCTAGTAATGTAAATTTATTCACTCTTTTGCCAAAATTCTTATAAAATCCCAGTTTTTTTTTTTCTTTCTAAAACCAGTAATAAAAAGGAGAAAGAAAAAGAAAAAAGGAACGCAACTTAAAATCTGTTAAGAGAGAACCAACATTTGAACTTCCATTATTTGGATATCATCCCGCGCCAAAATGCACTAGCAATCTTAATTCTAATAGACATAAAAAGTTTGTCTCATTTTGATTTTTTATGGTCGGTATAAATAAATTTTGACCAAGCATTAGTGTCAATCTGATGATCACAATAAAATTTCAAAAATTGTTATTGATAAAGCACATAATGATTTCTCAATTACGATTTTTAGAATTTCACTAGAATGGTTAGATTGACATTAATGTTTGGTCAAAGACAAAAAGTCAAAATCAGACAAGGGAATAATAGCTAATCTATTATTACTATGGAAACAATGAACACGAATTTATAATAAACTCAAAAATTTATAGCAACCCAAGTCCTTTTCACTTTCAGGTTTGCCTTTTAATAAAATTATTGCTGTCTATACAAAGTCATTTTTATCAAAGGTTTAGAAGTCGAAACGAGGAATAGTGCCAGCTTTTTGGACTTTGCAAGCAAATACTCCCTCCGTCCCAAAATGATCTTCGCGTTTGACTATTCAAACTTTTTAAGGATATGAACATTTGCTTTACTGGCCATGTTTTGTTTATGCACTTTTAAGCCTAAATTGTAGAATGGGAAGAACTTTTTGGGACAATGAGAAATGACAAATATGAAGATCATTTTGGGACGGAGGGAGTAGTAGCTAGGATAATTAAATTAAAGTCCAGCTTTTGGATCGACTGAACGTGCTGCTACAATTCCCACGCCATCAGATGTAGAAGTTTCCGAGTCAGTCCGTTTGGTGACGGAAACTTTATCACCACTAAATTCGCATACTAACTCATCTATCTTGCGGAACTGGTATGGCCATCTCGAATTGTACAGGAACTGACGAAGATCAAACCTATTATCTTCTGGTGAATAACTCTGTTTAAAAGAGGGACGGATATATAAGGTTTATACTTTATACCAAGGGTGCAGAGATATTGATAAAAGATGAGAGAGTACCTCGGCATGGTAAGAGGGGGTCATTACAGTCATTTTGTGTCGATTGATGGAATAGTACTTGAAGAAGTGCTTCACTTTCTCAGCTACTTCTGAAGGAGTCAATCTTGAACCCCATCCAAAACACAGATTCTGCATTCAATAATAATTGCACGGATATCAGATATACACAGATCAAATATATTTGTGAAAACTGAGTTTATCCGAGCAGACAAGTCTAATAAAATCATGTTCGCGCTGGAATCAAGCCCAACACGAGTCTCGGAACTCTAGCTGGCTAAGTTTATTTGAATATCCCTACTTGTAGTTCCTCATAGATTCAAAGACAAACCTTGAACATAGATACAGGACCACAGCGGAAAATCTTCCTCATTCGTCCATATACAGAAAGTTCTTCGTATGTCATGCCCATGTCTACTTCATCCAGCTGTTTTCATGGAGAAGGCATGGGAGTTAGAAATTACATCGAGAAAGTTCTTCGTATGTCATGCCCATGTCTACTTCATCCAGCTGTTTTCATGGAGAAGGCATGGGAGTTAGAAATTACATCGTTCTACAAGCTAGTCAATTTTCTAAGGAGCACCAGTATGAGTCAGAAAGAAAAAATGCAGCCCCTTGAGTGTAGAACACACATTGATTAGGAGAGGAAGACAAGCTTGCCTCAAACTAAATAGAGATAGAGATATTATAAAAAAATACATTTGTTTCAAACCATTTTTTAAAAAAAATTAGAAATGACTAATGCTGTAATTAATCAATGATATTGGCAACAGAAACACAGAGAAGAACTCCTTATTACTGGGACCAAAAATTTATGGAAGTACCTGGCTGTAATTGGATCGAATAGGCTCCAGTTCGGCAGTTGGGGGAGCAGCCTCAATCTCTGCCAAAGATGAGAAACCAAGATGGGTGGCAGCCCATCGCAGAAATATTCGAAGATCCTGTTTACTAACACTTCCTATTGGGTTTATGTCTGCCGAACTGCAGTCATACTACATAAAAGTCATCAATTAGAAAGTACCAAATAGACTTGTGTACCAAAATGACTCATCCGATGAACTAGACTAGATGAAAACTTCAGAACTAACTTAATGTTTACATTATAAAAGAGTGGATCCTACTATAACTAGAAACAGGGTAAATTCTGGAGAATCAGAAATAAAACCTCTTCCAGGAGACAAGATCTCCTGTACCACAAGTGATCCAATGGGTATGAATTATTAGGCCGACATCACGATGATGACATCAATGATGTGTAACCATTGGATCAATTGTGGTACAGGGTATGGTACACAAAGTGGTACAGGAAATCTCATCTAGCTCCAACTCCGTCCATCGTAGGCTATTTTGTTGGCTAATTATGAGCAGTTGTATGTTTGCATTATGACCGGTAAACACGTATATCGAGCACGCAACTTATGTCTTCGGTGGGAAAGGAAAATGAATATTCTTAGGCTGTATACTCATCCAACAATTGAGGCCGTTAGAATGAGGGTCAGGCACATCAGGCATAAAACTTGACAAATGTTTGACTAACCTTTGTGAGGTAACCACGCAATCCTTCATCCACATTGGAGCTACCTAAAACAAGATAAAACCCGGGCTTGCTATGAACCCATGGCAACAGTGATGCCAACATAAATGCCAGAACCATCCTGATTCGAGCTTGTATGTTCTGCAGTCCTAAGTTTTCGGCATTTGAACCTCCATCAACCTGCGAGAAACAGTACCAATCGTAGTAAGTGTATATCATGGCTGTCAAGCATAGTTGACCAGCTATGTACAACTAATTTTAGAGGAATTTGACCAGATATATCATGGAAAATAAGAATACGCTATCTCTCAATTACTAAGATGAGAAGAGAATATCTGGAAGGACATGAGCAAGAAGAAAAAATTAACGTGAGAGCTTCTTCAATTTTACCTTATACCGTGGTCTCTTTCCAGTAAGTGTTTGAAATAAAGTGAGAAAGGATGAAACAACATTATCTATGGAAACATCAAGATGCCATGAGCCAATTTCATCAGCAAGCACCTTGGCCCGTGTTCTAGTGGCTTCAGAACTGTAATGGACAAAAATTGTTATAGGAGGATGGTCATTATGTAACAACTGAATCTCAATTGAAAAGGGAGAGTATAAATACAGTAAGGTAAATAACATATGCTATCCCGTCTCTACAAGAATTTAAAAGCAATAGGTCCCCTAAAGACTATTTATGTGGAGAGCTATCATTGGTTTGTGTGAACGTCTGACCATTAATCGTTGAAGGTCGAACTTAGTTCATGATTTGGGAACATATAGTTGACAATTTAATAAGAGATGCAAGTCCAGTAAATATGAAATTCTGGAGTATAATCTCACGAAGAAGATTCCTAAGGCAACTTACTAACATTTGGTTAGAAAAAACCTCTTTAAATAAAGTGACCCAAGGATCTCCACTGGAAAATTGTTTTGGTTATGAGATGACAATGAAGTTAAGAGCAACTCAATAAATGCAGCAGAACCACATGATTAAACTGAGAAATTAAGAGAAAGTGAGACGAATTCTAGGAATTTGACTTGCCTATTTTCAGATCCCATAAAAACAGTGTAAAATATGCGCTTAGCAAACTCTTTGCTGTCAGTTGGAAACTGCCCATCAAGGTAATGTCCAATTCTTATAGCATCGGCCTTCACTTGCTCATCCCCATTTGCAATTTCTGCATAAAAGTATGCGGCAAGAACAAATAGATTATAATAAAACCATGACATAAGTCGTTTTTACGGCTATGTAAACAGCAAATAGCTAGATCCGAGTACCTAGACCAGGGGCTGTGTTTAAGTTGTATTTACTTTCTAAGTACCTTTATTCAAGTCTGTGCATATGCAACTGATTATGATTTCCAAGTGGAGCCCAAAAAAATAAAATTAGAGATGCATGTGCGAGAATATCAACCAAAGCCAAAACTACGGGTGAAGCCCTTCAACTTCTGTTTTATATAATCTATGCCACTATAATTCACTTAATTTTACCTTGGTCATCGAGCTCTACCAAAAACTGCTTGCCTCAATCAAAAAGCATTGACAAATTTACACCCTTGGAACCAAGACTTGGCAACTGTGCAAGTTCAGCTATTTGAGGCATCAGCTTGGCAGTTCACAATTCGGCAGATAACCTTTATCATGGAACCCTCTACCAAACCGTTTCGGGCATCAGATATAAACCACGTGTTTTACAGTCGAAGTCTCAAATTCGGGAATCCCGAATGCTTCCCTTGATTTTTATTTTTTACAATCAAAATTACCTATATCAGTCCTTGGCCATCTAGGCATTATCACAATAGAAATCACCCATTTCCACCCAGTAAGTGGTTCAATGCACTTAACGTGAGCAGAATATACAACTGGAGCAGAATCAGGAATGCCGCACCTATTTTTCACTAAATGAACTATCAACCACAATGAAGTTCCTCCGGGTGTGCTTTGAGATCGTTCATATGAATATGCACGTAATTTAACAATGCTCATTGATACTGTCATACTAAAAAGTTTATGGGTTATCCTAAGATGTGGAGCAGAGAGCTGAAGAATGTATAACCTCTCACAAGTTCACGGTCACTATCAGATGGATTGACAGGTAAAAGTACTACTCCCTCCATTCCCTAAATGAATGTCCAAATTTCATTTGAAGGGACACTCTGAAATTTTTTACATTTTATACAATTTAGAGACAAAGATTCATAGATATTCTTGTAATCCTCTTTCCAAACGTTTAGTTTTGCAAGTACAAAGAGACTAGTAAAAAATATTTAGGGACAGTTTTTTTTCAAAAAAGACATTCGTTTTGGGACAAAACTTTCTTGAAATTGACATTCATTTAGGGACAGAGGGAGTAATATTAATCATTTTAGTTTATTGAGGAAACAATCAGAAACCTTCAGATATTCAATTATCATCCCAAATGGCATCCTCAAGCTTGCTGATGAACTGAGTCCTTGAGGTGGATGATTCTTTAATATACTTTGAAGGACAAAAAGTTCTAATCAAATTGTACATGATGCAGTGATCTTAAGTTCAGGAATAATATGGCCTTAACTTGTTTGCTGTGCCTGCTGAGACTTCACAAAAGAGTGTGCTAAATAAATAAGTATGAGGCAGGGATTATTTTCTAGCAAAACAAATGGTTTTTCTTTTCTAATCTACTTGGCTAAGAGCTGCATGGACTAAGGAATTAGTGAAGAAAAAAAATTCAAAGAAAGCTACATATTGAGCAATCAAATATCTCAGCTTAGTGGGTTGAATGCAGATACTTGTGTTAGCGATTTATACTCAAGATTTTGGTACTGATCACATATGGGGGGGGGGGGGGGGGGGGGATAAAAACACTAAAATCACAGGTGCAGAGGTGTGCGGAACCATCCTAGTTTGATAAAATTTAGGGGGCCCACTGAAAGATTCACTCCACTTTTCAGCCACTGGAGCTTAGATGCATTGGGCAGTACTCCTGTATTTTACTTGGCAATATATTTCTGGTTCTAAGTAGCTCAAACTTCCAAAAACACAGGCAAAGAAGTGATTACCAAACTAACAACCATATGACGTGGTGTAAATTTCATACTAGAACAGTAGAAAGGCATTTTGGAGGACGCTGACCTTTTACTACAAGCTGACACATGCATCCAACAATAGCAGCAACTGAGGAGCTATCAGCCCCACCAGAAAGAGGAAGAAGAAAACCAGAAGCTCCACTTCTTCTAAGGTAGTCCCATAGCCAGCAACCAGGCCCAAAAGCTATTTCCTCCTCCGGTAAGTGATATTTAATCTGCAGCAAAAGAGAGCTTAGCTAACGAAAGCTGATAAAATATGACAACAAATAAAAGGATCATCTGATATGTAATTAACTCAGACAGCCAAGAAAGAGACCTCATCCTATAAAGATGATAGATAAGAGTGTAAGACTGTACAAGTGGCGTTTCCCTCAGAGGGTGTGGGCATGTTCGTACATCATCAACTCTTTTTTATCTGACAGAATTAAGCAATACTAGAGTATAGCGCTGTTAATCACAGTTCGGACTTCATGGTCACCTAAAGGCAAGCGTTTGGAAGAGGTTTGGAAGTTCGGAGAAGCTTTAGAAATAAGGAAATAGTGACAGGGAATGCAAACATAATTTTCCCATCGTCGTTTTTGTTTTGACTACCCTGTTCCCCAGAACTGACCTTCAGTGGACTTGAAAGTGACATCTGGAGGTTAAACGATTGACAGAGCTTGAAAGGTACATCTACTGACGGAACTTTTCTTTTACAACTTGCTTGCTCCTGGAAACTACTTATAGATCCTCTAAGACTAGCAACCTGTCATTCAGCAAATGAGTGGAGTTAGACTCAAAGTTCAAATGAACAATAATAGCATGTATATAAATATGTATAAGTGTTAGCATCCGGCCTATAGATTGACACCCATTAGGACATATAAGGAATTTGATGTCTAGTTTGTCAAATATATCCTCGTTGCAATTTTGATAAATCTCATCCATCAAGACAACTGACAACATAGACGGGTATAAAACATAACAAAGAAACACATAAACTAGTTCGTCTGAGCACTCCTTAAACTGTATAACTTCAATTTGGCATACTATTTAGGTGATGCGAGTAGAATCAAACTGGCTAATTGGTCCATGTTGCTGCCCTGTACTAGACAGCATAGCCACAAAAAATAGTCATTGAACTAGTAAACTTGCTTTTCAACATATTCCTTTTCAAAGAACAAAAAAAATCATCAGAACTTTCCAAGTCTGTCCTCACTGGAACTCAGTGTGTTCTGAGCAGCAAGCATTTCACCGCCTCATATTTGACACAATTCTTCCTATTATGCTAAAGCATAATTGCTAGGAAAATGAGTTAAATGGACTTAAAAAGCAAATAACTTGCTGAAAGAACCAATTTAGAGCATACCGCATCCAAATCTATTTGAGCAACCACAACCTCAACATCATTTAAGGAAAATTGTGAGCCTTGTGCGACTACGTCTCCATTTACAACAACACATGAACATCCATCTGCAACATATTGAATAGATACCAAAACTAAATAAGTCTGAATTGGTAAAATAGTTGTCAGCAGAAGAATCACACAACTCCAGCTACAAGGCAGACATGTTAAAGAAGAAAAGGTGCACTCCAAATGAAGAAAAGACTAGATCTTATAGTAGCAACGACAAGCTACTAACCATAATAAAGACGACCACCATCACATCCTTGGTGATTGCTGTACATGTAAACTCCTCCTCGAGTATGTGTAGCACCTATAAAAGCACGAAGTCGTAGATCAAGTTTTCTTAGTTGGTGGTGACTGCCACTAGCGTTCATAAACACTTCAACACCATTTAGTGCAAGCTCAGTATGTGGAGGAATTGGACTAAAAAGCTCTTCGCAAACTTCCGCTGCAACAGCTCTGATAAAGACAAATGGATAATTATGAGAAGTCATTGACCTAAGAGCTGACACTTGGGAAATATGAAATGGAATGGTAAACCTAAAGCAGTATACCGCAAAATTCATTTACCAGATCTGATACCCTTCACTTAAAATGCCTAGCGAGAATAAATCACTAATATCTTACCCCATTTGTTTACAGTTGGAAAAGAAAAGAGTGGAATCAATTCAAACTGTTGATTGGACGAAAAACACATAACAGAAGGAAAAGGTGCATCTAACATGAGGTAATTCATAACTGAAGCAGCAGAACGTTGTAAAAAAACAATATACAGAATCTTTAACTTACGTGTCTAGAAATTGAAGATAACCATAACCAAAAGGCACAGTTTTCTGTAGCAAGGCCTCAGAAATTTCACTTGGGAGATGAAATTCGTCGAGCTGCTCTTTCTGTTTCCATGCTGTAAACCATCGGAGCTCCCTATAGTTTCCATCATTTGCGAGCCACATCTTTGCTCGTATCATGATAATTTTTCTGTTTAGACATATCACTTGACAGTTGTACCGCTCGGATCCTTTAATAACAGGCATACCGAAACTACATAGTATACTATCTGTCCAGTCACCAAGTAAAAGATCTTTTAAGCACTCCCACCTGCAAGGGATTTACTATATGTTAAAATAAGGATATTAAGTGATCATTACAACAATGTAAGATCAAAGTCAACGACGACCCATATGGTTTATAGATATGGTGTAAGTGAGATTAAAAGCCATCGTGATTTGTATGTCCATAAAGGGGATCAGTTTCTCCTTGCTACGTGCATTAACTTCTGCACAGTAGGTTCAATCGATTAGAAAAACATATCCAAATTATTTACTACTCCATACTTCTCTAATTCCCTAAATGAGCGTCCATCTTTTGTATTTCAAGCAAATTAAGAAAGTTCAAATATATTATTTTTAAAAGCACACGTACGCAGATGGACTCTGAATAAAGACTGTAAATGAAGTTTGCTTACTTAATTTGGTTAGTGTTTGGCCCAATCCTAGATCAATGTGATTTGAGCACTCTAAGTACCTGATGGAAGCTTGGGCATGATTGCATGCTTGAACAATAAATGAAGCAGCTCAAACAACTCAAGTAGGCTCAATTAGTAAGAAAAATATATACAAATTATGTATTACTCCCTCCTTTTCTACATGGTGTCCAATTTCACCTTTTCTAGCAAATTAAGGAAGTTGACTATTAAGTACTTTTACACCATATGCACATAGATACCCCTAATTATCGCATTATACAACTGAGGTGGATTTAGTCACTCCATTGGGCAATAGACAATCATAGATTATACTCCCTCTGTCCCGAAATGATCTTCTCATTAGCCATTTTTCATTGTCCCAAAAAGTTGTTCTCATTTCTAGAATTTAGGCTTAAATATGCATAAACACTACATGTCTAATGAAGCAAGTGTTCATGTCCTTAAAAATTTTGAATAGTCAAATGTGAAAATCATTTTGGGACGGAGAGAGTATTTTTTATTTATTTTTGAAATGAACAATGGAGATGGAAATGTAGCATTTATCTGTTCTGATTCTGTTACCAAATGCTAATGTCAAAAAATAAAATGATGCAATTTAACTCAATTATGTACAGTATTTTCTATGAGCTCAAACAATAAACATACATATAATTCTGCAGTTAATTGATGAAAGGGAATAGGGAACTGACGCATGAGTGACAGTATCGAGTTCGAGAAAATGATCTTCGCAGCCATAGCCGGTGATTTCAAGTTCAGGACCAAGCCTAATTACAGCACCAGCTTCCTTAGCCCTAGTAATCGATTCCTTAATGTTGTTCAAATTGGAATCGAATTCCATTGCCCATTGATTCAGATTGCATGTTGCAACCTTCAACAGCCTCATCTTCCCACTCAATTTCACTCGCCGGACGACCTACAGTTTGCAGATGATGATTCTATACAACAGTGATATAGAGATTAGAGAGGGTTTGCTTGGAACAGATATTCAAAATCGTCGCAACCGTACGATTGGGAAGCAGAGGTCAAAACCTCACCGTTCAACGTTACGAACAAAGTTTGTCTCCTTCCCAGGTCATGCCACGAATTGAAAACGGTCAGTGACTTCAGTACGTAGAATTAAAGAGAATCAATTGTAACATAGAGCCCCCCGAAATTCTGGATAAAAGCTGGATATGTCCCTCGTAATTGAAAGAAGTGCAATGCTAGAGGCACAAAAGAATGTCACAAAATCTTGCTCACACAATGAGTTGGCGACATTTTATTGGTTGCATCGATAGTGGACTCGCCCCACTTTAAAACATCAATAAAATCATCACCTAAGATTTTGTGAGCAAAATTTTGTGATTTTTTTTTGTGTCCCAAGTATTAATGTTGCAATAATGAAAAATACGTAACTCTACAAACCATTTTCATTAACATTTGAAAGCAAAATCTTGCGGATAATAATTTCATTATAGTGATTAAAAATTATCGGTTCAATAAATAAATTGAGACGTTCAACAATCATACACATTCGCACTTATTAACTCACACTCATGCATTTTAATAAGTGTTAAAATTGTCACTTTAAATGTTATAAGTGTCTATTTTAATGTGTAAAACTGCAGTTTGAATAGCTAACACTTGTAATTTGTAAATTGAGATTTTTTTATAAATGTTAAAAGTGTCTGTTAAAGCATTTTAAATTCGTATATGAATACGTGACAATTTATAACACTGATATCATTGGATAAAAAGACAATTTTGTTCATTATTTCATGAAAAAAGTCATTAGATAAAAGGGTTAATGACAATTTAAACCCTGAAGTACCATACCACCCTTCCGAGCGAACCCCGATGTGTTATTTTTGTCAAATCGGGTCTTGATGTTTTTAAAACTCGCCAGTTAAGGCCTTTTTGACGGATTTCGTTAAAAAGTCAGTTATGTAGCATGTGCCATGCACGTGACTAACGGAATTGGGTGACTTTGAATTGATATTAGCTATTAAGGGGTTAAGTGAAAATTTTGAAACTTAAAGGATTAAAAAGTATTAATATATAAGCAATAAAGAAATGTATAATTTTAATCTTTTCATGGCAAAAAAATACTCCCTCGGTCCCTAAATGAGTGTCCATTTTCAAAAAATCTTTGTCCCAAAATGAGTGCTCTTTTTTATAACACAACTTTGTACCTAAATATATATTTTTTGAATTTTTTTTTCACCGGTCACTTTATACTTGCAAAACTAAATGTTTGGAAATGAGATTACAAGATAATATATGAATCTTTGGCACCAAATTGTACAAAGAGTTGAGATTTTCAGATGTCCTTTAAAATGAAATTTGGACACTCATTTAGTGACAGAGGGAGTAATTTTTTTTTATTATTTAAAATCAGTTCATTTAAAAAAAAAACTTAATTGGATATAATGCACCTTTTTTTTAATAAATAATTATCTATTCATAATTGCCAAAAACTTATTGAATTATTCACTGAAAATTCCCTGGTATTTTTTTTTCTCTCCAGTGCTTGGGTTCGTTGAACCGAGAGTATCCATTCTAATCACTGCCGCTACCACGCCGCACCACCACCACTGCACCACCACCAACCCCATCAAATTTAATACATAAAACCATCACCACCAACCACCACTGCCATCACTACCGTCTAATACCACAACCGCCACCAATAACCACCACCAAAGCAACAAAAAATCAAGAACAACTGTAATTCAAAATCAAACCCATAAGATATATTTGAGAAATAAAATTTTAAAATAGCAACAAGATAACTTCAAATCTCAAATCTAGGATTGAAATGCCTCCCAAATCGATGAACAAAACTCTCGAATTGAAAGTTGGAGAAGACGTTTTAGATGCCCAAGTCAATTTCCGTTGTACCCACCGATTTCAATTGTTGAACAGAACAATTACTACGAAGTAGAGAGAAATTGGGGAAGAAGAAGACCTGGGCATAAATCGAACGGGGAGGCGAGATGGTAGTATGGAGGGGAAGGGAAAGGGAGGGGTGGCGGCCGGTGTGGCGGGTAAGGTAATCATGGATCCAAGTAGAAGTAGAGAGAAATTGGGGATTTCGTTCATCAATTAGGTCTTTCGAATTAGAGGAAGAAAGAGAGCAGATACGACGAATTGAGAGGGATAGATGACGGCGGGTAAGGTAATCGCCGGCGTGAGGCGGCGTTCGTTCGCCGGCGATGGCGATAAACAGAGAGAGAGGGAGAGATAGGGAGAGAGAGAGATGACGGCATAGTGATTTTTGGGAGAGAGAAAAGTGGGAGATATAACTTATATATTTTTGTTCCTTCCCCTTATTTTTAGACTATGTCATTTATAACCCTTAAAACTTAATAGCAATTCAAAGTCACCAAATTCCGTTAGTCACGTGCATGGTACATGCTACATAACTGACTTTTTAACGAAATCCGTCAAAAAGGCCTTAACTAGCGAGTTTTGAAAACATTAAGACCCGATTTGACAAAAATAACACATCGGGGTTCGCTTGGAAGGGTGGTATGGTACATCAGAATCTAAATTGCAATTAACCCTAGATAAAAAGACATCAACATCCCTTCTTTCTTATTTTCCCCACTAACCCCTCGTATTCCCCATCTCCAGCGAGACCATTGCTATCATCCGCCACCACCAATAACAGCTCACGCCCACATGGATTGCAAATATTATAAACCTGTTTCAACTCACAATGACTCGCCTTTATTAAGAAGAGTTTGCGGTGTGTTTTTGAAACCTAGCGGTTTTAAGATTACCATAAACCCACCCCATTTAATCCAACCAAGCTAAATTATTATTCTATTTATTATAATTTCCTAAATATTATAGTATTAATGTATCATTCAAATTAATGTATAACAATATAATATTTGTATATATCATTTAGGGTCATTAGTTTATAGGGAAAAAATAGTGTTGCATATAAAATACTCCTTCTGTCCCATAACAATGTGCACAAATTTCTCTTTTGGGTGTCTCATTAATAAGTCACACTTTTTGAAATATAAATTTTATATATTTCTTTATTCATGGGACCCACTTGTTATACTCACAACAACTATCTGCTACTATTCTCTACCCCACTTTTTCTCTCATATTTTACTTTTCACACTCACAACAACTACCCACTACTATTCACCCTTTAATCCTCGTGCAAGCTTCATTTTGTGCACATTGTTATGGGAAGGAGGGAGTAGTGTTTATATTTATTTTTAGTAAATTTAGAATAAATTATGCGGGGCGAGTTCGGTATTTGGGTTACCAGGGCGAAAGTATGTTTTGAGGTACTGTGTAGGGACAAGTCAGTGAAATGTCTAATCCGTTCCAAATGCACCCGGTTACCATCAGTAAGTCTCGCCATCTCAACTATTCCTTCCATGTACAACAATCCTTCATTCCCCCACTCAGTCAATCACTCATCCATCCTCTCTTTTTAGCTACTCCAACCTCCTCGGACATCGTTTCCTCTCAAGATTAACGACAGAGGCATCGAACAAGCTTCGAGACAGAGCAAACAAACTTATATGGAAACTAAACTGGCAGAGAAAAATCGGTGGGGGAAAAGGTGGTTAGGTCAACAACTATCTAACTGTTATTTTAAGTGAAAAGATTCTCGTATTCAATTAGGATTTTATGAAAATTCTTTTAATGTGATTTTGATGGATCCCGTTTACATACCTGGATCTTGGATCCCCGCTAGTGGTACAGATGAAAACGAGAGATTAGCATCATCACGACAAATGGAGAAAGAGCGCTTAGAGTTATCGGCGAATGAGGAAATGTTACAAATGTTTTTTGAAGGGTTGTTTAAGTGGATAGTAGATGCGGATGTAGGGGATGTAGTTAGAAATAGAGTAAAATAGAAAAATAAAGGGTGTATTTAGTATTATGTTGAAGGGGGTAAAGGGGGTATACTTATAAAAAAGGAGTGTGTAAATAGCATCACCCTAAATAAAATCATTCAAAATAGAATAATAGAAGAGTTATTCCCTAGGGCCCTCAAATGGTGTCAATATCTTAAAATGAGCATGAAAATGTTTATAATCTACAACTAAATATTATTTCAATCAATATTAGATGAAAGCCCCTGACTCTATCAGAAAAATTGTTAAATACCAATAATACCACCCGCATCACTACAAACATAAGACACCTCTACCATATGCATACTTATTCAACAAACATTCTCGCTCCCTCTCCTCCTACCCCTTTATTGGGTCAACGCTTGCGCCCCACACCACACCTCCTTCCCTGAAGACCTTATGCTTACCTTCTTGTAACTCTTGTTCGACATCCCTAATCACCCTTCCTCAAGTGTCTTTCCCTTTCTCTTCCACTGCAGTCTCTGGCAACCCCTATTTAATGCCACCTTAATGACCACTGTATAACCTCCATATCAAGTCGATGAACCATTAATCCGACCATTTCAATGTAGCTGCAGTGAGCACTCCAATATTCTCTATTGTTCTCAGCCAAACGCGTCTCTTCCGCCGCTGGTACCCTCATTTACACTATTTTCCGACACTCCCCCTTTTACACTATTTCCCTCTCTATACATGGGTTGGTATTTCTCCCCTTTGCCCCCTCCCATTCCCTTTGACTTCAACTCCACCTTATAATGACAAAACCTAAATTTAACCAAATATTGAAATCAAGACATGAGCCTAAAACAGAATACGAACAACTGTAAACTTGTTCTTAGAACAAATGTGAATATGTTCTTGGAATAAGTGTGAATTTGTTCTTGAAAAAACAACAACTTGTCCTTGGACTTGATTTGGGAACGGCTGTGAATTTGTACTTAAGAAAAACTGTATTATTTTTATTTTATTTTTGAAAAAGGTGAATTTGTTCTCAGGAACTGTGAATTTGTTCTTTGGATTCTTGGAACTATTCTTAGAACAACTGTGAACTTTGTAGTTGTTTTCGTCGAACATATTTCCTAGTAGTTTTCATTAGGATGCGGGACTAAACAACTGTGAACTTACTGATAAGTTCACAGTTATTTGGTTGACGTAGTTGGTGGTCGCTGGAATTCGTAGTGTTCTTAGTAGTAGTTTTAGTTAACAATTGTGAACTTACTTATTAGTTCACAGTTGTTTGGTCGTCGGAGTCGATCGTGTTCTTAGTAGTAGTTTTAGTTGACAACTGTGAACTTACTTATTAGTTCACAGTTGTTTGGTCGCCGGAGTTGGTGGTCGCCGGAGTCGATCGTATTCTTAGTAGTTTAGTTAACAAATGTGAACTTACTGATTAGTTCACAGTTGTTTGGTCGCTGGAGTAGATCGTGGTCTTAGTAGTTTAGTTAAATCTTGTGAACTTACTGATTGATTCACAGTTGTTTGGTTGCCGGAGATGGTGGTTGCCGGAGTCGATCGTGTTCTTAGTAGTTTAGTTGATAACTGTGAACTTACTGATTAGTTCACAGTTGTTTAGTCGTCGAAGGTTGTCGCCGGAGTTGTTTAGTTGACAATTGAGAACTTACTGATAAGTTCTCAGTTGTTTGATCACCGGAGATGGTGGTAGCCGGAAAATAGTCACCGAAAAAATAGTCGCCGTAGATGGTCGCTGGAAAATGGTGGCCGGAAAGGTCAATGGAGGTGGTCGTCAGGAAATGGCGCCAAAAAAATAGTCACCGAAAAAATAGAGACCGGAGCTGGTCGCCGGAAAATAGTCGCTGGAAAACGGCGCCGAAAAGTAGTTGCCGGAGGTGGTCGCCGGAAAATAGCCACCGGAGGGGCTCGCCGTAAAATAGCCGCCGGAGGTTGTAGCCGAAAAATAGTCGCCAGAGGTGGTCGCCGAAAAAATGATCGTCGGGGAAGGTTGGGTGGGTGGTCAAAGGTGGTCATGGTGATTGGAGAGATAAAGTGAAATGATGGAGGGAGTACCATTAATGTAATTTTTCATCATTTACTGAGGGTATGAGTGTCCTTTTAATAACCCTTGGATTAGGTGGTAATATTGCAAATTCCATATCCTAAGTGGTAGTTTCTTTTAGGATGATGGACTAATGGTAGTTGCCCCGTAGAAATATTAGAGGAAGGGTGTGCTATTAACGCGAAGAGACAAGTAAAATTATATAGGTTGGTGTGGGGGATTGGGGTGAGGGGCCGACAATGGCAGTAAAGAAAAGGGCCAGGGGAAGGATTGTTCATTTGGGGGGGGGGGGATCTTGATTTTAGGGTTCACTGTAAAGAGTTTAAAACGTGTACATTGCTTATGCAGTTTTGCCCATTTATTATTATAAATATTAATTTATTATTTTCATGCCCTAAAGAATGACCAAGTTGGTTTCAAAAAAAAAAAAAGAATGACCAAGGGGAGGATCTTGATTTTAGGGTTTACTGTAGAGAGTTTAAAATGTGTACATTGCTTATGCAGTTTTGCCCATTTATTATTATAAATATTAATTTATTATTTTCATGCCCTAAAGAATGACCAAGTTGGTTTCAAAAAAAAAAAAGAATGACCAAGTTATACATTTAAAAGGGTAAATTCTATATACAAGGCATATTACATACAAGGCACCAATAATGGCAAAACTACCCTCGCGTGTCGTGTGCAAAAGGACGACTTGAGGGCTTTGTGTCGTGTTCAACCACACGAGATATACCAAATGTATAAGGTGTTAAGTCGTGTTCAATAATACGAGTTGTACAATACTCTGTCGTGCATAGACAGACGAAATAAATGCAAACAAGTCGTGTATATTTTATAAGACAGGCCGTGTCATACATGTCGTCTATAAGAACACGATATAAGTCTCTATTCTCGTGTGTATGCATACGACATGTCAAAATGAACGTGTTCTTCGATGATTTGCAACATGATGTTAATGATACGCATATGCTATGTTAGATTATTGAATTGTGTTGTTAATTGAGCAAAATTTATACACTTGTACATGACAAGGAACAAACGTCATATTGGATCATACAATATCATATAACCTATCACATTTAAGTGATACCATTTTATTTATAATCACCTAACAAATGATTGTGGTGTTATGTTTGTAATCAATATTATATTTAAAGAGGTAATTAAACATGTTATAATGCATCATGCAATATCATATATAAGCTCCCACATTCATTAGGTTAATGTGATACCACTTTATTTATCAACTAACAACCGATGTTATGATGTGCATATACTATGTTAAATTAATGAATTATGTGTTATATTTCTAATCAAGATTATATATAATGAGTTATTTAAACATGTTATATAACGAGTTAAGTTGTTTCGATGATTTGCCAAACGAGGTTAATGATAAGTTGTACATTAGAGGAATACCAACTACTCAAGATTATATTTTTGAAATTATCATATTTGTTAATCAAGATTATATGTTTCTTGTTATAATAAGTTGGAAAACAAACAATGATTACATATAATATTGAACCAACATCATACAATATCATATAACCTACCACATTTATTTATAATTTTTTTTTTATGATATGGTGTGTCGTGTGGAAATACACGAAAATTATTAAGACTTGTCGTATGAACTTTACACGAAATTAGACATTATATCTCGTGTATTGTTCATACGAGATAATTACCAGAAACATAAAATATATCGTGTGAAATTACACGATATGTACCATACAATCTCGTGTATATGCACACGAGAACCAAGCTCTATCATCCTCCGGTAAAGAAGCAGGCGAGAACCTGTTGATTCCAAACAAAACATTATAATTAATACTCCATCTGTTTCAGAAAAACAGTCTCATTTTGATTTTTTTTTTTTAACAAAAAGTCAAAATGGGACTGTTTTTCTGGAACAGAGGAGGTTTAAAACAATAACAACAAATAATAAATCTATTTAATAAACAAATCATATACTTACTTATCTAGAATCTGCTGCCTCGTTTGGCGCTTCAACACCGGCTCACAAGTGGCGTTCTCCCATATCTTACGGGCTCGGTGATGACCAATCCCGTACAACAAATCAACCTCCTCCGGGCCGCCACCGGGGTTACTCTTAAGCTGCCACTATTCATCCTTAGCCCCTTTCCCCTTTCTGGCCCGTGCCTCCCGCCTCTTGTGAGACCTCACAGATAAACTCTCCCCTCCTCCTCCTTCTCGTCCTCCTCCTCCTCATCATCATCATCATCACCAGATCCGTGTCCCTCACGCACAGATGCACCTCGGGAAAGAGTAGCAGAAGATGAATCCTCATCCGACCCCGTACTAGAATCTGTACCCTCACTATCTGTCTCATCAACCAAAATCTGCTCAATCACGACATTCTTGTCGTGCTTCTTTTTGGTCCGTGCATCTCCTCTAGCTGCAGCTGCCTCCTCGGCCTTCCTCTTTCTATTAGAGGCAGTCGCAGGTTTACGTCCCTACAAAAAATTAAATAAGAGACAAATAAATAAGAAATCAAGAATCAGTATACATTTCGTGTTCTAATACACGAAATGTTGGTGCTCATTTCGTGTTTAAACACACGACATACCTGTCAACATTTCGTGTATTAGCAGACGAAATGTAAACTGATGAATCAGTTTACATTTCGTGTTCTAATATACGAAATGTGGAAAGTATCTCGTGTACATAAACACGAAATGCTCACCAACATTTCGTGTATTGGCACACGAAATGTAAACTGATTCATCAGTTTACATTTCGTGTGCCAATACACGAAATGTGGACAAGCATCTCGTGTGTGTTCATACGAAACACACCCCGACATGCCCAGATTATACCCCCACAAATTCGTAACCAATTCAAACAAAAAACCCCAATTTGTGTTACCAAATCACAATTAGACCCATTTTGGATAGGTTTACACAACATTTAACCGTTATATATTCGATTTTAGGCATAACATTATAGTTGGGTTTTCAATTTAAAATTTAGGTTTAGAAGAAATAATATTACTTTTGGAGTGGCGGTAGAAGAGGTGGCTCCGGACTTTCCACCGGTGATAGGGAGGTTTGTCCTCATTTTAGGTTGTCGGATTTGAGTCGGTCGTTGTTGTTCGCCGGTGTTTTTTGTTTGCGTCGCCGCGAGAGAGAGAGAAGAGCGACTGGTTTTTTAATGGGAAGGAGGGATTTTTTTTTTTTTTGATTTAAGTATATATATGAGGGTAGTTTAGTAATTTGCATGTATCTTGTATATACCATGCCTTGTATATAGTAATACCCATACCCATTTAAAAGTCACGCGCAAGACATGATTTTGAGTTTGTCACAAAATCTTACACCTTATAAGCTTTTTATCGATTTATATAAATTGTTAAACGTGAAAATCAATTTGATACAACTACACTCTTGAAAACTGTATTACAAAAGTGCATAAAATCATACTCCGTATACCCAAATTGTAATTAACCCTTACTATATTTGTTTGAGGATGATTCAATTTCAGTGACTAGTGCATTAGAGGAGAGCTCAAAATTAGATTGATGTAGTGATCGTAACCAATCAATGATAAATACCGTCAATTCCTTCTTTTAATTGTGAACCGAGATTTGTTGAATTAAATGAATGATATGGATGAACTTGGGTTTGGGTTGGTCTCTTGTAAAACGCGTTTTACCAAGTGATTAGGAAAAACGTGTTTTGCAAAAACGGCGCGATGTTGTTGGAAAAAACTCCAAATGACAATTTAAGGGCCTAAACGACGTCTTTTGGCGATTTTAAACGCGGAATCAAGGGGTAAAGCCTAATGACTTCTGTTTATCTTCAAATTTCCTTTCAAAAAAACCCATCTGGATATCACTTTCAAAGGTTCTGGCTATCAGTCTCAAAGGTTCTTTCAATATGCTATCTGGCTATCAAAAAAACTACAACTAGGTATCAAAAACATTAGAACTGACACTAGAAAATACTCACTTTAACTAAAAAAAATCATTTTTTATTATTTTTTTTTCTCACTTGCACAATAAAAAACAATATCCATAACTTTTATTATTTCTATACAGAACCACTTAAGCTTCATACCCAGAAGGTTTGTTGGTCATGACTTTGTTCAAATATCATTAAAATCATATCCAGATGGCTCTATTATTGATGTCCAAAACCATTGAAGTTGATATCCAGAATTTTTCTTGGGCCAAGACTTTCTTAAAATGTGCTTGAAACTCATATCCAGATGATTATATATATATATATATTATATTCATATTCAGAACCCTTCTGGATATCACTTTCAAAGATTCTGACTATCAATCTCATATCCAGAAGGCTTTATATTGATATCCAGAACCGTTCGAGAAGTTCCGATTGTTTACAAAATGTCACCGCGCGTTTTTTTAAGTAAGTTCAATATATTTTACAGAAATGCCACTGAAACACGTTTTTCCTAAGACATAGAAAAATCACGTTTTAGCCCATATTTTGGCGTGAACTTATTAAACAACATTAATGTATAAAAATGCTAGTCACTTAACAAATATAAATCATTGGAAACTCTAGTGAAACTAAATCAAAACACACAAATTAATAATCAAATGATCGAGTTTGAGAAACGTAAAACGTGTTTCTAAATTGGCGCGGTGGCATTTTTGTATTTAACGGGAAGTTGGTTAGCGCTGATCGTTAGTGCCAGTGGTAGTGTAAAAAAGTGTAAGCCATATACACCGGCACTTATTGATACTAACACTGACACTTTTAATAAGTGCCAGTGTCAGTGTAATCGCTGACACTTTTAAATACTAACACTGTCATTTATGAAAAGTACCAATTCCAATGTTTATAAACGCCATTTTGAAGTACTGACACTTTGTAATATTAACAATCGCCATTTATTATGCTCCCAGTTATTTACGAAAATGCCACCGCTTATTTTTTTAAAACAGCGCCCGCAGCTTTTGAGAAACACGTTTTTCCTTTGCTTAAGGTATAACATGTTTTTCACAAGACCAACTCTTTTTCATAATATTATAAAAAGGGAAAATTACAATTTAAGGCCTAATGTCTACGAGGAGGTTGCAGTTTGGGGCCTGACGTGCAAAATTTAGCGAAATAGGGCCTGACTTGACACTTTGTTAGCAAAATATGGGGTTTTAACGGTTTTTTTTAGAAAGGTCAGTTAAGTCACATGTGATTGACGAAATGGATCGATATGAAATGAGAATTAGTTCTTAAGAGTTAAATATAAATACTTAAACTTAAAGTCACAAAATATGAATTTTCAAGTTTTAAATTAAAATTTTGAAAAAAAAAATAACTAATATATTAAAAAATTTATTTTAATTATTTTTAAATATAAATAAATAAATTATTTTTGACAAAATATTTTTGACAATTTTTTCCCAGATCTAACTAAAAATATTTATATAAAATTTTAAAATAAAACAAACAAATTATGAATTTTCTTTGAAAAAATATTTTTTTTTCCAGATTTAGATCTTCGCTTCCAACCTCCCATTTTCGTCATCTCTCTCATCTCAAAACACCATTGACCACCATCTCAATCAATTTAGATGGACAAAAGTTATCAATTTTCTCCCGGAAAAAAAAAATCTTGAAGGGAAATGATTATTTATTTAGAAAAATTAAATCAAAAATTGAATATATTAGATATTTTATTTAAATATTTTAATTTTAAATTTTAAAACTTATATTTTGCGACTTGAATTTAAGTATTTATATTTTACCCCTTAAGCACTAATTCTTATTTCAAATTGACCCATTTCGCCAATCACGTGCAAATCACATGTGACTTAACTAACTTTTCTAACAAAAACCGTTAAAAAGCCCCATTCTACAACGAAAATGTCAAGTCAGGCCCTAAATCGCCAAATTTTAGACGTCAGGCCCTAAACTGCAACCGCCTCGTAAACATTAGGCCCTAAATTGTAATTTGCCCTATAAAAAATAATGACAAATTCTTGTATACACCCGCTGCACCATGTGCGGCGGGTCATACCCGCGGGTCAACCCGCCCAGCCTCTCCCACCCTTCCAGATCGCGACACATGGCAAACTAAAAAAAACCTCCAATAACTTTAAAATGATACTCCCTCCGTCCCACCGGAATTAGGATTTTTGAGTTGGACATGGGGATTAAGGAAAAAGTGTTAGTGGAGTAGGTGTTATGAGTATGAAAAGAAAAGTAGGAGAGAGAAAGTTGGGTAGAGAATAATGAGTGGAAAGTTGGTGTGAATGTGAATGTGGGTCCCACTAAATAAAACAATTCTATTTTTGAATTGTCCTAATTCGAATGGGACACCCAAAATGAAAATTTGTCCTAATTCGAGTGGGACGGAGGGAGTATATCTTAAGATTTATAACTCTTTTTTTTTTTTAAAAAAAAACATCGTTGTGTTCGTTTCGACGAATCAAACTAGATAGGTCATGATATGGTTTGATTTTATTTTTTTATTTTTTTTAAAAACATAATTTTTAACACACAAAAAATTTGAAGTGCTCGTCACCTGAGATGTAACACTATGTTCTAATAATAGCAACATTTTCATCTTCAAAAAGTGACACTTGTTACTGTCACATGTAACAACAGCTTTGCAAGAAAATTTATATCGTTTGATAGTTTTTTTTTTGTTAGAAAAGTAATATTTGAAGTGTAACAGAGTTCATATATGATTATAATTTTCTATATAGATGAATGTAACATTTTTTTTAGTAAATGTTACTTTTTTTCTTAAAAAAAAAGTCAAAATTCATGTAATTAATCGGGTTTGCATCTCAATTGTTACTTTATCAATAAAATTTGTTACATTTCAGATATAATATTACATTTAAGAATATAAACGGTTACAATTGAGAAAAAAAAATGTTACATTTATTTATTATAAAATGTAATATTAGTTTAGTTTTATCAATGTTAAGTTTTTTTTTTTTTTTTTTTTTTTTTTTTTTTTAAAGTGTTACATTTGAAAAAAGAGTGTTACATTAATTTATAAAAAATGTTATTCCTTTATTAAAAATATTACATTCATTTATTAAAAAATGTGACATTAGTTTAGTTGTCATTCTTATGTTATCTTTATTCTATTGTAGCAAATTTGTGGTACATTTTGGAAAAAAAAATGTTACATTTAGTTATAACAATTGGTACTTTTGTTGGCGAGTAAAAAATGGTGGGAAAAAATAATTGGGGGAGAGCAAAAAATAGAAAAAAAAGGGTTTCGGCTCGCTGGTGCCGTCGCACGCTGTGCGGCGGTCGTACAGGAGATCGGCTAAAAAATAACTTGTTTCATAAAACTTACTATCCAATACTAAAAGGGGTTAATGACAATTTAAACCCTAAAGTGATATACCACCCCCAAAACGAACCTTGATGGTTTTTTTTCCCGCCAGATGGACCTTGATGTGAAAAATACTCACCAATTAGGGTTTTTTTGACGGAAATCGTTAAAAACTCTGCTAAGAAACATGTGCCATGCATATAACTAACGCAATTGGTTAGTTTGAAGTTGAAATTTCTTTTAAGGGGGTTAAATGACATATTTGAAACTTAGAGGAGAGTTTGACAAAAAAAACTCAAATACATTATTTTTCAAAACCTTTTTTTTAAAAAAAAATAATTTCATTATCTTTAAATTAAATAAAAAAAGCAATAAATTACGTGAGTGAAAAAGAAGTAGTTATATTAATACCTTAATTTATTTTTATTTCTTGTAATAGGTTATAAAATGTTGCAAATTTTTCCAATACTTTTTTTTAATCATAAATATATTATTAGTAAATGTAAAAATTGATTTATTATGTTTATTAAATGAATTTTACTTTTTATTTTTATTCATTTATTATATTGAATATTTTAAAAATAAGTTAGAGTACCCTTTCACTTAACATATAATTATTTTTTTTGAAACCAATAATTTTTTTTTTTTGGCCTTCTTAAATTTTGAATTTTTATTAAACACCTCAAAAAAATTTCAACTTCAAAGATAATGAATTTATTTTTGTTTTAGATAAAGACTTTCAACCCTTTAGTTTTAGAATTTTATTTTCAAAAATAAATAAGTTTAATATTGAATTTTTAAAGATAATAAATTTATTTTTTTTTTTATTTTTTTTTAGTTTTGAAAAATAATTTATTTGAATTTTTTTTCAAACTCTCCCCTAAGTTTCAAATATGTCAACTTCAAAAATGCCCTATCTGGCGAGTATTTTTCACATCAAGGTCTGATCTAGCGAAAAAAAAATATTAAGGTTCGTTTGGGAAAGTGGTATATCACTTTAGGGTCTAAATTGTCATTAACCCTACTAAAAAAAAACTCAAAAATAAAATAAAGGGTCAATGACAATTTAGGGCCTGAACTCCAGAGGGTGTGTATAAAAGGGGTCTCGGTTTTTTTTCCCGCTAGATCAGGGCCCAATATCTAATTTTTTCGGCAGTTAAGGGCTTTTTGACGGAAATCGTTAGAAAAGTCAGTTAAGTGCCATGTGCTGTGCACGTGATCAACATATCAGTTAATTCGAAGTTGACTTCATGTTTTTGGGGGTCAAATGTACAAGTGTAGAAATAAAAGGAGGAAAGAAGTAAGGATTTTTACCAATAAGTCCCTGAGGGAATGTGGTATTGACCAATAAAAACACAACATTTCAAATTCTACCATAGGGTCCTTAGGTTCAAATCAATTTTACCAATAAATCCCTTGTACCTTTTAAATGACAAAAATACCCCAGCCCAAATTAAATCCTCCAACACCTCTAACCTTTGATCATTTTGACTACCACTTTTACATTTGACCACCACCGCCCGCCGCCGCAGACCAACACCACCATCCGCCACCGACCGTCGGCCGCCACCACCGACCACCGGCCGCCACCACCGACCCCCACCAGCGGCAAGCCGCCGCTGACCGCCGCCGGCCACCACCACTGCCGCTGACCGCCGCCAGACACCACCACCCCCACCGCCGGCAACCACCACCGCTGACCGCCGGCCACCACCACCTAAGTATTATAAATAAAAATTACTTGCTCTTGGGAGGGATTGAACCCATAACATCTTGGTTTTGGCTAAGACTCCTAACCACTATGCTAAGCTCCTTACTTGTTCCATTAGTAGACTATTATATATTTAACACTACAAGCTCACTTTTGTTGTTGTATTTTTTTTTTAGGAGTATTAATTCTTCACAATTGGACAATTACTCATTTTTAATAAAAAAACGAGATAAATTTATTTCACAATTGTTTAAAGAGCATTTGACAACACATAGTTCTGAAAATAAGTATCATTTGTAAAAACTGTGCGATTAATTTCTTAGTTGTTACGCTCAACTCATGTGTTAACAACTGAAAAATAAATTTACCAATTCTTATATTAAACTCATGTGTGAATAACTGAGAAATGAATATCTCATTTATTATTATATTAACAACAGAGAAAAATTGATAACTGAAAAATGAATGTACCAGTTCTTGTACTCAAATTCATATGTGAATAACTGAGAAATGAATGTCTCATTTATTATATAATTAAACCGATAAATTGAGTCATCAATTGGGAAAAATGAGAGATAATTTTATCAGTTTTTATTCAATCATGAACAACTGTTAAATGAATGTCTCAGTTATTATTTTCAAATTCATATGTGAACAACTGTGAAATGCATGTCTCAGTTATTATAATGATTGTGAAAATTTGAGAGATTAATTTATCAGTTTTTTTTAAAAAAAAAATGAAAAAATGACACAACTGTGAAATCACACAACTGAGAAATCAGTTGAAAAATGATTTTACAAGTGAAAAATGAAAATTTATTTTTTAAAATTGTGAAATAAATTGAGAAATTAAAAATGAAATTTGTTTCTTCAAATTTTTACAAGTGAAAAATGTTTTTTTATTTATAAATTTGAATTATGTGTTGAGTATACTTGTTTGATTCGTATTGTCGACACGATTAAAACAATGGTTTTGGATCATTTTTTCAGCTTATAGATTTTAAGATATGCCATTTTAAAATTTTAGGTTGAAAAAAAAGAAAGAGAGAAGAAAGAAGGAGAGAGGAAGAGAGAGCTGGGAGAAAGGAGAAGAAAGCAGTCAGTCACGCAAGTTTTTAGTCGACTGCGTGGCAAAACTGAAGGAGTGGAGGGGTATTCTGGTCCAACAACAATTCCAGGGACTTTTTGGTAGGTTTTCAAAATGTATGTCCTTATTGATCGTTTTTATTTGGCTTTGGGACTTATTGGTCAAAGCCTCAAGAAGTAAATACTCTTTCTTCTTCATATAAAAACCCTACCCTAATCCCCATTCCCAGATCAAAACAACGCCTCAGAACGACTCCAGTCGCCTTCTTTTCGAATTGCGGTTGACCGCCTCAAAACCGGACCGGAAAAACTCCTCAATTTCATCCAGACTGACGATCTCATAGAACTGGAATTCACAGCCGAGCTTTCTCTTCCAGGAACGCGCCGGCTCGTATCGCTGCTTCTTCGGCGCCGGTGGACAGCTGAATACAGTCGGAATTTTGAGTTTTGCCGACGTTGGCGTTGAACATTCGTCATCATCGCCGGCGACGGTGATTGATTCGCCGCCTTCTTTTGTAGAGGCGGTTTGGAGGAAATTGTGATCGATTCCGGCGGCGATTGTCGGGGAAGGCCGGTGGTTTTGACGACGGGTAATCGGATTTGGAGCTAGTCAGGGCGGCGGAAATGTAGATCTGATTGTTGATTGTTTGGAGGCTTACTGTTCTTCCTGGTTTTTTTTTTTTTTTTTTTAAATTTTGTTAAAGTTTATATTAAATTGTAATTAATCATTTTAAATAAGAATGTGGATTTTTATATATATATTTTAATAAGTCTATATTTTTTAAATGTTGTATAATAATATTAAGTATCTATAATACTCCCTCCGTCCCATCCGAAATAGGATTCTTGGTCCGACACGGGGATTAAGGAATAATAATCTTTTATTATAAAAAGTTGTTTGAAAAATATGTGTTGTGAGTATGAAGGAGAGAGAAAGTGGGTGAGGAATAATAAATAAAAAGAAGTTGTGAGTATGACAAGTGGGTCCTACTAATAAAAAAATTAATAAAAGCTTTCCATTATAAATAATGATAATTACTTTATGTTGTTTTAAATTTGGTGAATGTAAAAAGTAATTTATTATGTTCATAGAATAAAATTTAAATTTATTTATATATATATTTTTTATTTTAAATTTTTATTTAGAAAATAATCTAAATCTTTTTATATTTAATATAGCTATTAGATTAATTTGTTTAATAATTTTGATTTTTTTAATAAATTTATTTTATATATGATAATTACTTATTTTATTATATACTTGGTTATTTAGAAAAAAGATTATTTTTTTAGAAAAAATATTTATTTCATTTTTAAACCTTTTGAGTTTCAAAAATTTTACTAAAGCCCTTACTAACTAATATCATTACAAATTCATCCATTTAGTCGATCACGTGCCATGCACATGACACTTAACTGACTTTTCTAACGATTTCCGTCAAAAAGCCATTAACTGACGAAAAATTTAGATATTGAGCCCTGATATAGCGGAAAAAAAACCGAGGCCCCTTTTAGACGCACCCCTGGAGTTCAGACCCTAAATTGTCATTAACCCTAAAATAAAATACTAGTACCTGATAGAAAGACTAGGAATTTGGCTAACTTGACGAAACATCTCAAAGAGTTGTTCTTTTCGCAAAATAAGCTGTACATTATTACATCCACTATGCGATACAGTACACTACAACGCTCGCTCTTTATGTCATCAACCAGCGGCGTACGGACCGATTGCAGGCGTCGAACCAAGGATCCGGTGCAAAATCAGTTCAGATCAGATCTGAAACGATGATTATATTTAGGGATCATCCACAAAAAAGAAGCTGACCTGAATCGATTAGACAATGATTGTGTTTCCGAGATTTTAAAATTCAAGATTCTCTCTCTCACACCGTGATTAGGGTTTTTTCCTTGCGAAGGAAATTATTTAACCCTCCTTTTTTATATATATATATTTTGATGCCTGCCACAAATCTGACAGCATGAGGAAGAAGCTCGATACCCGTTTCCCTGCTGTAAGCTCGTCTTCCTGTTCCTGTTCCTGTTCGTTCTTGTTTCATTTTAGTATTTGTTTAATTTCTTTTGCTTTTGCGTTTAATCGGTTGTACATTAATTGGGTGGCTGGCTGGGTGGTTTGTTGGGGGATTTTTTATTCGTAAGCTAAGGTGTGGTTTGATTTGGGAGCTTGATCAGGAAACTGATTCAATTGACTCTTTTCTTTTAGGGTTAGGGTTTTGTTGATTAATTTTCCCCCTATTTATTTTGGGCTCAGTTTTTGTTTATGTTGGCCAACCCAGTATGATTTCATCCTCTGAAGTTGGATGTCGAGGAGACTTCGATCTGATGTTAGTGTTGTATGAATAATATGATCTTGACTTTGAGGTTCTTTATGTGCCTTTTGATTAATTTTCTTTTGTTATTTTCCAGTTGTTGGTACAGACATCAAGGATTCTTATTTTTTTGTCTCATTGTGTTGGTAATCGATTTGTCTTTGTGTGGGGATGGCTTCAGTAGTAGCTATATTTTCTGTTCTAATCCTAGAATATGCATTGGTTTTACTCTTGCACCTTGTATTGCATAAAAGTCTGAGAGGCTTGGAACTCCATGGAAGGCACGTTTGTCTGAATCCGCACTGAGAACCTAGTCTTTACTAAGTATATAGCGGGTTTTGACTGGCTTTTATTTAGAGGATTATGAAGGCTGCTGATGGATGAATATAAGATTGAACCTGGTGGGACGAGTGGATTATGTGTAAGGCGATAAATGGATAGGACTTGTAGCTCTTTTAATCCCTTTACTTACCTGTGTTTTGTTTCATGTATTTTCCGGTTATTGTATTGAACTGCTGATAGCCCGTCTTGATCTGATAATTACTTACGGGCGGCATATTCTATTTTATCTTTGAGTGGGGGAATGAATTTCTCTTTGGTGTACTCAAAAATGCATTTGGAATGAGATAATACTAACCATTTGGGTATCGTTTGTAATCCTTCCTTTCTAGTTCATTTTTAGTTTTCCAGTGAAGTGATATTGTGGCACATCTCTCAACATACCATGCAAATTTGTCTTTTTAATCTTCTAGAAACATTATACAATCCCACGAACACTTATAGTCGGTGTTGTTTTTGGCTGATAAAGAATCATTTGACAACATCCAACATGATGATGACTCGTGCGTTATTTGTAGTAAACAAGGAATTATATGCTCACATAGGATTGTCTTCAGATTTTGGTATTTGGATGTCGGCAAACAACTTCGCAGGATGCCAAGATAGTCGTAAGTCAAACTTCAGTCTACATTTGTCTACTTGTAGCGGAGCAGCCTCATGGAGTAGGTCTATGTAAACGCTTGTTGCTGCTTTACTGTTTAAGTAGAGTTTGTAACATGTTGGGAGGCATCAATTTAGGGGATATGGATGTAAAATTTAGTCACCAGGCTGTGTCTAGTTAATGGCACTGAGAGGTCATTAAAGTTATCTTGTTATAGTATGCCGACAGCTTTTTTATGTTCAAACAACAACAGAAGTTTGTCCAAGCCCATGTACGTCATAGTTGTTAAAGGCGAAAGGCGGGAGGCGGGCGATACGTACCTGGAAAAGGGCGAAAGGCGAGGCGGGCGAAAGGCGAGCAAGGCGGAAAATTAAAACAAAATTTTATTAAATATTAGAAAATATTATATTTCTACTTATTATGGTATCCTAATATAATTTCGACCTCAAAAGTGAGAATTATAGGATATTGATGTTTAAAAGAAAACAAAATTAAAAAAGTTGCTTGGAATCTAGATTAAAGAAGAAGAAAAAAAATCAACAAGGGGAGGGAGCAAAATAGAAAACGACTGAAAAACTGGAATTAAGTAGAAAAAAGAGAGCGATTATAAATTAAAGGAAAGAACTGGGAATAAAGAAGGAAAATCAGAAAAATATGAAATCGACGCAGAGTTTGTGTAGTCGAGTTCGTTGAAGAGTGTCGTCGTCGTCGGAGGGTTCTTGTCGTAGTTGCGCAGATTGCGGTAAGTATTATCGACTTCTCGCTTCTTATCGTTTGGAAATTAGGGCTAGATTTTACAAAGGGGCACCTCACTTACCTAAATTGACGAGGTTTCCTTAAAAAAAAAAAAACACTCGACAAACCTAATTTGCGCCTACCACGTCTCAACTTCTCTATACGGTCAAAACTAAGCCAAAAGGCATCCACATTCCCGTATAGATTGGCCACTTGTCTCAAGATCTTTCATTGTCTCTTAATCTCACAGATTACAGCAGTTCTAAACTCTTTAGAACTCTGATTTCTGACCAGTGAAGCGATGGTGGCTAGTGCATCAGCGAAACGGTTCTTGTCCCTTGGCAGGTAGTTGAAGGTGATTTCTTGAAACTGTTCAACCAACTCCTCGAGATGTTGACCATACCGTTGCAGAGTTGAGTCTTGAATCTTCCATTTGCTTTCGCTTCTATTCAAACATCATACGACTTTGTCCAATACCATCGACCGACCGCCTAATTTCACAAAGGCGAAAGGCGGCCAACCCTCTAAGGCGCCAATATGGCGAGGCGGGCGGACGCCTTTCACAACTATGATGTACGTAGGCATTAAGTAATTTGTTGTTAAGGAAATAATTCAGACAAATTTGTATCTTGCATGTTGAGACTAACTCCATGACCGCAAATCCGCTTGTTATGGATTTGACACCTAAGACTTTTCACGAGCACACTGCTTATATGAGTGTCTTTTAGTTAGAGAATGGTAATTTTACATTGTATTCTGCTCATACAGTGGCGGTTTATTGTCATGACTGCATGGAGATCAGTTTTGGTTGATAAGGTATTCTATTGTTCATTACTCTAAATGTGTTTGAATGATCTCATAAGGTTGGACGAGTTGAAAATAGACATGTGAAGAAGACATTACATGCATTTTTCATGCTACACATCCATCCTTGATTCTTGCCATTTAGTCGGATTAATATATGTGATCATTAATGGGTTTAGTTACAATGATAATAGTGTTGAAAACCTCCTTACCTGACCAAGAACGGGCACTTCTCATTGGCCTTTTCACTCTCCACTTGTGCAGTGGCTGTAGCTAACTCCTTAATTGTTTTGGGAGAAATTTAACCTGGGTCTTCTTTAGTTCAACATGCTTTTGACAGTTTACACTGGTTGTAATCCATGTATCCCATGCTTAGTGAAGCAAGCTTCATGTGGTAATATCACAAATGAATTTAGGCTTGTAAAAAGCTGTGCTGATTATGTTCACTCTCTTTTAGAATCAGAAGCTGCCCTTGGCCATTGACAAGTAATACAACATTCTCTGTTTGAAGCGAGGGCTGTGAGGCAGTTTTAAAGGCCTGATAGCTATTGCTAATGTTTCTATGTATGAAAATTAAATGGTGAAACATTCCAACAATGAGTTCGCCGTGAAGTCTATCCTTGTATCTTAACAGGCAATGGTTTTTGTAGGCTCGAATTAAGAAGATTATGCAAGCCGATGAAGATGTTGGGAAGATTGCCATGGCAGTACCTGTTTTAGTTTGTGAGCTTGTCAATGCTTAGTTTTTTATTGTTTAGAGCTCAATTCAAATGTTTTGTTGCTTACTCTCTTGAAAATTTGTAAATGCAGCGAAAGCTTTGGAGTTATTCTTGCAAGACCTTTGTGATCGTACATATGATATAACTCTTAGGAGAGGAGCAAAGACCGTTAACTCGCTGCATTTGTAAGCAAAGCTTCCTCCCTTGCTCTCTATCTTTCTCTTTTCCTGGATAGTGAGTATGCGGTTAACTGATTAAGGAGTGAGCTTCAATGACTTTCAACTAGGGATTTTACTTCCCTGGTCCCACTATGGATGTCCATGTTTTTCACTTGAGAAAGTTGACTTTTAAGCACATTTAGTAGCATATATACATGATTACACTTAATGATATCACTAAGTCATTGCTAGAGGACATTCTTCACTAGAAAATTGTCACTCATTTTGGGTCGAAGGAAGTACCTTATAATATGAAGACATCTCTTGATAAATCAATTATGTAACTTGCTCTTGGGCGCTATCTAAATTGTTTACATAGTACTACTATGACTTTATTTACTTCAGCTATAAATATGGCTTTATGTTGGCCTTCTCTCATTTTACCTTTTCTTAACATGTACTCCCTCCGTCCCAAACTAATGGTTACTTATTTCTGTTTTGGGCGTCCCATACCAATGGTTACTTACCCAAAATGTTCAATTTTCTCTCTCCACCCACTGACAACAACTATCAACTTATTATTCCCTACCTCATTTTCTCTCTCCTACCCATCACAACACCTACTTATCCAACATATTTTCTTAATCTTCTCGCATTCAAATTTAGTAACCATTAGTTTGGGACGGAGGGAGTACTTTTTCTTTCACCTCAACAGTAAATAAATAAACATGCATGTATTTTTTTGGTTCTATTTATATCTTTCATCACTTGACACTATTTTTTTTTTTTAATGGAATTGCTGGGTTTCTGAATGCAGAAAAAATTGTGTGCAGAGCTACAACGTGTTTGATTTTCTGAGGGAAGTGGTCAGCAAGGTTCCTGACTATGGCCATTCTGAAGCTGGTACTGATGATCGTGGTGTCACAAAGAGAAGGTTTGAACTTTTCACATTGCCTAGTTCTTGTCTCCTCACAGGAAATATGCTTAATCACATTCTATCAGGAAAGTTGCAACGGATGATTTGAATGAAAGTGATGAAGAGTCGAAGAGGACAAAAGCGGTAAGCTTTCCATTACCTTAGTTACATGAAGGAAATGTTTGCTAAATTACTATTTACTGTCCTTGAATGAACGTCATTTTTAACAAACGTGCTTTCCCCCCACAGTGAGTGCCTTTTATCTAATTTAATTTGTATACTATAGATAGCTTTGCAAGCATTCATGTTCAATGTGCATTTGCAATGATGAAATCTGGACAATGAAGGCATTTATGGCCATGCGCTAGTAAAAGTTCTCAAAAGTCACTCTCTGAAAAAAAGACACTCGTTCAGGGGTAGAGGAAGTAAAAGATCAATTAACCCATACAGTTATGCCCTTCAATTTTAGAAAGCTTTGGCAAACCAGTTAAACACCCATTTCTGAAGGAGGCAAAAAGTGTAATCATTGATTTGACATCACCAAAGTATTACACTAGGGTACTAAAAGGAAGCACAAATAGTCAAACGCTTTCATAAAATCCGTGTAAAATCAAGTGGGAGCTCTTATCCGGGGACGAGGGAGTATTTTCTCCCTTGCAGTTAAAATGTTAATAGAATTATGAACCATTATTTAAGATGAGAACTCCTTACACTGATGATTTACAGTGGCGAGAAATAACCATTAGATCATTTACCTTTCTTGCTTTATATTTTTTGTTGACTTCCTTAATACATTCACGTCTAAAAGAAGCTTAAAATTTGGTTTATAAACCATTTCAAAATTGGTATGTACTTTTGCATATTGTAAATCAACATATGTACTTGCATGCATCCTGCTGGGAAGGATAATTTATGGAATATTTAACATTGTTGCTTTCTTATCAATATTGAGCACATGTTTTTTTTGAAACCAAGTCTCCGAAAGCAAAGGTGATTTTAAGAAAGTCACATGACTTTATGCAGAGTGAGCCCCATGCAAGTGGAAGTGGCAGGGGAAGAGGAAGGGGTAGAGGAAGGGGCCGAGGCCGGGGTAGAGCAGGATTGGCAGAAAGAGAGCCGCCTTCTCACAACGAGGTTGAACTGGATTCCTGCAGTCCACCTACCCATCAGAGCACCAAGCAAGTTCTTAGTCCTCGCCCTCCTGCAGATAATGGTTCAGAGGTCAAAACTGACTTCTCGAAAGGCGAAATTGCAGAAGCAGTCAATGATGATGCTAAAAATACAGGAGTTCGGAATTTCGACCTAAATGCTGGATTAGATGAGAATGCTGCTGACAAAATGGTGACGGACACAGACAAAACAGCCAATATTTCAGTCACGATCACAGCAGCAGCAGGAACATCCTCATCAGCAGAAGCTAAAGAAGTTAGAAGTGAGGAATATCCAGGGTGGTCGCTCTCAGAAATGGATAGGATGGCATTAGACCCTCTTCATCTTGCAAGCCTCAATTCAAGGTTGGATGAAGATGAAGATTATGACGAGGAAGGGTAAAAAAACATGTCAAAAATGGCGGGCTTTCTTCTTCTTCTAGGACTGACTGACTTGGTTTTGGGGTTAATGAGACCCAGAACGTAAGTAGCACATATAAATGCAAGCGCAACTATGCCTTGCTCTCCAGGATCCTCCCCCCTCCTAGTTTATGGGTCTTTATTTCTTATGTAGCTCTTTCTGTATACGTCATGTTTACTGTAACATATTTCCTAGGAGATGACAGAAATAGCCTAATTAGTATGTATGCGCACGCGCACCTCCATGTGGTTGTTGAAGGTAGTGTTTCTTTGTTATGGGCAGTGTTGCAACCCGTAGTTGTTATCTGCAGCAGAAGTGCAAGACAGTGTATCCTATTTTGGGAGTACAAATGTGAAGTACTGTTATGATACCACTTTACTACAATTTTATACTTCATTCTTGCCATCTGATGGATAAGTTAGCTTTAGATTCTGACCATCTGTCGTGAGGTCGTTTTGCAAGAATTGTTTTGCTGTGCAATTTGGTCCAAAGAAGGATGATTTCTTGCACCAAAACGCTTATACCAAAAAGATAGCCTTGAGGCAGGAACTAAATTGACACAACTTCTTAGTAAACTTCATACCGACAATCCAAAAACATAAAGTAGCATTATATTACATTGCGGATTAGCCGTATTTTGCAAGTAAGCATTTTGTCAAGTCATAGAGCTGAAATTATGATTATTACAAGAACCAGAACAGTCAAAGTTACTTCACATATGTTGGGTAGTGATTTCCACATACAGAGAGAGAGCCAAGTCCTAAATGTCATTCAGGAGTGGTCTGGTGCCATCTGGTTGAGATGGAAGGCACCATCGTCTTTCTTATGCACCTCGACCTTAAACTTCTCTTCTTTGTCTCCCCTTTGGAGCTTTAGCAGCAAATCAAATTTTGCAGATTCTTCCACAACCTGTCGGTACAATAGAAGGTTTTTATGAGTTTTTTTGCAAAATCAGACAAGCTCATGAAAATCGAACATCTTATAAAAATACCATGACCCTGATGCTGCTATTAAGCGGTCAAATGATAAAGACAAAGACGTTAAAGTCAGGGATGGTTTAAGCAATCTACCATACATGTTCAGAAAACAAGTCTAACAACGGAAAGGCTAAAATGGAGTTCAAGGGCAATGAACAAGCAAGAAAGTACAAACCACCGCAGCCAAGATTTAAGTATCTTTGCTAATCCATAAACACATCCTACAAATCACTGAATAACAGCCCAGTAGGGCTACTTCACTTTTTCCATCATAATATTATTCCAAATACTTGCTGATATTTGCAAATGGTTGGCTCACAAAACCATTTTTTTTTTTTTTTTATCAAAAAGATTCCCTCACCTTGAGATACTTTTTGAAAGCTATATCAAGAAAGATTCTATCGTGGAAATAATCCCTTGATAAAGAAATGCTAAAGCTTTGTTGTTGTTGTTGTATAGAGAAATGCTAAGCACCTAGGTTTCCCTCAATATTCCTAGCTCAGTTCAACTTCCTGCAAATCACAGAATGCACAGCTCCTAAAGTTCAACTCTCTTGAAATCACTCACATTAAAGTCCGCTCAACACAAGCTCTGCCTAGTCAAAATTGGACTTCTCTATGCATCTTCCTTATAGGGCTCTAGCACATCTTGACTCTTTCTTCGTTTAGAAAGAAGAGTTACAAGGGAATGAAAAGGGGAAAAAGAAAAAAGAACTGAAGGGGAAACAGAAAAAAGAATGTACTCCGTTTCACTTTATACTATTAGCAGAAATGTCATCCCAGTTAGCAAAAGTTAGGAACGGTAGAAGTGCATTGGTCAGTTACGAACCTCTGCTTTTGCATGAATGATCTCTCGCAGCTCGTAAGGGAACAATGAATTGGACCTCTGCTGTATGGTTTTGAGAGCATGATTAGCAGCATCTTGGACCTCAGGATCATGCACCGGCACTGATTTCCACCCTGGAGCATGGTCGCCTGGTAGGTACACCAATATTAAATCAATAGGGGTAAATTTTATGCACATGCATATATACATGCACATACATATGTATATATGGATGTATCCATGTGCATGTGTACATGCGTATGTGGGTACGCATAAGATGTATCATAAAGCAGTTAGTAACAATGCTTTACGTAACTAGGTGAAGTTGTATAACTTAATGATAAAGATTTAAGAGGGTCTACGCAACACAAACAGCATGTTAGTTTTTTTATATTGAACTGGAACCAACAATATGAAAACAAGATAGGTTAAGTTCAAGGAAAGTCAAATCATCACACACAAACTCAACTGCCGGACTAACACATGAAGCAGCATTTCACATTATGTACTTCTTAAATAACAAACGTGAGGTAGTTACTTGCTCTGACAATAAAATAAATTCATTCTGAATAAGATGATCAGGGGCGGACCCAGCTCCAAAATCAAGGGGGTTCACAAAATACATTAGACAAAAATTATATACAAATTTGTTGGGTATGCTTATCACTTAACCCTCCTACATTTGTTAGAATTGATTGATACCATCATATATGAGTATTTTTATGGACTTTAGGACCTCATGTAAAGAAGTTTATAACTTCAATTTTTAGCCAAGTCCTTTTTATAGTATAGACTTAGATTATAGGACTTGAAGCTATGAAGGATCGAAGATTTCCTAAGCAGGATTCATTTCACTGCGCAGGATGTTCTCTGCGCAGGTCGCCACTGCGCATAGATATCTTGCGCAGCTTTTGACCCTGCTCAGTTTTCAAGGTCTTATTCCCTAAACTCTGAAGAGATCTTTTAGTGACCAAGCATGGTGCGCATGCTGCCCATGCGCAGCATCCATGCGCACCGGCAATGCGCATGCCTTTGTGCGCGGACACTCAATCTTGGTCAAATTCCTCATCTCCTGATCTCATATTCTAGAAGCTTGGAAAGCGACATGACAAGCTACGCTTTTTGGATTGAGTCAGAGTGCTGAGGTGTGCACAAACGACAAAATAAGCACACTCAGCAAAACCATTGGTGGAGACACGCTTCAAAGAAATATTTCAAGTGAAGACAGCTGTCAACCTTCTAGAAGAAGATTTGAATTTGGTCTTCATGCTTAGTCTTCAACGGGTACAAAGGACACCTGGGCACCAATCACATTGTGCCAGCTCATTGTCCTTGCTCTGTCTCCAACGGCTATAAAGGACACCTGCGCGCCAATCATATTGTGCCAGCACATCGTCCTTGCTCAGAGCTCCAACGGCTAGTTTTCTTGAAGCTCAGCTATAAATAGCCTGCTCATTCCCATTTCCAAGTTTCTTAAGCTTGCATGCTTCAAGAGCTCGAGTTTCATGCTTCATTGAGAGACCTTGAAGATCTGAAGACTGCTGCTCAAAATTTCCAGATTCCTTAGAACAGCCTTCAAGATCTTCAAACTCCTGCTCAAATCAAAAAGCCCTATATCACCAGAATTCTTGGTGCTCTTCATCTTTCATATTCATAGAGCCCAGAATTTCTGACACACACACACCTCTTGAAGCTTTGATCATTTTGATCTAACTTCTTGAGATACACCGGTTTAGTCTAGGATTTGTTCTTCATAGATAATAGATCTTGAGTTAGTATTGAGCTCAAATGTTGTAATTTGTAATACTCTCTCATATTATAAGATCTCCATTAGAAATCCAAGACTAACCATCTTGGTAGAGGATGTAGATCTTTCATCGATCGAACCTCTCCAAATTGCGTGTTCGTTATATTTACTGCATATTTCCTGCTTAACTATTTATGAACTGCCTTGTTTGATCTTTCTGATTGCTACACTTTGATGTTGTAATTGTTATTGCTCATTTGCCTTAGAACCATTTTGCGCCACTCTTTAGCCTCAAACTTAGCGCGTGCGTTTCTATCTCTGCGCAGTATACCCTGCGCAGAGCTGCTTTAAATTTCCGCTGTGCATTTCACACTCTTGCTGCGCGCTATACTTAGCCAAAATAAGAGTTGTGCGCATTTGCCATTGAATTGCAAAAGGGTTTGAAAAGAATTTTAAAACGCTATTCACCCCCCCCCCCTCTAGCGATTTTTCACACCCTTGTTGCCCCTTAGGGACCAACAAGTGGTATCAGAGCGAACACCTTCATAAAACTTGTTTTGTTTTTCAAGCTTAACAGCTTGGGTGCCGATTCAAGATGGCTTCAAAATCTTGGGCAATGGCTAACTTTTCACATGTTCCTGCGCCTGCTCAAACCTCAGATCAAATTCAGACACACTGAAGACAACGATGCTGACTCTGAGGATGGACTGCTCTGCTTAGTGGCAAATGCTGACAACGATTCAGAAGCTGTTTTTGAAATGAAACCTGAGCATGCGCAAAGGACAATCAAAGAAAGGTCCCTTCACTCTAGTGGAAATGGGACACCTTCACCAAGCAGACAGAATGGCAAGTACCTATTTGCCAGAGCTAACCTGACAAAGCTGCGTCATCACCAACTCCGCAGCCGCGCAAGGAATCTCTTAAAGTGCCTGCTGATCTTAAATGATAACTCTGCTGTAGAGCGCAAGTCAATGTTTCAACAAGCAGAAAAGATCTACTTCACTGTGCACTCTCAAGCTCAGTTGGTATCAACAGTGGATTCTAGACACGACTGGAGATGTCAACACTCTTAAAGTTGTGCATAAAGGAAGAGATCACTCAGTAACATATGGTGACAACAATAAAGGCCACATAATTGGATTTGGACTAATCATAAAAGACAGTCTCAAGCACAACCTGCTCTCCATATCACAATTATGCGATAAAAGTCTGGAATGCCATTTCACTTCAACGCACTGTTATATCAAGAATGGCGTTTCTGGACTAACTTTGCTCACAAGGACTCGTAAGACCAATTTTTATACTATTGATCTCACCGCTATAATTTCTATTACTAATCCTTGTTTTGTAGAAAAGAACATAAGTGAATGCAGCTAGCAATGGTATAAGCACCATGCCAGCTTAGTAAGCAGCCTGAGCGTCTTCCTCCAGCAAGATTGCTCCAATGTCAAAACGCTTACAACCGCTTCACCTCATGTGTTTGGACCGCTCACTATCGCGAGCATTGGATCAACTTGTGGTATCTCAATGATATCCTGGCTGCTCTCCTTCGAAATCTCTAAACACAGAAGACATCATTAGAGTTCGATACTTCAACAGAACAAAATTTATGAACAACGATGTCGCTCAATATTGTGAGAACCAACAAGAACCCACAAATGGTATTCTTCACAATTTCTCTGCTGCTGGAATTCCCCAACAAAATGGCGTTGTGGAAAGAATCACTCGTTGATTGAGGATGGATAGACAATGATAGTAGAAGCAATACTTCTAATGTATTTCTGGGAAGAAGCTGTCAACGGTGCATGCTTTACTCAGAATAAGATCCCTCATCAACAAAGCCTACATCAATACTCCATACGATCTATGGAGAGAAAGAGCGCCCAACATTGCTTTCTTTAAGCTCTTTGGCTGCAAACGTTATATCCTCTTCAACGGCAGAGCACAGAGGTAAATTCGACGCCAAAGCATATGAAGGTATTCTCGTTGGGTATGCTAAACATTCTAAAGCTTTTCGTGTTTTCAATAGATCTACATTAATGATAGTTGAATCTGTACATGTTACTTTTGATGAACATTCTCTCCTTGAGCCACATTTGGCTCCAAATGATTCTGATGATTCTGCTGAGAATATTGAGACAGGTACGCAGCCTCAAACTGCACCTGCGCAGAATGATAATCAAGTTGATCAAAACCAGAATCAAGCAAGTCCATCCCATGCGCCAACTCCGGATGCTGCGCCAGAAGTGACGACTCCTGATGCGCAAACACCTCCTCCTGCGCATGACATTTCTCCACTTCAGCAAATCACCTTTGATGATCGTGATGCTGAAGCAAATGAAATACCCATTGATCTTCGTGTTCCTATCACCTAAATGTAGGGGTTCGCACATCGAGAGCATCAAACTTTGCGGTGTAGCATTCGTTTATCTCTCATGTCGGATCAAAGAAGATTGATAGAGTGCTCCATGTTTTAAGATGGATCGATGCTATGCAAGAAGTGCAAGAAAAGCTCATCCAATATTTAGCGCTTCAATGGGTGTTCGGAAACAAGATGGATGAGATTGGAAGCATCACAGAATCAAAGCAAGAAAGCCTTGTATGGACTTAAGCAAGCTCCAAGAGCATGGTACGATACTCTATCAAAATTCTTACTAGAGAAAAGCTTCAAGCGCGGTAAAATCGAGCAAATGAAAAGCAAACTTGAGACGAGCATGATGGGAGAAATCACCTTCTTCCTCGGGCTTCAAATCAAGCAATCGAATGATGGCATCTTCATCACATCAAGCAAAGTACACAAGGGACTTGATCAAGATGTCTGGGCATGCTAAAGCATACGACACTCCAATGGCCACCAGCAACAAATTTAACATACTTAAAAGGTAAGTTGATCAGACTATATCGAGGTATGATTGACTCTCCTTTATCTTCTGCTAGTTGGACAAGATATTATGTTAACTGGATCTGTGCGTACTATCATGCTAATTCTTCAGAAGCGCACATAACTGCTATAAAATGTATTAGATATATTTTTGGCTCTGTTAACCTTGGACTTTGGTACACCAAAGATTCGAACTTTAAACTTGTAGGTTATTCAGATGCGGACTATGCAGCGTGCACCATTGACAGGAAGAACACAAGTGGAACATGTCATTTCTTTGAAAATCAACTTGTAGCATGGGCAAGCAAGAAACAAGCTGCTGTGTCCATCTCCACTACTGAAGCAGAATATATTGCTGCTGGAAGCTGCTGCTGCCAAATCTTATGGATGAAGCAACAACCTGTGGACTATGGGACTCATGAAGAGAATTGTCAGACTCTCTGCGATGATATGTCCACCATAGCAGTTTCCAATCCTGCCAAGCACTAATACCAAACTCATCAACATCTAATACCATCTCCTCAAGAATTAACAAGTGGTCTCTTGAAAGGAGAAATGGGTAAGCTTAATCTTAGTTAACTTGTCCATATAATTTATTGATACTAATGAATTTGCTTGAAAAGTGTACAAAATAGGTTAAGTTTCATGCGCCCTGCGCAACACTTGCGAAACAAATGTCTGCGCATGAAACAACAGTTCTGAGATTTATAGAATCTCTGCGCCATCAATGCGCTGCGCATAACTATCCATGCGCAAATCATCGTGGATCGCAGGTAAGTGTTCTATTCATTAGATTTTGCACATAGGTCCTTGACTGAAAAGTCAACGCTGAGTCACAAGGGTACTTGTGTAATTCAAATTTTCCCGCGCCTTTATTTTTTTGAATTTTGGGAAATTACCTTTTTACCCCTGCGCATGTCCCATTGTCATTTAATGCAAACTGCGATTAATGACAGCGCACCTTGCGAATGTCTGCTCACCATTTAATGAGGAAGGTGATGCAACAGTCGTCAGCCTCTCTTCGCTGACACACGCGCGCGCAAAGACTGCGCACGCGCGTCCCCCATTCGGCCACGTCACCCTGCTAACATGCGCTCGTCCTTTCACTGACTCAGCATTTATGAGGAAGTTGACTTGACAGTGACCGGCTTAGGACTTCACACTCACACGCGCGCATAGGCTTGCACGCGCGTTCCCTATAGTGACACGTGGCATTGCTATCCCGCGCCACTGCACTTTTTCTCAAATTTTCCCCCGCTATCGTGCGCCTAACCTCTCTATCCTCATTCCCTACTTAAATCCTTTCTCTCTCTACTTCTCTCTACTCTAATTCTCCCTCTCTCTCTCTAACCTCTGTTCTAAACCTTCTTTTTCCATCTCCTATTCTCTATCTACAATCTAAATTTTTTTTCTCAAATCATTCCAATGGCGCCTAAGAAAACCAAAACTCATCAACCCGAAATCATCATCTCCGACTCTTCTTCTCACTCCAATCCTGGGAACTCTCAGAAAGAAGAAGAAGAACTAGAACAATAATCAAGGCATTCCACCGTCAATGACATGGTATGTTTCACTACAACTCCCTTTTTCGATTTCTCTCTTGTTTGTTGATCATTTTTTGAAATCGATTGTTGTGTTGTGTTCGTTTTTCCCTGATCTACTCTTTCATGTACTTTATTTCATGATCAATGGTCGTCACATGTGTTCTTCGTCAATTTCTGAGCTCCGTAACTTCCATGGCAGACGAACTGTTTTTCTTGATTTCTGGGTTTGTTTTAATGTTGTTGACAATACTGTGTACATGGTTGACTTCGTCCTGTTCATGCGATCATTTCGATGTATTGGATTTGGACAACTTTTGATTTTTTTGTTCTTGATGCACTTCATGTTCATGAACTGTTCATTTCATGTTCTTGAACATTCTTTCTTTTTTATTTTATTTTATTTGAACCATTGATATGTCCGTAAGTATTTGTGTTCTGCGCATAGTTTTCTGCGCATATAGTTTTATCTAATTTTCTGCGCACACTTCTTTACAAGTATTTATTCTCTATGCGCATGATCCCTTTCTGCGTATGCATTCTTTTTATGCGCATCCATTTCGTTTTCTCTGCGCATAATTATTTTTTTGGCTTATCATGGAACTTGTGCCAAGGTATATCTGCATTATTTGCACATGCGCACAGCTCCATGTGCAATAGGTTGTCTAATTCTATTCATTGTTTTACGCAGGGACACATTTACTTCATACCTGGTTGGGAACTAATTCAGGCATATCTTTCTCTAGACGCAGTTGGACGTCGTCTGCTTCACCATCTCAGTTCCTCTGGCATTCTTCCGTTATTCTCTCTTAATCAACCCTTCATAGTGCCTGCGCTAGTTGATGAATTCTTCAAGACAGCTAAAGTTGTCCCGGCACAACTTGAAGGAAAGCCAACGGAAATGATCATGGCCACTGTACAGCGCAGTGATGTAATGGTTCATCCTAACCACATTCGCAGCCTCCTAAACTTCAACGTTGATAATACTTCAGTCAACTATGATGAGGTTCATCAAAATGCACTTGCACAGAAGCTCATTGGCATTCCTTCTCTAAACAAGAAGTGGCCAATGCATAACAGAAAGGAATTTGGTGAGGTGATGTATCACCTGTGCACCATCATTGGAGATTCTCTCCACTGCAAGAATGGGAATAATGGGCATTTCATCTCAAAGCAGTGGGAATACTGCGCAGCCATCTTCACCGAAGTTCAACTCGACTGGCCGCAGATAATCTTCAATGAGATTGTGAAGGGAATGACCAGCTATGACAAGAAGCTGAATGCAGGAAAGACTAAATACCGAACTCACTGCAGATTGCTAACTAAACTCTTATTGACTTATGGCAAACTGGCCACCTATGTTGAAGAACAGTCAATCAAGAAGCAGTCTTGTGATGCAAAGTACTACTCCAGAGTGCATCTCCAGAATTTGCGCAGTGAGATAGGTAACGCTGAATACTATGAAATCTGGCTGTCTGATTCCGCTCCCAACAAAGAACCTTGGATAGGCCCAATTCCTGTGGCCAAGTCCAAAAAGAATGCAGGTAAATCTCTACCTGATGCTGCGCAAGAAGCCTCAGAAGATGCGCATAAACGCAAGGGAAAGGGCATTGCTACGACCAGTGGCAAAAGGATCAAGGACATTCCTTTGGTTCAATCCACCAAAGGGATTTCATTCAAAGAGGCAGATCCTACCAGCAAACCAGCTCTTGCTCCCTCAAAGCCAACCACAATGAAGCGCAAGGCTGATTTTCGTGGTGACTCAGATGATGCTGCAGTTCAGGGGGAGCAAAGACACGAAGCTACTCAAGAAGCTGTCCCTAGTGCTGATATCGCACATGTTTCCTCTCGTCTAAAGCAGAAGGTGCGCAGCAGCGCAACAGGATTGAAGAAGCGCCGTACTCAAACCTCTGACAGCAGTGATCTTTCTCCAGTTAAACCTTCATCTACAGCTCCAGAGATTCCTACTTCCTCTTCGGATGAGCTGCGTCAGATCGTGCAAGCCTTGCAGTCTGTTCAAGCGAATCAAGTCGCTACGCAGTTGCAGCTGAATCAACTCCTTACTGCTCAAACTGCTTTGGTGTACCGCCTAGATATGCAGCGTTTGGAGATTGATACCATTAAGGGGGAGAAAGCGAAGGAGGAAGCAAAGGCAAGTGCAAAGGAGGCAAAGGAGAGCACGGAGAGTGCTAAGAGTGCAAAGGCAAGTTCATCTCAGCCTGCGCAAGAAAAGGCGCAAGAACGTTCCTATAACTTTGGATCAACTTATCCTGGACTCCCTAAGAACCATCAACGCCCAGCTCGAAAATGCCAGCGCACTACTCAATAATGTGTGCACCTTTGGAGCGATTGATGGTGGATTCAGGGATATACTGAAAAAGCTAAAGAAAACCCTCGCAGATGGGTTACGTAAAGGATTTGATGATCTTCAAGCTCAGATGGAAAGGATTGGACAAGGAAGCTCTGCGCATGGAAGTGAGATTAATATTGAAGAAGTGCGTAAATGCATTACTAAATCCATGACAGATTTTTCTTCTGCGTTCAACGCCAAGATGGACTACGCAATGCTAGATATTCAAGCCAGCGTCAACACTCTGCGCCTTCATACCGACACAAGACTGGAAGCTACGCAGAATGCCATCCAAGCGGACTGCCGAGCAAAGTTCAGAGAGCTGGTTGATGACAATGCCGATATGCGCAGAGGCATGAACACTTACGTTGGTAAAGCTGTTGAGTTCCAGAACAAATTTCAAGATTTAAAGGTGGAACTCATGAACAAGTTCAACAGCCTCCAGAATGAGCTGCGCGAAGCCCTGCACCGGATCAGCATAGACTAGGCTTCCTTTGTAAGTATTTTGCTACTTTTTGAGATCTTTTTGTTCTTGTTGCGCATAGTATGTTTTATGCGCTTTTATTTCGTGCGCGTTTGTTTTTGTGCGCACTCTTTTGTTTTTCCTCTTTAAAGTTTGTACTCTGTAACAGTCAATCCTTCAAGTTTTAATGAGAAGAATGCATCATTATGCTTTCACAAAACCTTGTTCAATTCAAACCATTCGTTTGTAGAACATTGAATGCATTATTACTTAAACTCATGCGCATAATTTTTACTGCTCATGTTTTCTACGCATGATGTTTAAACATTCAGTTTAAACGCATATTTAAAACTACATCTCACATTATTTGTATGCACTGGATGATATTTCTATCTTGTAAGCTTTAATCTTTTAGATAGAATAGAAATCTATAGCACTGGCTAGTGTGTGCATTGACTTGAGGCATGAGTTACCATTCACATTTTTATGGACATGTTATTATCAAGTACAATGAATTGCCTTTGCTATAGTAGGTAATGGCATCAATCATTTATGAGGAGATTGTTGGGTATGCTTATCACTTAACCCTCCTACATTTGTTAGAATTGATTGATACCATCACCTATGAGTATTTTTATGGACTTTAGGACCTCATGTAAAGAAGTTTATAACTTCAATTTTTAGCCAAGTCCTTTTTATAGTATAGGCTTAGATTATAGGACTTGAAGCTATGAAGGATCGAAGATTTCCTAAGCAGGATTCATTTCACTGCGCAGGATGTTCTCTGCGCAGGTCGCCACTGCGCATAGATATCTTGCGCAGCTTTTGACCCTGCTCAGTTTTCAAGGTCTTATTCCCTAAACTCTGAAGAGATCTTTTAGTGACCAAGCATGGTGCCCATGCTGCCCATGCGCAGCATCCATGTGCACCGGCAATGCGCATGCCTTTGTGCGCGGACACTCATCTTGGTCAAATTCCTCATCTCCTGATCTCATATTCTAGAAGCTTGGAAAGCGACATGACAAGCTACGCTTTTTGGATTGAGTCAGAGTGCTGAGGTGTGCACAAACGACAAAATAAGCACACTCAACAAAACCATTGGTGGAGACACGCTTCAAAGAAATATTTCAAGTGAAGACAGCTGTCAACCTTCTAGAAGAAGATTTGAATTTGGTCTTCATGCTTAGTCTTCAACGGGTACAAAGGACACCTGCGCACCAATCACATTGTGCCAGCTCATTGTCCTTGCTCTGTCTCCAACGGCTATAAAGGACACCTGCGCGCCAATCATATTGTGCCAGCACATCGTCCTTGCTCAGAGCTCCAACGGCTAGTTTTCTTGAAGCTCAGCTATAAATAGCCTGCTCATTCCCATTTCCAAGTTTCTTAAGCTTGCATGCTTCAAGAGCTCGAGTTTCATGCTTCATTGAGAGATCTTGAAGATCTGAAGACTGCTGCTCAAAATTTCCAGATTCCTTAGAACAGCCTTCAAGATCTTCAAACCTTCAAACTCCTGCTCAAATAAAAAAGCCCTATATCACCAGAATTCTTGGTGCTCTTCATCTTTCATATTCATAGAGCCCAGAATTTCTGACACACACACACCTCTTGAAGCTTTGATCATTTTGATCTAACTTCTTGAGATACACCAGTTTAGTCTAGGATTTGTTCTTCATAGATAATAGATCTTGAGTTAGGATTGAGCTCAAATGTTGTAATTTGTAATACTCTCTCATATTATAAGATCTCCATTAGAAATCCAAGACTAACCATCTTGGTAGAGGATGTAGATCTTTCATCGATCGAACCTCTCCAAATTGCGTGTTCGTTATATTTACTGCATATTTCCTGCTTAACTATTTATGAACTGCCTTGTTTGATCTTTCTGATTGCTACACTTTGATGTTGTAATTGTTATTGCTCATTTGCCTTGGAACCATTTTGCGCCACTCTTTAGCCTCAAACTTAGCGCGTGCGTTTCTATCTCTGCGCAGTATACCCTGCGCAGAGCTGCTTTAAATTTCCGCTGTGCATTTCACACTCTTGCTACGCGCTATACTTAGCCAAAATAAGAGTTGTGCGCATTTGCCATTGAATTGCAAAAGGGTTTGAAAAGAATTTTAAAACGCTATTCACCCCCCCCCCCCCCTCTAGCGATTTTTCACACCCTTGTTGCCCCTTAGGGACCAACAAAATTTCTCTCTTTTATGTTCTTTTCTTTTGTTTTGGAAGGGGGTGGGCTTAAACTAGCAAAGGGGGGTTCACTTAGTACTAAAAAAAATAAAAAATATTTTTTTTTAACTGTCAACATAAAATTAGGGGGGTTCACTTCCCACCCCTTGGACCTTCTTGGGTCCGCCCCTGAAGATGTCGCAAATATGCAAATGAGCACAGTCTCACAGATAAAATGATTGCCAAAGATCATCCAAAATTTTGCATGGGAAGTGAAATTAACGCTACGTATGATTCAAAAAGTGGTCAACATATTCAGGTTCAGATGAAGAGGCAAACACAGAGAGCACATATCCGCTTTTGTAGTCTATAATACATAAGCATGGCATGGTTTATTATTCTGATAACAAAATTACTTCTTATGACAACCAAAATTACATGGACTCTTAAATATTCTCCAGAACTTTCGAAAGTGAAGTCTCATACAGAACATGAGTGCCATAAACTCAAGTGTGCACATACTCCTTCCGTGTTCACTACCAGTTTATGATTTTGACATGGATAAAATACCCATATCAAGTTCAAGGCATAAAATCTATAAAGCAGCAATCGAATAGAGGAACACATGGACAGCAAGTATGATGCAGGTAACTGGGTTCTAAATCACGAAATGGCTCGAAATTTGCACAACAACCGGACGAGCCTCAGAAATTTAATTTTTTCTGTTTCATTTTTGGGCACTTTTTTCCTCCCAGAAAACTAAGTTCTCTTCGCTTGCTCTTGAGCGGCTTCTTAGTTCAGTCATTTCACACGCGATTTGGTATCAAGGTATGCTTCCTTTTTAAAGCCTTAGCTCGCTTTGTCACATGCCGATCTTCCAAGGCAGTGGTGGAGCCAAAAAATTTTGTCAGGGGGAAAACCACAAAATAATTTTCATTGAGTAAAATGGGGCAAAAAATCTAGAACATTTTTTTTTTCACACAGACGGGGGGCAGTTTTAATAGACTGCACTAAACTCCCTAAATTCTTAAAATATTTGAACTAGTAAAAAGATTTTTTTTAAAATTATATGGAGGCAATCGGCCCAGGCTCTCTTAAGATCCGCCAATACTCCCAGGTAATAAGTAACCATCATCCTACAAGGTATCTGATCACAGTTTTTTTCACTAAGCCAAGTTGGATCAGTCTCCCTTAGTGCGGAGGTTAAAGTATCTCACACCAATCATACAAAACTATCATCAATTCCCCATTGTCCGAAGTATGAGATGTGAACAACCGACAAACATCATTTTGAAGGAAACTACGTCATCCACTTTCTAATTTACAAAGAGAAGATATAAACAAATCCATGCATGATATTATTTATGCAAATGGCATGTATGAAGTTTTTCAACTCAATCTGAAGGTTCGACACTTCTACAGATCAACAAGAATCAAATAGAAAGGACATGAAGGAATTAACAGCTACCTTCCAGAACACCAAGATCAGAAGGGGTACATGTGGGTGCATCGCCAGTATGCTTGAACTCCTGCAACTCCTTGAAATTCAACCACGGCTTCACCCAGACTTTGGCCTCGTAAATTTTCTTTTCTCCTCCATCAATAGCCTCCAAAGTGAGGTGGTGTAAAGTACCCGCAACAACCTGTTCTTTTGCCTTCACCACCCTTCCAAACTCAAGCAAAGCGTTCTTCGAAAACATTCAATATAAATAATCAGAGACAGTTAAATCATAAAAAAGGCAAAGCAAAATCAACTGTGGAGAATGTTTATGAGTAGAAGCTCTCATTAAACCGGGCTTAGATGATCCCAAAATTATTAAAAGAAAAAATAAATGTGATGCTAAGCAACAAAAATGCAGAATTCTGATACAAAATGGACCTAGATTTGGCCATTGTACTTGGTCATTCATAATTTACTCCCTCCCGTCCATAATAAAGTTGCCACTTAGCCATTTCGGGTGTTCCGTTAAAAAGTCCCATTTCTCAAAATAGAAAGTTTATAATACTCCCTCCGCCTCAAAATGATCTTCATACTTTTTTCACTGTTACAACGAAGGATCTTTGAGCAATAATTACAGGTTGACTCAATTGTACTAATGAAAATCTAAAACTTGTTATTGACACATCATCAACAACACTATCAATAACAAGTTTTAGGATTTTCATTAGGATAATTACATCAACTTAAAGTAATTGCTCAAAGTTCCTTCGTAGTAACATTGAAAAAATTGTGAGGATTTTTTTGGGAAGGAGGGAGTACTTTTTTATTAATGAGATTCACTTGTCATACTCACAACAACCATTCAATTACTATTACCTACCCCAATTTCTCTCTCATACCTCACTTTTCATACTCACAACCCCTGCTCTTCTACCAGTATTATACTACCTCCATCCCAAAGTAAGAGTCCTACTTTGGTTATGCACGCTTATTAAAGAAACACAAGAAAAGGGATAAAAGATAAAGATTGCAAGTGGATTGGGAATATAATTGTCCAAAACACTATTCATAATGTAAGTGAGTAATAAGTAAGTTAGTTAGTGTTGGGTTTTTTGTAATTATACACGCATTACAAGGGTAAAGATTCATCCCTTGCCATTTTAGGAATGAGACTCTTACTCTGGGGCAGACCAATAAGAAAAGTAAGACTCTTACAAGATTATATATGAATCGTTGTTACCAAATTGTTCAAAAAGTTGAGATTTTCAGTGTCCCTTAAAATGAAATTTGGACACTCATTTAGGGACAGAGGGAGTAGTACATTTTTACGAAAGTTGTTGATATAATAACTAGTAAGGTAATTATACTTTCTTATTCATTTTTAGATATCTCATTCCTTCAAAAGAAATTATTTTAAATTTAATATATTAGTATGCGATTTCAATATTTAATTTTATTTGTTATTCATGTAATATTTTGAAAACAACTTTAAAAACCTTTTTATTTAATATATTAATAATTATTTTAATTTTCATCCTTATTAAGTTTGGAATTTTCATTATGCCCCTTCAAAGAAATTTCAACTTCAAACTACCCAATTCTGCTAGTCACATGCCAAACACATGCTACATAACTGACTTTTCTAACGAAAACCGTCAAAAAAACCTTAACTGGCGAGTATTTTTAACATCAAGGTCTGATCTGACGAAAAGAAAAACTTCAGGGTTCGTTTGGAAGGGTGGTATATCACTTTAGACTTTAGGGTCTCAATTGTCATTAACCCATTAAATAAACAATCAATGACTTAATTGAAGGACGGGAAAAAAACATAATGTAGGAACCAAAGTTAACATCGCTTTAAAAAAAAAAAACACAAAATCTTGGGAAAAACCTGTTTTACACTAACTTAGTGTAAAACGTGTTTTTAAGGCGGTGACAAACTTGTAAATATTAGCTTGCGCAAAAAGCGGAGAACGCTGGGAGTAGGCGCGGTGGCATTGATGTAAATAATTGGAACATATGAAATCTCACCAGGCACTTTTCGAAATTGTAGGAGGCATTTTTCAATATTACAGCAGGCATATTTTAACACTAGTGCAGGCACATGTTTGACATGCCTGCTGGGTTTTTTTTTTTTTTTTTTTTGTTTCAAGTGCCAAAAAAAATGCCTTCTCTAAGATAAAAAAGTGTCTGCTTGAGTTTTAAAACATGCCTGCTTTTTTTTTTTTCAAGTGCAAAAAAAATGCCTTCTCCAAAGTAAAAAAGTGCCTGCTTGATTTTTAAAACATGCCAAAAAAAGTGTCTTCTCTAATGTAAAAAGGTGTCTGCGGTGAAAGTCCCAAAAAAAGTGCATGCTGTAAAAATATTGGAAAGTGCCTCCTATAGTATTGAAAAGTGCCTGCCCAAGAACCCTTCTATGTGGAAAACACGTTTTACACTAACACGAGTGTAAAACGCGTTTTCACAAGAACGACTCAAAAAAAAAAAACATACCCAGTTTGCTTAATGATCAAGCACAGAACAGAACAATCCCATAACAATAAAATCAACCACTGATTCAAACAAACCCCAATTACAATTTCGATTTCACCCTAAATTAGAACAAAGAAAGAACGAATTTCAAAGAGAGAAAAAAGCTAAACAAATGAAAGTGACAGACACAGTACCTCTTTCTTGTTGTGCTCATCGACGGCGAATCGAGCAATAGCGTCAATCTCGAGACTGTTGTGAGAGTCGGGTGAATCACGAATGCCGCCAACAGTTGCCATGGATGATGATGGATTCGTCGAGTTCAAATCTTGATCGGTGCAAAACTGTTGATTTTGATTCGACACTACGGAGTGGACAAGGAGGATCAGTAAAGCAAGGAAGAGACTAAGGTAAGATTGCATTCTTTTGGAACTAATAAGATTAATTTCTTGTATTTTTTTGGTGCCTTGAAAATGCTTTAGACGCGTGTGTAGCTTTTAACTGTCGACGCAGGATCCCTCCCTTTCCTTATTTTTGCTTAGCGAATAAGACTTGGAAAGGAAAGGGACCAAAATAATCCATCCATTTTTTATTTATTTCAAACCAATTGCAATAGTTTAGAAACCCCTACGGAGTCTATTATTACAGATCTACGACCATGTATATTATAAATTCATATAGAATCTATTACAGTGAAATGATACTTACTTCTACTTTGCTCGCCCATAGACGTCCCGCACTATCTAGTAGTCTTCTGTCCCGCGCTATCTGGTAGTCTTCTGCCATAGAGCCATCTGAGTGATCTCTTGTAGTTGCACAACATATCCTATGAAGCCTCTTAAACAAAAGGGAAAAGGGGAGGGGATTTGAACTTGGGACATCCCAGAGGGAGGCCCAAGCCCTATGCCACCAGAGACAAGTCTTCATTTTAAATAAGATTAGTTCATTTGCCATTTTTCTCAATTTTTTTTTCTTCAGTTTCTACGATTTAAGATTTGAAGTGCATTTTTTAATTTTTTATTAATGTCAATCTAGTGATCACAATAAAATTATAATAATTGTTATTTGTAAATCACTTAATGATTTATCAATTACAGTGTTTATAACTTTACTAGAATAATTAAATTGATATCAATGTTTGGTCAAATTTTATTTGTATTGACCATATAAAATTAAATTGAGACAAAAGTAGTACTCCCTCCTTCTCGGACTATGGTTTCTAGTTTGACTTTACACAAAGATTAAGAAAAAGTAAATGTTGTGAGTATGAAATGTAAAGTAGAAGAAAGTAGGAGAGAGAAAGTGGGTAGATAGTTTTTGTTGTGAAAAATGACAAGTGAGTCTTATTATCCATTTTAAGTAATAAAACAACTGAAAACCTTAGTGAGGGACAAACCAAAAAGATTAAAAAGAAAGTAACAACTTTAGTATACTAATTAGACGAGACGAAGGGAGTAATTTTATTTTTTTTCAAGTCTATTGATGCTTTTAGCAACTCCCCGTTCTTCAAAATTTACTCTTAATCTTCTGGAATAGTCTAAATTTACCCCTAAAAATAAAATAAAATGGGCATTCAATGGAAATATAACTTCAAGAGCAGTCTAAATGTACTCCTACTAAAATTATGCTCCCTCCGTCTCAAAATGATCTTCATACTTTTTTGACTGTTACTACGAAGGAAGTCTGAGCAATAATTTTTAGTTTATTTAATTATCCTAATGAAAATCTAAAACTTGCTATTGATAGACCATCATCAATACTATCAATAACAACTTTTAGATTTTCATAAAGATAATTATATCAACCTAAAATTATTGCTCAAAGTTCCCTCATAATAATGACAAAAAAAGTGTGAAGATCATTTTGGGACGGATGGAGTATTATTGAATACTGTTATTTTGGGATAGAGATAGAAGTATTCGTTAATTCTCTTTGTTGACAAATTATCCCAATAAACAATAAAATAGATGTTTATAATTATATCAATAGAAGGCCCAAGTTTGTTTACATCTCACATCACAACAACAACTCAAATTTGGATTAAAGGCATGGCCCATAATGTGAACTGGACAGCCCAATAACAAACCCAGAAAAAAAAACATACAGTTGCAGCAGTCCAATTTTACATGTCCACAGCAACACGTTTATACAATACAGCTGGCAACCTGGGAGTAGGCACAGCCTGAACTGGAGTTCTCATATAAGTAACCAGGCCTGGATTCTCCGTCATATCAATCTCCTCTGGGTTCAGCCCATTAGCTGGGGCCCAAGTAAAATGGTGCAAAAGATGGCCCAACATAGATGTCACAAGATTAATTCCCAATTGTGCCCCTGGACAAACTCTTCTCCCAGCTCCAAATGGCAATAACCTATAATCATGCCCTTTCATGTCCACATCCTCCTCCAAGTACCGCTCGGGTCGGAACTCTAATGGGTTCTTCCACACTGCTGGGTCCCGAGCTATGGCCCACACGTTCACGTGCACGTTCGAGCCCTTTGGGATGTCGTACCCACCGACCTTGACGTGGGCATTGGACCGGTGAGGCAACATGAGTGGGGTGGGTGGGTGTAACCTTAGGGCTTCCTTTGCTATGGATTGAAGGTAGGGGAGGTTTGAGAAGTCGGGTTCGGTTAGGACTCGCTCGTATCCGACTACTCGGTCTAGCTCCTCTTGGGCCTTTTGTTGGACCCTCGGGTTCTTGATGAGCTCGGCCATGGCCCATTCGACTGAGATCGCAGTTGTGTCCATTCCTGCTGTGATCATGTCCTGGTCAAGTATCATAATTCACAAGTCAGTGTATCTGTATGTATAGTGGCGGATCCATGACAATTTGTCAATGGGTGAACAAATTACTCTGTAATCTTTAAAATGTAGATTGTGGAGAAAAGAAACGCGTATTGTGGTACTTGAACACACAACCTGAAGAATAAAACCTAGGCACACTTAATTATTCAACGGGTGCACTAGCACCCAATCCTATGGTTGTAGACCCACCCCTATATATTCCGTGGGTGCACGAGCACCCATACCTATAGTTGTATATCCGCCCTAGTGTATGTGTGTGCTTATATATCACAATTCGCATACTAATGATCTAGACTCGTTAAGATGTGAAATGATAGTAAATTATCGATCCGCAAAAAAAGAGTGAAAATGTGCATACCCAGAGTAGGCCAATGATGGTATCTTCACTGAGGTCATACTGCTGTTGAAGAGTGAGCAACGCATCAACGAAATGTTGCTTGGCCCCACCGCTCTTCTGACGAGCTAGAGTATGTTCTTCCATGATAGAGCGGGTGAGCTTGTCACGACGGGCCCCATGCTTTGCGAACGCCTCTTCCTCAAGGGGGAAGAACCATCTTAGCCATGGGATATGCTCAGCCATAGCAAGAGATGCACCTAGCTTCAACCCATTTGCAACAATTGCCTTGAACTCTAGGCCTTGTTCATCAATTACGCCCTCAGAGTTTACAAACCGCTTCCCGAAAGCGAGCCTTGTTATGTTGTTGAATGCCACTGCGCTTAGGTACTTCTTCACCAACAAGCTCTTACCTTCATTTTCTGCACATTTACATGAATTAATTTCTTTCCTTAAGATGCTGATCAAAGTAAATAATGGTTTCATGTTACCATTTCTTGTTTTAAGTTCCATAAACAGGCTTCCAACTACTTGCTCTGTTCCAGAAATTTATCTAATTTTGACATTTTTGCGTTATTAGTAAGTCTGATTAATCCGACCGTGCACTAATGAAATCTTTTAGTTTGCCACAATATAAATATCGCATTTCTAAATAAGAAAACAACCGTGGTGCATTTTTCACATGGTATAATCACAAAATAAACAAACAAAACATACAATTAAAAATGTTGACAAATCAAAAACGATATCTATTTTGGGACAGGAGTCAGTAATGTAAAAGATGTAAAAGATTTTGTTGTCTATATTATTTGGTGAAGAAATAATTAAAGCAACATGGGACAAAGCAAACAAAGAGTTTTGTGCACACAAAAGCCCACAAGATTATTGATAATTATCTAGTGAAAAAGGGAAAAAAGAAAAAAGAGAATACTCATGGGCCATGATCTTCTTGACATGCTCAACTACTACTGGAACAAAAGTCAAACAACTCATGCCTCTGACCAACCCCACCATAATGCACCAACCTTCCCCACTAACCCCACCAAACTTCAGACACAATTCTCCTCAAATTGTTGCACCAAATTATTGTTTGCAGATTTATATTTATTTTCTTGTTTTTGTTCTTTTTAAGCTTTAAACTGAAACTTTAATCAAATACTAAAATGATAATATAAAGAAAACTATAGTGTCATTACAAATCATTCTCCAAATTCCATAGGAACTGACCAATATTTACAAGATAAATTAAATATAATACCCCCTCCATCCAAAAATATATACTCCATCTGTCCCAGCAGAAGTGGGACTTCTTTCCCATTTAGTCCATCCCACCCAACTGTCCAAAATGGAAATGTTCTAATATAAGAGTATTTGCATTCACCTTACTCCACCATTTAAGCCCACTTATTCTCTCTCTTAATTTTCCACTACTCATTTTATTCAACCAAAATTACTATTTACCCCACTAATTCTATTTCTTCATTTTCTACCACACATATTTTTCTTTTTCTTAATTATTGTGTCCACTCCTCTAATCCTATTTGTACTGAGGGGACGGAGTTGGACATTCATTATTTGGGACCATTTTTTTTTTAATTAAAGGTTTGGGACAGAGTACTTGTTGTTAAGAGTAAGGCTCAGCTTATAATCTGAACAGTTATCCTATCATGCACTACAGTATTGCTACATTATTGGGATCATTTTCATTGTCTGTTCTCCAGGTACCAACTATCCATCTTGGACGACACATGAATACTATACTTACACTATGTACTCCGTCTCATATACCCCCGTCCCTCTTTAACTTACAAAAAATGAGTTGAACGCATTAATTAAAAAAAATGAAAAAAAGTGATGTGCTGTGAGTGTAGATGGTTGGGTGGTAGAGAGAAAGTGAGATAGAAAATACTCCAATGGATAGTTGTTGTGAGTATGACAAGTGGGTCCCACCATTTTAAAAGTATTAAAACATTTTCATTTGAGCAATGCTAGGGGCACAAAATAGAGTCACAAATCTTGCTCACAAAATGAGGTGGCGATATTTTATTAGTTGCATCGATAGTGGACCCGCCACACTCTAATTAAAAGCACCAATAAAATCATTACACCTAAGACTTTGTGAGCGAAATTTTGTGACTTTTTTGTACCCCTAGTATTATTCTTTCATTTTAAGATTTTGTAAGTTAAAGTGGGACAACCAAATGAGTATTTTTTGTAGATTAAAGAGCGACCGGATGGAATACATTTAGTATAATAGATGTCACTGTCTCACCAACCCCCACCTAACTTGATTCCATATATACCAACCACATAACATAAAATAACAACTTATATGTACTCCTTCCATCGTCCCATTTCAGTTAAGTTTAAAGTTTTTACTTTTAATCTATGTGAGTTTAGTTTAAGATTTTTAATTATTTTATTTTATAAATAACAAAATATGAACAATGTTTTAAGCAATATTGTCTTCATTGTCTTCATAAAGTACATTTGATTATATAAAAAAAAAAAAAACTATTACTTATTTAACTTATTTTTCACTCGATTGCTTTATGAATAATATTTTGGGTAATTATACCTATAACTCTTTACTTTTGTTGACCCATTTTTCATTGGTTCCTTAATTAGGGTGCAAAGTCAAACTAAAAACTTTAAGCTGAGACGGAGAGAGAGTAACAAATATCACTATTATTTACTCTCCAACATGATTTTTATTAAACGGTACACATGGGGGCTAATAAAAAATTAATAATATTAGTGTGTCGTGAGTATAAAAAGTGAGCGGTGCTCTCAGGTAGTGGATAGGAAATATTAAGTGGAGTATTTGCGATGAATACATACGATAAATTGGTCTGTGAATTAAAAGTTCTAAAATACTTTTCATTTTGGGATAGTATAGTTTCAAATGGGATCCCAAAAGTTGAACATAAATTTCAAGGGGGACGGGGGAGTATTTTATGTTTTTAAAAAATATTACTACAACTTACATTAATTTCCTTTTTTATCACAATAGTTTCAAATGTACATACTCTCTTTTCTTATTCTCGTGTTAGAGGAGTATTTTTTTTTTTAAATCATAAACCACCTAATTCAATTCTAGCCAGGAAGCAAATAGGAATCGAAACTTAAACCTTGAGGAGTATTATTCTTGTATAAATTTGTTTAAATTATTAAAACAAAATACTCTCCTTCTTGCTGGTTTTTACAATGAGAGTCCAATTTTGCATACAGTTTTAATCAAATCAATTGGTTAACTAATCAACCTAACAATGAATAATCACTTAGTGGTGGCAGAAGCCGAAAAACGTAAATAAATAAGTGAAAGATAAAAGGTAATCATACCAGGATTGGTACAATCTTTAAAAATGGATTCCACCATAGCAGTGACTTCATCTTCTCTAATAGGCCTAAGAGCTTCAAGTCTCTTCGGAGTGAACAATTCAAGCGTACAAACTTTCCTCACTTTCACATAATGCGGCCCATAATCGGCCCAAATCAGATCCTGTCCATCTCTGCTAAACTTGGCCGCCGATCTGCTCCGGTGCCGGTCAGCCAATTGTTGATCCTTCTCCTTCAACACTTCTTTAGCCAACTCCGTATTGCAAACCACAACATTTAGGGTTGAACCGAACCAGACGGAGATGATTGGGCCGTAAATCTCCGCCCACTCCGCGAAGCAACGGAACCGGACGGGTTTGATGTCGTAGAGGTTTCCGACGATCGGCCATGGACGTGGACCTGGTGGCAAGTTGAATCGAAGCTTCTGGAAGAGGTAGTATGCGACGAAGAGGAGGGAGAATGCGAGAGGGAAGAGGAGGAGGGCCATGATTGGGTGCGGTTGGTGGTGAGTTGGGCAAGTGTGGGAGGAAAAGTTTATAAAGACAGGAGAGTAGGTGAAGGGTAATTTTGGGGAAAAATTAATGGGAATCAAAGTTGAGATAAGTCCAGGTGTGGATTTTTTTTTTTTTGAGTACACAGATTTGGAAATTGAAGTAATGGAAATTTGTTTTTGTTTGTTGGAAATGTTATTTTCACAGATTTGGAACCATTGTGATTTCAGAGTTAGATGTCAGGCTCAATGTTTTTAAAACTGCTGGCCGTTGTCTGAGTCGGAGTCGAGTTTATAGCTTACAGTATTAAACCGGGGCCGAAAATTTAAACAATTTGTAATATTTAGACATGATTCAGTATTTATTTTGAGATATTTTTGAAATTTAATTATTATAACAAAAAATGTCGTCGAACTTTTTTTTTAATTAAAAAAAAAACTAAGATAGCCTATCGGAGGTAGACGAAGCCTAGGGCGATTAGTTGGTGCCTAGGACGCTTAGGCGGCGATTTTCTGATTGAACGCGTTTTTTCACCGACTTGTATCAATCGAATCATGGTCACCTAGCTCGACTAGACTAGTTGATGCTTAGTGCGCTTAGGCGGTGATTTTCTGACTGAACAAGTTTTTTGGTCAATTTGATGTTAATCACCACGTTTTATGACCATTATATGCTAGACGCCCGCCTAAGTCAATTTTTAGAACTCTGGTATGCTTGAGTAATCATGGTTGGTACATTAATTACATACTTCTTTAGTGCCATCATAATATTAGTTCATTTTAACTGATCAAACATATTTATAACACAATTTCATTTCCATTACCATCTTCTCCTCACCCTCTTATTTTCTCACCTTCCATCCTTAATCATCACAAGTGCAATTATGAAAGTTCAATAATTTAATCTCAAACCAATGACCTTCTGGTCTAATGCTATCAGGTGGGTGTGTTAAGAGCCTCTTTTGGTGGAGGTCCTAAGTTCAACTCACCTTGGGAAAAGTTGGAGAACCCATTGTTTCCTTTCAAATGTTTTTGATTTTTCTATGGGTGAAACTCCCCGAAAAAGCATGTGCCCGTTCTGATCTGTAATAAGCTCTCATAAAGATTCTCTAATAGGTTAGGGATCTATGTAATAGACTAGTCAATTAATCAATTTGATGATTTTTTTATTTGATAACAAACTTTTAAAAAATAAAAAATAATTTAAAGTTAAATTATGAAAATGAGAAAAAAAAATGGTGCGTTAGACTATCGGGGGAGGTGGTTTTTTTTTTTTTTTTTTTTTTTTTGAAGTTAGTCAAATAATAATCTTTTTATTTTTTCTTTTTCACCAAAGAATTCACGTAATTGTAATTGTTGTATTCACAAAAAAGAAAGGGTTACTAAACAAACGAAAAACCTTGGATAAACTATTTTGTAAAGTCCCAGCAGAAATTGGGTTAGGATGGTCACAAGTAGAGCCGTCAATTCGGGACCGTCCCGCTATATATATGGGACGGGACGGGACGGGACAGTATATTCTAATCCTGAAAAAATGCGGGACTATTCGGGACACGGGACGTCCCGTATTTTTTTGAAACTTTAGGCCCAATCCTAATATCCAACCCAAGCCCAACATCATTTAAACTACATGTCTTATATCATCATTTTAAATTCTGAGTACATTAGAAGCATTTGTCTTTGAAGTTTATTTTTGTAAATTAAAGTAGGACATAAAAGCACAAATCACCTGCAAGGAAAAGGATTAAAACGAAGACAAAACGAGAGAAATGAGAGATTGAGAACAAGAGAAAGAAGAAGACACAACAGAGAATGGGAAAACCAACTTGGGTCTTTTGTTTCTTGTGTATTGAGGTGCCAAAAGACTAACAGAAAATGTGATATGCTCACTTCAACTTGAAAAATTGTCAGTTTTTGTGATCAGGTGATCGCATCAACTTATTCTGTATTTGTCCCGCATTGTCCCGCGTCCCGAGGTGATTTGGGATGAGACGGGGAATTTAAGTCCCGCGATAAATTCGGGACGTTCCGTCCCGTATAGTTTGCGGGACATCATAGTTTTGTCCCGTCCCGTTGTCCCGAATTGACGGCTCTAGTGTTGTCGATGAAGTGACTGACGCCAGTCCAATCGAGCACTTCCTGAGGCCTCCATTTTAAGGCCTCCGTAAGTAGCAAGCCCAACCTACAGGCAATACCCCTAGCCCACGCCCACGCCCACGGCCGCGAGAAAGGACTTCGTCAGAAAGAAGAAACTAGATCAGTAAACAGCCCATACCAATTACCAAGCCCAAGCCTTAATTCTGGTAAATAGGACCCTGGTCAGATTTGTACCTTTGCTTTCTATTACTCCAAAAAAAAATAAAAAATAGTCATAGATTGATTGTTTTAATAGACTATGCAATTCATCAATACAACATGATGGAAATTTTCTGATCTGGTACCAGACTTTTTTTTAATTTTTTTTTAACTTAGATGTTTGAATTTCGGTCAAAATTTTACTCCCTTGGCCCAAGATAACTGTCAACCATTTCATTTGTACGAAGATTAAAAAGACAAAAAATTGTGTGAAATGGTCTCACACATGAGACGGATCTCATTGAGAGAGTAAATGGTTTTCCCTCTATAGGCGGGACGGGGCAAACACATTTCCTCTCTTATCAAGACCCGTCTCACGCGTCTCACACAAAACTTTCTCGATTAAGAAATGATGGAAGTGATGTAAGTGTTGCGAGTATAAAAAGTGAGGTACGAGAAATGTGGAGTAGAGAATACTAAGTTTTGTGTTGTGAGTATAAAAGTAAAGTAGGAAAGAGAATGAGTGAGAGAGATTGTAAAGATTTTATGTTAATTTAGGAAAGAGACATTTACCGTGAAATAGACTAAAATAGAAAGGTGGACACTTTCAATTTCAATAGATGAAAAGTGTATAGTAAGTATAAAACGAACAATACCAAGTGTGTGAACATGTTTTTTTTTTTTTCCTCTCTTTTTTTTTTTTTTTTCTAAAAAGTTAGTCCCAAATTGGTAGTCTCATTGGAAGTGGCTGTGGAGAAGGCTTTTGCGCTGTATTAAATGAATTTTGGAGTTTTGAAGCTCTCTTGTTGATGACCTAAACTTAATTATATCGTGACAGTTTAATGAAACTTACTCTCAAACTTTGTTACAAATATACCCACACTGTCCCAAAAAGATAGTCTCGTTTTCACTTTTTATATGGTCAACAAAAATAAACTTTGACCAAACATTGGTGTCAATTTAATGATTATAATAAAATTCTAAAAAATGTTATTGATAAATTACTTAATGATTTATCAATTACAAATTTTAGAATTTCACTAGAATGATTAGATCATCACCAATAGTTGGTCAAAGTTTATTTTTGTTGACCATAAAAAGTCACAATGAGACTATTTTTCTAGGACAGAGGGAGTACTATATTGAAAATGGATTTGTTGTAACACGACGCTTCATTATATTGTCGTTACATTATACGCATATTACATTAATTATATGTATAAACTAATTGATAAAATACGTTTCATTTAACCTACACCGGGTAGTACACTGCATTATTTGTAACAAACGAGAAAGTATAGCACTGACAGAGTGATATGAAATAGTTTAAGGTACGGTTAGAGAAGTAGATATGGAGTAGCTAGTTGTTTCAAGTAAAAAGCATGGTGAAATGAATTTAGTTAGCTAAGTAGCAGTGGATTCCATTTGGAAACTGCATAATATTTTTTCTCTTTTAGCAACTTTCACATTCTCCTGCATATATGCAAGATACGTTTGTAGCCGAATCCTCTTTAATCTCCTTTTCCAAGTTTGTAGATTATGTTTTGTTCTTTATTCTGAAACAACAAAAATCCAACTTGCTGCCCTCTATCATTTTCTTCCCATTAGTGTGCTTATTGTATCTTCACTATACACACACACATAAACAATAAGCACACTAATATATACGATCTCTCTCAGCTCAATGTGTACAGTTGCTGTTTTTGTCAACTCAGTCTCACTTAAACTTTGACCATAATTTTATAAAAATCTAGATATTTCTATGCAATTCTTAAATTTGTTATTATTTCATGTTAGGAATAGAACCAGTATTTTCTTTTAGAATTGCATAAAATATCAAGATTTTCATAAAATATTTAGATTTTCATAAAATTATGGTAATAATTCAATTGAATTGATAGAAACAGTCAAACTGTGCATATTGAGCTGAAACGAAAGTAGTATATATATATATATATATATATATAATGGCAAAGTGTGCCAAGTGATAATGCATTGCCATGAGTGGGAACTGGAGTCACCGCCTTTTTATATTGTTTAGTAAGTTGTGGGAATTAATGGAAATCTAGTTAGAATTTGAGAATCAGATTCAGACCAACAGAACAAAAACAATGCTCCAGAAAGCCACCCACTACCCAGACAACTCATGTATAGTGGGATCTTCATCACATTGCAAAAAAAAAAAAAAAAATGAATCCAACCAAATAGAGAAAATGATTCTGAGATTCTCCTTAGTTGCTGCATTAATTAGTACAAAACCCTTATACATAATATTAATTAGATTACATAATAATCACAACAAAACCCCACTTCAGAAAAAGTAGAAGCAAGCCCCCCCCCAAAAAAAAAAGAGGAATAAAAAAGATTATGGGATAGTTGATTCAGACATCTGAAATGGTTTTGGTAGGAATGTCTGAAATGGGCATCTTAATGGCAACTACTGCTGGATGAAGATGCTTATTAGCTTCAGCTTTCTGCAACTCGATTTCGTCGTCACTGCTGATCGTTCCCATCACTTGTCCGCTTTTTATTACTTCTGGTAATATTTCCCGGTTTCTTTTATTTTCCTGGTCTTCTTTGTGCTTACCCCATAGAACTGCGTAAAGTCCTGCAACTATTAAGGCTGAACCAAGTATTCTGCAATCCATAAAATCAATTTTCGTGTATTAGATACATGGATTATACAAGCTATAAATGAGAAAAACGAAAGAAAATTTGAGTATGAAATGACTAAAACGAAGGGGATTTTAATTAATTACCCTCCAAGAAAGATTTTTTCTGCGAGGATGAGCGATCCCATGACAGCAACAACAATCATCATCAAGGGACTAAAAGCAGTGGCGAATACGGGTCCTTTCACTTTCATCACAAGTCCTTGTACATAGTAGGAGATGCTCGATGTCACTATTCCCTGTTTATTGTAATTTACAAGTAGAAGTTTCATAAGTACAAAGGCAAAAGCAAAAGCCAATATATATCAAGCATTAATTATTCTTTTGGAATTTTGTTCCTCTTTAAGTTCTCATGCCATGATATGGATACCAATATCAGCACTTATGCTGAATCCGCATGCCACTTTTGCTGTTTTTGTTGTTACTCACCCGTCCCAGAATGACTGAATTTGCTCTTGATCAAGAGCAAATTCGCTCATACATTTTGGGACGGAGGTAGTATATTATGTTTATGTATGTATGTGTATATATATATATATATATTAGGGCGAGAGAAGTATATATAACTTACAGCATAGGCAGCAGCAAGAAGATTCATATCCCAACCTATGTGCCAAACCTCAGGTTTGCGTTCCATAACAAGGGTAACCACAATAGACTGTAGAGTGCCCATGAAACACACCATCGACGTAAGCGACAACTGATGCTTGTCGTAAGTCTTCAACGCAACTTTCTGTAAAAAAAAATAATCTCAAATTCATTAATCTTTTCTCTTAAAGAAAACAGACAAGATTTTTTTTTTTAAAAAAATTGCATGTTTAAATTATTACCTGTAAAATAAAGAAAGAAGCCCAAGCAAAGGTGGCAATAATAAGAAGGATGGAACCAGTAAACCATTCTTTATCAGCAGTTCCGGTTGTGTCAGTAACATAGGATTTGCGGGGATGGATGTTCTTAGACCAAACCATCTCGACCACACGTCCCTTGTACAAGGTCATCAACATGGCCCCTGCCACTGTCACCACCGTCCCTACTACTTTAGCTTGGTACATCACTTTCTTCAGATCAACTTTCTCCATCCTACATATCACCGCCATCACAAAAGTCATGGCCGGAAGCATGTTGCTCATTGCACACGAGAAGGTTGGGGACGTGAATTTTAACCCTGCATAGTACAGGTTCTGGTCTATCACCGGCCTAATATAAGAAAAAAAATTAAAAAATTTTAGTCATCAGTTTTTCTCTCATATATGTAGATATACGTATAATTTAATAATACTAGAGGTCCAACTCTATCGTCATGAAAACGGAGCACACCTGATGTGATGAGACATCATATGACAAGTGTATATATTGTCGTATACTTGTCATATCAGTATGATGATCATCCTGATATGACACCTATACCATGTCAGGTGTGATCAATTTTCGTGAATCTAGAGAGTTTGATCTTTTGTATTACTCTTATGATTTTATGCAAAGAAGGTTAAAACAAAGACTAACCCGAGAAGGCCGAGAACAAATATTTGCAGAAAGACGGGAAGGGTTATCTTGGGTTGGCCTTTCCTGTTATGTGATGAACATCCAATATTATCGATCGATACTCCATTGATGGAGAGTATTTAAACTAGGAAAATAACATGCAAAATGGTTACAAATGAAAGTGGTTAGCTACGTACCTCTCGAGCAAAAGAGCGAAGGGAGCAATGGCCATAGTCGCAAAAGCGTGGCGATAAACAACAAGGACGTAGTGGCTCATGCCTCGGTTGAGGGAGACCTTAGTGATGATATTCATCCCGGCGTAGCCAAACTGCAATGCAATCATGGCAAAGTAGGGGGCACCAGTCTTGAAAAACTTCCTGAAGGCAAACTTTCGTGTCTTGATTTCTTCCATTTTGAGATTTGTTGAGGTTAGGTGGTTAGGTATGTAAGAATGGTTAGAAACAATATTTGAAGTGTAATGGGGAGAGAGATAGAGAGTGGGAGAGGAATAACACTTGAGGAGTGTAGTACTGAATGGTGTTCTTATAAGGAGGTGAGGTTGGGGTTCACACATATTTATACTATAGTGTTGGCTTTGGTGGTGGGGTGGGGTGGGGTGGGGGTGTGTGTTGGATGAGCAATGACAAAACAAGGATTTATGTTCATGTGGACCAGATACAGTCTTGGAATCTTTTAGGAAAAATAGCCAAAGTTCATAGAAGCAGTAGTGCGATAAATTTTCACCAAGGACATTTGTGTATTTGTTCCTCATGGTCGGGGTTAGGACCGGTGACATCAGAATGTGTAACAGTCATGTATACATTTTGGATCATGTTTTAGGGGCATGACATGATGGTCTTTTAACCACCCCACTCCATCAACAGTGGCGATGGATGTGATAATGAACAACGTATTGCAGAGCACTGCAATGCAGTTCCACAACGTCCGCGCCGCTTCCCTTTAGGCCCTACACTAGATTGCCAATGAATGCAAATTATTAGTAGAATGAAATGACCATTTTTACACGAATGATGCTATACATTCTACACATAAAGTATCAAAATGAGACACACGTGACATGTTGTTCATTGTGGATTGGGGACGGAGTACTCCCTCCGTTTCAAGTTAGTGTGAACCAAAAATTTGGGCACACAAATTAAGGAAAAGTAATAGAGATAAATAGTAGAAGAAGGTGTTTGTGAGTATAAAAAATTAAATATGAGAGGAATAGTAATTTTTTTTTTCCTATTTTGAGCAGTTCACCCTAACTTGATGATGAAACGGACGAGAAAGAAAATAAGTTCACACTAGCTGAACACGGAGGAGGGAGTATATATCAAAGGAATACTTAAATTAAGTTAGTGAATGTGTTAGTTGGAAATACATTGGGGGCCAAAGTATTCCCTGTGGGGTAGAGTGAAAATGGAATCTGATGAATATTAAGAGAAATAATTAATTAAACCGAAAAAAATTGTAATTATCCATATATAAACGCATACATTACATGCATGCAATAGGATAGATATATACCACTCCGTCCTTCTTTAATCTATAAAGTCAACAAATTAATTATACTTTGACTAAAGCTTTATGGAAAAAATAACCATCCTAAAAATAAAGTAATTTTTTTATTAATTCACCATTAGTAATATTCTCATTAAAAGATTTTAGTTTTTCAAAAAAATAATCTATTTTTGCTATAAAGCTTTAGTCAAAGTATAATTAATTTGTTGACTTTGTACATTAAAGAGGACCGAGTGGTAGTACTGTATTCCTTAGAAAGAGAATTTGAAGTTGAGGAAGATGACGAGAGGGTGGAAATGGAATACACGTTTCAGCATATGAATAAGGCATCCGAGTCACGATCATGTATAAGAAAAGAAATTTACGGTTATAAATATATATTCTATGTATATATATATATATACATATATATACTCTCTCCGTCCCTATTTACTTTACAAAAATTGCCATTTTGGGTGTCCCCATTTACTTTACAAAATCCAAAAAATGAAAGTTTTTATTACTTTTTTAACAGTGGGACCCACTTGTCATACTCACAACAACTATCCACTTACTTTTTTCTACCCCACTTTCTCTCTCCCACTCAACTATCTACACTCACAACACATCAACTTTACAATCATTTTCTTAATTTTTGTGCAAAATCTCTTTTTTTTAATGTAAATGGGGACGGAGGAGTATGGCGTAAGCAAGCTAAAGCTACTACAGTAGTTGAAATGAAATAAAGTTGGATTCTATTAATTGATTTGATTCACTTCTTCTTCACAGTTGGCTACTTGGATCACAACACAATGTTAATGACGGCTGCATTTACTCCATTCGTCCCATTTTAAACTTCAAAATTTTTTTTTTTGGTGTCCCATTTTAAAGTTCAAAAATCTAAAAAAAGAAAGTTATTTATACTTTTTTATTTAGTGGAACCTACATGTCATACACACAACAACTATCCACTAACTATTGTTGGGTTTCGATCAAACATGCGCAGCGGAATTTAGCATTTAAAATTTTGAAACCCAAAGCCATGAATCCGTTCATATGATTAAATCAAATACGACATAAGAATAACGGAATAAACTAACCCTTGATGGCTATCAAATTCTCTTGGTCTTTGGTGGAGGTTTGAAGACTTGATCACGATCACAAAACTTTGAAGATGATGATTTTCACCCTCTAGCGGTATCCACACTTCGAACGAATATCAAAGGAGCTTCTTTGATCTTGGTTGCTAGACCAAATTGTGAAACACTTTTTCACAATCAAAAGAACTATATGGAATTTATTTTGTGTATTATTTTGTTCCTCAACCAAGAATGTCTTGGAACAAAATAAACCCTCTCTCAAACTCTTTGAGACTCACAAAATCATTAGCCTTGAGTGCTGGCCGAATTTGGTCTTTTATACACAAGTATGACCTATTCCAAATAAGAAACTTGTGTCAAAATCCATCCAAAATTCGTTTCCTAATCAAATTAGGAATCTGCCACCCGACAGTACTGTGCGGCCGCCCAGAATGCATTGTGCGGTCGCACAACTATCTGAAACAAAACTGGTACAAAAATGGGCTAAGTGTGCGGCCGCCCAGTCCATACTGTGCGGTCGCCCACTTCCCCAGAAAGTCCAGAATTTCCAAAATTCCAATATAGTCCTTTTAAAGATTCGTTCTATTGTGTGTGACCCTCTAGGATTATATTAAGTTGGCAATGGGTTCAAACATGAAACCATAAGATATGATTAGGTTCTAGCAAACCGTCATACCTACCCAAATAGTATAACTAGATACAAGTTCGCATTCCTTTAGAATATGTCATAATCCTTTTGTCCACGATATCATTGAACACAAGTCATGGTCAAAGAGTCAACTTGTTTTGTTCAATACTTTCTCGATTCCGAATGTGTTGATAATCCAAATGACATTGATCCAATCAATTCATTTGAGTCCGGCCGAACATTTCATCAACATCATTCCTACGAGAGGCCCAAGCTTGACATCTCTCCGAGGAGGGACAAATCCATTTAGCTTATTATTCTTCCCTACGTGAATCCGATTATGCCAATCATACCCTTTATAACTACTCGGTTAAAAGTAGCGTTTGAATATGTCAAACATAATGTTCATCAAGTGGAAGACTATAATAACTTCATGTCTAAGGATTCAAATGACATAACTAATATGAGATATATGTATGACATAGACCATGACATAAATCTCATAAAGCGGGTCATGTCCAGTACCTTGTTCCAAACAAGTACCCATAAATCTAACATGATCATCACATGATCATTTAGCCTTTATACTAGTGCTTAACAAGTACTAGGGACGAAGATTATTATAAGTAAACATGAACAACAATAATAATCAAAACATCTCTTTATTGATATGAAATAAATGATAACAATTACAACGTTTATTAAACGTGCCTAGGGCACCACTACCAACAACTATTCCCTACCCCACTTTCTCTCTCCTACCCACTTTCTATACTCACAACACTCTACCCCACTATCTATATTTTATAACGAAAAGGCTACACTTACACTTGGTGTATGTATACACCATAAATAAAATAGGAATTTTTCCCCAAAGGCCCCCAGTGTGAGATTTTATTACACATAAATCTCAGCCCAGACCAAATACCAGATAAGGAGTTGGGCTGAGATCCAAATTCCCCATACACGAGTAAACTGCTTTTCTGCCCCTCGTACTATGGCCCCAACATCAATTTGACACTCGTACTATTGAAACACAAAATGTATGATGGGTACTATTGTTTTATATACAAAATTAACCAACATTTTATTCAGTCGTTAACTTTTTCTAACACACGTTATTTTTTCTGACGAGCATTAAACGTAGCTAAATCAAAAATCGCCACAAACCCAGTCGGTCCAGAAAAATTCAAATTCCCAATTCGTTAACCGTTGGATCGACTTCAAATTTCCGGGGTATGTTCGCAACACCTAGGCTCTCATTCTAACCGAAGAGATCTGAAAGATATTCACCGGATAGGGAGATCGATTCATCGGAAAAAAAACTAGCGAACAAACCCAGTCGGACCAGAAAAAATCAAATTCCGGATTCATTAACCATTGGATCGACTTCAAATTTCTGGGTTATGTTCGAAACACCTAGGCGCTCAATCTGACCGGAGCGATCTGACAGATATTAATCATAGAAAGAGATCTGGACATCGGAAGAAAACTGGCGAAAATTTCCCGGGATGAAAATGGTGGAGTTGGTTGGGTGGAGTGGTGATTGGTTGTGATGGTTTGTGGCAGTGGTGATGGGGGCGGTGGTGGGCTGCGAAGGGTGGGGTGGATGTTGGGTTTGGGAAGATGATGGAGATAACAAAAGTTAATTTTGTTAACATAAATTATTAACATCCGTTAAAATAAATTAATGCTCGTTAGAAATAATAACGTGTGTTAGATTTGATTGAGTTTGACCATATTTGACCAAGTAATATTATTGTATTTTTCTAAAAAATAGAAAAAGTAAAAATGTTCGACTCTTATATGTTGATTATGTGTTAGTTATCCGAGTTTGACCGAGTTTCACCGAATTTGACCAAATAATATTGTTCATTTTTTCTAAAAAACATGAAAAAAGTGATTTTTTTTTTTACACTTATTTGTTAATTATGTGTTAGTTATAATAAGAGTTTGACCGAATTTGATCAAATAATATTTTTATTTTTTTCTAAAAAATTGGAAAAAGTGAAAGTTTTCGACTCTTATCTGTTAACTATGTGTAAGTTATAAGAGTTTGACTGCTGGTTGACCGAGTTTGACCAAAATTGACCAAATAATATTAATTTTCTTTTCTGAAAAAATGAAAAAAATGAAAATTTTCAACTCTTAAATGTTAATTATGTGTGAGTTATAAGAGTTTGATTCCTGTCAAACATTATTTTTTTGTAAAAAAATGAAAACCAATATTTTTTGTAACTCTTATATGATAATTATGTGTAAGTAATAAGAGCTTGACTTTTGTTTGACAAAATTTGACAAAAAAATGTTATTTTTTTGTAAAAAAATGGAAAATGTGATTTTTTTTCTCTTATGTGTTAGTTATAAGAGTTTGACTGTTGTTTGACCAAGTTTGACCAAAAAAATTTATTATTTTTTTGTAAAAAAATGAAAAAAGTAATTTTTGTAACCCTTATATGATAATTATGTGTTAGTTATAAGAGTTTGACTGCTGTTTGATAAAGTTTGACCAAAAAATTTATTATTTTTTTGTAAAAAAATGGAAAAAGTGAGAGGAGAGGGGAGGGGAGGGGAGGGGAGGGGAGGGGCAGTGTTTTATTTATAGCAGGGTAGTTTAGGGATTTAATAATTTTAATGAACTAGGTGGTAAATAAGAATATTAGCTTGGACTAGATAGTAGATGAAAATATTAGGTTGGACTAGGTGGTAATTAGCCTTAGGATAGGGGACCCTATGGTAATTTTCTGTTTAGGAATCTACATGTGTCACACATATATTAGTGGTGTATAGAATCTTTCTATACACCAAGTGTAAATGTATCATCTTCAATTTTATAATAGGGGAAATGACAATTTAGGGTCCAAAGTTTGGGGGGTGTGTGCTAATAGGGGTCTGATGTATCAATTTTGTCAATTTAGGGTCCAAAGTTAACAACGTTAATCAATTAAGGGTTTTTGGACTAAGTTGCAAAGAAAATCTAGTTAAATAACAGAAAAACTTAACTGAAGTTAGTTTTGGATGTTCGCCTGGGCTGTCATTTCACACACCCCTTATACAATGGACCCTAAATTTTCTTTCACTTTTATTATTAAATTTTCGAATAGTTTTAATTAATTCAAAAATAATAATAAATAAAATAATAAACAAATAAAAAATTAAAGTGGTTTTTTTTAAACTGCAAATGAAGTTATAAACAAGGAAAATTAATAATAAAAATAAAAAATAATTTTCTAAATAAAATAATAATTGGAATACTAATATTAATAATGAAACAATACTAACCACCACTACAGAAAAAAAAAAAAAAAAAAGAATTGTCCAAATCCCCACTTTCTTCTTTCTAAAAAAATAAAGTGGTTTTTTTTTTTGGAATATAGTTTTTTTACACTTTTTCCTTTTTAAAAATTATACTTTTTATTTTATAGTGGTTCTAATGAAAAAAATATTTTTATTGTATTTCTTGAAAAAATATTTTCGGTAAATGACGTCTTAATTATTAGTTAATTTAATATAAGAAAGTAAAATTTAATATTTCAATTTTTTTTTTATTAATTTTCTACATCTGAAATGACAATATGCTCATGCAAATAATAAAAACAAACTCCAGTTAAATCCATGTCAAAACACTTGTGACTTAACTGGATTCCGTTAACAAAATCGTTAAAAAACCCTAACCTGCACAACTTTTGCAACTTTGGACCCTAAATTGACTAAATTGATACATCAGACCCCTATTGGCACTCACCCCCCAAACTTTGGACCCTAAATTGTCATTTCCCCTTTATAATATAAAGATTCCTATCTTAATTTTTGTGCCCACTTTTTTTTTGAAGTTTAAGATAGGACGGAGGGAGTATTTAAAAAGATCATAGTTTTTAAGCTTAATCTCTTACACAACATATCCCACATTTAATATACTCCACCCGTCTCAGTTTAAAGTTTTTAGTTTGACTTTACACGTTTATTAAGGAATCAATGCAAAATTGAGTCAAAAATAGTAGTGGGTGGAGGATATAATTGTCCATTCATAAAGCAAGTGGGTAAAAAATAGATAGGTAAGTGATTGGTTTTTTTGTAATATATAAACTTTATGAGGACAAAATTGTCCAAAACACTATTCATCTTTTACCATTTAAGGAATCAAGCAATTAAGAACCTTAAACTGTTACGGAGAGAGTAATAGATATGGACCGACATATAAATTTCAGAGGCTATTCTCCTAATCACCAATTGATTTTAAAGTGAAACTTTCAATATAGTTTATCTCCACATTTCATCTCATGCTCATACTTGAGTCTTGAGCTGGCGTATTTATTTCAAATCTATATCATCATGATGCTATCAACGTTTGAGATCAAATTTCGTGTGATGTGGACCATCTGATTCTAAAACAACAAAAAAAATTGGCCTCAAATTGAAATGTGTTATCATCTATTTTTTTCTTATTTCTTATTTCTTTCTTTTCAAATTTCTTCCCACCATTTTTTTTAAAATATAATTTTTTACCTTTTTTTTCTTTCTCTCTTTTCATTAATGATTACATATGACGATCCATGTTAGTCACTCCCAAATCAGTTGAGACTAACACTTTGTTGTTGTACACATTGATGTGTACGCATCTGAAAGAAAGCCGTTTTACGCTTATCTCTCAAATATACCGTACTTTTCTCTAGCCCAAAAAAAAATAAATAAAAAAATCGACACAATTGCTCCTTTCTTGAATATGCTTAATGTGTGGGCTAGACATTAGCCAACATATGGGAACACTTTTCTTTGTTAAGATTTATATTCCATAAACGATTATATATACATGTTCCTATCTTGAATATGCTTGATATGTGGTTAGAGTTGGGAGGAAATGGATACTTTATTTGATTTTAATTTTCCTAATTAATTTGGTTTAGTGTGTGTTTTCCTAGAATATTTGACAATGTGAAAAGAGAAAGGACATTAATCTAACATGTTATTCTATTTATGGTTATTCCAATTCCAGAATAGGAATAAGATTCTGATTGCCCTCCCACGTTTAGATTTGTTTGGAGCATGCAAAACTAGAGTTGCCTTGGGTTTTCTACGGTGGATTGAATTTATCATAATTCTTCCAGAAGTCACTACTGATCTATATATGCTTCGATCACTATTAGATTCTCGGCTTCTCCCAAATTTTTATATATGAGTATAACTCAGAAAAAAAAATAAATCAAAATACCGTTGTGTTCGTCTCGACGAGACGAATAAAACTACATAGGTCATGATATGGTTTGATTTTTTTTTTTTTAAAAAAAACATATTTTTTTACACACAAAAAGTTTGAGATGCTTGTCAGCTGAGATGTAACACTCTGTTCTGATAAAAGTAACAGTTTCATCTTCAAAAAGTAACATTTTTTACAGTCAAATGTAACAACAATTTTACAAGAAAATTTAAATTGTTTGATAGTTTTTGTGGTTAGAAAAAGTAATATTTTGAAGTGTAACAAAGTGACTATATAATTATAATTTTCTATATAGATGAATGTAACATTTTTATTTAGTAAATGTTGCTTTTCTTCTTAAAAAAAAAGAGTAAAAATTCATATATATAATCGAGTTGCATTTCAATTGTTACTTTCTCAATAAAAAATTGTTACATTTCAGATATAATGTTACATTTAAGAATATAAACTGTTACAATTGAGAAAAAAAATGTTACATTCATTTTTTATAAAATGTAATTAGTTTAGTTTGTCAATCTTATGTTAATTTTGAAAAAAAAAGTGTTACATTTGAAAAAAAGAGTGTTACATTCCTTTATAAAAAGTGTGACATTAGTTTAGTTGTCAATCTTTATGTTATCTTTAATCTATTGCAGCAAAATTGTGGTACATTTTGAAAAAAAAAAGTATTACATTTGAAAAAAAAGTGTTATATTTCGTTATAATAAGTGTTACTTTTGGTGGGAGGAAAAAAAGTTGGGGGTGGCAAAAAAAAAAAAAAAAAAACCAGGCTCGCTCCGTGCGCCGTCGCACGCTGTGCGGCGGCCGCACAGGAGACTGCCTCCTTTTTTATATGCGAAGTATAGCCAATGGGCTTGTGGCCAAGCGGCATCCTGAGCTAGTTTAAATCTTTCCGTCTTAGAGGTTTTGAGTTCAACACCCCTGAATAGAATTGAAAATAGGTGGTTAAGAATTTCAGAAAAAAAGGAGTCTATAACATTGTACCAAGTATTTTTCGTTTTATTTTGCCCCCCAATAACTTAACACCGTTAAGTTTTTAACGGAATAACTAAGTTGACTTGCAACATAATTGATCTAATTCTTTCTGAATCAGCTCCCTTTCGAAAAGATAATCTTTTCAAACTCTTCAACATGGTTTTCCCATTTCCTTAAATACTCTTAATGAATTCAACTAACTAAGGGAGTAAGATATGACATGGATCCTTCGGTATCAATAATCCACATTTATTACTGTTAGAGCAATAACAAGACTTGATAAGAAAAGCGAGCGATCACAAGAACACAGATTTACGTGATTCACCAACTTGGCTACGTCCACGGGGAAGGGAGAGAATATTATTATCAATCTGGAGAATTCTTTACAAGATCACACTAATCTATGCTAGCACGAATTTTGGTCACAAAATTCCTGATTGTGCTAAAACCCTAGATCTAGAATTATTGATCTTCTCTGAGCACTCTAATAATTTGTCTATGACAATCTGAGGTGTGATTTTAATCTAAACTACTGGCCTCTATTTATACTAGTAAAGTTTATCTCAAAATCTCTTAGGAACTTGGAAACCTAGTCCAAAACTGACTTGGAAACCTTCCTTCTGCGCTCTGTCCCGGAATTACGAAATCTCTCTGTTGTTTAATCCTTTAACTCGGCGTCCCAAATTCAAAGGCATTAACCCAACAATTACGTGTAATTGCGAGCCCCACCGTTTGGGTCGAACTTCTGAATTGTGTGGATAGTCGACTTTTGAACGTTTGTTATTATCATTAATAATATGTTTTCTTTTAGTTTAAAAAAAAAAAACTTTTGGTTATGTCTGCATTATGGTTATGTGTCAACTGGCTCCAATTTTTAATATTTTATTGCAAATTAATAAAAAAACTAACAAGATATTTATTTTTTGAAGAACACAAATTCATGGGACTTTTTGTGGGACAATTTAACCATTCCTCAACGCGTAATACAAATACTGACAAACCGACATTGCCCAACCGTACAATCCCCGGCTCCCCGCAATATTAGGGGAAAAAACCCACAAATCAAAAACTCCAAACAATCCGACATCCAAAGAACGAATCCATAATCAATCTACAATCTAACAACCCCACATCCAAATTCATGTTTTCAAACCAATTATGAAAATAACAAAAAAAATCAACAACAGCCCTTCACTCAAGCAAGGGTGTGGGTAGGGTGGGGCCAGGGTTGGATGGATAGGAAGAGAGAAACAATTGTGGGGGTTTGGAATTGAATTCATAAAGTAAAATAATTAGATAAACAATTCTCACAGTACAATTTATCATGCAAAATGTAAATTACTATTTGTCCATCAATTAATTTCATAAGTAAAACTAATGAGCAATGCTGGGGGTACAAAACAAAATCACAAAATCTTGCTCACACAATGAGTTGACGATATTTTATTGGTTTCATCGACAGTGGACTCGTCACAAGTTAGAAATCAGAGGAGAAGAAGAAAGTCATGGAGGAAAACTGAATTATTTTCTCTTGAATGATTCGGCTCGAGCTATACCAAATATATACACGACATATTACAATCCTTCTTGGTGAAGGAGTCAACTACTTCCAAAACTAAAACCCTACAAATATGCTAAAGATATATCTTCCTAACTTACAAACGTTAAATAAGGAAAATGATATTTCACAAAAAACTACAAAGAATAATGACGAGATATTGACGAGATTTATGAGAATCTAGATCATATCTCAACACCCCCCTCAAGTTGGAGCGTGTAGGTCACGAACGCCCAACTTGCCCAGAAGATGATTGAATTGTCGACTGCCCAATGCCTTCGTAAGAATGTCAGCCAATTGTGCAGTCGTGTGAACATAGCCAGTTATGATGACACATATCTGAACAACATCACGAACAAGGTGACAGTCAACTTCTATATGTTTCGTTCGTTCATGGTGGAAAGGATTCTGAGCCATATGCAGGGCCGATTGGCCGTCACAAAGAAGAGTCATAGGATTTTGATGCTGAATTCCAAAAGAATGCAGTAAGCCACGAAGCCACAACAATTCACATGTAACACTAGCCATAGAACGATATTCGGCTTCAGCCGAAGAACGAGAGATAGTCGTCTGCTTCTTTGTCTTCCATGAGATTGGAGAATCACCGAGAAGAACAAAATAAGCAGTCAGAGATCGCCGTGTAAGTGGGCAACTAGCCCAATTCAAATCACAATAAGCTCGAAGACGAAGCGCAAAATTTGCTTTCAACAAAATACCTTGGCCAGGATGTGCTTTGAGATACCGTGCAACTCGTAAAGCAGCCGTTCAATGGGCTATCTTTGGACGTGTCATAAACTGTGCAAGAATGTGCACACTATACGAAATTTCCGGTCGTGTGATGGTGAGATAAATAAGACGTCCTACGAGACGCCGATAAGTCTCTGGGTCACGCAAATCCTCATCCTCAGACAAGGCCAAACGATGATTATGTTCAATGGGCATAAGTGCAGGTCGAGCACCAACAAGCTCCGTTTCAGAAAGAATGTCTAAGACATATTTCCGTTGAGAAAGAAAAATGCCTTCCGGATGTGTAACAACTTCGAGTCCCAAAAAATATTTAAGTTGTCCCAAGTCTTTCATGTGAAAGCATGTACTAAGGTATTCTTTGAAGCGCTGAATGACCTTAGTATCATTACCACCAATGACCAAATCATCCACAGACACAAGAACGTGTATTTCAGCAGCGAAAGTCTTGTAGGAAAAAAGAGAATAGTCTAAACATGACTGAATGAAGCCATATGTCTTCAATGCTGTTGAAAACTTTGAAAACCAACATCGAGGGGCTTGACGTAATCCATACAAGGATTTCTTGAGTTTACACACTTTACCAGAAGGAGAAGCATGATGGCCCAAATGTAGTTTCATATAAACATCTTCACTTAGGTCTCCATGAAGAAAGGCGTTGTGCACATCCATTTGATGAAGTTCCCAGCCACGAACTGCAGCAATAGATAGAAAAACTCGAACTATCACCATCTTGACTGTCGGTGTAAAAGTTTCTTTAAAGTCTACGCCTTCAACTTGACGGTTTGCCAGAATCACCAACCGAGCTTTGTAACGCTCCACGGACCCATCCGCATTGTATTTAATCTTGTACACCCATTTGTTGACAATTACCTTCTTGTCAATGGGAGGATCCACCAACTCCATGTGTCATTCTGAGCTAGAGCTTCAAGTTCTTTATTCATAGCCTCACGCCATTTAGAAGAGGTGACCGCCTCACCATAATGTTTAGGCGCAACTCCTGAGTCAATGTTAGCCAAAAAACAACGATGTGCAACAGAAAATTTAGTGCAATTGACAAACTGTGATAAAGGACAACGAGTACCTGAAGATTTGTGTTGGGAGGATGAACGTGACAAAGGGTTTACTTTAGCAGTTAACACATAATATGATGATGAATACTTTATAGAAGGCACCCTAGCACGTTGTCCGCGACCCAGATTCTCAATTTCTGCAGGCTGATTAACATCTGCATGCACTTGTTCAGGCACTTGTGCAGGCACTTGTACAGGCAACTGGACAGGCAATTGGTCAGACACAGGCGCAGTCACACTATTTCCATATCTGCCTGTTATCTGATCAGTCCAGTGTGAAACCCCTAGTTCAGGTACACCAATATTTTCATCTTCAAGAGCAGCTACTCCATTGTCTGCCATATGATCTGTCGCGCCCCGACCCATGGTCCTACTTGGCCCCACGTCCGGGACACGCAAGTCACAAAACAAACTTTCACAAACAAGTACTTAGCCACTTGGCCACACACTTTACTTATTATTTACAAATCACCAACATAAACCAAAAAGAGGTGATACAACGATCAAGTCACGGGTACACTACCCACCAGGTTGTACATTTACATAATGTAGCCTTACACAACACTTCCCAAATGTCTTACCCAAAATTCTTTCTCGACGTCCTCCCTGTGATGTGACCTATCCCCTGGGCTCCTTCTTATCTAAAACAGTAAACAAATAAGGGTGAGAATAAATCTCAGTAAGTTACTAAAATGCAACTACATTACATGCTAATATGATAAACATAAAGGAACAATGCCACAAATGATCATATAGCATATGGCACATAATATGAGAGGCTCCCTATCGCCAACCGTCCCATACCGGTTGGAAATAACGACCAACTCATCATACAACACATAAAGCGAAAATAAACACTCATACATGGATACTGAGCCAAGGTTCTCGAACCAAAACAATAGCCATTTGAGAGGCTTCAACCGAGCAGCATCGAAGAGCTGAAACGGGTTCCGGAACCAAACAATCACAACAACAACAACGGGGAAAATGACACAGAGTCATAACCCAAATTGCCCAACCTTTGGCCTAAGGAAGGGGGTTAAAAATGGGAAACCAATGATAGGAGCCTTATAATGAACTTGACTCGTGTGCCATTATAATCCCTATCATTGCCCGAACACACAAAAGTACCAGCTGGACTTTACACAAAAACGTAGCAAAGAATACTTGCTTAAACAACAACCGGGGGCAATGATTCCAAAGTAGGGAACCAAGCCAAACACATCACAAGATGCACACGAAAGAAACACTCATAAGAGTTCACAACATTGACATTAAGTCACAACAATCTTACACACACTAGAACACGATCCTCAACAACCAAGTACGTTAAATCCATTTCTCACACAAGGGATTTCAAAATAAGAAACTTCACGAAATCATCCTAAAGATGTATAACACCCAAAATGGACCTAAACGGTTACATCAATTCAAACTCGATCACAAAGGACCAACTCTAACACAACGGACCATTAATACTCTTTTTGGTACTATTAAACACCTACTGGATTTCCGTAATATAAAAATCAGAATCCAACTAAATAAACCAACCCATCGTGTAGTACTCGAGAAGATCTTTCCAACGATAGTTTACACGACCAAAACGGAGTCCGGACGACGAAGTTATGGCCAAAACCAAAATAAATTATACTCCCTTCGTTTCACCGAACCAAAAGTATAACACTTATACTATACCACAATTGCAACTTCACCAAAGCTACAAAATCAGTCTCAAAACTATTCTAACACCCAACTAGAACCAATTCTATTTTACTCCCTTTGTCCCAAATTTACAAGTATACAAAAACATACCAAAACATTGTTTTATCACATATAAAGCATATAAAGCATACTTATAACCATTTTAACATTTAAAGGGGGGATTAGTAACTTACCTATTTTTCGGAAATGAGTCAAGAAAAATATATTGTTCGGTAGATAGGATCTAATCAACACCCTGAACATTTATATGTAATTAGATTTGAAAATGGAGTAATAAATTAAAATAAGGAAAATTAACAAGAATAAAGCGTACCTATCTTCTTCTTCTTCTACAATGGAGTTCTCAAGGATTGATTTGTAGGAAAGTTGGTTTTGGTGAGAGTAATGGCACAGGAGAGGGGAGGGGGTGAGGGTCATACAAGATTTTTTTTCCAATTTTCACAAATAAATCACCCATTTTTCCCCTTTTTGCAATTAAGCCCCTAAAATCCCCCTAATTAATATAAATCACCTACACCTCTTAAGAACCAATTCTACAATGGCCCCAAATTTTCTACTAACATTACTTAACTCCTCAAATAGCATGACTATTAACATTTTAACTAACACAAATAATCAAATAAGATGTGCAATTCATATAAGATGATGCAACACATAAAATGCACACATAATTTTAAATTAAATTTCTCAAAAATATAAAATAAATATTAAAATAAATAAAACGGATTTTGGGGTCGTTACATGATCAGTCTGTTGTGCAGCCACTGGTGCAGTCAATTGGTCAGACACATGAGCAGAAACCCCCAATGTTTTCTTCTTCACAAGAAACCACATCAGTGGGTGTACATAGAAGCATATTTGAGGCCGTATAGACCTGTTCTGGATTAGGCCGCATGCTAGCAAAAGGAAACTCCTTTTCCACAAAGACAACATCCCGAGAAACTAGCAATTTACGCTCATTAAGATCATAAACATACCAACCTTTCTTCCCAAAAGGATACCCCAAAAATACACATCGCCTACTTCGGCTAGCAAACTTATCATTATCTCTACGGGAATAATGAACATAACACAAACACCCAAACACCCTAATGTGTGCATAAGAAGGAAGCTTCCCAAATAGAATTTCATAAGGGGTTTTTTCATGCAACAACTTTGAAGGGGTACGATTAATCAAAAGACCTGCCGCTAACACACATTCCCCCAAAAAATTGACAGGCAATTTTGCATGAAACATTAAGGCACGAGACACATTCAAAATATGTCTATGCTTTCTTTCAACCCTTCCATTTTGTTGGGACGTACGAACACAAGTAGTGTGATGTTCAATGACATTTTCACGAAAATATTTTTCCAAACAAGTAAATTCCGTTACATTTTCACTCCTAATTTTCTTCACACGTTTATTAAATTGCCGTTCTACCATGGCAAGAAAACCTTTCAAAATTTGTGAGACATCACTTTTAGACTTGACCAAATAACCCAACACAGCACGAGAACGATCATCCACAATAGTTAAAAAATAAACAGCTCCACACAAAGCAGGTTTTCGATAATCTCCCCAAATATCACAATGAATCAAATCAAAAATTTCAACAGAGTTATTCTCACTCGACAAAAATTTGTCTCTACTCTGTTTAGCTTCACAGCAGATCCCACACACATCCTTATCAATACTACCCTGACTAACAAAAGGCAACATACTAACCACTTTACTTGATGGATGTCCAAGTCGTTGGTTCCACAACTGATAACTTTTATGATCCTTGACGTTGCAGATTTTTGTTGTGTTTCTCAAGTAGTAAAGCACATCGTTTAGTTCACCCTCGCCAATCACCATCTTCGAGATTCGGTCCTGTAATACACACAATTTATCAGAAAAATGCACTAAAATATCGGAGTCACGAAGTAATTGAGAAACAGCTAATAGATTGCAATTAAATGTCGGAGCATATAACACTTTTGTTAAAGTTAACCCCGTCCCGATGTCGACATCGCCTTCTTTTATAATCACAATATGATTGCCGTTGGGCAACCCTAAACGATTTGCCTTGACTGTACGAACATTTTTCAGTAATGAAAAATTTCCTATGACGTGTCTGTTGGCCCCGGAATCTATGATCCAAGATGCATCATCGGTCATACCACGTGTGTGTTCAGTTGTCAGTCTTCCTGTACTAGCAACTGGCCTCACATACTGCTTAACAAACAACCATTGTTCAAGTGTAAAGCCCATCATACGAGAGCAATCTGAATCCGTCATTCCAACAGATCCTTCTTTATTGACGTGCATCTGGCTAACTCGTGCACTAGATGCATAAGACTGATTGGTGGTCTGGCTTCCACTTCTCCCCTTCGTATCCCCCCTTGAACCATGTGTTTACACAACTGGGCTCACAAATGTCCGTGCAACTGGCCTCACAAGTACAGGGCTGTCTTCGGTCACGCAATTCCGGAAACCTTCTTCCCTCATCACCACTGATTTCGCCGTCTGCAGCCCATCAGTTGGTCCGTTAACAAAGCCACGCTTCACACATTCTTCATCGTTCTCTCCTTTGAATTCCGAAATTGGCGAGAAACGATTTCAAATTGGTATTGGTCGACAAAAATTAATGTCGCCGGTCATGGTGTTTTGAAAGGATTTTGATTGCTCTGGTACCAAGTTAGAAATCAGAGGAGAGGAAGAAAGTCATGGAGGAAAACTGAATTATTTTCCCTTGAATGATTCGGCTCGAGCTATACCAAATATATACACGACATATTACATTCCTTCTTGGTGAAGGAGTCAACTACTTCCAAAACTAAAACCCTACAAATATGCTAAAGATATATCTTCCTAACTTACAAACGTTAAATAAGGAAAATGATATTTCACAAATAACTACAAAGAATAATGACGAGATATTGACGAGATTTATGAAAATCTCGATCATATCTCAACACCACACGCTAATTAGAAATATCAATAAAACTATTACACTTAGAATTTTGTGAGCAAAATTTTATGATTTTTTGTGCCCTTAGAATTATTCAAAACAAATTAGCCATTTAGGGATCAGCATATCATAATTACTTCAATTTCTCCTTGATAACAAAATAGAGGTGGTCTCCCATGAGAACAAGGGGATCCGTCTCATTGGCCCCCGGATAACCTGCCACGTGGCAGCCCACCATTCCCCCCCCCCCCAAAAAAAAAAAAATTAAAAAACTTATAGTTTTTATATTTTTTTCGGTTTTTTCGTCATTTACCAAAAGTAATAGTTACCATAACTTAATGTAATGATTGTATACATATAAAGTAACATTGTTCATAAGTAAACGTAACACCTGTTTTACAAAAACAAAAGCTCGTTTTTACCAATTTTTTCAAATGTAATACTAACTATAATTACATGTAACCCAAACAATATCTAAATGTAATTATCATTTATACTGAAATATAATAGTGCTTTTACAAAAATGTAAAATATTGTGTATTTTGATTTTATTTTTTTTAAAAGAAAGTAACATTTGAAAAATAATAACTTATGTATATGAATGTAATCGTTTATACAGGTAAATGTAACACTTTGATAGATGAAATTGTAACAGATTTATATAGATAATGTAATACTTTTACATGTATCATGATAAATTGAACCCATTGTAACTTATTATTTGAAAACATATACATATACTATTACTTTTCTATACATATGTGTTACAATCATGTATAAACACTATTACATATAAGTAATATGTTCGTTATATTTTAGTTGTAATAAGTATTACTTTTGGCAAACGAAGAAAACATAGAAAAAAACATTGTTTCTTTTCTGTATATATGTATTCCCTCCGTCCCAGACTAAGAGTCCTACTTTCCATTTTGGTACGTCCAAGACTAAGAGTCCTATTCCTAAAATGGCTAAAAATCTTTACTATTCACCCCACTCATTCTCTCTCTTATTTTACTTTTATACTCACAACATCAATCAATTCACTATTCTCTCTCACTCATTCTCTCTCTACTTTACTTTTACACTCACAACATTTACATCAATTCCAATATTTATTAATAAGTGTGCAAATGAGGGGTATGACTCTTAGTCCGGGACGGATGGAGTATTACTTTTACTTATGAATAGTGTTACTTTATGTATACAGTCATTACATTAAGTTATAGTAACTATTACTTTGGACAAACCGAATAAAAACCAAAAATATATATATAAAAAATTTTAAAAAAGCAAAAAAAAAAAAAAAAAAAACCCTATGAGAGGCTGCCACGTGGCAGGGTCGCCCCCCTAGGTCATGGAGCTTGTTCAATGGGCTGGGTCATGGGTAAAAAATGACCCGTCTCTACCATGAAACGGGTCATAGTGTTCTCACCTAAGTTTTTGTCAACAAAATAAACCTCATTAATTTCGGACTGGAACACTTAGCATTGCACCCAATTTTTTTTTTTTTTTTTTTTTTTTTTTTAAAGTAGACTTTGATGTTATACGGCCGTGCATGTGTTGACAAGAATTTATATGATAATAAAAAAATGATGAAAATAAGAATTGGATTAATAATTCTAATAACACCATAAGTTTATTTTTCTTTTGACTTCTATTCAAATGAGGACTAAGAAAATATAAGAAAGATAAAACGCCATGCCCATGCTCATATTCAAGGATGCCATGCATAGCAACCATGATAGCAAAACAAAAGGTTACGAGATTAAGACCGAACAGAATTGAAACAAGACGGGATTGAAACCCTAATAATTGCATAACGGCAAATCTATTTTTTATTAATCAAACTCTAATTTTCGGATTACAATTTTGAGGCTATTTTATAGCACTCATAAAACTTGAAAAACAAGAAATAACATCCTAAAATAAAGCATAACCTATAAGGTAACTTAATAAAAGTCTAAAACTACTAAATCAAGGCTAAATCTACTCTAAAACCTCTTATAATCATCCTACTACATTTAATTCCGAAAATAATAATAACATAACAAGTAATTAAAATAAAACTCTCATCATACTGCATCATTCTCCTCTTCTTAGAAAAATTCGACCTCGAATTTGAGTCGTTGTTTTTTGGAAACACATCGTGAAATTTTTTCTTCAATCTTCGACGAACTTTAAATTTATTTGTACCACGCTTCATGACATCCATCCAATCCGTCCAATAATATTGACAAATATTTTCCATGAGCAATTTCGTGATGTGCCACGGTGACGAAAAATTGCAATCAAGAATGTCAAACTGATCTTCATAACAATAAGAACCAAAAATACCTTCTTCTTTCGAAATCGAAATTGTGGAACCCAAAAATGCACAAACTGCACCCAGGTTCGACTGAGGGTCGCCGAGCACGGTCATGTATAGTAATCTGGCCCGGTCGTGCAGATTAGTGCGCCAAGGACTTCCACAGCTGCCTTTAATCGCACGGTTGTGTACTGGATTTAGGCACGGTCGTGCTTGCTGCGCCGAGTAGGTGCTGGGGATGGTGTTCTGCCTCTCAATGGTTTCTGGTGTTCCTTGCTCGGGCGAGTTTTCAAGTGCGCTCGGTCGAGCAACTACGGCTGTGTCAAAAACCCAGAAATCTTCTTCACCATTATCTTCATCAAAGATTGGTGGTTTTGACCAATCAATGACAACGTCAGAACCCGTCGAATCAACAAAGCAATCCACGGGAACAGGAATCAATCGGTCACAAAACTCGTCAGGAGTAAGAGGATCGGCCTCTCTCTTGCACTCAAGTTCTTGATCCCGATCGAAAGGATAGATAGCCTCATCACCATCAGACCACAGATCTAACTCCGAGTCCACATTGTCCACACGTTCAAGGCGACGTTGGAGTTCTTGAATCTCGAAACGCAGAAAGCGGAGTTGGAGATCTTAAATCTGTCTTCGCAATTCGTCTTTCTCGATTTTACTTAGGTAATGATGTCGATGGATTTCGTCTCCCTGGGGTTCTGATCCGCAACCCCTACCACGATTACCACGACCACCACTTCCTCGTCCTCGTTCGGCCATTGATCACCAGAAACTCCTGATACCAAATGATAGCAAAACAAAAGGTTACAAGATTAAGACCGAACGGAATTGAAACAAGACGGGATTGAAACCATAATAATTGCACAACGGCAAATCTATTTTTTATTAATCAAACTCTAATTTTCGGATTACAATTTTGAGGCTATTTTATAGCACTCATAAAACTTGGAAAACAAGAAATAACATCCTAAAATAAAGCCTAACCTATAAGGTAACTTAATAGAAGTCTAAAACTACTAAATCAAGGCTAAATCTACTCTAAAACCTCTTATAATCATCCTATGACAAAAACTTGTGTGAGAACACTCCAACCCGTCTCATGGGTGAGGCGGGTCATTTTTTTGACCCATTACCCGACCCACAACCCTGCTCCAGGACTCATGGGGGGACCTGCCACGTGGCAGCCCCTCATTGGCCGATTTTTTTTTATTATTTTTTTTTTTGGTTTTTTTTTGGGTTTGTGAAAAGTAATAGTTACCATCTCTTAAAGTAATAGTTACCATCTCTTAAAGTAATAGTTACCATCTCTTAAAGTAATAGTGTTTTTCCTATGTTTTCTTCGTTTGCCAAAAGTAAGACTTATTATAACTAAAATGTAACAAACGTGTTATTTATATGTAATAGTGTTTGTACATAATTGTAATACATATGTATAGATATCTATATGTTTTCAAACAATAAGTTACAATGGGGTCAAATTTATCATGATACATGTAAAAGTATTACATTATCTATAGAAATCTGTTACAATTTCGTCAATCAAAGTTTTACATTTACTTGTATAAACTTACTATTACATTCATATACATAAGTTATTACTTTTTCAAATGTTATTTTCTTTTAAAAAATAAAATTTAAAATACACATTATATTACATTTTAGCTAAAGCACTATTATATTTCAGCATAGATGATTATTACATTTAGATATTGTTTGGGTTACATGTAATTATATTTAGTATTACATTTGGAAAAATGGGTAAAAACGAGCTTTTGTTTTTTTAAAACAAGTATTACGTTTACTTATGAACAATGTTACTTTAAGAGATGGTAACTATTATTTTTTGCTAAACCACTGAAAAATCGAAAAAAAATAATATAAAAACTCAAAAAATAAAAAAATTCCCGGCCAATGGTGGGTTGCCACGTCGCGGGTTCGGCCCATGGGTCATGGGGCGACCCGTCTCATGCATGAGACGGATCCCCTTGTTCTCATGGGAGACCACCTCTCATCCTATTACATTTAATTCCGAAAATAATAATAACATAACAACAAGTAATTAAAATAAAATCTCATCATACTGCATCAAACTACACACACAAAAAAAAAAAAAAAAAAAAAAAATCATTGAATAAAAAAATTAATAAATCCAAATAAAAAGTAATAGGTCTCAACTGCTGTGTGCCACTTTCCATAAGAGAAAAAACCATAAATAAATGCCCCCCGGGGCATAGCTCAGTGGCAAAGGAGGAGGACATAAGTCGCGCTGGAGGCATGCAGCGTGGGTTCGAAACTTGGTGGGAGCATCCGTGCTGAGCAACCGTAGGCACAACGGAGTTCTTTGGTGCCGAGCAACCGTAGGTACAACGGAGTTCTCCGGGCTCTTTTCCGGGGTCGGACCTTGTATTGTGTTACTAGTTGACATGTACTCTAAACCTAGCTATTGAGGCACATCCCGCGATTTGCCGGGTGGTAGGAAAGAGGGGCCGGAACTACCACCCCCAGCCCCAGGACTAAACCTAGGTATCAAAAAAAAAAAAACCATAAATAAATAACTAATTGGCATTATGGAGAAGGAGAGTGCATCTAAAAGTATCTATTTTTGTTTTTTTAAACATCTAAAAGTATCTATTCAGCAAATCATAATCGAACATTTCAATTCAATCATATACTCCAATAAACCATGTCGATGATTACTTAGTTAGGGAGGAAAAATGAAGACCATCTAATCCACTGCCAAATATTATTCCGTCTCAAAATAAATGTTTTTTTTTTATATATATATATACTGAATGTCCACTTTTAAATAAACTTTTTCTTATATATTCCATTTTCCTTTCTTTTTTTTTCCCATCATATACTTGAAAAATCCATATACTTGAAAAATAAAGAGTTTTATATTTTTGGTACTAAACTTTCTCAAAATTGAAATTAAAGTATCTCAAGCGGTATCCTAATTAGCTAGCTTCTCATGCGGAAGTCATGAGTTCGAATCCCGTTTGGGAAATTTGTGTTAGCCTATTTAGAGGCCAATTAAAGATCAAATAATGTTCATGAAGATATTTATAAAGCCAAACTAATCAAAGCCAAAGCACATCTCCACTCTCTTGTACTAACTTGTACTCCATCCGTCTCAAAATAGATGTCGTTTTGGGAGTTAAATTTTATCTCAAAATACTTGTCATTTCACTATTTTCAAAGCTTTTTTATTGCTCTATATCAATTATACCCTTAATAATGATAGTGAATTATCTCTTACCTAACTATTTAATTACTCAAGTAGTTGAATTACTTTAGGGGTATTTGGGACTTCTTCACATGCAGTAATGATATTTTTTTAATATTTGTGAAACACTCCAAAAAGACATCTATTTTGAGACGGAAAGATTATTAACTTTTGGCAACCCAACAAATTAAGAGTCCATTTACCAAAAAAGTTTCATTTGTGATTGAATCTCTTTATGCATTCAAAAAGTATTAGTCAAAGATTCATTTATCATATCCCTTACATAGGACTCTTAAACTGTGCTCTAGCCTCTACCCTATGGAAACCACATCCATTTCCATTTAACAATTTCATCTTTAATTGGCTACCAAGTTGGTGTTGCATTGCACCCAATATTAGAATTATAATGCTCTCTTTTCTTGCTTTAATCAACTTTATATCAAATACTAACTCTCTTTTTGTCTCAAAAGAATGGCTTAATGGTAAAAGTTAAGCTTCACAATATGTGAGGTCTAATGTTCGATCTCTCTCCTTATCGCTTGGCTGAAAATCGTCAAAAAAAAAAAAAAAAAAAATGTTTGGTACGTAAAAATAGACATTCCATGTTTCCTCCCAAATGATATATTAAATTATTATTTTTTCCCTTGCTAGCTAGATATCATCAACAAAACATTGTTTCATAGTGTGATAATCAAATTACCCACAATTAATACCCTTATGCTATGACACTAGAAAAATAAACGTCCATCTACTTGTTATTTTTGCCTTTAATAAAATTTATCAGACCAAATTATACATTTAACTAAACAAAAGCTATATTTTTATATTGTCCTGTAGTTGTAGAGCGTGCAACGAATAAAGAAAATTGCATTATTGCTACTTTAAGTATGATTAACGAGCATTAAAAAGTACGATTAACAATTGTGAATTAATAAGTTTTAATATGGACAAAGTCGGTTTCACATTGCCTCAGCCATCTACAATATATCACATACTCCCTCCGTCCCACCCGAATTAAGATTTTTGGGTTGGGCACGGGGATTAAGGAAAAAATGTTAGTGGAGTAGGTATTGTGAGTATGAAAAGTAAAGTAGGAGAGAGAAAGTGTGGTAGAGAATAATTAGTGGAAAGTTGTTGTGAGTGTAAATGTGGGTCTCATTAAATAAAACATTTCCATTTTTGGGTTGTCTTAATTTGAATGGGACACTCAAAATAGAAATTTGTCCTAATTCGAGTGAGGCGGATGGAGTATAAAGAAACAATAAGTGAAACGAAACTAATTAAAGTAACTTTCTTGAGATGTTGATGGTGTACGTAGTCAAGAAAATTTAAATAAATATGGATTGATTAACGCTTCTTCGTGTTTCTCCAAAAGTAAAAGAAAGTGAAATATGATTTTAGTGAAGGGAGAGGCTATTTCCACTAGGGGTGGAAATAGTTCGGCTCAAACTGCGGTTCGGAACAGAGCTGAGCCAAACCGTGCGGTTTAGCTCGGTTTTTAAACTTATGCGGTTCAGCTCGGTTTCGAAAATTGATAAACCACACGGTCCGGTTCGGCTCACGGTCTGACCCTTCAAGCCGAACCGAGCCGAACCGTTTCGAGCTGAACTACGAGCCGAGCTAGCTGAACCATAGAGCCCTTATATGGACCATTGATTAAATTTAGTGATTTAATATGAACCGTTAGATTTTTTTAGGAAACCCTAAATGAGATACCCTATCGTCGATTGAGTATTCATTTTCACCAAATCGACAAATCTCTCCGCAGTCATCCCTATCGTCTCCATTCTCTCATCTTCTTCAGTTCACCCACGGGCCACGACCTAGCTTCCGCCATCATCCTTCCACCCGCCGACACCATTCCTCCGGCCAACGTCCTTCCTCCATCTCACTCCTACGCAAGCCTCCCTATTCAATAGAATCAAGACATCTGCTAATTCAAACCCTAGCTCGATCTTTCAATTTTCTGGCGATTAAAGGTAAGTTTCATCCCTTATGCTTCTTCTTGTAATTTTACTTCCAATTTTGCACTGTAACTTAATATTACAGTCCTTACTAGTGCTAAGTGGTATAGTATGGTGTAAGAGTTGTGGTTCAAACCGCGGTTTAAGCCACAGTTTAAACCGTAAAATCAGACTGTGGTTCAAACCGAGCCGAGCCGAACCGTGATGGTTTAGCTCAGCTCGGCTTGGACTATTATGTGGTTCAGCTCGGTTTGGGATTTCTCCAAACCGATGTATAGCGGTTTGGCTTCTAAATTACCCCAAACCGAGCTAAACCGAATCATTTCCACCCCTAATTTCCACTACGTAAATTACTAATCCACACTACACTCAATAAAATTATTTAATGACTTGACATATTTGCCCTTAAAACCATCTTAATCTAGTAGATTTACATTCCAAAATTACCTATTTAATTTTTATACGTTTCCATTTCTTTTCTTTTTTGTTCTTCTCAAATCACTTCCTAACATAAATAAATGTTTCATCTTTTTTTTTTTTTGTTAATCAAGAAATTAATAATTATTATTTTAATAAAAATTATATATATATATATATATATTTTTAGTGGGGCATCAATAAGAACCTTTTAAATTTCATTACGAATTTCTTAAATTCCATAATGTTTACTAAATTGAATAAAAACTATTTGATCAAAAATCAATCAAATAATAAAATTTTAAATTTTAAATTTATTATGAGACATAGGAGTAATATTCAGTTATTTATGATTTTTTTTATTGAACTTATGCATTTAATTAAGGCTATAATATAAGTGATGGTTAATAGTTTAAAATAATAAATTATTTTTTTGTAAAATTTTCTTAGAAATACAAAAGATATTTCTTATCCTTATTAAGAAATGCACTCAATTTATTTCCTTTCACTGGAAGATATAATGATTTTTTAACTAAGAAAATATAATGAGTAAATAAATTAATTTAGAGTGTAAATACTTGATAGAGTTGTGAATGCATACAGAATATTTAGCATCTTAATATACAAAAAAAAAAAAACAGTACGTCAAATAGATAGACTTTCTAATTGTTTTTCAAGAAATAATTTATTACTAATTCTAAATTATACAATTTTTCACAACAGTTTCTTGACTGTTTTTTTTTTGTTTTTTTTTTAAATACTTCTTTATTTTCTTTTCATATTTATCTTTTCTGTTTACATCTTATGAGGACATTTAAATTTCGGGTTAATCTCGCTTTACTACCCCAATGTTTACATGTTGTATCGGTTAGAGGCCTATGATTTTATATTTCTCATTTTAGGGCCCAGACTATCGTTTTTGTATCAATTCAGAGCCCAAGCAAGAGTTTTGTTAGATTTTAAATGGAAAGTTAACACGTGCCATCTAAAATCCATTTTCTCGGGGGTTTTTTGGTCTTTTCAAATCATTGGTATATTTAAGCTTTCAGACTCTCGGCTTATGAAACACTATTCCAAACAAAAAATTCATAAAGTAATTCCTTCTTATTTATTTATTTTAAAAAATATTTTCCCTACAATTTAATAGACCCAAACAAACTGTTCAGTAGTCCAATCTGAAAGTTCCTTTAATTGTGAGTATTCTTTTTTTTTTTTTTTGATTTCTTTTCCTGGGTATGGCTATAACTTAAAAAGAAAGTAGCAACATCAAGCATAAACTAGTTATCACACATAAATGGGGTAAACAATTACAAAAAACAGTAGTATTAATTTATTTTTTCTTGAGAGAATTATTATAATTATAAAATTCCAATTCCCAAAATTTTGAAAGAAAACAGTTAATTTAAGAATTTCCCAAACATCAAAAGAGTACTATCAGAAAACAAACATAGTGACTTAAAAAAAACTCATGAGTCAATTGATCACTCTTGGTATTAAAAAGAGTGATAATTTGAGCAACAACATCACCGAAACTCCCAAATCAAACCAAAGCTAATGAACCTGGGATTGACTTGGGTATATTGTCAAACTATTTTGGTTCAACCATTATTCTTGTAAAAATATCAAATGCCCAAGAGAAAATAGGTGTTAGGATGTGATATTCTCACTTTCTATTCAAAATATAATGGAATGTTTGTTTAGGCCCTAGACTGATGCGAAAATGAAAGTTCAGGCTCTAAAGTGAGAAAAATAAAACTATAGGCCCCAAAGTGATACAACATGTAAACCCTGGGGTAGTAAAGTGAGATTAACCCTTAAATTTCTAAGCAAAATTAAGGATGTGATTTGGGAAGTCAAAAGAAATTAAACTAAAAAGAAAGAATGAATGAAACCATACTAAAATAAATTAGGTAACTTTGAAAAATGTACTTAGATTAAATTAAGACAGGTTTAAGGGCAAATACGTCAAGTCATTTTGAAATTTTAGTGATTGTAGTGGATTAGCAAATTACGTAGTGGAAATAGCCTCTCCCTTTAGTGAAATATGATTTTGCTTCACAACGTTAACTTTGTTAGAATTCACGTTTTAAATATCTATTTTTTAATTATATATTTTTATGTTTGTATTTTATGAGATTATATAAAAAAAATCTACAATACATAAGAAAACCATAATATTTTGAATATAAAAGGCACAAGTGAGGGGGAAATAAATAAATTTATAATCCAATATTGGAAATGAAATTTTGGTACATCTACAAAATAAATGAATTGTTAATGCGAATAGTATGCAGAAATATCTCTTGTAAGTTATGAACAACATGATGGATAATAATGGATTTAGAACTGATCACGCAGGGCTTAGTTTCAGCTTTGCTGCAGATAAAAATTTACTATTAAATGTAGAAAATTCACTATAAAATGTAAAAATATAATAGTATTTAAAATATTTACAGGCATACCCAGGGGCGGATCCAGTGTGTGATCAGGGTGGGCAGATGCACACCCTGGATTTTCCGAAAAAAATTACCGAGTAGTTATAAAAAAATAATAAAAATAGGGGTGTAAATTGTTATTTTTGAAAGAAGGGGGTGCAGAGTGTTAAAAATAAAACAATAAAAAAAGAGAGGCTAAAACAAACAAGGCACGCAGAAGAACAGACATACTGAAATCTTTTTTTTTTTCGAGAATAATAATTATGAGAAATGTTTTCATTTTGAGTGTTTCATTAGAAGTGTTAAATACAAGTATAAATTCTTATGCCTGATGTCCTTCTTGGTGCATTTTTATAGTGTGATTTTAATTTTTTTATCATTTAAAGTGTTGAGCCGACCTGACCGGACCCCAAATTTTTTTTTCGGGGGCAGACTCACCTCAAATCCTAGATACGCCACTGGGCATACACCGACATGTTTTACATTACATACACTATAGATGTTTCACATTTTATAGTGAAACTTTTAAATTTATTAGTAACTTTTTACGCGTTGGAGCTAAACTCCACAAGAAGCATTCCAAATCCAATAATAAGATAGATGAAATGAAAGAAATACTCACTCCGTCCCAAAATGATCTTTTCATTTGCCATTTCTCGTTGTGCCAAAAAGTTCTTCACATTTCTACAATTTAGGCAAAATGCCTAAACAATACATGGCTAGCAAAACAAGTGTTCATATCCTTAAAAAGTTTGAATAGTCAAACGCGAAGATCATTTTAGGACGGAGGGAGTAAATAAATAAATAATTAGGAGATCAACATCCCTCACGTAAAAAGGTGGTCTAGACTCTAGTGGACATACACTCTCTTTACCACCACTCTCTCTCTCTCTCTTAATGAGAGACATTTCAGAAAGAAATTTGTCTTAGTGGCTTCAATCAGTAACCCATTAAAAACGACTACTATTCCCATTCCCGATTGATATACACGATCTTTCAGTTTATTTTATTTTACTGAGGGAGTATGATTTTATTTTATTTTAGAAAAGTATGATTAATTAATGACTATAATTGATTTTTGAGATGGCAATTTGCAATTTGGTTCCTGACATTTACAAACTTTTGCAATGTTGTTCCCAACAGTTTTTTTTCGCCAGTTGGTTCCCAACATTTACATTTTTTTGCAATGTGGCTATAAAAGTAACTGGACGTAGGGGTGTTCACGGTCCGGTCCGGTCCGCTTTTTGTCAAAATTTCACAAAACCGGGACCGGACCAATTGTTCGGTTCTGTATAAAATTAGAACCAGGACCAAACCAATATATTTCAGAACCGGATTCATTGGTCCGGTTCTATTGGTCCGGTTCCGGTCCGGTTCTACATATTACATATCATACAATTTTTTGGCATTTAATACAAGTTTATGATATCGGGGTTGTAATATTAACATTTCATGAAGCATTAATGTACCAACCCATAGGCCTGTGGATATTGTGCATTTAACATTGCTGATAGGGAATAAAGATTTTGTTCTTATAACATAAACATAAAATATAACCTCTTGTATTGATTCTGTATTAATTCGAAGATGTCTACAATTAGGATAGTCAGAATTTTGTTTTTATATTTTGGTGTAAAATCAGAAATATATATAATATATAATAGCATATTAGTAATATATATACATGTAAATATGATTGGTCTGGTCGGGTCCAGAACCGTGTATATATTTTTCAAAACCGGAACCGGACCAATTTACCGGTTCTAAAGGAATTTCGAACCAGAACCAAACCAATACCATTGGTTCGGTCCGGTTTTTATTGGTCCGGTCCGGTTTTGTTGGTCCGGTCCGGTTCTAATATTTTTTGCACAGCCCTAACTGGACGTTAGTTTTCTAACATATTTTATGTCATGTGACTAGCACATGACGTTTTAAGATATTCTTAAAGCTACACATATCCGATTAATATGATTCTTTTTTTAAATTGAAGCTAATATTTAAATCTACAACATATATTTTTTTTGGAAATTTATTGGGTAGTTGGATTTACATTTAATCTTAATTTTAAATATTAAAAAAATAGAAAACACGTAAAATATAATCTAAAAAATATATCAGCCCAAATATGTTCCATATGAAGTAAATTCTATATGTAGATTATCAGTTCGTAAAAATGTTTGATAGAAAAAAAAAGAGAAGAAGAGGACGATGAATCGAGGAAAGAGTGTATGTGGAATGGGTGTTGCGGGAAAGTGGCAGAGAGGTGGAGAAAAATAAACTTTAGGAAAGATACATATAGAAATTACTTCATATGAAACATACTTGGGCTAATATCTTCTTTAGATTATATTTCGCGTGTTTTTTATTTTTTTAATATTTAAAATTAAGATTAAATGTAAAAATAATTTAAGTACTCAACAAATTTCCAAAAAAAATTTATGTTGTAGATTTAAATATTAGTTTCAATATAAAAAAAGAATCATATCAATCGGATATGTGTAGCTTTACGAATATTTTAAAACGTCATTTAAAACGTCATGTGCTAGTCACATGACATAAAATCTGTTAGATAACTAACGCCCATTTACTTTTATATCCACATTGCAAAAAAATGTAAATGTTGGGAACCAATTGGAGAAAAAAAAACTTTTGGGAGCAACATTGCAAAAGTTTGTAAATGTCAGGAACCAAATTGCAAATTGCCCTTTTCGAGAAACACACGTTTGATTTGAAATTGTGATTGCATAATGTTTGTTCCATCGTAATATTTATTTTGAAATGAGCTTTAAAATGTAATTTTATCACGGAGATTGTATATTTTTTTAGATATATAATAAATAAAAATAAACATTCTATCACCCAATCAAAGAAAGCCACCATATATATCTAAAACAATAACTATTAACTCAGTTCAATCAACTTTACCTACATTACTACATGCAAATAACCGATTAATGAAGTGTAACAAGTTTTAGTGCACGAGTAAAAGAATGCTCCGTATTTTGCAAGCATTTAATCTAAAAGAGACTATTATTTTGAATGAAAAAAAAAAAAAAAAAAAACTTTATCCGAAAAAGGAACATAATTTGAGATCGAAAGTAGATTTGTTATGTTGTTGCGAACATGGGGAGATATTGCAAAGGTACACTCCATATTGTGGTTGGCGTAAGTTATTGCTTGAAAACTTACTATAATTAGGCTAAGATTGTACCTTTTATTTAATTTTTATGTATAATAAATAAATCGGTGTTAAAAGAAATCAATTATAACTTAGAAATTTTTTATAAAAAACAAATACTCCATCTATCCAGGAATCTTGATTTCGACACGGGAAATAAAGAATAATAATCTTTTACTGTAAAAAGTGGTTTGAAAAGTAGGTGTTGTGAGTATGAAGTAGAGAGACAGTGGGTAGCTAGGGATAATACTCCATCCGTCCTGGAATAAGAGTCCTACCTCCTATTTGCACGGAGATTAAGAAATGGTGGAAGTATAGTAAGTGTTGTGAGTATAAAAGTAAAGTATGAGAGAGAATAAGTGGGAATAACACTTTTTAAATATGTTGTAAGTGTCCATATGAGTGTTTAATATGAGGTTTAGAAAGTGTCATGTAAATGTTAAAACGTGTGAGTGTTAAAAATGTCAGTTTAAGTCTAAAAGAGTATTAGTTTGGAAAACGTCGTAAAAATCTTAGTAAAAGTATTTTGAAATAAAACTGACAGTTTATAACGTTTTTTTTTTTTTTTTTGAGCAAACGAGAAAGCAATTTCATTCACAAGTTAAAAAGAGATGGCACACCACAGACTGGAGACTCACCCCAAAAAACAATAGCAGTTGCATTGCATAACTTACAACAACAATATTTTCGATCCAAATCTTGAGACAATCGAATTCCACTCCAAGTAAAACTTGGGCACTGCCTTAATTCGGCATTTAAGAAATCTTCTCTCTGGTAATATTTTGCGCTTAGCCCTTGATATACAGAATTCGGGTTGACGACGAACCGCCCACCAAATATCTCAAAATCTATGAACCATCGTTGTGCAGTAAGACCAACGGCATCCACTTCATTGTGCGAAAATGCAATCGTCATCATTTCAAGACGAAAAAAAAACAAAGAAACACAGGCTCTCACAGAGGAGAGAAAACAACGGCTCTCACTATGGAGAGAAAACAACAGCTCTCACAGAAGAGAGAAATTTATTATACATCAAAAGGGAAAAACTGGAAAAATAAATCAACAACACAATTTTTGTAATCTCAACTGAGATTACAAAAATTGTGTTGTTGAATGCGTACAACAGGAATGCGCACCAAAGAAATTAAGAAAAAATTGTGTTGTTGAAGAAATGGGAAATAGAAGAAGACAAACAATTTTCCAAGGAAGAAGATGAAAGAGAATGTGGTTAAGTTTTTTTTTTTTTAAGGAGAATGTGGTTGACAGTTTATAACGTTAATACTATCATATTGTTCCAAAATAACATTTAGACAATTCATGTTTACTGAACACATCTAATTACAATATTTTCTGAAGCCTTAGGCGCGTACTGTTGGGGTGTCAACCAAAGTCCCACATCGGCAATTGAAAGCAGAATTGCTTAGCATATAAAGGTGTCCACACACTTCATTAGTATGAGGCCTTTTGGGAGTTGACCCAAAAACAAATCCGTGCGGGCTGGGCCCAACACATACTAGAAGTGCTCAAATGTGTGTGTGAGAGAGAGGGATAGATGTATACACAGTTGCACACTCTAATTTCAGCATATGAGAACTCAGAAATCAGTGGCATATGAGAACTCAGAAATCAGTGGAAAGAAGATATTTATATGAATATAAGCCCATCTGGGAAAATTATACCATGGATCTAATCATAATTTGACAAGGAACATCAAGAAAAAAAAAAAAAAAAACACCAAAAAAATTAGAATGATGACTCTGATATTTGCTTATTGTCAACAGGGTGCAAATTTGGTAAGACCTATAGATTGGGGGAAAGAATCATTAGCCCTATCTGACAAAATACCCCATTAATGTACACGAATACTCGCAAAATAGATGGTAATCATTGCTAACAAGATTAGTATCTCCGGACGGACAAAATATCATCTAAACACCATTTACTGTTAGCCTGAACCATCTAACTCTGACCCGGAAATTATTATCAACACCTCCACATCAGTTTTTCTCATCATGCCCCGAAGCATTGGAAGGATCATGTGTGTCAATATTCTCATTCCCCTTTCCCAATTCCACCGAATGTGGAGATTTGGAGGTTGAATCGCCATTTGTGGGCCCCAGTGATCCATCATCATCGCTAGTCACTTTTTCGTCCGTCCCGGTAGACAAAGGGGAAGCTTCTACCTCATCAGCACGGGCCACTGATTCCACCTCAAGCTCACCATTTGGCAAAACTAGAGCACTGGATGATTCAGCAGAAGCTTCGATTGTTTCAGACTCTTCAACAGAGTCTCTCCATTCAACCCATTCAGCACGCTTATCATCCTCGCTTGATCCTCCTGGTTCCCTGAAATCTCCATTGAAGCTATTAAGTGAAAGATTATCTGAATTAGGTTCTGGTTCAGGCAATTCAGATGTTGTGGTATCCTCCTTGGCATTGTTTTCACCGACAAAAACGTCATCTTTCTTATCTCCGCTAATGAGACCAGTTCCTTCTTCAGTATTAGAGGGTGAAGCAACTGATTCAATTGATGGCTCATTAACCACTCTCTCGTCCTCAGAGGCAAACCAATTGGAATTTGTGAAAAGAGACCCACTGCAACAGAGAGAGACAAGTAAATAACATGTAAGGTATGTCAATTGTCAAGTACTCCGTAACATCTATAAAAATGGGAGTGCAGTTAAGTTCATACACAGCTCAAATGCTTAGCATTCAGGAGCCTAGGTACCAGGAATCAAGATACCAGAAACGGTGATTTGTTTTAACCATCACGAACAGAGAACAATAGTATATGTGATGATTAAGTTCAATGGTACCGTGGATAAGTAAATAACAAGGTAATGGCATACTTCCTCAGTCCCACCCGAAATAGGATTCTTGGTCCCAACACGGGGATTAGGGAATACTAAAATTTGATTGGAAAAAGTGGTTAATAAGTGTTGTATGGAGAGAGAAGAGGGTAGGGAATAATAAGTGAAACGTTAATGTCAGTATGACAAGTAGGTCCCATTAATAAAAAATTAATAAAGACTTTCCATTCTGTATGTCCTATTTCAGGTGGGACACCCAAAATGGCAAAACGCCATATTTTGCGTGGGACGGAGGGAGTATACGTTAGTAGCATTCGACGCATGACCTTGAACAGATGAAACAGAGTCGAATATAAGGACATGGGTTGTCCATATTGGGGCCAAGGTGGTGCAAGTTAGATTGTGCATGAACTACCAACAGTGAAATGAATTGAACTACCAGTATCCATTGCAAATAAGGTACGCATATAATAAAAATTATTATATGACTATAAATCAAGTGGAGACTAAAACCTCTGATCCAAACAACATGAGAAAGTCTATGAACTTCTCAAAGGCAGAGCCTCCGTATGTCCCTATTTGTGATTTGGTTCTCTTGGATGCAATTCTCATTGACCCTATGATTTTAAAACAGGTTAAACTACTTTTTCCTCAAATTTTCTGCAATCCTCAAAGCTACCAGACCTGAAAACTCTCTCTTTTGCGCACTAAATTCACACGCGAATGACACTTGACAATTCTATAGACTAGCCACCTCAGACCAGTCACTCCTTTACCATAAGAATGATATGCCGCCAAGAGTACAACAACAGCCTTTGAGTCTATCCTCACGGCAACAAAAAACAATTCCAAAATCTTTACCCCTTCGTTTTACCAACCAAACCCAAACCTTACCCCTTCATTCTATTAATCAAACCCCTAAAATCCAACTTAGTTACTTTCTTCCTTCGAAACATTTTCATGTCAACTCTTTCAAAAGTTTTCCATATACAACTCTTTAGACAGTTTTCCCACTGTTGTCCTCGGTCTATTTTGGCCTCAATTTTTCAAGGCCATGTTTATCCTGCATAATCTCAAACCCAAGTAACTCTCTAAATACATACCAACCTGATAACAAATGTCAAGCAACAGAAATGGGACGCAAGCTAAAACAGATTTGGCTACATAATTGCACAAAACCTAGGCTTACAGCTCAGTAAATAAATAAATAAATAAATAAAACTATAAAGCTCCCAGGAATCCTAACTGATTATTTGTCTCTTCTCAAGTTTCAAGTGGGGGCTGTAGTAAAGCTAAGCAGTAATATTGAGGATTTTCCATGGTACAGGACAGTGTGACAAGATCAACGACCATCTTCCGAAGCAGGAAACTAAGTGCTCGTTTGTTTTCACTTATTTTCAGTGACTTTTGACTTTTGGCTTAAAATAAGCAATAACTAAAGTGTTTGTTTTGACTTTTAAGTCAAAAGCCCATAAGTAATGTACAACCCTACTATAGCCTAAATAAGTAAAAGTCAAAAAGCTAGAAAATGTTGCTTTTTCCAACTTATGTATGGAAAGACGCGTAAATACACTTTTGATGGAAAATTTATACCCCAAAATAGCCCCCATTTCCATATATTATTTGTGTGAATGTTTCCCTGACATGGTATGATTTAAAGTGTACAATTTTTCTTTTACAAGTTTTATTGTTTTAATTATATTTGTATATTAGTTTAATAATTAATTTTCAAGAAAATAGGGAGGAGTTGGATAGTACTTCCAATAATAATTTTTAAACTTTTTTATCCGACAGAAAGATTACATTTAATTGTTTATTTATTTAGATTTTCTTACATTTTTCCTTTTTTTTTATATATTTTATCCAATATGCATTTAATATATAAGTGTTTATGTTTATCTTCATCATATTCTTTTTCTTTTTTTCGAATTAAAACAGAATCGATCCGCGATGTGATTAAAAATAAAAAGAATGGAAAATGAGATTTTTTTAAGAATTGATATATTTTTCTTAAATTTCAAAAGAAAACGAAAATTAATATTTAATTTAAATATGTCAATAAATGTATGAGACTATATTTTAGTTCATGAAAATGCAATTTATATGATTTATCTATAGGGTAGAATAGCATGCGTATGGTTAATTTTTATATTAGGGGTATATTGGTATTTTTATCATATTTCAGCATTTTATTACTTTTTTAACAAACAGATACAACTAGTTTATAACAGCTTAAAAGTTGTTTTAAAACAGCCAAAACAAACACTATTTAGCTCATCAGCTATAAGCCTTCAGCCATCAGCAATAAGTGCTCGTTTGTTTTGGCTTGTTTGGAGTGGCTTATGGCTTTTGGCTTTAATTAAGTCAAAAATAGAGTGTTTGTTTTCACTTAAATTCAATAAGCCAAAAAGTAGAGTACAACCACATTATTGCATAAGATAAGCAAAAGCCATAAGCCCCAAAATAGGAGCTTGTTAATCTTTTGAAAGACACGCTACAATTTTTTTCAAATAACGACATACCGAGTTCGATGAATGGTAGCTACATTTAATTAGAACCTTTTTTTCCCCTTCTACTCCCAGTACCAACGTCGTTTTCTTTGTTCCAGTTTTGTTTCTTTATGCTTTTCCTTTTTTTTTTTTTACCCTCGTGCAGTTTTGTTATATTACTTCATTGGCTCTTTTTTTTAATCCATTGTTGTTAATTCAACTTTCGTTATCTTTATGCTCTATATATTTTTACTTTTTTTTTTTTCAATTTTTTGTTACTTTAAAAGATACAATGGAAAAATTATTTTTTAATATATCCGTGACTTTTTGTTTTAATATTTCTACTTTACACAATATACTTTTTATTGGTTAAATTTTATTTAATAACAATTGTTTATCATACAAGAGAATTTATCATTTATTCATGAATCAATTGGTTTTTAAACCAAATATTTATAGTAAACATTTTAGCATTTTGAGAGTTGTTCTTTAACATTAAAATAAGCAACCGTTATTTCAGAACAGCTAAAACAAACAGTAGTCATTGAATCAGCCATCAGCTATAAGTTATCAGCCATAAGCCATCAGCCACCAGCTGCGACAAACGGACAGCAATCAGCTGCGACAAACGAGCCTTAAGTGTAGGTTAAACCATAAGAAGGAATCTGAAATCTAATTTAAGATCTGTATTGTTCTTCCTCGCATAAGGGACAATGAGTCGACAAAATTCGCGAAGGAGTAGGAATAGGTTTAGGGGGAACTGCTGGATAGGGGCCCCTTTGGGTATTTCCGTTCATATAAAATACTCGTATCTACACATAGTGCACCAATTTTGCACTCTTGCATAGGAAGATAACATGGCGTCAAAAAATATACACTTCTCTGCTCAATTACATACATACTGGGGAGGTCGCAGTTTAATCAGTGTATCCCTCAATCAATATGATTGTAGATCCTTTTCTTTCCATCTGGTTTTATACCATTTACTGGTAAATTGGCCAGAGCCACACAAGGCTACTCTTTAGAAACTTGTCTGGTCAAAGCATAATGAAAGTAATGTTCATCTTTGTCACGTTGCATGGAAACATTAGTGTTCCTTATTTGATTCAGCGGAAGCATTGTTCCATAACTGGCTATAGTGATTTTGGGTTTAATTTCCACGGGCACATTCTATGGAAATTTGCATTGCCATTTCTGGGTTCATCTGGACAGAGATATGCAAGGATATTCAGAGATCAGTCTTCATTCTGTTTTATGTAGGAGACTTGTTTTCATGTCTTTTAATCATATTGGAGTACCTAAAGCAGATCAGGTGTAAGATTCATGACTTCCTCTTGATTAATTGCTCTGGCCCAGAACTTATTACTCCTTAATCCACTTTTTCGGATCTGATGATCTCTTTTTCGTTATTATTCCTTTTAATTCTCTATTTGTTAACTTTCTTTTCTCTTATTAATTTAACATTAAAAATAAATCCACAAAACATAATAAAATAACACATTAAAAGGTTATGAAAAAACGAAATGTCAAACAGGATCCAGTATATTCCCAATTAAAAAGTAATATAGCAGAGATCAACCAACGATTACCTTTCCTGGTCATCTCCCAAGCGAAGCGAAGATATGACCAATTCTGCAGATTCGTCATCAAAGTAGACATCCTGCAAAATAGAATGAGACCTCTCAGTTGTTGTAAATGAATAAAACCACAAAGAATAAAAAAGCATTCAAACTCAAAAAATTGCATCATACTAGACACCCCTGTACCAAACATTCTAATACACTTGGTAGTGTTTAGACATCATGGAAATTAGACAACCCTGATACCTAACATTCTAATATCATCGACAATTCAGAGGCCTACACCACATTAACCCAATACAAATATACAATTGTACTAAAACCCCAAGTTACCTTGACCATATTTCATTCCATGTGAGACACCATGCATGCAGTCCATTCATGGAAGCATTGTGTGCATCTAATGATTATTATCTACCAGAAACTTGACGTCACTGGTAGATTTGGTTTAACGCTTGAGCAAAAATGCAGTCATTTTACGAATGGTAGCATAGTCTGCACACGACGCGGTTGATGAATATCTAAATGTTGCGGAATCTACAGCGAAGGAGTGCCTTATCAATTTTCATGAGTACTAAACTTGTCTTGTTTCGATGGGTTGCTTCTCTGTTCTTCGTTAAATATTTTCTTTAATCTAATAAAATTCTTTTCTTTTATGAAATTAAAAAAGAAAAAAGTACAGCCACATACTATTGATATCTTATACTCCCTCCAACCCACAAAAACTGTCTTGCATAATATTTATATCTAACCTAATAAATTTATCCAAGTGAAACAAATAATTACATTGCTACTATGCCCCTCATAAAGCGCCTGTTTTCGGTTGCTGTGTGACTCATTAATTGAAAATGAATATGAAGCCCTAATTAATAGAGGTAATTAAGAGAAAATTAGCTTTATTCATGATCTTTCCTGAAAAGTGAATAGTCAAAACATCTCTTTTTAAGATGAGGGATGTATTTCATAATCCTTCAATTATTACATACACTCAACATAAATTCCATGATAACCATTTCTATTTGCTATTTTCATCATATATAAGTGAAAGTTCCAAAATCCCTCTTTAAATGAGAAGTTTCTTATCATATTAAATGATGATTGGCAACAAGTAAATATCAGTATAGCTGGAATGAAAAACTGTTAAAGACACATTTTTCGCTATTTCCTTCCATTTCCCATAAGCGTATGCCAGAAGAAATCAAAATTACCTCATCATCTCTTTCCAGTGAGCCATGAGCCTGGACAAAGAAAAAGAACAAGAATGAGGTAACGTAATAATAAAATGAAACCAGAAGTAAAACAAATGTGTGGGACAGTTGTAAAACAAAGCTTAGAGGTAATCAAAGACAGAATGAGACCACAAAGGAAGAATCATAACCAATCCCCATCCTCGAATCTTTCCTAAAGGTCAAACACCGAGGATATGACAAACAAGATTACAATTGTTTACAGCACCATGTTGAAGCGGGACACTTCATAGACGAATTTTGACCATAAGTTTTAGATCGTGTCTCACTCATTGGCATTCACCATCATATCTTCGGTACTAAAACGGAGATCATGAACATGACTACACGAGGGTTCAATTTTCACAAATTAGCTAGGTAAATGAAGTCCTAATCTTACATAAACAAATCTGGCATGTTTCTTGACATTCTCAAAGCCCCGAGTAATAATAAAGGGAGATAAGGGCCACCAGTTCGCAACCGGCAGAAACTACTAGTTCACTAAGTCGTGACCTTAATAGACTTAATCACAGAAGCTATTACTTACTCACATTTATCCAAGAAGATTAGCATTTGCTGATATTCCATATTCAGTTCAATTAACCTAAATTATTGGCCAAAGTTCCATCGAATCGACAACTAAAAAAAGGGACTTTTATTGGGACGGAGGGAGTATATATGAGTAAGGACCATCAGATTGTGGTAAGGATTTAAAAACTAGCGTATCAACTTAAACGAATTTACATCATTTTTTAGCAGTAAATTTACAAAAATTCAGGCAACTACATGTACATCGTTCGGTTCCAAATTTTCATTTAAATAACATAACTATTAAGAGAGGTCGGGATGGTTTCCTAACCTTTGATCTGTGATGCTCTACTAAAATGACCATCGGAACAATCAGTTATAGTATTGAATCCACTAATTCTTAGCCATATCGGAAAAGAAAAATCATAAAACAATCAGGAACTTGTTTCTTATCATGATAAAATTCTCGGTGAAACCATAATATAAACTGGACAACTTGAGCCCTGATACATTTTCAGTGCCATGGAGCTAGACCAGTGAGCTATCACGTTAGTATATTTAACACTAGTATGCTGCATAAAAATAGTGCCAACATACAATTTGAAATGCAACGATCCCATGTTTGAAAAGTCTAATAATGAGAACCTATTACAGAGCTAAAAAGAGAAGACATGGATTTAGGGCGTGCTAAAAAGATATCTTGCACGTTAGGGAACCAACATTTGTAAATCCTAGCAATCTAAAACTTTAAACACTGAACATCTCCTTTCATTCATATGACGAAACATATGTAACCAGCAAAAAACATAACAGACAAAGCAAATCTAAGCAAACAAGCAAAACTAGCATGCGAGTACCTCATCATTATCATCATTGCCATAAATACCATATCGGAATGCCTGGCTTAGATTATTGGCTAATGCTGTCACATCATAATCTTTATCTTGGTAATCATCATCATCACTGTCCCTACCTCGATCATGTAGTGTTGTGGGTCTCCTGTAAAATTTAAAATGAAAACATATACATTTAGTGCGCCACAAACTATAAAATGGAAATTGAGTGAAAGAGCAACAATGCAAATACAAATCTATGCTGCATAAGAATATGCATCAGTGTGCTTTATGTTGTACAGTATAGCGGATTGGATACGAAATACTTGACAATGTATGAGTACTTTTTATAGTAGTAAACTATAAGTAGAAACAAAGGGACCAAAGAGCGTAGGCAAATCGTTCATTTGTAACAAAAATAAGAAATCAATAGAAATCAATAATCAGAAAGCATGAGGGTCTTGGAAACTGGTTTGTTTGTTGATGGATTTCGCGAGGGAGCAGTGAAAATTATGGTCAACAGCATCTCTTGTCAGACATTAGCGAAAGGTAAAGACAATGATATGAAAGATTATTGGCCATCATATATTTTTCTTTCTCCCGCTCTTCGTCGTACCGTGTTCAAGGATTATAAAAAACGCAAACAATGTTTCCTTTCTAAGTTGTTTCCCTTTCCCTTCCAAGATTGATGCACAAACAATAGCAGAAGACATTTTATGAAGCAATTATTCCTTCCTCAAAGTAAACATGCCCAGCCTCAAACAAATCTTCGCACCTAGTCACATTATATATCCAAAAGCATCAGACAAAAATTAACCAGGAAGTATACTTTAACTTCTACCACTCACCCCCAAACAAAATAACACCATAATCATGAGGTTCACAAACTTGAGAAGTAAATCTGCTTCTAAGCGCCACGTTAAATCCGTTCCACTTACAGTTTTACAATTTATCAGACCTTCTAAGTAGGTGCCTGTAAAGCAAAGAGTGGCACGGAACTAGGCCCTGTATAAGCTCAAAAGTGCTGCAATGTGATATGGCCTCGAATTAGTCAAGGCGAAGACAATAAATACATAAGTTGAGGTCAACATGTAGGCCCCTCCAACAGCTGTCATATTGACAACATATTCGGTAATAACACCAGCGGGCGAGTCAACCAGATTTGATCCAATACATCACCTTTAATATAACCATTCTTACAATCAACTAAAGGAATGTTGACTTTATTTTAAAAGAAGTTCAACGATACGCCCTATAATCCTAGCACGCAGCCTGTGATCACTGCCTGCTGTTTCAGACAAATAAAAAGATCACTGCTTCCTTTTCTCAATTTATTGTTGCAATATTGCTACATACTGTCCACTAGCAGAACATATTATACTTTGCAATGTTGGCAAATATACGTAAATGTCAAATTTCAGTTTGACCCACAAAACAATGTCAAGGAGTTTGTTGGATAACATGTCTGAAGACAATTCAGAACTAGGTTTTTGAAGCTTATGGCAGGCATAGAACAAGTCGGCTGCCACATCAAAAGAAACAAACAACTTAACACTTGAATCTCAAGATGATAAGGAAGAACATAAAAGTTCAGCTAATGTACAACTTTAGTAACAATAAATAATGGAACAATGTTCAAAATAAAAAGGAATCTGTTTTACTATGTTGCAAGAATCTAAATACTGTCTAGATAAATTAAAACAGAGATATGCACAAAAAAAACTACACAGGATTCTTTGTTAATTTGACAGTCAAGATGCTTTTCACATAATGAACATGACTGAACCAAACCAAATGTGTGCTGCAAGGAATGAAATTTGCAGGAAATAGTTTCCCTTTACAAAAGGACACTCCCATAAAACAGCCTTGTCGAACATAGATAAGGGTTTCAAGTCTACCAGTAGGATTTTGCTTCTTTAAAGGCCAGTTGGTTTAGAAAATTCACAAAGTTGGCTTATTCACATAAACTCGAGATATATTTCGACAAGCGTGTATGAATGTCCACCCAGGAGATATAAAGATTGGTTCATATACGATCTAAGGTTTCTAGATGACATATCCGAAACAGTTTATCAACTTCAACCATCGTGTTTGTGCACATAAACCATTTACAGTGATCCACAATAACCCCCACATCCACTACATACAGCTGTCAAACTTTTACAGCCATCTCAACTGTTCAAATATTTAACTTGAACCAAATTCTTGCAGTTTCTGATTCCAACAGAAAGGCATATGATTAGTGATTTCAGATGGAAGTCGTGGTTAGAAATACATTCGATGGATGTTTCATGATGCAGATAGAGCTAACCAAAAAGAGAAAAGAGAGAGAGAGAGAGAGAGATGCAGGGAGAATTCGGATAAATATTATGTTGACGTATTTATGTTTAAAGTTGGTTCTCTTTGATAAAAATATTCAGGATACTTTGCCAATATCAAGCATTTAGGGTTAGCATCTTTGCCTTGCAAGTTGACATATGATTCTTTCATCCAAATAATAAAGTTTTGACTAAATGAAATATTAGTTTTACAATCATGCATGTTTACACAATAAAACTACCCTATATGTCGATTTCTCATCTCTCAATAATGTATTATTTCTCAGCCTCAGATATTAAATAACCATGAGACACACCAAACTTCACACCTGCTCCTGCCCCAGTGGAAATGGCAGTAGGAAAGATTATTCAAATAACAGTTCTGACCCAAGAAACTAGCAGCTCCATGTGAATACTAATAGTGATCAGCGCATGTATACTACGGTCCTTGTATGATTATAAAAGAGAGAGAGAGAGAGAGAGAGAGAGAGAGAATACTCACCCACAAGCCCATTGGTATACATTTTCAAGTGTGTTGCGTTTTGAAAGAACGTTTGTATGCCAATCTGCCCATTCACCATTATCCTGTCAAAAGCATACAGATTCTCAGAAAGATCGCAAATTAAAATGGAAAAAGAAAAAAAAAAGGCAAAACTATTTTGTACAGTAATCCTGTGCAGTAGTGAGAAGATAACTCACAAAAAAATGGTAACAAATAGAGATACCAAAAATGGCAACTTAAGAAAACGCCAAACCAATAAGTGGACAGATACACTAAAACACATCATCCGTCCCACAGAACTTTGCACCAAATATTGAGATTCGGAAAATAAGGAAAAATACTATAATATTGGTAGTGGAGTAGGGGGTTGTGACTTGTGAGTAAGAGGAGAGAGAAAGTGGGGTAGGGAATAGTAATAGTTATTGTGGGTACGACAAGTTGGTCCCATTGAAATAAGTATTATAAACTTACCATTTTGAGCAGTGCAATTTGTTGTGGGATGACCAAAAAGGAAATTAGTGCAAAGTTCTCTCGGACGGAGAGAGTAATATACAAGTCCGCAGCTTAACTCAGAAAAGGAAAAAAAAAACTATAAATTGGAAAAAGGAAAAAAAAAAAAAAAAAAAGGCCTATTAACTAATTAAGCTTTTACCAATTTCCCGTTTGTTGGACTATACGAAATTGCGACTGTTTATTTTTTTGTAGGAAATCAGTTACATTCAAACCACGGGGGAAATTCCCTACTCGATGTTAATATATTAGGAAAAGATGCAATTTTATGAAGTGACATCAGGGAAAACATGTTTTCACCCATGGATCATTTGTGGTATAGAGCTAAATCCATGACAGAGATGGAGATAAGGTAACGTAAGCACTTCTTTGTAGTTTGTAATTGGGGTACACAGAATGATGGATGATGAAGTGCAAGAAAGCAAAGAAGTTCTCAGACATGTGAAACCTGCAAGTATGCCTGTAATTCGCTGTTGCTATTCGCAAGATGAATAAGTTTGTTGGCAATGCGTGTCATGTGTCCAATGTTCCCTATCCTGGGTGGTGATCTCCCTTCAGCTGGAATAGTAGGCTGCAATATGTTTTAATCAAGATCTAAGTGACAATGATTATGGATTAGAAAGAATAAAAGTCATGACAGCATTGAAATGTGGGAAATAGAAAGGGAGCAAGGCACAGAAAGTCATATTCAAAAGAAAATCAAATTATAAACTGAGTGTATCCTTGAAATATTGACCACTACCGTTTTTAAATCACAGGTTATGCAACAATTCTTCTCTGCATCAAGAATTTTCCCGACGAGGTTGCATTCTTGAAGAACATGTTCAACAAGACGTGGATTTTTGCTCTCCAGACAAGATACTATGATCTGCTCAATACGGTGATGGATGAAGTTATTGTATGGATACCTGAAGTCATTACAACAAATTAGGTACCGAGAAAATATTTACTACTGTAAGAAGTGGGTGCCAATGTAAAGGGTGGCACTTACTCAAAAAATAATTCTATAATGCGCTTTAATGCGCCAAGGCGGATTAACTCCCTCTCCGCAGCATCATTACTAACAGTCACTAAGACTGAGATGAACTCAATAATCTGAAAGTTCCATTGCATTGAAAAGCAAAATCAATAAATATTAAATACATATCGAGTATGGTCGCGGGTTAGATAATGTAATGTGCAAGGGTAGGCACACACAAAATGGAGCACTAGAAAAAGGTGAGAGCGGAGTAAAGGTTGAGTATAAAGGTAATACTACTTCATCATTATCACAGTCAATTAGAAAGTACCAAATCAACAACTCTGTTGATGTCGAGAGAAACATTGCTGTCGAGGTAATTAAGGTCAACAAACTTGCCTCCGCATCAGCAAGGTTTGCTTTTACTAAGATTGTGATGATGATGACGTCAATATAAAAAAATGCACTAGCATTACCGGTTTCATTTGAAAGTGAAGTGTTATGGGGGTGGAATATCATTTTCACAACCAAAAGGCCAATTAAGTGCTACGTATGCTTGAATATTTCAGACTTCTCTATATTGTGAGAGTAGTGCTACAACCATCAAATGAGTACAGATTTGAGGTGGATCCTATTATTGATTATGTAGTTTGCAGGTCATGTTCACTAAACAATGGGAACAATAATTCGAGAAAATCAGTAATTTCCAGCTAAGATTTTCCACAAAAGTTTGGTGCTCATTATGGGTTTCAGCATACGGTTTTGTACAACACAGTCAACGAAAGTAAATTAATTAACAGGCAATAGATATAATTCACCTTCAAACGATGTTTCCCAAGAGGTGGCTGCAATTTTCCATATGTAGTTGGTAGAACATTCTCCTCAGACGACACATTTAGAAGCTTGAGCAAATTGACTGCACACAAAAACCAAGATTATTCAGTCTACTGCTAATGAAACTTAATAGTTCCCTCTTAAAAGCATAAGCTTATAACCACCACCACCACCCATTTTTTTCTCCCGTTGCAGGAAACTAGAAAGTTCTACATATTATATCTATGAACTCTAAAATAGCATGTCACATAGAGTAACAGCATAAAATAGTGTAGAATCAGGCATAGTTTGTAAAAGGTGTCCTGGGGAGGAAAGACGCACACAGAACAAGGACAAAGCACGACACTTGAATATTGTTAAATTACCAACTCATCTAACAGCCTAAGCTGTTAGATAGGAACCCAACAATGCATAGGAAGCCCAACGCTGTCACCCAGGCATCACAAAACAAACCGGGTCCCTACATGTGCCCTTGTCAAACCAGAGCTCTAATAAGGCTGTGAAGAAACACATGTACATTTCTAGGCTCATAATTATCCCAGAAAAGATTGGGTCTTCTAATTTGTCTTTAAGCCCTTGACAGTTTACATTAGAATTGTACTTGCATCTCTACACTTATGGTCTCCTCATCCAGCCACCTTACCTTCACCATAGCCAAATAGCATCATAACTATCGTGAATCCTTCCCTGCTCTACTTTGAGTTTCACGGCGATCTCTACCTACTTCCTGTGATCACTATTAACCAATCAAACCGTTTCAACCCATCTCCGGTGCTAAATCTATATTCCAACATCCTGATCTAGAAAATGAGCAAATATAGTTTAACCCTCTGATGCTCGGACTCTTTGGTTTACCCCGCCGTACCCGTGTCGGACACGCCTATTTTAGTGTAGTCAACACGAGTCCGGCGAGGTCAACCAAAGAGTCCAAGCACCTCACCTCAAGAGAATAATCCACATGTGGGTGTAGACTTCTATCATGCAGCGGCATTGCCGGTATAAGGAATAATTGTATGGTGATTAAAGAAGTGGAGCTATGATCTAATGGATATTAGAATAGCTTCAGCAAACATTGTTTCTGATTGGCATCATTCTTAATGATAGGTGTCGCCTAACGTATGGTGGATATCTCTATTCATAATTGTAATGGAAAAGCTTCAAATTATCAAAATGGCTGGCAACTGCCACCTCAAAACCACCCTCTCCACATTGTATCTTATTGCAAATCATCAAGACTGCCTAAAACAAACTTCTAGAAAAGAATGTGAATCCCCGATCACAGCCCCTTCCCCGAATTAATTATCCCACATGACCAAATACCAGTGATGTTCCACTCAATGATCTAAACACAATATTCTTACTACTCTCAAGAACTTACAAGCAACCAATTTCAGAATGATTTCCCACTCAACAAATCTACGAACTATAAATGTTGCAACAAATGATTTTCATATCTCAAAATCCATGCAACTACAAAGTGCTTCTTCTATGAAATTAGTAATACATTTGTTACTGTATTACGGAGCAGAATTAAAAATGAAATTAAGCACCAAAAGAGTGTAAAAATGCAACCCATGAATGTTTTCACCGACAGATTCAAGGAAACTTAAGTGGAAAAGTTTATAACCATCCTTACATGAACCATGAAAAGATAGAAGAAAGCAATAGGAAAAGAAAATGGATCAAGACTTCCCCAAAGAAACATGCTGACAAAAAGAGCGCAACCAGTCACAATATAAAAAAAGGCAGCCTGGTGCACAACGCATCCTCGCACAGCGACGGTCCGGGGAAGGGTCCCCACCACAAGGATGAAATGTAGGCAAACATTACCCTGCATAAATGCTAGAGGCTGCTTCCAGGACTTGAACCCGTGACCTCAAGGTCACACGGCAACACCTCAACCAGTGCGCCAAGGCTCCCCTTCAACCAGTTACAACAAATAAAATAAAATCCAACCAGGGGCATCCAGATTAATGTTTCTAGAAAATACAAAACCACTTGCTTACCATCAAACTACGAACCCTCAAATCCCTTCCCTTCATTAAAACCAGATATAAGACAAATAGAGAAACAGTCAAACCTCACAACTAGTAATCTCCCTCCAATTCAATCCACTCTCATAGGAATATAAATTAAAGATCATAACCAGAACACACATTAGACACAATAATTATCAACAAAAACTTACATTTAAAGAATATGAAGTCAATACTCCTACAATTCCAGAGATGATTACATAAAGCAAGCAGACATGGAGAACATTTCAACAGAACAGACAACCTCAAAAGCAGACATTGGGGGTAAAATTACCTAGGCTCTCTAGCATGCCTTTGACTGTCTCAGGGTTGGGAGTAACTACAGAAGCATGTGTTAGTTGGCGGTTATACATATAATATGTTCCTGATGGTAGCCTCTTAGGGTCCAACAAAGAAATGCATACAGACAGTGAATGAACCAAGACAGAACTTGGTCGCGAATCCCCCAAAGCATGACTGAACAGTCTTCCGATGAAACTGCTAAAGCGCAGGTATGTTAGTAGAATGTCTGACTAAAAAACTGATTAGTTGCATCAAGAATGAGATGATAGAGGTCTAGCCTTGGACTGGATATTTTAGCAGTAAGTCCGGCAGGAGCATATCGAGTAATTGCACAAAGCGTTTCTGCTGCATTAGCATGCACCTCAGGAGAATCCTGCAATAATAATCAAATTGGACATTTTTTAGCTAAACAATATATAAGTTTGACTTAAGCAACCAAAACCTTCACCATGTAGTGAGGAAGCTCTAAAGTTAAGAAGTTAATCTCTATCCCAGGTAGCACGAGAACAGAACTAGATACTAGTGTAATTTCATTACAATTTATAATCAGTAAGGTTCTGTGGGCTAGCTATGGTCAATAGACAAAAACCCACATGCTCACTGTTGAGACAAACAGAAACTGTCAATCACCTCTGCTATATAAAGCTCATGTATTGTGCACAAAAAGGGAAATGACCAAACGGCATTGTTGTCTCGAAAATAATTAAATTAAAAAACAATGATGATAGCACAAAAATCTTGGACAAATAGTACATCGTTAAGACCATCAAACAGGGAGAAAGAGCCTTTCAGAATTTGTAAAACCAAGATAAGAAATTGCAAATGTTTTAGTGGATCTCTCTTCTAAGAATATGACGCAACTCACCGAAGAGCTAAACTTATCTACAATCAACTCCAACACATCTGTATCTTCTAACCATTGCATTGAGTCTATATAGCTGGAGTAAAGATGTTCATCAGCACCGATCAAACGAATCAAAACCTGTACAAGAAGACGTATTAGAAGGGCTTAACACCTGGATAATGAACACAAATTCTAGAAAACGCACCTCCATAATAGATGTAATTCCAATAAGTTCAACCAGCTTCTTAATGATTTCCCGATGAGCCTGAGTACCAAACAATTTGAAGTTCAGGTTGGTACTTGATCAAAGGCAAATTGAACAATTTAAATAGTATAGGAATATATATGCGAGTGTACACACATGTATAAGAAGGTAGAGCTTACTGCTTACAATAGTAGGTCCCACAATCTGGCTAGAAAATAAACTGAAACCAAAAATAAATACTTTCCCTAGATCTTTTCTGGTTCTCGCATAAGATCAAACAAGTATGGTACTAAGCAATGCACAACATTATCACTTAATTTATTTTTAATTACTCGGTAAAGATCAAAGAGCGTATAATAAGATCCACACATGAGATCAAACATGTATTTTTGTTTTGAAAATGTCATCACCCAACTACATAATTAATGTCCTCCCTCCATTGAACGAATCATCAATTATATAACGGATGATGGTCACGCGATATTACGTGACTAAAACCCATTAAATAATGCACGAGATTGTCAACAAATTTAACCAAATTTAATAAAGTACTTTATGATGAAAATGACCAATATACCCCCATCTTTGACCTTTAATGAAACCCTAAAATCCCTTCCCACCCCTTCAATTTTGGCTGTCGAAATTAAAGGGGTGGAAACCCACTTGAACCCACTCCCTTTCCCCACCACCCCTCCATCTCCACTCACACTCGCCCCAAAATTGTTGAGAAACCCAATGCACACAACACAATCCATAGGTTCTAGATAAACCCAATGCTTTTTTCTTGCGTTGTCGTTAATAATGAATTTTTAAGTCCCAAAACAATGAATTTGATATTAGCAATACAATTTCAAGTAAAGAGTATATTTCGGTGAATACTTTTCAACGAGAAGATTTGGGGAAATACTTTGTCCATTAGTGACAATTTAAGAAGAAAATTCTGATCCTATGTGTTGGGGAGGGGGGAGAAGAGAGCTTTCAAATCCTTCCTTGCGGGCCTGGCAGCATTAGAACATCATGCTTTCTCATCTACAGTACTTTACACTTGTATGATCAAACTCCGTCCACCCCAATTGAAGAGATGCAATTTCGACCTTTTACTCAAATCTTTTGAACATCACCAACTCCCTAAAATGTCCCTTTCAATAGGTTAGGCCTGGCAATTGTGCGGGTTGGGTCGGGTCGGGTTGTGGCGGGTTAATGGGTTGAAACGGGTCGACCTGCTACGACTCGTTTAAGTTGCCGGGTCAAATGGGTTGGATTGAAACGGGTTGGGTTGGCGGGTTGAGACGGGTCGGCCCGTTTCCTTAAATTTATTAATTCTGCCTATTTGTGTTTACGGGTTGAAACCCGTTAAGCTTAACGGGTTGAGACGGGTAACCCGTTTCAACCCGCTAACTTAAATGGGTTGTGTTGGGTCGGGTAATAATGGGTTGGGTTGTTCGGGTTAGTGGGTAATGGGTCAAAATTGCCAGGCCTACAATAGGTGGCCACAATTTCTAGCTAATTTACTTGGTTTGACATGTGATTTTCATCCACAAGTTCTTTGGGGTCTAAAGTCAGAAAAAAAAATCCGAAAAAGGCAATGTACTTCTTCAATTGGGACTAATATGTTGGCAACTACGTATACAGACATATATATTCAAATAAATAAACTATCAAATTTAAGTAAAACTTACCTGAATATAACTCATAAAAGGAACTGTCTTCCGCACCAATAGGGTTACAACAACCTTTAACATCAAAACATGGCATTAATTATCAGCAGAAATAAAATTATAATGCACAAAAAAACGCAGAGGAAAAGGCTTATTAAAAAAATAAAAAAGTATGTCCTGAACTGTAAAATTGATGCTTTGAAAACATTAAATAAAAACTAGCCTTGCAGCAAAAAATACAATATACCTTACTGAAGTAACCAGACAATAGAGTACTATGAGAGTGCTCTGGTTCCAAAAAGGAGAAAAGCAAGTTCATTAACTGCCACCAGAAATGAAAAACATTTTATGGAGCAGTTGAAGTCCAATAACCAAGTAACAGAAGTGAACATATAATTTTATTACTTTCTTACCTCCTCATCCTCAACCAACGTTTTGAGTATAATATCAACATCACAAGTAAAAATTTCAGAAGCAATGAATGGAAACCTACAACAAAATGAGAATTCTCTCATTAGACGCACAGAGTGTTAAATGTGAAGATAAAACCACGACACAGTGAGCTCCACTAAAACATGAGTATTCAGGAAACAAAGTTTACATGTCCATCCAAAGAAACCTACTTAAAAGTTCGCCCTTTCTCAGCATCTTCCGGAGCTTCCTCCACTATGTATCGGACAAGTTGTTTGATTTGACTTCTTTCTCTCAAACTGAGACATAGACCATGGAGACAATGAGACAGACACAAAAAACATAATGTAGTATACTTTCACAGAGATAGCCAAAACCTCTCCTTTTATACTATCATTTTGTGCCACAAGGTGGTGGGTGGGTGGGTTTCTTTGTTAGCTCATTAAATCAACTTGGCAAAAAAAGAAGTGGTTGCCTCAAATTAGTGTACAAACATGGACTACAAAATTTATAATTTAGGCATAATCAAACTGGAGATCACGTAATAATAGTAGCCAAAATAAATAAGAATACTTTGAGGATTAATTACCAGTTCAACCTGCCACAAAATCAACCAAACCCCTTATTAAGGATGTCCACCAAAACAAACTAATTATGCTAGGAAACCAATAAGTTGGGCATTTTCTCTGTAACATTAGATTAGTAATGTATAATGGGGTATCAAACAAAACATGGGTTAGAAAAATTTGAAACAATGTATGCTCACGGCAATTCAACGATCCAATTGTGTTTGCTTAATGTATGGATTCAAATCAACTAATAACAAAACATCGCAATGGAAAATCACCATCACAACTAGAGGATCTCGAAAACATGATAGATTACAAGTGTCAAACACACCATTATTTCCATATAGATATGTAAATTGACCAACAACAATGGGTCATACACCCAATATCTTATTCCCATATCGTGTATCAACCTATTAGTCTCAGAACAATTGTTTTATAAGAAGGAAGAGAAGATGATAGTCGCCGACCAAGTTAGAGTATATGTTGAGAAAAGGTACCCTTCTCGAAAAATAGCAGTCTTCCTTATCACCCTTCCTCAAAAACATCTTAGAGAGCAATGGTACAAAATCATTGTCTTCTATTTCCCAACAAACTTTCTTTTCAAACATAAAAAAAGATTTGCACGGATGAGTATTGATTAATAAAAGAGAAATAAGCATAGCAATTTTACACAACAAGCAACTAGAAAGTAGCCTTCTCATTAAAATCAAGAAGTTTTCAATGAGGTAATATGTTGTTGATGAGCTTCCCATAGCAGAAGAAACCAATTAGTGAATAAACACTGCTTAAATTATGTCCCTTACAAATTGATAAGTCGACTATTAAGAGCTTTGCATTCTCGAATTATTTCATCCTCATCTAGAAGCTCCTCTAGCGTGAATTTTTCTTTGTCCAAAATTGTCTCCACCTGTGATCATAAAAGACAAAGGCAATTTATAAGTTACTATAACTTGCTGATTAATTATTTTATTCAAGGGAGCTAATCTTTACATCGATAGAACTCTCCTAAAGATTATCCAAGGAAACGGCTTGCAACTTAAACATATGATAATGGAGGATTTTGATTTGACATAAAATGATGCAAAAAATTACAGGGGATCAGATCACATTCTAGATAAAAGCATAACAACTACATACATGATAATGTACGTATTGACATGCACATATGATATATCATCACATGGATATTATTCAATCTATCTTAAGAGGTGCATCAAAGTCCAAACAGACTCAGTAAAATGATAACTTGAGATCAGACAGATATCCATTATCTCAAAATTAAAATGAAGCAGATAAATATATTTAATTCGTTCTTACCATATTGCATAGTTCATTACTTCAACTTTTATGCCATGTCCAAAAGACACCCAACAGATGAATCAGCCAGCATCACCCGATGGTAATAAAATTTGCTGTGCTAGGCATACTTGGCATAAAAGATCAAGGGCGAAAACCTGGACAGGTTACGTGTGAGAGTCGGTAAATGTTTATGCGTGTGTTTGTGTGTGCGCGTGAGAGAGTGAGAGCGAACTAATCAAGATGCTCGGAAGGTCTTATTACTATTCCAACGGGAATAATGTGTGCTTGGCTAGGAATCCCTCTCTACATTCAAAATATTTTTCAGTCTGGGAAAGATGTATCAGGATTTTTCTTGGTTGTTAAATTCTATAATTCTGAAATTAGTCAAAAAAAAAAAAATGTTTTATTTACTCAGAATCTCAGATCTGTCAGCAGAGTTGACTTCTACACATGAAGTTAGAAGAAGTGAACGTTGGTTGCTATGTGTTTTATGTGTAAGTATGTCGAGTTATAACTCCAAGATCTTAAGCTAAAATCAGGTTACAGTTTAGCATTCTAATACTGAAAGCAAGTTGATCAAAGAAATTTTCTCTTTCTTGTTCTTGTTTGTAAGTTCTTCATTTCTACCTTACTTTTGATTTTTTTCTAATTTATGGATAATACACTATCGTGATGGAGAAGAACATGAGGAGCTTATAGCAAGTAGGATTCCAATGCAAAAGGTTTAATGCCTAATTATGAACTTGTTATTGTTCCATATACTCTTCCGTCCCACCTCACTTGAGACCTAAGAGGTGGGCACAATAACAAGAATAAAGTAATAAAAATGTGTGGTAGAAAATGAAGAGAGAGAATGAGTGGGGTAAATAGTAGTGTTGGTTGAATAAATTGAGTGGTGGAAAATGAAGAGAGAGAATGAGTGGTGGAGTAGTTTGAATATAAAATAATAAAATGATGGCTATTTTGGGGAGTCTCAAGTGAAGTGGGACAGACCAAAATGGAAATAAGTCTCAAGTGAGGTGGGACGGAGGGAGTATACATTTTGGTTAGTAAACTAGAGCATAGATTGCGCAACTCTTTGCTCCAGTAATGACTTTCTCTTGTGGTTTTTGTTTTTTGCAACTTGTATGCCCTAGTGTACAAGGATGGCACCCCTTAGAGCTCCTTTGACATAAGCAGAAACTATTTATCTTTAGACATCTGCCTGTGTTATAATACTTAATTTGCAGCAACCAAAAAATTCTAGTATTTGTGCGTTAGTTAGAACAAATACTTGACAAATAAACTTATCCATTATACATTTAAAATATTTCCATCAGGCCTATGTTTATTTCTAATATCTAGTAGGGTGAAAGTCAAATGATATAGTTGTTTCATCAATGCTTTTAAGCTTTAGTACAAATTTCATGAGAAAATGCTTCCAAAAGATTAACACTGAGATTGATAGAGAAAGGCAAATTCATGTAGGGAAGTTCAGGAGATTGGCACAGGGATTAGTTTATAGATCATATATGTGCTTATAGTTGAAATAATAATATGATATGACATATCTGGATATAAGGAATTAATCATTGCCCACGATGGGGAAACAATTCGATTGAACGCAAAAGCTAAACTGGAAGTTCATATCTAAATTGAGCTAAAAAGGTCAAAAATACTCATGTTCTTTTATTAGATCATGACCACCTTACTTTGAGGGTGTCTCTTAATTGTATGAGGCTTCTATATGTTCATTTGTTGTAAGGGGTAAAGTCCAGTGTCTATATGTTTGTTTCCTCATTCACATTTACGAGTTTTTAGTAGGAATAATCATCCAGGCAACGAAGAGCAGTGAGTTGCAGGAATTTGGTGCATATGGACAGATATATTCATAGATTTTAGGGATCAGTTGCTGCCTTCATGGTTGCCTTCACTTGCCTCAGTGGTATGCCTCTGCTATGGCTGACTGATGTTCTCATAGCTTCCTTTTGAGCTTCAGGAACGGCTACTATTGAAAGAGCGATGACGAAGTTTTTGCGACAAGGTTCAGAGGGGAGGAGAGAAGAGATCGTATGGGGCATGGGATAAAGTGTTTAAGTCCAAATGAAAAGGGTGGATTGGCATCGGGTAAAGGGGTAACCTGATTAGTTGGTACATATCCCTATTTATTATGTTGGGAATATGCCTTTGAATCAATGCCTATTGGTTAAGGATATGTCCGCGACAAGTTGAGTAATTCTTTGGACTTGAATTGAAAAAAAAAGGAAATCGTTTTGTTACAAGGATTAAGGTTTATTGGTTTAATTAGGTTTCTTATTGGTACAAGGAATTGTTCAAGAATTAGGAAAACCGTTTCCTAATGAGAATAGAATTACGTTGTACATAAGAAATAGGATTCCAATTACATTGTACACAAGGAATGTGATTCCTTCTCCTTTTGGGTTTCTAGTATTTATGCCTATAAATACTAACCCCTCCCCTAGCATTATTTTTGCCGGTCATCTTTGAAAGATACAAGTAGAGATCTAAGATCTAGATTTAGGTTGACGGAATTATTTGCCTAAATAATTCGTGCAACTAGATTAGTGAAGATCGTCTTTTGTAATTGGTCATTGGATAATAATATATTCTCCCTCCGCCCGTGGATGTAGCCAAGTTGGTGAACCACGTAAATTCTTGTGTTCGTGTTTGATTATTTCGCTTGACATCGTTCTTTAAGTTTATTATGCTCTAACATATTATATGACTTAGGAAATTTCCTCGAGAACCTCAAGCTGTTTCGCATAAGCTGACTAAGAGTAAGTTCAGGATGCAACAAAATAGGTGGGATGCTCTTTCTGCGGTTCAGCTTCCCACAAATGCCCGTGGACAGTGATGCTCGGACTCGCCATTTTAGGGCGCCGTATCAGTGTCGACGCGACACGACCCGTGTGCGGACACGGGATCCGTGGCGGACGTGGCTGGGAGAAAGCGGACTCAGCACTTTGGTAGCTGTAGATCAGGGATTCCAGCCGGAGCTTGAAGGTTTACCCCCATAAGTGGGTTCGATTGGTGATCGTCGCCGGTCGGTGAAGGTCGCCAATCTGTGATGGTCGACACTTGAAGATCGCCAGACATAGACAGAGAGAAAGAAGCGGCGTCCATGTGGAACGCAAAGGAGGGAGAAAGAAACGTGAAAGAGAGACAACGAAGGTGCGGGGAGAGAGAGAATGAGGGGCGTAAAAGAGAAGGGTGGGACAGTGAGGAGAGAGGATTTGAAAAGGATAAGAATCTGGTTTGAAAAAAAAAAAAACTCACTGTGCACTTGGTATACACAGAATCAACCCCTAATAAAATACACAATTTAAATACATTAAAAATAATTCTTATATGTAGTTACATTATTTTATGACATAAAATTTACTAATTATTATATGACATGTTGTGATATACCGAGTCCAAATTCACGTTTCGGATCTTTCTAAAATGTGTCGAGTGTTTAATTTTGAGATTTCGAAGATCCGACACTCGGATCCGTACCCGTGTCGGACACCAGTATCCGAGTCCGAGCATCATAGCCCGTGGAAATATAATTGATGGTGTCACAACATGTTTAATCCTCTTACCCACTTAAAGGTAGGCAATGGGGCTCAAATTCCTTTTTCGGAAGATACGTGAAGTGGTAATTCTTCTATGAGGGACTTATTTCCTCATTCGTATTGTCTTGTTTTAGTTCATTCATTGGGCCCCTATTACTGATTTTCAGGTGTTTGGGGAGGGGGAGATGTTTTATGGAATTTTTATTTATTCCTCAATCGAAAATGATAGAGTGTGGTGATGTTGGTGTCCTTTATTCCTTATCTCAAGTTCGTTTGTGGAAGTCTAAAACTCCTTTCAAGATTCAAACATTTGTGTGGCTTTTAATACTTAATAATAAACTCGATACAAATGACAAACTACAGAAATGTAGGCCTACGAAACGTTTACTGCCAAAATGGTGTGTGCATTGCAAGGAGTTGGATGAGACACATGATCGCCTCTTTCTTCAATGTCACATAGCTTGATTTATATGGAATCGTTTTTTTTTTATAAAAAAAAAAAGGCTGGAGAAGAGTGGGTGAGCACAAAGTTCCTCTCCTCCTTTGTTCTGACTAAATTCAGAGGTACTGGTGAAGAAGAAGATCCAAGACGTTTGCGAGATTATCGAGTGTTTGCAGTTAGTTTGTTGGAGTATTTGGATGGAGAGAATCGAGGATATTTAAAAACCAGCTGTTACAAAAGCATCTTTGGTGGGAAAGAGTAGTGTATTCAGTTCTCTTTGGGATATGTCAATGGTGCTTTCGAAGGTTTATTGCTCAATTGCTTGAAGAGAGACAGGAATGTTGCAATAGTTTGGAGTAGTTCCTTGTATTTTTGTTATTTTCTTCTTTCTTCGTAGATGGACCCCTTGTCCATCCTTTTATGTTTTGTTTTAATTCTAATACAATCCTTTTTTGTCTTTGAAAAAAAAAAACTAGAGTGATCTGCTTTCAATATACTATTTATTATATTTTCTTGTTTGGTATCTATCTGGTTATAATTTGCTTGTACAATCTAATCTTTTATTCTCATCAACAAAAAGAAAATTAATGAGTAATATGATGCAATTGTACATTTTATTTCTGAAATTCAAGGGTTAATCTCAAAGTGTCAAGAAAGTTTAGTAGAGTACATGCTCCTGATTTAGTAATCATAAATATATTTAGAGCAAACACATTTCAACATAATCCATCAACTGAATGATGTCAGTTACCTAAAATATTCCAGTACTTGTAATATTACTAAAATGTTCAATCAAATTCTTTTGGGCTCATTTCAATAGACTACATTAGCATGTCTTGCTTCCCGAATTTGTATTAGATGTAGACTTCGATGTCCAACTTAGGTGCATTTAGGTTTCCTAAATCCATTCTTGGTTGTTAAATTCGGTTTTCTTTATCTGCAATATATATATGAATTTTCCAGGTTAATAAATTTAGTAAACAAAGCCCAATGTAAAGGCTTAAACATGTGATAATCGTGCTACTTGATGTGGCAAAACACAAGTAGTTTACAAAATCAAAACTCAACACAAAAAAAATATTGAATTCTAATAATATTACAGCAGTCTTTCATATAATCACATATGTTGAATACCAAGACCCATGTACCCAGCAATCACAATATGCATAGTGTTAAAATTCTACTTCTACTTATTTATTCAATTTCGTTCCAACTTAACATTTCCAGACTCACAAATAATTAAAAAAAAAAAAAAATGGATCCAAAGAGAAAGCTAAATTATCAATTCTGGAAATCCAAGAACTTACCGGAGACGCGGTGGATAAACCGGTCATACGCCAAAACATCTTCGCGTAGTAATATGATTAAAAGAATCGTTGAAACTCAGATCTGCGTATATAGAACCCTAAAATTTGAACTGAAAAGATCTGGCAACCAAATCCTAAAATACGAAATGCGAACTAGATATAGAACCCAAGATTTGCCTAAAATATTTATATATATGACTGATTGGAGGACGATAGAAATGAATTCATAAAGAACAAAAACCTGTGATTTCGGGCCGATTAAAATATTGTACTTATTTATTCAGTCCTAAAATTATCTTCATATTTTTTACTATTCAAACTTTTTAAAGATAAGAATACTTACTTCACTAACCATGTTGTGTTTATGAACATGTATAAATGAGAAAGAACTTTTTTGGAACAATGAAAAATGACAAATGAGAAGATTATTTTGGGACGGAGTGAGTATTCTTTTTGTTCAAATAAATATTTCAAAATTCAAATTTTCCTTTATTCAGAAAAATAATTTAAAAAATAAACATTTTATGGGTGTAATGAAATACTCCCTCCGTCCCATTTCAAGTTTCACCATTTTCGTGATGCACGCAAATTAAGAAAAGCTATTTGTGTAAGAAAGGTTGTGAGAGAGAAGAAGTTAGTGGGTATGACAAGTGGGGCCTACAATTTAAATGTGTGAGAGGGGAAAGTTAGTGGGTATGACAAGTGGAGCCTACATTTTAATTATGTGAGGGGAAAATTAGTGGGTATGACAAGTGGGCCCTTGTTTTTTCCATTTTAGGAAACGGTGAAGCAATCATTGTTATTAAAAAAAATATATACTCCCTCCGTCCCGCCGGAAAATTCAAAAAAAAATTATGACACAAGACTTAAGAGAAAAAGTGAAAAAGGTGATGTGTTGTGAGTGTTGATAGTTGAGTGAGAGAGAGAAAGTGGGGTAGAGAATAGTTAGTGGGTTAGTGGATGTGAGTATGAGAAGTGGGACCCACTAATTAAAAAGTATTAAAAACTTTCCATTTATGGAATGTGCAATTTCTATGGGACGCCCATTTTGGTAAGTTTTGCAATTTTCGGTGGGACGGAGGGAGTATACTATAAAGTCTGCCATCTGTTGTTTTTAAACATTGATTTTTTGGTAAGTCAATCGGTTCACCCTCTTTTAAGATTCTTTCACATTTTGTTCCCTCAATTCATTCACCATTTTCTGTTTTTGTGGTGTTTTTAAAACCATTTGAGACTTTGTTGTCTATGTGTCTTAATTTTGTGCTATTTTTAAGTATACATCATTTAACCTATTGAAAGTGTAAGCTCACAATACAATGCACGAATAATATTACTGGCACAAAAAAATCACAAAATTTTATGTGTAATGATTTTATTGGAGTTTTTAAGTAGAGTGTGGCGGGTCCATTATCGATGCAACCAATAAATATCGTCACCTCATTTTGTGAGCTTATTTTATGTCACTAACATTGCCCTCCAATACATAGTGGTAATGACATTCATTACTTGCAATATGAATAATAATACTTGAATTTATGGATAAATTTAGTTTTAAACAATGAAATTTTTGGACATTCAAATGCTCCGGTTTACCTATGGCCTTCTGGCTTAGGGGAGGTATTTGGTTCGATTCCTTTTGGGGGGAAATGTGAAGACTAGAGAGATCTATGGCAAGCAAACTATCAGATGGCGCAGGACGTCTATGAGAGATTGCAACATCAACTTAAAGCAAGTATCATAGGTTCGATAACGGTGAAACTACATAGGAACTTGTAATAGGAAGTGTTACATATCGGCAGGGCTATAGATAGAATGTAATAGACTCCATACGGCTTTGTAAACGATTGCAATTGCCTTAAAATGAATGATATGTTACAAATGTTCAAAAAATGCTCCAGTTTTGAAGAAGAATAGACATTTATTTGATATGGGCACTTATAAGATTTGGTGGTATACTACTCAAAAGCCTAATTACTTTCGTGGAAACAAAATTGATGTTTTAAAAGGGTTAATTGCAATTTTGGGCCTGAAGTCAAAGGGGGTCTTCTAAAAGGGGCCCGATTTTTTTAATTTTTTTTGTCAAATCAAGGCTCAAAATATTTTTTTTGGCCAATTAGAGGCTTTAAAACAGAATTCGTTAGAAATATATTTAAATTCCCATGTGTGGGCACGTGATTAACATATTGGTTAGTTTGAATTATCATGAACTATTAAGGGGTTAAATGACATTTTTAAAAAGTAAGGAGAGGGTGGAATTTTTTTTCTATCTCCTCATCTCCTTTCTCCCGTTTCTCTCGCTGTTTCTCTACTCCGGCATACCTCCCCCCCCCTCCGACCATCTTCTCCGACATCCCCTCTTTCTCCGGCGAATCATTAAATCGAGTAGCCCTATCCATCCCCACCCCCATCCCCGACCCCTAAAATCTCAGCCATAGACTCCACCAAACCTATAACCCACAATTCGAAATCAAATCAAAATTAAACGGCCAAAATCAAATCAAGAAACCATATTCAAACAAACGAACGTCGTATCTAGACCATAGATTCGTGCACAACCCCAGATGTCATCCATCTTTGTAATGGTTTTCCGCTATTAACTTGAATTTATGTTTATTTGATTTCAATGTTTAAACACGCCAATGTGTGGGCGGTTAACAACAGAAACAATAGGACAACCGACAATGGCGGCGGAGATGGCTCCAAATCGAATTAGGGAGGGTGGGGATGGGGATAAAGGGTAACGATGAAGGTGAAGGTGGGGGTGGGAAGGGTGGTCGTGGGGGAAAGAAGAAGGTAGAAGACGAAGTTGTTGGGTTCTCATTAGTTAGTTTGGGTGGGATTTTTTTTTTTTTTATGGATTTGTATTTATTAACTATTTTTTGGTATATGTATCAATTAATTTTTAAAATATATTTGTTTACCTTTATTTAGTTGTTTTTTATTATATAGATGATAATTAAATTATTTTAATTTATTTTCAATTGTTATTTACAAAACATTTATATTCAACCCCTTAAATTTAAGAATTTCCATAAAGCCCTGTCTATAGGATTATCAACTCTAAACTAACCATTATGTCGATCACGTGCACCACAAATGGGTATTTGACAAGATTTCTAACGAATTTCGTTTAAAAGCCCCTAATTGGGAAAAAAAAAAAAAAAAAGGACCCCTTTCAGAAGACCCCCCCCCCCCCTTTGACTTCAGCCCTGAAATTGCAATTAACCCATTTTAAAATGGCAAAGCAGTAAATCTACTATTGGCAAAAGCCTAATTACTTTCTTAATAGTGATAGTTTAAGAAAAACTAAATACTACTACTATTTTCCACAATCTTAGTAAAGAGTAAATAAAATCAATGTTTGCAGCTCTTGATTAAAATTGATGCTTACTTCTCTAAATAAGCGTCCGATTTCCATTTACGGGAAAAGAGAGAGAACATTAAAAAAAAAAAAAAAAAAAAAAATCACATTCTTCCCTTGGATTTGTCCGATGTTACATTTCTAAATTAGAAAAGTGTGTGTGTGTGTGTGTGTGTGTGTGTGTGTATCTATTAGAATTGTTGGGATTGAATTTTATTCGAAAACGTAAAGCAGATCCGACCCAGGGACACGATTCAAATCAGGAGAAGCTGTCAATTAGAATACGTAAAATAGGTGGAAGACACTTGAACAGAGAATTCTCCATAAAAGAAGAAAGTATAGTCCTTCAACAACTTCACTGCGGCAAGTTTCTTATCAAGTACTCCCTCTGTCCCTAAATGCTAAATGAATGTCCATTTTCAAGAAATTCTTGTCCGAAAATGAATGTCCTTTTTAAGAATAACTTTCTCCCTAAATGATTTTTACAAAAAAAAATAATTACTAGTCTCTTTATAATTGCAAAACTAAATGTTTAGAAAGAAGATTTCAAGAATATAAATAGATCATTGCCACTAAATTGTACAAAAAGTCGAGATTTTTAGATGTCCCTTGATTTGAAATTTGGACATTCATTTAGGGACAGAGGGAGTAATTTTTTTGTCTATCAACGATAAATGGCCGCGTTAGACAAACAAACCAAGTCTCGTTTACACCAATGACCATAGAGGTTTAAGTTATCACAGGATAATAACTTGAGAGTTCAGTCAAGGAAACCGAAAATTTACAGACTTTTGAAGACCTCGTCTGTACATTGAACCAGAAGGGAAATCTAGTATCTTAGTTCCTCCTTGAGACAAGTATAATTAGTTATATACTAAAAGATTTTCCAGACAAGTACTGTCCACTGCCACCTGTTTTGACATTTTTTAATGAAATCATCTTCATCTTGATATTTTATATTGACAAATTAATTTTAGAAATGCATCAATTCTTTAATTAAAAGAGCATAAAAAACAAGACACTTAACCTGGCCAACTCCAGCAACCAGGAATTTCCCTGACTTGGCAAAGGCCAAAGAATTTACAAACCCAACCTGCATTAGAAGAGCAAGCAAGGGTGAGTATCAACAAGTAAAGATAAAGCTATAACACAGGCCCTATAGGTCAATTACGCGACATTTATGTTACAGAAAAACGAGGTACTAATAAAACTAAAACTCCCTAGATCAACAATCATCAACACTTCCTAAACACTATAGCTACCAACATCTTTCTCTCTCTCTCTCTCTCTCTCTCGAGAAAGAGAGTGAGAGAGAGGTAAGCTGATGTTCTCATTGAACTTCAATTCACATGCTTGCTTCTTAATGTATGCCTACTTACACATAAAAGATATTTCGACATAATCACATCACTTCTCTACCTCTTTCAGTGGCGTACGCACGAAAGAGAGAGAGATGTGAGCTGATGGCTGATGTTGCGTTGAAATTCAAATAGAAGATATATTTTTTCCGCTCCATAAAAGTAACAAAGATAGTTTGACTTAGAGCTGTAAAGCGAGTCGAATATTAGAGAGTTCGAGTCGAGTTACAAATTCTTAAAGCCGAGTCGGGTTTTAATCGAGTCGGGTTACTATTGAAACTATGGAGCTGAACTTGGCTCGCATGTTGGTCTCCGAGACTCGAGGACACCTGGCTTCTACTCGTTCTCCTCAAACTGACGTGTAAAATTAAAAGCCACATTAATTGATACCTTATTCCCAACCTAACTGTTTAATCATTCTATATTCCAATGCTCTCTCTTCCCAAGGCAACTTTAAGAAGTCCCCTAATTTGTTCTACTGCAAAACTCTCAATTTCAAATGTATCTTCTATCAGGCTATCACTCTCAATTGACTCTCTCTCCCTCTCTTGTATTTTACCCATTCCTTGGTTGCTAATACTTGCTGTTCCAATCCAACAAACATAGTAGTAGCAGCAGATTTCTCTTTTCTGGAATTAAGCTTGAATTTGGCATGGTGTTTAAATGAATGGGTAAAAGATTTGTATGGATCGAGTCGGAGTGTTCGATTTTGAGGCAATTTCGAGCTACCCGCGAGCGAACGAGCCGACTTGGGGGTCAAACTTTGCTCGATCCGGTTATGAAATCAAGCCAATAATGTCTGTACTTGCCTTACAAATTATACCAGAAAAACTCACCCATCTACCTGACATGATAAAGTGGCTTATTTGTAACAATCAACAAGATAACTTCACTATTTACACGGCTTTATTTCTTATAGCATTGGTGATTGATAGCATTTAGAGGTCACTTTCACAGTACCTCAACTAGCAATTGAGCAGTTCGATAGAGAAAACACATTTGTAATCAAGACATAAAAAAGATATAGAAGTAAGATCATTCAATCAAAGGACACAAAAGTGCAGCTATTACTTAGCGGCCCTAAACACTGTATTTAGATTCTTAGAAGACTTACCAATGGCAACTCAAATAGTGGACGCATGCCTTTGGAATCACTTTCAATTTCCCAAAGACGAACAGAACCATTACCAGCTCCTGAAGCAGCAAGATCACTACTACTACACACAGCAACCGAACTTATCCAAGAATGCACTGACGAACAAAGATTTTCAGAACTCCGAAGCGAGTTTTCTGCTAGTGGATAGAATATTATGTTAGCATTCCACTAGAATACAGTACTATAGTGGCATATCACTCCTCTGGTCTAAACTTAAGAGCCAAAAGAAGCCTTAACCGCCACACACATTATCATTTAAAGGTATTATAAATGAAACAAGAGGACCATGAATAAACCATCAGCTTAATCAACTATCTGATACAAACACCCACTCGTTATGTAAGCAAGAGACAAATTTTACTGAATTTACCTGTACTTCCATTAGATAATTTATCATTCTGTCCATCAAAGTTATTCAGTGTCGATAAAGCATGTGCATTTTTAACGATATGAAGGGGCTTCTTCCGTAATACAGTCCAATGCTCTATACTTCCATCATCTGAACCAGATAAGAATTCATCATTATTAATAAAGCAGCAACACTCCAGAGATGATGCGGGAGCACGAAACACTAGCTGCGACTCCTCAGGTACCTATCTTCGCCAAATATATGTGAAAAAGTCAATGGAAGATGAGGCCCAAGGAAACAATAACACATTCATAAAAAAAATACAGAACATAATCTTGTTCAAAGCTTAGAAGTGTTGATTAATGAGGTCCTAACACAAACCATGGAAACGAAGGTCCAACAAACTGTTTCTGAATACATACACGAGCCCAACAAGTTTTATTACATAAATGGGAAATTCAAGATATTCATCTCACCAGAAAAATCAGGCAGATGCTCTGGAAATGCAGAAACAAAAAGATGAAGCGTGTGAAAGAATATAAAGGAGGTCGTTTTCTGAATATAAGGATTTTTGCCAAAGTATACAAGGCGATTCAAGTATCCTACAAAACATCCAGCTTTCAACGGATTTCCATTTTTTTTCAGACCCATAAAATTACAGGTGCGTTGCTTATTGCCCACGCAAGATTGTTTAGTTGGAATTTTTATATACATGTTGTTGCAACTAATATATTCGCATACAGAAAACGATTACCATGCAAACTTGAACCAACCAAAAAGAGTTTGATAAAGAAGCAAGAAGTTTGAATCTGAATAGAACCAAGCATGCCACAGAAACTAAAAGCAATCATTCCCTGAATCTTTAGTTATTTGATAAGGGTTAAATTGTAAGGTTTTAACATGCAAAACAATGACAGAAGGACTACACTTTTGGCAGGGGGGGGGGGGGTGTTAACACCTAGTTTTGTGGAGCAGAGAGGGGTCCAATAATTTGCCCAGAGGACGAAGCATTGTTCATAGTAGATCTAAAACTATCAACAAACAAAAAGACTGCAGCTATCTTCTAAAAATTTCCTACACAGTGTTAGTGGTCATGACATTGGTAACAATTGTAGCTGGGTTAGTAGATAGAAGTAGCTGCGCAGAGTGTGTAACCTAAAGAGACCAGAATCTAGAAAAACAGCTCGCACTTGGTTATCTTCCTTCTTTTTGGCTGGCGAAAACTAAAAATTCCAGCTATAGTAGTCCCCTCAACACGAGTAACACTAATCCCAATAACCAAAATGATGATGACAAAGAGAGGAAAAATGAAACTCTAATCAATTGCCCAGAAAGATTCTTTATGTCAACTTGATTAAATTACAGTATGCCCCGGAACAAAATTATGCATGGTTCTTACCTTCCATAAGTGCATAGTTCTATCACGTCCAACCGTCAATAGCCGTTCTTTCCTAAGGGCGTCAATAGTTAGGACATCACTCTGGTGACCAAATAATGTGGTTACATAAGATCTGTCTTCAGCATTCCATATCTTGATTGTTCGATCATACGAACCAGAAAATAGTTCTGAAGTCCCTTGCCGGAAAGTTAAGCATGACACGCTTCCCTTGTGGCCCGGAAAAGCCTGCAAATCATCATACAGGCGAATCAAAGAGTGGTACAAAGATAATCAAGGTATCAAGTAAACGGCGCAATAGCATGTCGAAAAATCTACATGAACCTATTACTGTATCATTAGCACATGAAAATTTACAGTGTCGGCACGGAACACTTTGCACAAATAGTTCTTTCTCTTTCTTTGGTTTATGATACTTATTTCAAAAAAATTATCAAAGATAGGAAAGTATATAAAGTAAAACAAACAAAATCGTACAACGGAAGGACCATGAAGAAGTTCAAAAATCGGAGGTCTCCAATTATGTTGCATACTATAGATAGTAAGTGTCTGAATATTAACTGATCTCTTCCTCTCAATCCAGGGACACCATAAAATAGTGAGCACAGCATAATTACAAAACATATTAAAATCGTTTCCCCTACCAAATCTCACAGTTGCAGCTGCAACAAGGAAAACACAGACATTGAAATACCCAAGATTTCACTGCTCCAAGCAGTGGCTACAGTTTCAATCACCGCTCAAGGCTATCATCAAGCCCCTCAGTTGTCCTAAACTATCTCCTTGTGTTTGGTGTGTGCCTATGCTACACAATCAAGGCAACTTTTCATTTTGGTGTTCCTTTAACTATTAAGTCACACATCGATTTATAGTTATTCATAAATAACAACAGAGATTCACTGAAGTCTACAAAGAACACCCAAGGGTAACTTTTTAAGCTTCAAATTTAGAGGACTGAAAGAAACCTCGAGGCAAATCATGAACAGTGATCACTACTCGACATGAGGCAAAGCTTTGGGATTTGGAAAACAAGTATATTAAATAAAAGATGGACAAGAAGTCCATTAAAAAAAAAAAAAAAAAAAACATATTAGCAATGTACTCTTACATATGTTTCTTCTGTTGCCCAAACGTTTCTAAGGGGGACAAGAGGTTTCCTTTACTGAAATGAGGAGGCAAATAAAATAAATGCATGTCGTGATATCTCTTATATAACATTTATGACATTTGGTGAAGTTCCTTGGTTAATTGGATACTTCACGTGGTACAATCTAACCTTTTTGGACCATGTGTGCACTTACACTGGGGAAAGCAACCACTTTGGGCCCCAAAAGACTCCTATGCCCCTGTGCTTTTAATATCTACTAGAGAAATTGGCACTAAAAAAAATCACAAACAATATAGCAGACCAAGTGAATGGTGTTCAATTTGAAATAGCTCAAACAGATTAGGACAAAAGGGGCATGAAGAAAGAAACGAACTGCGCGTACCTGTATATGTTGTCGTGTACGGGTATCCCATAAATGAACATGTCGATCAACGCCTCCACTTGCTAAATACCTACCATCAGAGCTCACAGCCAGAGCCAAGACATCTCTACTATGCTTTTTAACTCGACCTTGTGGATCCCTTGCACCATGTGACTTTAATTTCTCCTCACTAGGCCAAGTATATACTTCTCTGTTCCCAATTTCCACATCCCACTGAAAAATACTGCCATCCTTGGCAGCTGAAAACCCCTTCAAGTCATCTTCAGACAGGGCCACAGCTGTAACAGACTGCCGGTGTTTTACTAAAACACGAAATCCATCTATAGATTCTGGTTTCTGAACCCTAAACACATGTACCAATTTAGTACCTTCAGATTTATTAAAAACACGACTTTAGTATCTCTCAAATGAATAATTTTTTTAATCTTGACTCGCTTTTGTTTTTATAAAGGAAAACATAGAAATATATATATATATATATATATATATATTGACCCCCATTTGTGCAAAATTCATGTGTTTAATGTAATGTTCTAATTTGAACATAGTCTTGAACCCTTTTAGCAAAATCCTGGCTTCACCTCAGAATCTGAGCAAATTTGAACCCTTACTACTAAAAGAAAAACACAGAACATAGTGCATTTTAACATCATATACAGGGAGTTCATCCCAAATGCCTCTTTGAAGTCTTTTAAACCTGTTACTCTCTGTCCCAAAATGATATTCCCACTTTTTCTTTTTTGTTTAAATACTAAAAGTATTTTGAGCAATACATTAATATAATTGTCCTAATGAAAATTTAAAACTTATTATTGATACAGCACTACACATATTACCAGCAACAATTTTTAGATGTTTATTCGGAAAATAAAATTAAGTTAAACTTATTGCTCAAAGTACTTTTTATTCCAAAAAAAAAAAAAAAAAAAGTAGGAAGACCATTTGGGAACGGAGCCAGCATGCACCAAACCTATTTATGACATTAAGAAGAGAATACCTGGAAGCAATTGATCGGCGAACACGACCACTTTCTTCAAGTTGCTCTTGCTGCAACATATCAGCAACCCGAGAATCCCTATCGACACCTCTTCTAGTCCTCTCGTCACCACTATCATCATCATACCCTCCTCCCTCCACCTCCACTTCCTTCTCCGCCTTCTCCATTAACGTCTTCAAAAACTCTTTAGCCACTCTGTTTCGCTTCTCCGCAACTGTCTCTTCCAACTCCTCACCATCCTCCACAGCTTCCGCCGCAGCCACACCTCCATCTCTATCCTCCTCATAATCTTCGGACTCTCCCTCGTTGCTATCAATGTCGTCATCTTCTTCGAATTTCCGGCGTCGTTTGGTGTCGTTCTCGAAGAGTGTGTCTTTGGTGAATTTAGACCTCTTGTTTCCCATTTTGTTCTTAACATTTTTGTTCTTCATTGCTGCTGCTTCTGAAAATTTGAATTCGAAAGCAAACAAATGTTTAGGGTTTATGGAATTTGGATTGAAATGATTCAGGAATTAGGGGATTAGGGTTTAAGGCAGGGTTTCTGTATTAGAGAGGGGAGAGATGGTGAACCGCTGAGTCCGGTCGTGTAATGAATAATTGGTGGGCTAAGTTCGTAGCCGTTGATAATGGGCTTTGCTCTCGGCTTGTGAACCTAAAATAATTAAGAGGCGTTTCTTGCTAGAACACCTAGATCCGTCATGTCTCATAAAAGAGACGGGTCGACTCATGACCCGTGTACAACATTATCCACGAAGCGCATGAACCTAACTCATGCTCCACTCAGCGACTCATTAGCCCAAAAAAAATATTCCCCTGAAAAAAAGAACATTTTCTTTTTAGTTTTTTAATTTTTTTTACTGTTTTTTTCGTTTGCCAAAAGTAATGCTTAGTACAACTAAATGTAACAATTGTGTTACTTATAAAGTAACATTGTTTATAAGTAAACGTAACACCAGTTTTACAAAAAAAAAAAAAAAAAAAAAAAAAAAACTCATTTTACTCATCTTTCAACTGTAATACTAACTATAAATACGTGTAACACTAACAATAACTAAATGCAATTATCGTTATACTGGAATGTAATAGTGTTTTTCCAGAATATTTTTTATTTTGAGTATTTTAATTTTATTTTTTAAAAGAAAGTAATATTTAAAAAATAACAACTTATATACATGAATGTAATTATTTGTACAAGTAAATATAACACTTTAGTAGATAAAATTATAACAGATTTTTATAGATAATATAATAATTTTTATATGTACCATGATAAATTGAACACATTGTAACTTATTATTTGAAAACATATAGATATACTATTATACAAGCAAACATAACTGTTTTACAATGTTATCATACAAGTAAAATGTGACATTCGTTTATAAAAATTGTTACTTTCTTATTTTTACAATGTTACCAACACAAGTGTTTTTAGTTTTAAAGTGTAAATAGTTGAATTATTACTTTTCTATACATATGTGTTGCAATTATGTATAAACACGGTTACATATAAGTAACACGTTCGTTACATTTTAGATGTAATAAGTATTACTTTTGGCAAACGAAAAAAACATTAAAAAAAACACTGTTACTTTTCTGTATATATGTATTACTTTTATGTATACAAACTGTTACATATAAGTAACACGTTTGTTACATAAATAAATAAATAAAAACTGGGGTCTGTGGGTAATGGGTAAAAAATGACCCGTCTCTACTATGAGACGGGTCATGATGTTCTCATACAAGTTTTTGTCAATAATTAATACTCCCTCCGTCACATTTTAAACTTCTAAAATTGCCATGTTGGTCGTCTCATTTTAAACTTCAAAGCCTAAAAAGGAATTTTTTTAACACTTCTTTATTTGTGGACCCCACATGTCATACTCACAACAATTACCCACTAACTATTCTCTACCTCACTTTCTCTCTCTTACTAAACCATCTACACTCACAACACATCACCTTTTTCTTAATTCTTGAACCCATTTTTTTTTAAGTATAAAATGGGACGAAGGGAGTATAGTGCCAAATTTACCCTTATTGTCATGTACTCTTTTTGTATCAAAATACTCACTACAACCTACCTCACTTGAGACCTAAGAGTTATGAGCACAATAACTAAATGAAAAAAAATGAAAAAAATGAAAATGTGTGGTAGAAAATAGAGAGAGAGAGAGAATGAGTGGGATAAATAGTTGTGTTGGTTGAATAAATTGAGTGATTTAAAATGAAAAAAAAAAAAAAGAATGAGTGGTGGGGTAGATTAAATTTAAAATTATTAAAAGTTAGCTATTTTGAAGAGTCCTCAAGCGAATAAATTGAGTGGTGTCAAATGCATAATTAGAATTAATTTCTAGATTTTTTTTTTTTTTTATTTTGTTGAATAAGTTGCATTCTTCTCGTTTTATTACCATGCCTTCTTCTTTTTGTTGGGAGCTTTTGTCCTTGCCTTCTCTCATTGTTGGCAGCCTTTGCCTTCTTTCAAATGTGCCTTATCTCCGATGTGAGAGCCTTAGAATGATGTTAATATTACTTCTTGGTTCAATGTTTGAGATGTTTGGTTGCGCATTTACTGCGACTCAAATGCATTACTTTATCGTGTTTTTAAAGTCAAATCTTACCATGTATGGGTTTACTAAAGGCCTATGTTGAGCCGTGTCCAAATTTTGTGACACGCCCCAAGTCCCGGGATCCCCTAATAGAACCTCGAACCTGGTGCGCGTAACTAACAAGAAACAAGAAACTAACGGGGAAACAGGAACAATACCTGTTAGAAACAAACTGACATGATATATATACTCAAGAGTAAGGAGCTAAGATAGCTCACAACGAGTTCTAGACCAGGAAAATTAAAACCAAACATGGTTACATACAGCGGAAGACATGCCTAGCACATAATCTGGCATCAAGAGATGTCTAGAGACAACAAGTACTACACGAGTCTACCCCAAACAAGCCCTGAGTTTAACAACTCAAACCACATCGTCCTTACCAAAGTATAAAAGGACACTAGTCTCAAACAAGAACATCCTGCGAAGTATGTTCCCAGCTATGGCGAGCCTCACTGCGTACTATCCCCTGCTTTCCTGGGGGGGAAACAAATAAAGGGTGAGATAAATCTCAGTAAGCTATTAACATGCAACTACATGACATGTTATCACGAAATTCCTGTAGATACTCAAGTAATCATATATCAAGTATCATCAAGTAACAAGTATAGGAGAGGCTAAGCCAACTCAACAAGTAATCAAGCTCAAGATATGATCAGGTAACAAGTAGTCAAGTAGTGTGAGAGGCTAGACCAACTCACTAAGAAGCACATAGGCCTATCACGTATCATTACCTGAATCCTTCATTATTCCTCCCAAGAATACCATTGTTGTCGATGCTTGTATAGCTAATGACAACCACGATCAAGATCAAGAGACTACTATGCAGTATATAAGAAGACCCGGTAACCAGTGTCATTCACAAGAACAAGATTCACGAGGTGTTCACGAGTTAGCATTCACTTATATCAGGCGTATTGCTCCAATATAGGATGCTAAGCCCTTACTATGGCCGGTAGTAAGGGAAAAACAGACCGAATGCATAGACCCACGATTATCACTTATGCCCCAGCCCTCGCAATAAGCGCGAACCTATACACCCCTCTGAACCAAATAAGCCAGCTGGACTCACACGAGAATACACAAGTAGATGTTTACATGAACTACGAGAATAGAACTAAGATCCATATTAGTGGACCAGTCTTTATGCACCATGTAATCATGTATCATGTGCTCACGAGAATATGCACCATGTAATCATGTATTATGTGCTCACGAGAATTCAAGTACATGTACGCAATCATTGCGAAGACAAGTCAATTTAGCAATGGCACGTAGAGTGTCCATATAACACGGTCAATCCAAGTTAGAGTCTATTAATAACAGACCTCAAACAAGTAGTAGGGTATATCATTCTATATCACTTTGTCACATGCCAAGTTTGCACGTACATATTCATATCACGTTTAACACGTTAAAGTGTCTATCACGATACCCTTACTATCAAATAGAGCCCAATACCTTAGACTCTAAATACGTAGTAGAATAGGTCACATAATTCCTAGTCACAGTCATATCTCACGTATATGTATCGTTAATAATCGAATACATTTTCCAACACATATTGTGTTCTATAGTTATTCTTATTAACTTAAATCATAGTATTCACGATTATATGAATTATCTTCATATTACACTAGTCCCTATTTTCTTTAGGAACCCATTTCAAGACAAGATATCTTCTTTATTCTTTATATACTTCATTGAGTATATACACGATTAAAACCAATCACCAGCACTTTAGTGTTTGTTCATAACACTTACAATACACATGTGTCAAATTCAAGTATGTAGTAGAGTTAATCATTCTCAATCTAGTTCCATATCCCAACTCTTTCGGTTATTCATACCATGTATCAAGTAATCAAAAAGCAACATTCTATCAAGTAAATATATGCAAGATTTGCATATACACATCAAGAATCTTTCAAGTTTATTACTATACACATATATTGGTATCAAGGCACGTACAAGATTTTATAATCTTATATTCAAGTCTTAAACCAATTATTTGGATGTTCAAGTCATGTACAAGATTTTATTGTCTTATACTTCAAATTATTGTCTCAATCTAAGACATTCAAGACATTCAAGACATTCAGGACATTCAAGACATTCAGGACATTCAAGACATTCAAGACATTCAGGACATTCAAGACATATACAAGATTTTATCATCTTATACTTCAAGTTATAACTACAATATTTGGCATTCAAGCATGTATAAGAGTTATACATTTACTCTTTACAAAATCCTAATCCTATTCTTAGGACATTCAAGCTCAAGACATTACTTGGTGCCCCTAAGGTACACAAACATTAACTTCAAGACACATAAAAGAGTTACTACTCTTATACTCAAGTTATTATTTAATTATAATTTAAGTCCACATTTCATTTGTTCACAAAGGGACTATTTTTCAGTACTAGAGTGTTCTACAACACTCATCTAGGCCATCTAAGGTAGTACCCTAAACCTAGACCAAGAATACTTCGAGTTCACATTAAATAAATGAGCTATACAACTCATACTTACAAGTTCATAATCCCCTACATAGGATATTCGAGCTCAAGACATTAATTTGATGCCCTCAAGGTGCACAAGCATAGGTTCCAAGACAAGCATAACACATAAGTGCTTGTTCATAGCACTTTCAAGACATAAAGAAGAGTTCTTCCTTTTATACTCAAGTTCTCATTTTAATTTAATGAGTAATCATGTTCAAGACTCACTTCTGATACCCCTAATGTGTCACAACACTTGCTAGGACATCTTATCTTAAGCCTATATGCCTTAACAAAGGATAAGCTTTCAATTTAATTTAGATTTAAAACACTTTGGTTGGAACAGGGGACCGGGCGGGCGCCTAAGGTAGACCGGGCGGGCGCTCATCCAAGGCTTTTTGAAACCAAAACTTCTGGCCAAATGGGCGGCCGCTTGGTGACTATGTGGGCGGGCGCCTGGTCCAGATTTCAGCAAACCTCAAATTTCTTTCCAGGCTTAGAATTTTCCGTCCCAAGCGTAGGAGTATACTTTTACTTACAATTTAACATTCAAGAGTGCATTTTAACATGCTCAGAACACTTCTATAGGGACACTTTATTAATTTATCACCGTCCCATAAGTAATAGAATAATTTTCTTTTACTCCCTTTCAATATTTCACCGTCCCAAAAGTATAAGTACAATTTTATAATATACTAATATACTCATTTAGGGATACTTCCATTCATTTCCCCGTACCACAAATAATGGTACAATTTTTCTAATAATATTTAAATCAAGTTACTATTTTACCGTCTCACGAATAAGAGTATAATTTTTACTAACAAATTAACCTTACCAAGAGTGCATAACCAATTTCAAAACCATTACTTTCATTAATTCAACCCAAGGTGTATTTCCAGTATACGTATACTCCATTTGTCCCAAATTTACAAGTATCACGAAAATTGCTCAAAACACAATTTTAACAAGAACAAGTAACGGGAATAACATATATGCATGTTATTACAAGTAAGGGGGAGTCAATAGCTTACCTAGTCCGAAATCAAGTTGACCCAAATTAATTTCTGATCGGCCTGAAACGCTCTATTCAACGCCACGAATATTTATCCGGGACCAGAATCACGAACGGAGGGATAATTAAGCTCGAGGAGTCAAGAATAGGAAGAATCCTAAACTTAGCTTTAGAACAGAAGGAGTACGAGAATGTTTGAGAAATAATCTTTCTCAGAGAAAGCAAACCAAGTAGATATACTTGCAACTATCCAAGAATTGCAACTAGGCCCCTCAAGTTCTAACTTTGACAAAAAGGCCCCTAAACTTTTAACTTTGACATTTAACCACTTAATTTTCTAAAGTAGTTAAATAATTAACTCAAATAAAATAGCATATAAATATGCTAGTCAATAATTTAACAAGAATTAGGACGGGCGTTACATTTTGTTTGGAGCAACATTTGGGCATCACAAGTTATAGTTTCCAAAGACACTCATTGGAGATTTGGTTCGAATTTGACCATTACTACTCGAGATGTGTTAGGCTTTTTATGTGTAAATCTTAATTGCATTCATTATATTTTGGACGAGCCTCTGACAGTTGTAGAGCGCCGTCTTATTGAATTTTATTAATACAATCATGTGTTGTTTTCTTTCGAAAAAATAAAATTAATTAAAATAGAAAAAGTCAAGAAAGCAAATGGGACGGTGTCTCTCCAATGAATAGTTGTTTACTACTGTGTGTCTCAAATTGAATGACTAGTTTTATTTCAAATTAAATGATTTTTGAAATTCAAATATTATGTAATTTTTTCTTTAAATAATATTTTCAAATAAAAAAATATATTATATTTTTTTAAAACTAAAATTCTAAAAGTGAATAGCAAAAAAAATTATAATTATTTTCTATTAAAAACCTCTATTTTCAAAATGACCTTAAATTCAAGACAAAAACTTGTGTGAGACGGATTTCATTGAGAGACTAAATGGTTTGGCCCTATGGGCGAGGCGGAGCAAGCCCATTTTCTCTCATATCGAGATCCGTTTCATGTGTGAGACCGTGTCACACAAGACTTCTCTTTAATTCAAAATGGGTATTCATTTTAAGACGGAGTGAGTAGAAATTTTGCTACTCTCATGTGAAAAACTAAAATTCAAAAGTCTGGAAATCACAATGTTTATCATTTTTCACATTTCAGGAATAGAGAGTATAAATTTATATATTTTGCATAATTTTTCAAAAACATACTCCTTCCTTCCCATTTAAACTTAATAAAATTCCAATGGGGTGTCTTATTTTAAACTTCAAAACCTAGAAAGGAAAGTTTTTTATACTTTTTTATTTGTGGGCCCCACATGTTATACTAACAACAATTACCCACTAATTAATCTCTGCCCCACTTTTTCTCTCCTATCAAACTAGGGATGCCCAAACGGAACCGGAACCGCCTTGAACCTTGATGAACTTCGGAACCGTGTGAACAGGGACCGTTTGTAACACGAGCTGGTTCCGGTTTATCCCCCTGAAAACTGTGAACCGGCAGTTCTGAACCGTCGTGAACCGCCGGACTGAACCGTTAAAAAACCGTCAAAATCGTTTGATTTCTAACGGTATCATCAGAATTAACCGTTACTAACGGCAAGATGACAAGAAAAATTGAGTTTTGACTGAATTATTAGTCAAATTCAATGAATGGAAATAATAAAAATTTGTTGAAATATAAAAGAAAAGAGGAACGGACATCTTTAATTTTTTTCTTTACCTTTTTTGGAAAAAAAATCGATATTACAATATTATTAAAATTGTTTTTTTTTCTGTTAAAAAATTTAAAAAAAAATGTGGACCGGTGGTTCCAAATCGTGAACCGGCTGTTGCTAACCGTAACCGGAAGAGAAACGGTCCGGTTACTGTTTAAGCTTTTCCGAAACTGGAACCGGCGGTTCGTAACCGTGTTTGGTCATCCCAATATCGAACCATCTGCACTCACAACTCCTAAGTTTTGAACTCTAAAATTGTTTGAAGTTTAAATAGGGACGTATAGATTATTTGTTTTATTTTTGTAATCTAGAAATTAGAGCAATGTAGGATTATAATAGGGTGGCTCTGCATGACAGACTGTACTAAACCTGGATTCTCCATCATTATGGCTATGCCCAAAAATATCCGTCACCTTCACTTTATCAACTTCGTTCATCTGGTGAGCTGCTCTGGAGTCCAAATCCTCTGTACCACTTTCATGTGCCACTCTATGTACCACAAGTAATCTAATGGCTCGCAGTTATTGAGATTTACATTATATTAATATTATCAAACAAGTGAACGGTTAGATTACAAATGATACATAGAGTGACATACGAAAGTGGTACAGGAGATCTCGACTCGCTGCTCCCCGTTCTTCCGCGTGATCTCTCTTCCACTGTAAAAAAGCACACATTATTTATTTCCATTTCTCACCCCTACCGTATGACTGCCCCCACTCTATATCTCCCTACAATTAACAATTCAAAATTCAAATTAATATATACTCCATTAATAACCTTGTTCAAAAAGAGACAGAGAATATGAAGGAAGGTGGTGATGGAGGAAGTGGTAGTAATGGAATCAGGAGCGTAACCGACAAGGAGAAGACAAAATTGAGGGAGAGACAGAGACGTTCCATCACTACCAAGATCTTCAATGGCTTACGCAAACACGGCGGTTACCGTCTCTCACCTCGCGCCGACATCAACCAAGTCCTCCGTCAACTCGCTCACGAAGCTGGTTGGGTCGTCGAGCCCGACGGTACCACCTATCGCTCCCGCACCTCCACCACCACCACAACCACCACCAAAGTAAAATCAATTTCAATCTCTTCTAATTTGTTTAGTACTACCTCTGTCCCGATTTAAGTTTCTAACTTTCTTTTTAGTCTGTCTCAATTTAATTTAAGGTTTTTTTTTTCACACGGACAAACGGTTACTTTTTCTTAATCCGTGTGCATAGTTAAAGTAAGAATCTTATATAGTTGGACGGAGGGAGTACTTGAGTGAAATTATCATCGGAATTCATTTTTGTGTTTGCTAGGGTTTCGATTTGTGTCCTGTTTGTGGTGCTGGGAGGAGAAGCGGGACGTCGACGCCGACAAGCAGCTACATTGCCGGCGGTGATTGTTCCACTGGATCGTTGACAGTTTCGGATCCTCAAACGATGGTGTTTGGGGGCGGGGCTGTTGGAATTCCGTCGACCGGTGTGTATAATCATGGCCCGGAAAATACTATTGCGATGTACATGTACGGCGGCAAGCTGCACCATCCACCAATCGCCACCGGGGTAGATGCGGCGGGGTATCATCAGAATAATCAACAGATTTGTTTGAAGGAGGCCAAGGCATCAAACCAGAATCTCTAACTAAATTAGTATAATCTCAAGCACTTGAAGTTGAATCTAGTGATATTATTTATTTAATTTTATAAATTAATGACAGTTGTTAAATAACAATAACGTTCATTGGATTAACAGTAGCTAATGAAAAATTAAAAAGTAAGAAAAAACAATTTAATTTCCTCCATAATCCCAATCTATGAATTAACAACCAGTTAAGTTCGCTCTCAAGTCTATCATCTTCATACCTTTCCATGTCCAAAATCCATTCCAAAAGGCATCAACGAGTTAGCACCGTACTCCAAATTCTGATAATTCCCAAACTGATAACTCTGATCATCAGTTTGATTACTCAAATCAAACCTAGATTTCGAAGACGACGGCCTAATCATCATTAATTCCTCCACTCTCGTAACCACCTTCGTCTTCATCTCTTCCATCGACAACACAAATTGCTCGAGCTCATCCAACCCTAAACACTCAATCGGTTCATCCCACCAAAACGCGCCATTATTCACCATCTCCGACTCAACTATAACATCATACTTGTTCGTCTCTTCCTCCAATTTTTTTGATAACTCCGCGTAATGTTGATTAAACTCAGTAATACTAATTATAGGTGTTGGATCTGCAGTTGTAGTAGTACTAGTAGTTTGCTTGGACCCCAAGGTATCGATACTGGTTAGGTACCGGTCCACAACAAGGTCCGGACTAGGGTGGCCGAATGCGTAAACTCGGTCACCCTTGGAATGGACCATGATGGCGATTTCTGCACCCGTCAGGACACAAAGCTCGCTCGCCTTTTTGAAAAGGCCTTGACGGCGCTTTGAGAAAGTGACTTGACGGTGGTTTGTGTCCTCGATTTTCTTGATCTCTATCTTTTTTCGACCTTGAGTAGTCTTCTTCTTTGTAGTCACCATGTCCGTAGTTTCCATGGTAAATGTTGAGAGAGAGAGAGAGAGGGGGGAACTGAATTGTGTAGGTTCTAGTTGTACATGTAAATGTCTTTATATATAAGGTTTTTGGCATTGAATCTTAGGAAAAAAAAAACAAAAAAAACGAGAATTACGGTTTGTAAAAGGATTAACTGTTGGTGTAAGGTGAAATGGTAAGAAAGGAAAGTTGAATTAACATTTATTACGGTGATCCTGTTAGATTTGGTTGCCAAATAAGTGGTGATTTTAAGATTTTTTCCTTGAAATTTCAAACCTTAATTAATCACCTATTTTTTCGATTCTCAAAAGAATTTTCCTATAACAGAAATAGTAGTACCCTAAACTAAGCTTGCATTCACTAAAAAGAATACTACCTCCGTCCCAACTCAATGCGCACGTTTACTGTTGGGCACAAGATTTAAGGAGAGAGTATTTATATTCAAAAGTATTGTGAGTGGAGAATAATGAGTGGTTGGGAGGAAGAAAGAGAATGAGTGGAGAATAATGAGTGGTTGGGAGGAAGAAAGAGAATAAGTGGAGAATAATGAGTGGTTGGGAGGAAGAGAGAGGATGAGTGGAAGATTATAAAAGTAATAAAAAACTTTCCTTTTTTGGATTGTGCACATATCAACGACACCCACTTAAAAGGTAAGTGTGCACATTGAGCTGGGACGGAGGTAGTAGAAATTAGAGAAAGCTTTTTATGTTTGTAAAGGTAAATACACTCCCATTCGCAAAATAATACTCCCTCCGTCTCCGAAAGATGATCCACTTTTGATTTTTGATGGTCAATACAAGTGAACTTTGACTAAATATAAATGTCAATCTAACCATCCTTGTGAAATTTTAAAACTTGTTATTGATTAATCATCAAGTGATTTATCAATGACAAATTTTAAAATTTTATTGGGATGATTCGATTGATAATAATCTTTGGTCAAAGTTCATATGTGTTGACCGTCAAAAATCCAAAGTGGACTATCTTTCTGGGACAGATGGAGTATATTAGCGTTGGAAGTTAATCAGAGTCACATTGGCTAGCTCTGCGTTCAATTCTTTCCTACTCCCTCTGTCTCGAAATAGTCTCATTTAGGGACAGAGGTAGTACTATAATTTGTGCTCTCACTTGCCTTTTTATCCGCCTATTAAACACTTAATAGGCGGTTTTCCTGCCATGCGGTGATTAGTGCAAGCTACCATTAAGGGATCAAACAGAGCTGGAAAGGGAGTTCCACCTTCTAGATGAACAAAGGCAGTAAGAGAGCTGCTACTGAATTTCCAGAAAGATGCAAACCGAAACCTGTAAAAAAAAAAAAAAAAAAACCTTGTCTGGCATTAAATATATTTAAACCAAAATTTAAACACTTCATGTTATCATATCAGATTTTGTTCTTTGAGTTTGATGCTCAGGAACGATTGGGTATGCCTACTACTTCTAGGAGTGTTCAATATAATATACTTAGACCATCTCCAACAGTTTAGTGCGAAAAATTGCACTATTCTTTATAATAGTACAATTTTGACACCAAATATTTTCAACAGTTTGCTTCAAATCTTATACTAAATAAGAATATAATAACAATATTCATTATTGTTTCACATACTATATACATAATAGCAGGTTATATAATTTTATATTGTAAAATATTTTCATATATATCAAAAAGAAAAACAAAAAAAACGGATATTTAAAAAGAAAAAGAAGAAGAAAAACGGGATAGCGCAGCACTATCCCTTGCACCAAATTTGAAGCAAGTGATAGAGTTGCTCTATTAATAGAGCAATGTTTAGAGTTCCATTGGAGTAAACAATACTCTATTTTTGGAGTTTTAGAGTACCGTTGGAGTTTTATTCCTTTACTAAATTCTAACATGGAAACATATGATCACCTATTCCTTCCAGTCTGAATTATAAGTGTCTTTTTTTCTACATCAACACTTTTGAAATGCAATTATTACTATAACTTTGATGAATAATGTTCCAAATTTATTCTTACTAATTGTCTATCTCGTACATTATTTCATTGAATAGGACCAACTAATGATCATACATACTCATCCATCACCGATGACGTGACACCAACAAGTGCCGGTTGAAACGTGGGGCTTCTCCTTGTCTCATCCACAGCCGCCGCCGCCGCCGTTACCATCACCGGAGTAATTATTTTCGGATGTGATGCTGAATTCACGATCTTGAGAACTGTGTTTGAGAAAACTGAAGATGGGTTGCGAATAGTGGATGGAGAATATGGATTTATCGGTGGAGGGAGGTCTCCGTATAAACCACCCAGCATTTTTCCCTCTTCACCGATTTCCGGTAAACTGGAGATCCGGCCAGTAACGAATTGCTTGAAACATTGACGACCTAGGAATTCTGGAATATGTTAAATTGTGAATTGAAGGTGAAATAGGATTCCGATTAGACAACTGGACGTACATGGACCCGAAACCGCTCCACCCCTTCCACCCAATGGTGTCAATCAAGGCCACATAGGCGTGCCGATTAGGTGTGCGGCTAAGATGATTTTAATTTTTTGTGGGTCCCACCGAATTCGGACACATGTGGCCTTGATCGGCACTATTGGGTGTAGCTAAAATGAGATGGCTCCAATCGGCACCGTTGGGTGGAGCTAACTCCCCGGTGGAGCGGTTCGAAATCCGACGTACATAGGTAAAAATTAGGGCAATACGAATGTCCAAAGATTTTCAAATTTGCCTTCATCACTCAGTTAATCCGGGGTGTTGTTATACACCCGCAAAATTAATGAATACACCCGTGGTCTGAGTTAATTGTCTCTTTTCTACATCAATACTTTTGAAATGCAATTATTACTACTCACACTTTGTCTCAAAACTCAGAAAGATTGTCTATTTTTGAATTTTTATAGTTAATAAAAATAAAGTTTGATCAATAATTAGTGACGATCTAATCATTTTAGTGAAATTTGTAAATGATAAATCATTAAGTGATTTATCAATAACAATTTTTAGAATTTCATTGTAATCATTATGTTGACACCAATGTTTGGTCAAAATTTATTTTTGTTGACCATAAATAATCAAAACATGACTATCTTTCCAGGACAGAGAGAGAGTATAACTTAATGAATAATGTACCAAATTTATCCTTACTAATTGTCTATCTCATACTCCCTCCGTCCCAAAGTATATGTATAGCTTGATTCTTTCATGATTTAATTTGATTTGATCTCAAACCAATTTATGACAGGTCAATCCCCCTCCCCCACCTCATCCCTTACTAACTGATGTAGATAAGAGAAGAATAAGCCCTACGTCTCATACTTATGGCTACTAAATAGGAGTACACAAGGGATTAAAAAAATATGTTGAAAAATTAGGTATTGTTAGTGGGTAGGAGAGAAAAAAAGTTAATGGATAGTTGTTGTAAGTGAATAGGAGAGAGAAAAATGGTATGAGACGCCCAAAATGAGAGTAAATAGCGATAAGTACGGGACGGAAGAGTATTCATATTGTCGTTATTGTGAATGGGTGTGGGCACATGGAGCCAAAGTATTTGTCCAAAGAAAGTCAAAGCAACTCACAACAGCCAATAGAAAAAGTCAAAACAATCATCCCCAATAATTACGCAAATATAACTACCATCAACCAACCATTCCCCTAATCACCCTATTACCACAAAAACCAATATTATTATTATTATTTCATTACACCACAAAACAGCCTTTCATTTTGTTTCCAAACAAAGAACTGCCTGTCTGTTTCTTCTTACATAAGAAAAAAAGAAACAAAAAATAATAAACAGAGAGAAAAAGAAAAAGAGGGGATTGCTGATTACCCAATTCACCTCTCTTCTTTTTTGGATCTCTCAACATCTTCATTCTAAGAAAAAGAAAAAAGTCCCAGAAAACAAAAATCAAGAAAAAAAGGGTACCCTTTTCTCTCCATTTCTTCCTCTTTTCCTCTCTCATTATTGATTGTTTTCCTGAGAGAGGAAAAAGAAAATGAGCACAACTCGAGTAAGATCATCGCCGGAATTAGTCGAGCCTTCCACTCCGACGACGCCAGAACAATACGATGATACGGCTTTAGAAGGTGAATTTATTCTATCATCAACTTTTTTTGACAATTGTTATCTTGTTCTTCTACATATGCATTAAGTTGGCAACTTTTTAGTGCTTCAAGGTAAATGGAATGGAATGTAAAAAATAAAACTTTCCAAAATTTACCCCTGAAATCTTGATCCTGGTCAGATAGATCCTTTATGAGCAAGGATTCTTACAATGGCAGCTTTTAATGGATAGTTGATGTATCTTGTTTAACTTTGTTTTCTCTTTGATTATGTTTTTTTGTGCGTAGGTGTTGCTGCAAATATTAAGCTACTTCTAAAACTGATACAAGATCATAAAGATGCGTGCAATGCGCATAAAAATGATGGTCGGAGAATGCTGAGGGTAGCAGGAATGATGACAATTCTTGATATGGTAAGGACGCGGATTCAAAAATGTCAATCTTTTGGTAATAAAAGGTCAGCAGCCGAGTTGAGGCGTTGCAACACGGATTTAAGGCCTCATAATGTCCCCAAGGACAAGCGAATGGCTGAGCCAGTGGCTGATGAGAAAGAACGGTTAAGGAAACAGCTGAATGCGAGCTTAGCTGCAAGAAAGAGCCTAGAAATAATGTGTTCTAGCTTGGGTAAAGAAAAGGAAATAATGGCTGGTGAACTTGCAAAAAAAGTCCACTTAGTGAGCGAGCTTGAAGAACATGTTAATGATCTCAAAGCGCAAAACGGGTCTTTATTGAAGAAAGTAAGGGAATGTGCGAGGGAGCATAAGGAGAAGACTTATGGAGGTGATAATGGAGAGAGGGAGGTGCAGGGGAATGATAATGCAGCCCTACAGGAGCGTAATGTGGAGCTCTCGAAGCAACTTTTGAGGTCACTCGATGGGTATCGAGCGATGAAGAGGAGGTTGAGAGACGTGATGGAGGAAAATATGGTAATGAGGGCAAATATGGAAGAGATGGGGTTGAAAGTTAGTGGTAGTCTAGAGAGGATTCGGAGCTTTAAGAAACAGACGGGCATAAATAATGGGGAGATAGTTGATATTGAAGAGGAGATTTCTGAACTAGAGCACATGTTTGAGTGCTTTGATATGAAGGCAACGAAGAAGAAAGGCGAAAGTGGTCAGTCAAATGTTGACCAGATCAGTGGTTGTAACCCGGTTTTCGCCTAAAAAAGAAGAAATGAGTAGCATAGAGAGTTTACCAGAAATAACCTGCGTGCCTTAGAATTTGGAATACGAAAAAGAATTTTAATACGCGAAATGTTTAATAAGCAGGAATCTATATGTAAGGTCAGTGTAGGAATGATTAGTGATGATATACATACCTTCTTTGTTTCGTGCAGTTGACGTGATTTGTTCAGTTCCATAGCTTCTGTACTGTTCCTGAATATCCGTTTTTTTCCTTTCTGCAATTTCCTTTCGCTGCATTGTTGAATGCCGGACAGAAAGCTAATCGAGCCGCAGTGACAAGGACCTACACATAGAACATTTACAGAGAAGACATAAGAGCATTATACTGACTTATAATCCCTTTTTAGTTTCTGAAAATGAAAACATGCATTACCTACCTACCTATATATATATATATATATGTATGTATGTATGTATGTATGTATATATAAAGAGCAACCTGGTGGTACAAGAATTTTCATTAGGCATGGGGTCTAGGGAAAGGTCTGGCCCACATGGGCTTAGCTAGACAGCCTTCACTTGATTCACCAAAATGTTTCATAGACACCAGATACAGCATTTCACCATCATATAACTTGACAAACGATCATCTTAGACTAAGAAATGAACACTCAAAACATAAATCTTTAATTAAAATAAAAAGAAATTGTTTCCAAGTTATAACAATTAAACTAAAATTTCTACACATATCTACAGGAAAAACAAGAAGCTTTTCCCAACTAGACAACTCTTCTACTCGGGGAGGTTTTGCAGCTTGCAAGCTGCAATGGAGTTCAAGATCCATTTATTGGAAATTGCAAAGGCTCCAGTGGATTTTGCAAGAGCTTCAGCATCAGATCGTCGGTTCTTTAAAATAAGACAATTCTTGTTTGTGTTACAGTTATCGGGAAGCTCAAGGCTGTAAATTATGAGTGTTTGTGATGTTACGGATCCTGTTGTTGACTGGACTTCTTGATCTAATGATATTGGTTTTCTGTGCAAAACTGTTCCTCCAGCAGCAATTATAAGATCATGCAGATATCCCTTGTATGAAGCCACAAAATCTCCTGTGAAATATAACTTATATCCACTTAAAAGCTTTGATTCCTGCAAATCAGAAAATCAGAATGTCAATTTCAGTGAAAGAATGATGCACAATGCAAACAAAAAATAAGAAAAATAAAATAGAACTCATGTTGGTACATTTTGACTTAAAATATTTTCAAATTGGCGAGGGTAAAAATAAATACTATTTTTGTCCACCAAGCCTATGTGAAAATTAGGCAAGAACCTTGTTTAAAAGCCGTAATCGTCCAAATCTGGGGCCATCCTTAATTCCATGAACATCACAATCAATTTCGTAATCTTGTTCAGCAACAGGTTCCCTAACTTTCATACAAGCCTTTACCCCTGTATTGCCAAACAGAAACAGATTCAGAACTTTCTAAATAAATACACATCTGTGTCCAAAAATGTTGGCAAAAACAAATAGCGCATGAGATGCTAAGATTTAGAAAAACAGTTCAATGCTAAGACGCGCATACTTACATTCTATACTGACTATCCACTTCCCTTCCAAGATGCCCATCAAAAATTTGAGGGTTCTTCTGCTTGCGCCATTCTCATCTGTGGATGTAATAACATGGGTGACACTGGAATCCCAAGCCTTCAAAACTGTAACTCCAGATAATTTCTCAAATTCCTGTACAGTTTCCTGTGACAATGTGACACCAACAGGAAGTTAAATATGTATGATGTATGGTCTGAACAATTCAAATACTATCTTTCAATTACACTATATTTTTGCAATATTGGAAATGAGATAGTTTTTTGGGACAAACCAAAAAGGAAAGTAGGACAATGTTTTTGAGACAGAGATGGTATTTGGTAAAAGGTATAGCATGTAAATCATGGTCCATAAAAACGTTGATTTGTCAAATGGAACAGATTTTTTTTTTGAGGCATGAGAAGTGCTATATAGATATAGTTACCTTGTCTTCACTAGTGAGAGAAGAACAAGAGATGACCATTTTCTTGAATAATCCCTGAGAGTTCCACCGAGAAGTACTGATGCCAGGAGAGACGGCAACTTGTGATTGAGGGATGTGAGATTGCCTGTATAATTAAACATAACAGATGAACATGGCATTGCCTCACAACTGCAGATAACTTGAAAGTCAGCTTATTATGGAACCTGTTGGTTGAGACCAATTATATACCTTTTCAAAACACTTTTCTTTTTCTGCTTTAGTTGTAATCCAGGTGTCTCTCTCGGCAATGAAAGAGATTTATGAAGAGGGCATAACATAACAAAGTTTTCCTGCATTAAAGAAAAGATGTAAGTTGTCTCTCTTAAATAAAGTTCCAATGACCAGTTGACCACAACCCAATCAAAACATACATTATCCCATCGGCATTGTGGGGTTAACTTTGCACAAGGAAAATGAAAGCTCCTGCGACAACTCTTTTCATAACAACCAAGTGCTGCTCCTTTCAGACCACAGCAACAGCACTTGATCCTCCGACTTCTTGATAATTCAGCTTCCAAGTTGATTGCAGCATCATCTTCAAAATAGACATTAGGGGCCCTGCATATGTGAAAGATTGGGCTTACTGATATATCTCAGTGAAAATTTTGAGAATAAATACCTAAATAAAGTTTTACCAATTGATAAAGCCAGGAAATTGGCAATTTTTTGTATCATTAACCAGCACATAAATATATATTTAAGTGCCGAATGAATTACAAAGATGCTAACATGTTGAAGTTCAGAGTAGTATATCTTATGCCACATACTGATTTCTTTAAACGGTATATATGACAAAGTGTGAGGAGTAATATCATTCATTTCCATTTGATTACCACTCGGCACACTCTGTGTGAGCATGTATGATGCCTAATCCTCCTTTATAATCAGCTGCAACAGGCTTACCATTGAGGTAATGAACCATGATCCCTGAAACCTGCAATTGTGTATCAAAGTAAAGAAACATAATTTGAGATATAGAGTTTTAAAAAAAAAAGTACTAGATAAGAAACACTATCAAGGTGTGGTAAAGACTAGAGAAAGTGCATGTACATTTAAGCCTTCATTCGACTGGCAGAAAGCACATTGGATATTGGAAGCTGCATCACATTTATGTAGAAACATTGCGCTTGACCTGGTAGGCACTTTCTCCATTTCTGATGAGTCATCCTCAGCTCTCACATTCAAATTTTCTTTAACTTCTCCTTGAATGGATTTAATCACCTTAACCTTAGAGTTATCATCGGCTGAAAATTTAACCCTCTTCGAACATTTCTCAGTCTTCAGGTTCGTAACCACAATTTCTTTTGTTTTTGGACAAGAACTAGACAGTCTTGCTACATCATCCAAAACTAAAGACGTGCTGGGTAACTGTGAAATATCGTTATTATTACCAAGATTTTGGGCCTTTGATCTTTTACTCCTACCAGTGCAGTTACGAGCAGAGGTCTCTTTCTTGGCAGTTAGCTTCTTTTGGTGGTTTGCGTTCCCACCTTGCTCCAAATCTAATATGTTTGACTGATCAATAACGACAGTATTACCACCCTGATTCAAAGTCTCTTCCTCATTAGATAAAGTACAAACCTTGACTGTCATTGCTTCAGTAGAAGTTGTATTAAAACTAACTTTCTTGACCCTTTTACAAGTTGTTTCCTTCAAGTTCAATGCCTCACATTTGTTGCCAAAAAATTTCTCCTGCATATCAGAACTCTTAATCCTCTTCCTTTGAGTGCTTCCACTTGCCTTACTAGCTCTCTTCTTTATAGCTCTTTTAGTTTTACCTTCACTATTTCTACTGTTAGCTCCACAAGAGAATGCAGTGGGCACAGTACTCGCCTTTTCTAAGCTCGTGCTATCTCCTCTCTCTACTGTGAGTTGCCGATCCACTTCGGCATCATAGGAGTTACCTTTACACTCCATTTCCTGAATCACGACAAAATTTATTAGTTTGCTTAAACTGTGACTCAGTCAAATATCAAACAGGCAGTGAAATCAAGGGAACAAAGAAAGATGACAAAAACATCTATAAAATTCAAACATGTGATGCTTATAACGTTAATATGAAAAAAGTACCTGCATTTTCATGGGGCTAGAATAAAGTTCAGGAGAGCAAGGTCTCTGTGTCCATTCGAACATTTCGCTGTCAAATACTTCTGCATCCTGTGATACAGAATGAGGAGCACTCTGCACATATTTGAAAGGCATTAGGAAGAAGTTCAAGTCATATGGTGAAACTTTTTTCTGTACTCTTATGTTGAACGAAAAAATATGTAAAATTTGCTGCAGCAGATGAATTTTAAGGTGGATCCAGCACAAGTTGTATCAGACCAGGACATATGGTCACTTGTTTGTGAACACATGTAATCAAGATTGTACGTACAAAGAAGATAAAATCATTTTTCAAAGCATAAAAGATGATAAGCTGGTCTGACATTTGTCTGTTTAAGTTACATATGAATAGAATTATTGGGGAGAAATGCAAGTGCTTTGTCCTCTCTCTCTCTCTCTCTCACACACACACACACACTAACATTGTCTGATGGGTGAAAGCCAGTTAGACCAGAGTAGACCCAAAAGTCAATAATGAAACCTAGCTGTTCGTAAATCTAGACAAAATTATGACTAAGAAAAATATCAGTGGTTACTGGTTACTGTAATCTGGGAACCATCCCTGTTTCTTTATGGACAGCAAAACATAGATACTTACCATTGGCTTGTTGTCACAATCTTTTTCATTGTCTGAGTCCTTCATATCACTAAAGCATGGAGCATCCGGAGGTGTACATGTCAGTTGGTCTTCATCTGTCTGCTGAGATAATTTTTCTGGATCCTTTTCATTTCTCAACCAGAAGAATGGTTCAAAGATTTTTTCTCCACTCTCATCCAAACGGGTTCTGTCTTTTGTTGCAGGTAAGCTACTATGAGTTCTCTGCTCCATCTTTCCACTTGCCGGTTTTTGGGGACGCGTCGGTGTCTCTAGTTGAGGATGCTGCGGCACCTGAACCCGTTTCTTTGCAGGAAATGATGGCTTAACAAGATTCGCTCTAGAATTTCTAGAAGTATTCTTTAGGGATCTTTTTGACATTTTCCCTTCTGATGTGCCCTTGCATTTTTTCTCATTCTTATCTCCTTCACAGATCACATTACCTTCCAATTTGTTCTCTTCACCTGTAACACCAAGAAAATGATCTTCAGTACGATTGGCTAACAGATTTAATATTAAAGCTGACGTGATAACTGCATAACTCATAAGCCGTAAAACTACCCAGAGGTGACCGTGCCACAGGATAGATATATGTTTATCCTCAAGCAGAGCAAGTCCTGCTGCATAAGGGAGCTATAAAAAGCAAGATAGTACTACAAGATTTTATGAGCAAATAAGGAAGGTTACATCTAAGGACATGATACTTGAGTGTGCAATGTTGTTGCTAGAACATGAAGAGTTTCAAACTTATCAAGACCAAATTCAGAATGAGATCAGTATTCACTTCCAGCTAAATATCATATGCTATGAAGAAATGAACTCCTCATAGTACTATACCAAGTATCTAGGAACATGTATGTGGTGAGTCAGAAACACATGCATGCATATGATCATACATGTCTTTTCTGAGCTTGATAGTAACACTTTAATTTTCTCATATATCAAACTTGCGCTCACTCATCTCTCACTCATATTCCCTCCGTCCCATAACAATGTGCAGCCTTTTGGGGAACACGAAAATTAAGTAGTTAGTGTGTGTGTGTGTGTGTGTATTCAAAAGTGTTACGAGAGAGAAAGGGGTTGTAAGTTTGATAAGTGGGGTAGATTTGCAAGTGGGACCCAATTTAAGTGTGAGTATATGAAGTACAATACTAACAAAAAATTGCCATTTGGGTTATGAGACTTGTCAATGGGACACGACTTCTGCTTCGCCAACTGCAGGATTTAGAACACTCGAAAGGAAAATGTGTGCACGTTGTTATGAGACGGAGGAAGTATACTTTAAGAATACCTGACAATTTGGTCAATGGACCGGTTTGGGTAACGGACATATTGACTCCTGAAGCAACTTCCATGCTCTTGTAAATGCTCACCAAGTTATCCATATGAGGAGCAGGACGAACCTCTGAGAAGAAACAATTTACTAAGCTTGTGAATAAGTAAAATCCAGAATAAATGAAATCAGTACCCTGTCTGATAAGATAGCAAATTCGCTTTATACCAAGTAGAATTTTATGTTTGGTGTACTACTTTTGTGGAGTAATGCATATGCTGGGCTATCATGCCATTTGAAAAGGAAAGAAACAAGAAATTGTTAACTTAATTAAAGAGGTACAAAACCAGGTTCATTCGTCAATTAAGCATGCTATCTAACTTCATAAACGCGCTTGAAATCATAACTAAAAACTAGCAACCAGAATAGCATCTATATGGTACTCAATGGTAGTGCGTAGTAACCATCAAACTAACCAAAAAGCAGTTTATACCCTTTCACTGCAATATCAACAGTTCAAGCTTCTTCTTCATCCTTTAAGTGCATCAATGTAGTTTTCTTGTACTACATTGGATAAGATTATCAAGTATAATCTTCTAGCACATATTCATCATTGACATTAAAATCTCCATTGTTTTAGTGGAGTTAACATCAAAAGTTGTTCATTATAGTTTTCCTGGAGATTGCAATTGCAATAATAGACAACGCAGTAAGGGTGAGCTATCTAGGAATATGAAAGATGCAATTTCCACCAACCAAGCATGTAATGCATTACAGATTAGAAAGATGATAACTAACATAGACCCCATACTGATAATACCATTGAAATATAAGATCGTACATACATAATTGTTGCCCTGATGAGAATCCCTTGGGTTCTGCACTACACATAGTACACAAACAAACTATGCAATTTCTGTAGCTGAAACAAGATTAAAAGGTATCATGAGCATACCTCGACGCTGGTAAGGAACTTTACATACAGGACACTCGGAAGCTGATTTCATTGATTTCCCGATACATGAACTGAGATTATATAATCAAGTAAAATTTCTTTCAGAAACCCTCGCTCAGAACAGAATCAATAAAGGAATTAGTTAAGAAAATTGATCGATAATATGAATCGAACGAAGAGCTTACTTGCAAAATACATGGTTACATGTAAGTGAAACAGCAGAATTCAGTAGGCTTAAGCTGCAAAAAGAACAAATTTAATCAATCAAAAATCACAATTAAATAAGCTCCAATAAGACAATTAATCGATACCCATTTCAGATATTTAGGCCTGAAAAATAGGTTTAGGTAATGAATTGCAAAAGCATAAGATAGGGATATGGAGAAGCTTACCAGATGGGGCATTTGAGTTCTCGGCCCATTCGTTCAAGATGCGCAACGGCTGCCATTTCCGGTAGATGCTGACGATTTTCCGGCGTGTGTGTGTGTGTGTGAGAGAGAGAGAGAGAGAGAGAGAGAGAATTAGAAATCGAAGGAAGGACTAAGGAGTGTTGTGAACAGTAGTGAGAATTTGTTTGGTGTACGGAGGAAGAGAGTTTTTGGAATGAAATTTGTTTTGAAATTTTAACCTATGGCGCAAAAAGTTTTGGTCAGTTTTCCCGCCGCTGGCGATTGAAGTTTCTTGACGCCTCTTCTTTTTTTTTCTTTTTTTCTTTTCGGTTTTCTGTTTTGAATAATGCTAACATTAAAAAAAGATATTACTGTATAAAATTTTACTTATAATTAGGGGTGATCATGGTCCGGTCTGGTCCATATTTTGACAAAAAATTGCAGAACCAGAACCGGAACCAATACTTTGGTTCTATAAAAATTTAGAACCGAAACCGAACCAATACTTGTGAGAACCAATACATTGGTTCTGGTTCTACTGGTGTGGTCTGGTCCGGTTCTACAATTTATTAAACATTTAAAGTTTATCTATTTTCAAAGTTTCTTAACTCACAACATTGACAAGATCAAACGCAATATAAACTTAATATTAATTATAAATCAAGATTAAACCCAAATATAAATTGAAGTACCGTCAACTTATACAATTAAAGGTCTCAATCCACAAAATATAATCACTATGGTATTAATAAGACAACTATTGATTAACAAACAAAAAGAAACATATATTGTTCATCTTGGTTGTCAATTCGCTGCCATTATTCACGAACAAAGAAACGATATAAAAGATGTAAGTTAAAAAGTGAGAATAAGCTTTACTAGTCTGGGACTTAGAGTTTGCCGGTTTGAAACCTTGGGTTCGGTACAAAATTACAAATAGTCAACTGGATCTTTGAAAAATTATAATACAAAAATAAGTATATAATTTTATTTACTATAAGATATACATATAAAATAACAATACATATCATATGTGCACAACTGGTCCGGTCCGGTTCTAACCGGAATTAATTTTACCAAGAACCAGAACCGAATCAATATATTGGTTCTATAATATTTTGGAACCGGAACTAAACCATATGTACTGGTCTGGTCCGATTTTAGTTGGCCTGGTCTGGTTCCTTTGGTCCGGTCCGGTTCTGAAATATTTTTGCTCACCCCTACTTATAATGCAATTTATATTTATTAATTGAAAATTTAATTAATGAGATGTGGGATCTATAATCACAACATTCAATTAATTGTTGCGAACAGTTTTTATAGTTGTGTCATTTTTAATTCTTTTAAGTTGAGAAAAATAACGTTGTTACCATTAAAATGTGACAAATTCTTGGATACATCCGGTATGGCGTGCGGCGGGCTTGGCCCATGGGCCGACCCGGCCGACCCGACCCGCCCCGCCCGGCTCCTTCCCCTCTCCCGTTGTGACACGTGTCCTTAAAAAAAAACCCCATTAACTTTAAAATGCTATATCTTGAGATTTATAGTTCAGAAAAAAAAAAAAAAATACCGTTGTGTTCGTCTCGACGAGACGAATAAAACTACATAGGTCATGATATGGTTTGATTTTTTAAAAAACAAAAAAAACATTTTTTTACACATAAAAAGTTTGAGTTGCTTGTCAGCTGAGATGTAACACTCTGTTCTAATAAAAGTAACAGTTTCATATTCAAAAAGTAACACTTTTTACGGTCAAATGTAACACCAATTTTACAACAACAAAAAAAATTGGTTTGCATTTCAATTGTTACTTTCTCAATAAAAAATTGTTACATTTCAGATATAATGTTACATTTAAGAATATAAACTGTTACAATTGAGAAAATAAATGTTACATTCATTTTTATAAAATGTAACATTAGTTTAGTTATCAATCCTATGGTAACTTGGGAGAAAAAAGTGTTACATTTGAAAAAAAGAGTGTTACATTCCTTTATATAAAGTGTGACAATAGTTTAGTTATCAATCTTTATGTTATCTTTAACATATTGCAGCAAAATTATGGTACATTTTGAAGGAAAAAAAGTGTTACATTTGGGGAAAAAAGTGTTACATTTCGTTATAATAAGTGTTACTTTTGTTGAAAGAAAAAAAAGTTGGGGTGGCAAAAAAAAAAAAAAAAAATGGTCGGCTCGGTTCGGAGCCGTCGCACGCCGTACAACGGATGCACAGGAGACGGCCTCTTAAAATGTTACTCCCTCTGCCAGGAATAAGTGTCGTCTTTTTTTGTACGTTAGTATGAAATAACTTTTATCAATAATTTTAGTTAATTTAATTAACATAATGAAAACTAAAAATTATTATCGATAATATTTATAATGGTATATCAAATAAAAAAATCAACATAAATTGCTTAAAAGATCTTCGTACTAACGTATAAAAAAACTAACTTTTTTTTTTAAATGGAAGTAAATTTTGGTAGTTTCGAACCCCCTTAAAATTAACATTACATCAAAATTTCGACGAGTAAACCACAAAACCAACCCGCGTACTATAGCCCTAACATCACTTTGACCTGCGTACTATCAACTTAGTAAATGTACCATGCGTACTATAGTTTAATTATCAATTTCCCCGATATTTGTAACGCTAGTTAAAAACTTAACGGGGTTGTTAATATCTAAACAAAAAGTTTGATTTAAATTTTTAGAATTGACCCTATATTTTAAAATAAAATCCCATATCATCATCTTCTTCCTCACTTTTTTTCTTCATAGCCGCTCACACTGCCAGCCAAGTGCCGCTCCACCTCCAGCCACCCACCACCAACCACCACCACCAGTCACCATCGTCGACCACCACGTCACCACCGCCGACAACCACCACCATCACCGTCGAAAATATGGACTCATATGAAGCAAGTAGAATTTTTTACATCATGAAAATGCTTCTAAGATCATGGGTCTTTTGCTTATTCAATATCACGGCGAGAAAGAAATGATTTGTTTAGCTTTTGACCCTGAATCACCCTTCACTCAGTTGTTTTTAAAGACAAAAAAAAAGCTCGGAATTTCGTCGAACACCCCGTCTACACCTTCAACTCATTCGTCTCTGTCGCCGTTCTCAGTGTCTCTTTCACGAGTGAATTCTTCTTCGACAACTTCTTCAAGGATCATTAATGGCATCTCTAATATACCATATCCGCTTAGCATCCTGAATCGTTCATCTTCCTGGACTAATTCCTCCAATTTCTCTGGTTTTCAACACCCCGAAGATCTTAGGAGTCCGGGGAATTACAGCGGTCGAGCAACGGGTTGAATAATTTGGGAACTGGGTCTTCTCCGTCGGCGATGAACTTGTCTGCGCACCCGTTTTACAGTGGCGGTGGCGAAGAGGCTGATTTTATTGATGATTTCCATCTCTAAGAGCAACTGTCTTTTCTTGGGTCGCCGCCTCTCTGACCCAAGAGCCCAGATTTCTTCTACCTGTGTCAGGTTAGCGTCGAGCCCAAATTTCTTGTACACAGCGGCGGCGGCTAGATTGACTCCAACGGAGCCGCCATAGTTTTATCACCAAGCAAGCTAGAAAGGCGGAGCAATGTGCTAGGAGTTGCTCAGATATAAGTCAGCTCATCAACATGGGTTAACCGCGGCTTCTCATCTTGGGTTCATTAAAAATTATCTCTCTACTTGAATTCAACAAACACACAGTTAGTTCGTGTGTGTTTTGAAATAATGTAATGGATTTTGAATTTCTCTCTCTACAGGAGCAAAGTGGAATAATTTGAACACTAAAGTCATATTTGTAAATAAGAGTCATTCTTTTTGTTAAAATGTTAACAATCCCGTTAAGTTTTTAACTGGTGTTACAAATCTCAGGGAATTTGATAATAAAAATATAGCACGCATGATCAATTTAGTGAGTTGATAGTACGAAGGTCAAAGTGATGTTGGGGCCATAGTACGCGGGTCTGTTTTGTGGTGAGTAAACCATAAAACTAACCCGCGTACTGTTGCCCGAACATCACATTGACTTGCGTACTAACAACTCAGTAAATGTACCATGCGTACTATAGTTTTATTATCATTTTCCCCGAGATTTGTAACGTTAGTTAAAAATTTAACAGAGATGTTAATAACTTAACATAAAATATGACTTTTATTTACCAATGTGACTTTTATGTTCAAATTATTCCACTTTCCCCCTTAAACTTAGCAAAGGTTAGAAAACTAACTAAAAATATTAATTTACAAATAAACTTCTCCCTATCCTTAAAGCTAATCTTTGCAGAACCACAAAAAAAAAAAAAAAAAAAATGGCTCCCGTCCTCTTCTTCCTTCTTTCTTCATTCCGTTTAACCCCATCAGTCCATCACCATCCACCGCTCAACCTTCCGCACACCCACACATTGCTACCCCTTTCCACCTCCTCCACCCATATCGTCCTCTATCTCTCTCTCTATATCTATTTTCATTGCCCCCATCTTCTTTCACAGCCACCGTCTATGGCTGCCACCGTTCAAGCAGCGTTCCCCCCCCCTCGGTCGTCGTTAATCGCGTCTTTTTATGCCAGCTCTTCAACTCTCCTCGCCCTCGCGTAATTGTCTTTGCTGTCATGTGTCGTCGCGTCCTCGGCTTTTTCCCTCCGTTGGAACCCCATCGTCTTCTTCTACCCCTTCTCCATTCAGATCTGGATTCAGACAGGCTTCAAATGATTTTTTTTTTTTTTCTGCCCATATATGGGACTTCTAAGGGGTTTTAAATATTAGCAGTAGTTTTTTGGTTTAATTTAAGCGCAAATCTGGAGATTTGTTGCTTGGTTAATTACAATGTCTGATTTCATCCTCATTCCTCTCTCTCTTTTGCTTTTGTCGCATTAGTGTTGGTTATTGGATGATTTTTTCTGGTTGTAGTGTGTAGATTTGGCCGGTGGTCGGTGGGTGGCACTTGACTGGTGAGTGGTGAGGTGAGGGCATACGAAGAAGAAAGGGGGGAAGAAGATGATGACAAAAGGGGTTTATTTGAAATTTAGGGTCAATTTTAAAATTATGAATTAATTTTTCGTTAAATTATTAACACCCCCGTTAACTTTTTAATTGGCGTTAAAAATCCCATGGAAATTGATAATAAAACTATAGTACACATGATATATTTACTGAGTTGATAGTACGCAGGTCAAAGTGATGCTGGGGCCATAGCACGCGGGTTAGTTTTCTGGTTTACTCAAATTTCGACCAATTTCGATAAGTTTCTGATTTCGCCATTGATTTTTCCCACATACGCATAAACTCTCACAAAATTAAAATACCTTTTAAAAGTTACGTATGTAGCACATGACTTTGATTGCATAAAAAACCTAACACCTAACAACAATGTGCACAAATTTTTCTTTTAAGTGTTACATTGATAAGTCACATTTTCTCATTATTTTTTTTTATATATTTTTCTATTCAAATGTACCCGCCTGTCATTCTCATAACATTTATCCACTACTATCCCCTACCTCATTTTACAACTCTTATCTTCACTTTTCATCCCCCCACAACAACTACTAACGAAAGTACTACTCTCTCCGTCCCGGTTTAAGGTTCTTAGTTTGATTTTACACGGATATTAAGTAATCAAAGCAAACTTAAGTCAAGAATAGGTAAGTGATGTTTTTTTTTTTTAATATACTCCCTCTGTCACAAGCAGGACTAGAGGAGTGTGCACAATATTTAAGAAAATTTAGTATGTGTGTGGTAGAAAATGAAGAGAGAGAGTGAGTGGGGTAAATAGTAGTGTTGGTTAAATAAATTGAGGGGTGGAAAATGAAGGGAGATAATGAGGGGGTAAATAGTAGTGTTGGTTGAATAAATTGAGTGGTGGAAAATGAAGAGAGAGAATAAGTAGGGTTAAAACATTTTCATTTTAGGCAGTCTCACTTTTGGTGGGACAGACCAAAAGGGAAAGAAGTCTCACTTCTGTTGGGACTGAGGGACTACGAACTTTATGAGAACAAAATTGTCTAAAACACTATTCATCTTTTGCCATTTAAGGAATAAAGCAACTAAGAACCTTAAACTGGGATATACCAAACAAAATGTAAGAACTTTAAACTGAGATGTAATGAGTATTTTCTTAAATTTATGTGGAGTAAACTGCTTTTCTGCCCCTCGTACTATGGCTCCAACATCAATTTAACACTCGTACTACTGAAACAACAAATGTATGATGCGTACTATAGTTTCATAAGCAAAATTAACCAATTTACTATTCAGTTGTTAACTTTTTCTAACACACGTTATTTTTTCTAACGAGCATTAATTTATTTTAACGAATGTTAATAACTTAACGGAAAAATATAGACCTTTTTACATACATCATGTTAACAAAACCAACTTTTGTTATCTCCATCATCTTCCCAAACCCAACATCTACCTCACCCTTTCCCAGCCCACCACCACCACCACCGCCCCCATCACCACCACCACAAACCATCACAACCAGTCACCACTCCAACTAACCAACTCCACCATTTTCAATTCGCCATTTACCCAACACAACAAATACAGCAACAACAAAACTATACGAAGAGCCAAAATCCAAATTTTGGGGTTTTCAGATTTGGGAAGAAACATAAAAAAAAATGGCAGCTTCGACCCAGATAATGAACAAAATGAAATCAAGATTCGAAATAGAACCCAAAAAGGAAAAAAAATTGATTACAAACCGACTGTATTGATCAAATTTGGGGTTTTCACCCATATGTTCCAAAATCTGAAATAGAACTCACCATTAATTTTCTTCTTTAGGTGTAGAGAGAGAGGTCAGAGATGGGTAAAATTCGCCGGAGAAGATGGTGTGGGGAGTGACTGGAGAGGGTGTGGGGATTTGCCGGCGCCGTCGACAAATCTGCAAGGTCGCCGGGGAAGATGGTGAGGGCTAGATCTGTGACTGCCGGAGGTGGGGGAGGGTTGAACGGAGATGGGGTAAAGGGTGGCCGGTGACGGAGAAGGAGCAGACCTGCAAGGTCGCTGGGGTTAGGGGAGTGGTGGAGTCGCCGGAGGTGGGGAGGGGTTGCCGGAAGTGGGGAAGGTAGAGAGAAAGTGTGTGTGTGCGTTGTGTGTCGGGGGAGGGAGGGGAGGGTGGGTTTTGTTTGGGTCTTAGGGGTAGTTCTATCATTTAGGTAAATTAAAATTGTGCTCTTGGATTAGGTGGTAGTTTGACTTAAGATGAGGGACTATGTGCTAATAATCCCTTTGTTAAATTATTAACATCCGTTAAAATAAATTAATGCTCGTTAGAAAAAATAACGTGTGTTAGAAAAAGTTAACAACTGAATAGTAAATTGGTTAATTTTGCTTATGAAACTATAGCACGCATCATACATTTGTTGTTTCAGTAGTACGAGTGTCAAATTGATGTTGGAGCCATAGTACGAGGGGCATAAAATCAGTTTACTCAATTTATATGCACATTAAAAAATGTGCATATTATATGAGATGGAGGGAGTATTAGTTTTCAGTGCACTGGTATGGCGCCGGCGGCTTGTCGGAGAGGAGTTTTGGGTTTGTTGTAGGAATAATAATAGGGGCACAATAGCATTGCTCTTGTTGTAGTTGAGTAACCAAAGGTTCGTGTGTAACCAAAGGTTCGTGTGGTGCATATTTTTAAAACCAGAGATTTTTCAAAACGGTGAATTTTTTTAAACGTTATTATTTTGAGCTGCTAAAATGGATCACGATTTTTAAAATGCTCCGCTCAAAAACTTTTCATTGAGACGATTAATTGGCAAGAAACATTTTTTTATTTCAATTTGGACGCACCTCTTTACCAGACGAAGCCTAATAGTTTATATTTATTGAGGGTAAAATTGGAAAGGTGGAAGTGCACTTTTTTTCCTCGAAAGGAGATGGAAGTGCACATAGTAATGCGTTTTTATTGGATGTAAGTACATGTAATTAGTAGAAAAGGTGGGTTTGTTTGTGAATAGCATCACATCACTCTTTACTTATAGGGTCCGCTCCCGAGTTTTTAATGGAAAGAAAAGAAAGGAAAGGGATGGAAGGGGAGGGGAAGGAAGGGGAGGTGAGGGAATGAGATTTGTTATGGGGGTGCTCCTTAGTATAAGGAATATTATATATTCCAAAGTATATTCTGTAAATATCTTTTAGATATTACTAACCTAGATATTGTGTATATCAATAGGAGATTCAAAACTTGTAACCCAAGATAGATTAGATCTAAAATGTTCTTGTAAACACTATAAATATGTAACCTATTATCATTAATAAATTGAGTTATTCACTACAACTTTTCTCTCTACCATGTGTGAATTGGCTTCGTCTAAATCTCCTAAATCCTAATATAGTATCAGAGCAAAAAGATCCATATAGGACTTCTCCACCAAAACCCTAGCCGCCCCATCCCACCATCTTCCGCCACCCACCTATAAAACCCTAGCGGCAAACCCTAGCCGCCCCAACCCTATATCCACCATCTAATACCCCCACCATGAAAACCTATCCCACCACCCAACCTCGGCTGACCCTGTCAACAATAGCCGAAACCCCTCTTTTCTTTCTTTCTTTTTTCATTCTCTTATTCTTGTCAAAACCCTAACCGTCACCCACAGTCTACCACCATCCTCGGATCACCCTTTAGGCCGAAACCCTATACCTACCTTCTAGCCACACCATCATCTACCCTCTGCGACACGGCCCCCACGTCGCACATAATCACCATACCGCACCCACAACATCACTATCTACCGCATCACCCTACCGCACCCACAGCCTCACCATCTACCGCACACCCTACCGCATCCCCTACCGCAAAACCATACTGCCGCCCCACCCTCGGCACAACCCAATTGCCGACACTCTCTCCCCCTACCGCACCCACAACCTCACCATCTACCGCACAACCTACCGCACAACCCCACCACCATCTTACCTTCGAAAAACCCTCCTGCCCCACAGACCTCAGCTAGCTCTCCACCACACAACCGTATTTCTGACGTAAAAACTCAATCCCTTGCAAGGTTACCACTACAACCTCGTCATTGTGACAACCAACTTATCTCCCACATGAGGGGTACAACCTACCACGTCGCAGATAATCACCCTACCGCACCCACGACCTCACTATCTACCGCATCACCCTACTGCACCCATAACCTCACCATCTACCGCACACCCTATCATATCCCCTACCCCACTGCGTACCGCACAACCTACCGCTTCCCCTACCGCACAACCTACTGCAAAACCCTATTACCGCCCCACCCTAGGCACCACCCAATTGCCGACGTCCTCATCAACTGCCCTCTCTGCCCCCCACCCCCTCACCTTCGGCAAACCCTCCTGCCGCACTGTTGGTAGTGGTGCCCTAGGCACGTTTAATAAACGTTGTAATTGTTATCATTTATTTCATATTAATAAAGAGATGTTTTGATTATTATTGTTGTTCATGTTTACTTATAATAATCTCCGTCCCTAGTACTTATTAAGCACTAGTATAAAGGCTAAATGATCATGGGATGATCATGTTAGATTTATGGGTACTTGTTTGGAACAAGGTACTGGACATGACCCGCTGTATGAGATTTATGTCATGGTCTATGTCGAACATATATCTCATATTAGTTATGTCATTTGAATCCTTAGACATGAAGTTATTATAGTCTTCCACTTGATGAACATTGTGTTTGACATATTCAAACGCTACCTTAATACGGTAGTTATAAATGGTATGATTGGCATAATCGGATTCCCGTTGGGAAGAATAATAAGCTAAATGGATTTGTCCCTCCACGGAGAGATGTCAAGCTTGGGCCCCTCGAAGGAATGATGTTGATGAAATGTTCGGCCGGACTCAAATGGATTGATTGGATCAATAGCATTTGAATTATCAATATATTCGGAATCGAGAAAGTATTGAACAAAACAAGTTGACTGTTTGACCATGACTTGTGTTCAATGACATCGTGGACAAAGGGATTATGACATATTCTAAAGGAATGCGAACTTGTATCTAGTTATACTATTTGGGTAGGTGTGACGGATTGCTAGAACCTAATCATATCTTATGGTTTCATGTTTGAACCCATTGCCAACTTAGTATAATCCTAGAGGGTCACACACAATAGAACGAATATTTAAAAGGACTAAATTGGAATTTTGGAAATTCTGGACATTCTGGGGAAGTGGGCGACCGCACAGTGTGGACTGGGCGGCCGCACACTTAGCTCAGATTTGTACCAGTTTGTTTCAGATAAATGTGCGACCGCACAGTGTATTCTGGGCGGCCGCACAGTACTGTCGGCTGGCACTTTCCTAATTCGATTTGGAATGTCTTTTGACACAAGGTTCCTATTTGGAATAGGTCTTGCTTGTGTATAAAAGGATGATTTCGGCCAGAACCTCAGGGATAGCCTTTTGTGAGTCTCCAAAGTGTTTGAGAGAGAGTTTATTTTGTTCTAAGATATCATTGATTGAGGAACAAAATAATTCACAAATAAATTCCATATAGTTCTTTATTAAATTGTGAAAGTGTGTTTCATAATATTGGTCTAGCAACCAAGATCAAAGAAGCTCCTTTGATATTCGTTCGAAGTGTGGATACCGCTAGAGGGTGAAAATCATCATCTTCAAAGTTCGTGTTCAAGCTTTGTGATCGTGATCAAGTCTTCAAGTATCTCCACCAAGACCGAAGAAAAGTTCATAGCCATCAAGGGTTAGTTATTCCTCTATTCATCTTGTTGTATTTGATTTAATCATATGAACGGATCCATGGCTTTGGGTTTTCTTAAAATTTTAATTGCTATATTCCGCTGCGCATGTTACTTGGAAACCCAACAGTGGTATCAGAGCCCCGTTCATGTTGATTATTTCAATACCTAGATCATGTTATGTGTATATAAATTGTTTACGTGCCTTGCATGATATGAATATTGGAATATATGATGCTTATGTGTTTTGTGATTTTATGTGGTTTATTGTTTTGCAACTTTAGTCGCACGATTCAATCGCAATAAAAAAATTATGGTGGATTCAGAATTGTTGGTTATTAATTTTTGATTAGATCAAAGTTTTAATAATCGGGGAAAAACAATTTTGAGACAAAATTTTCGAACTTGAAAATTCTGTACCTTCTAATGGCCATGGGCGACCGCACATAAGAGTCTGGGCGGCGGCACACTTTTGGGCGACCGCACAGATCGTTTTGGGCGGCCGCACACCAGCATCATAAAGTCAGATTTTGGTTGAAAACCAAAATCTGGAATTTTTCGAAAAATTCAACAAAACCAGTAACAGAACCAGTCCAGACTTGCTGATCTGGAATGAGTTTTGGGTAGTTGGTTTGTGTGTGGATTTTGGGGTTTGATTTTCCTATTTGTTTTAGTCTTGTGATTCCTAGATTGGTTCAAGTTTTGGATGGCTAATCTGCGTTCATCGAGATTGTGTTTCCCAAAATTGATCGCAATCAAAGTTTCAAAGATAAAACGAAGTTTGAATTATGAAGAGTTCATAATTGCTAAAATTGAGAAACAAAGTTCTTGATTCAAAGTTTGGATATCCATGTGGAATTGTGAATGCAATTGGCCTACGTTCATCGAGACCATCTATTGCTTTGTTTCGGCCACATGGACTACTTTCTTGGTTTCTTGAATTGGTGTGGGATTGTGGTTGCCAAATGGCTTAGTTCGACCGCACTTCTTGTTGTCTTGATTTGGAGATAATAATCAAAGTTGAAATAGTCTCATCCTCATAATTATAGAGAAACTAATGACACATAAATATCATGCTTAAATTAATGGAGATTAATTTAGTGGCTAAACTTGATGTGTAACATGTTTATATTATGTGCTCATAAATGTGTTATATGCTATATGTGATGAACCTTCAAATAAAGTTTTAAGTCCTTCTTTGCCATGCCATGATTAAAAATACTTGTTTATGCATGGGTAATCTTGATGTGGGTTCGCCTCCGTGAGGTGCATTAATCTTATTCATGTATGAGCAAGATGAGGTTCATTAATTTAATGTGGGCTTGCCTCCGCAAGGTGCATTAAATTGAATGGTTCCTATACGTTTGAAATGGTTGGACTTAATTAGGCGTCAAAACAGTTTTGGGCCTAGGCAAAAGATGAGATTAAACATGTTTTTTTGAAATTGGATTTCTCAAAGAATCTCATAAAAGGATCTAAGAATCATATGGGATATGATTGACATGATTGTCTACCTAATTAATTTATTTTTTGAGCAGTCCGCCTCCGTGGACTCAAAAGTTAAATTAAAGTTTGATCTTAGCCCAATTAAATTATATTATACATTGGATGTATATGAAGGTTATATAATTTAGTGGGAGTATTTTGTTTGAAAATACATTATTTATCTTTTTAATAAAAAACCGGTACTTATTAAATTTTGGAAATTTTGCATATTTGTAGATAATGACTAATAACACTCAATCAATGTCATTGCGATCGATCCTTGAGAAGGATAAGCTCGAAGAGAATGGTACTAACTTTATGGACTGGATCCGTAGCACAAGAATCGTTCTTAGGCAAGAAGATAAGTTGTACATTCTCGATGGGCCTCTCCCTGCTGAACCACCGCCTACTGCCCCTAGGGTAGAAAGAGACAATTACAAGAAACATCGTAATGATTCTAGAGATGTAAGTTATCTCATGCTTGCTGCTATGTGTTCAAAACTCCAACAAAGTTTGGAACATTTGGAAGCCTATGAGATAGGCGTGGAGTTGAGAACCATGTTTCAAGAGCAAGCTAGGCAAGAGAGGTACAAGACCATTGTTGCATTCACTACTAGTAAAATGAATGAAGGGCAACAAGTGAGTCCTCACTTTCTTAAAATGAAAGGTTATGTAGAGCACCTTGAGAAACTTGGCTATCCAATCCCATTGGAGCTAGCCACGGATCTCATTCTTAATTCATTGCCTAAAAGTTATAATCAGTTTGTGATGAATTATAACATGCATGGAATTGATAAGAATCTCTCTGAGTTGCATGGGATGCTCAAAACTGCAGAGATGAAAATTGTGGAGAAATGTTATCCCGTGCTCTTGGTTCATGATGGGAAGAAGGCTAATGCCAAAGGAAAGGGTAAGAAAGTTGTCAAACCCAAAATAAGCAAGGCAAAGGTTGCCAAGGCTTTTGAGGCAAAACCCGATTCACAAAAGGATGCAATCTGTTTCCATTGTCAAGAAATTGGTCATTGGAAACGTGATTGCAAGGCTTTCTTGGAAGAGCAAAAGAAGAAGAAGAGCAGCAAGGCTGCGTCGACTTCAGGTATCTATATGATAGATATTCTCCTTTCTACCACTGATTCTTGGGTATTGGATACCGGATGTGGTTCTCACATTTGTCTAAATGTGCAGGGACTAAAGAATAGGAGACTGCTTAAAGAAGGTGAAGTAGATCTACGTGTGGGGAATGGAGCAAGAGTTGCTGCATTAGCTGTAGGGACTTATGAAGTCACTTTACCTTCCGGATTAATTCTTGTTTTGAACAATTGTTATTATGTTCCGGATTTAAGCAGAAATATTATTTCAATTTCTTGTTTGGATAATGAAGGTTTTAAGTTTCTTATTGAGAATAAGAAATTTTCTATTTATTTAAATGATGTGCTTTATGGTATTGCTAATTCATTAATGGCTTTTATATCTTGGATGTCAAGAATGAAAATAATGATAATGTATATCATGTAAATAAGAAATCTAAACCTAATGATATAAATCATACTTACTTATGGCATTGCCGTCTCGGTCATATTAATGAGAAGCGTATCTCAAAACTCCATGGGGACGGACTTTTGGGTTCATGTGACTTAGAGTCATATGATACTTGTGAGTCGTGTCTTCTTGGAAAAATGACTAAGACACCTTTTACCAAGTTGGGTGAAAGGGCAAGCGACTTATTGGGGTTGATACATTCCGATGTATGCGGACCATTAAGTAGCAATGCTAGGGGAGGATTTCAATACTTCATAACCTTCACTGATGATTATAGTAGATTTTGGTATGTTTACCTAATGAAACATAAAAGTGAAGCATTTGAGATATTTAGAATATTTCAAAATGAAGTAGAAAAACAACTTGGCAAAAGTATAAAAGCACTTCGATCAGATCGAGGTGGAGAATACTTAAGTCAAGAATTTGATGATCATCTAAAGAATTGTGGAATAGTTTCACAATTGACTCCACCTGGAACACCACAATGAATTGGTGTGTCCGAGAGGAGGAATCGGACTTTGTTAGACATGGTTCGATCAATGATGAGTCAAGTTGATCTTCCAATATCCTTTTGGGGTTACGCCCTAGAAACCGCTGCTTTCACACTAAATCGTGTTCCGACTAAATCGGTTCAAAAGACTCCATATGAGATGTGGAGCGGAAAGAAGCCTTGTCTATCTTTCATGAAGATTTGGGGTTGTGAAGCTTTTGTCAAAAGACTTGTCTCAGACAAACTTGCACACAAATCTGATAAATGTATTTTCGTGGGATATCCTAAGGAAACTAGAGGATATTACTTTTACAACCGCGAGGACAACAAAGTGTTTGTTGCCCGAACTGGTGTCTTTCTAGAGAAAGAGTTTCTCTCCAAAGAAATCAGTGGGAGTAAACTAAATCTTGAAGAAATTCAAGATCCAGAAAATAACATTGAACCAATAGTTGAACAAGAACAAGAACCACAAGGAGTTGTGGAACCTGTTCAAAATACACAAGTAACTCGCAGATCTAGTAGGTTACGATCCGAGCCCGAGAGATATGGATTTCTCGTAACGGATAGTAATGACGTAGAAATCATTGAGAATGATGAACCGTCAACCTACCAAGAGACGATGTCTTCTCCTGATTCGGATAAGTGGCTTGGAGCCATGGAATCCGAATTGCAATCCATGCAAGACAATCAAGTTTGGAATTTGATTGATGCACCCGAAGGTGTAAAAACCATAGGATGCAAATGGGTCTTCAAGAAGAAGACTGACATGGATGGGAAGGTGCATACTTACAAAGCTAGACTTGTAGCAAAAGGTTATAGGCAAGTTTATGGTATTGACTATGATGAGACCTTTTCACCCGTAGCAATGATCAAGTCTATAAGAATTTTGCTTGCCATTGCCGCATATCATGACTATGAAATATGGCAGATGGACGTCAAAACCGCTTTCCTGAATGGAAAACTCCAAGAGGATGTGTATATGACACAACCAGAAGGTTTTGAACAAGATTCTAAGGTATGCAAGTTGCAGAAATCCATCTATGGATTGAAGCAAGCTTCTAGGAGTTGGAATCTCCGTTTTGATGAATCGGTCAAAGAGTTTGGCTTCATCAAGAACGAAGATGAGCCTTGTGTATACAAGAAGATTAGTGGGAGCATAGTGCTATTCCTTATTTTATACGTGGATGACATATTACTCATTGGAAACGACATTCCCACACTTCAGTCTGTGAAGACTTGGTTAGGAAAGTGCTTCGCAATGAAAAATATGTGTGAAGCCGCATATATTCTTGGCATTAAGATCTATAGAGATAGATCAAGGAGGCTACTTGGTTTAAGCCAAAGTACATACATTGACAAGGTCATTAGAAGATTCCGTATGGAAAATTCTAAGAGAGGAACCTTGCCCGTGTTACACGGAGTTTCTCTAAGCAAGACTCAATGTCCTAAGACAAACGATGAGCGTGAGAAAATGAATGATGTTCCATATGCTTCGGCAATTGGGTCCATCATGTATGCCATGATTTGTACAAGGCCGGATGTATCTTATGCTTTGAGCATGACAAGTAGATACCAATCCGACCCTGGCGAAAATCACTGGATAGCTGTAAAAGTGATTCTTAAGTACTTGAGGAGAACTAAAGACTCGTTTTTGGTCTATGGAGGAATGGAAGATGATCTCGTTGTAAATGCTTACACGGATGCAAGCTTCCGAACCGACAAAGATGATAGCCGATCGCAATCGGGTTTTGTGTTTATGTTAAATGGTGGAGCTGTAAGCTGGAAGAGTTCCAAGCAAAGTACAACCGCTGATTCTACAACAGAAGCTGAGTATATTGCTGCATCGGATGCTGCAAAGGAAGCTGTTTGGATTAAGAAGTTCATAACTGAACTTGAAGTGGTTCCTAGTATTGTTAATCCAATAGACATTTATTGTGATAATAATGGTGCTATTGCTCAAGCAAAAGAACCAAGAGCACATCAGAAATCCAAACACATACTTAGGCGTTTTCATATCATTCGAGAGATCGTTGATAGAGGAGACGTAAATATATGCAGAGTACCGACTGATGACAATGTTGCGGACCCGCTAACAAAGGGACTTCCACAAGCTAAACATGATGGTCATGTTAGGTCCATGGGTATTAGATACATGGAGATTGGGCCTAGGGCAAGTGGGAGATTGTTGGTAGTGGTGCCCTAGGCACGTTTAATAAACGTTGTAGTTGTTATCATTTATTTCATATCAATAAAGAGATGTTTTGATTATTATTGTTGTTCATGTTTACTTATAATAATCTCCGTCCCTAGTACTTATTAAGCACTAGTATAAAGGCTAAATGATCATGGGATGATCATGTTAGATTTATGGGTACTTGTTTGGAACAAGGTACTGGACATGACCCGCTGTATGAGATTTATGTCATGGTCTATGTCGAACATATATCTCATATTAGTTATGTCATTTGAATCCTTAGACATGAAGTTATTATAGTCTTCCACTTGATGAACATTGTGTTTGACATATTCAAACGCTACCTTAACACGGTAGTTATAAAGGGTATGATTGGCATAATCGGATTCCCGTTGGGAAGAATAATAAGCTAAATGGATTTGTCCCTCCACGGAGAGATGTCAAGCTTGGGCCCCTCGAAGGAATGATGTTGATGAAATGTTCGGCCGGACTCAAATGGATTGATTGGATCAATAGCATTTGAATTATCAACATATTCGGAATCGAGAAAGTATTGAACAAAACAAGTTGACTGTTTGACCATGACTTGTGTTCAATGACATCGTGGACAAAGGGATTATGACATATTCTAAAAGAATGCGAACTTGTATCTAGTTATACTATTTGGGTAGGTGTGACGGATTGCTAGAACCTAATCATATCTTATGGTTTCATGTTTGAACCCATTGCCAACTTAGTATAATCCTAGAGGGTCACACACAATAGAACGAATATTTAAAAGGACTAAATTGGAATTTTGGAAATTCTGGACATTCTGGGGAAGTGGGCGACCGCACAGTGTGGACTGGGCGGCCGCACACTTAGCTCAGATTTGTACCAGTTTGTTTCAGATAAATGTGCGACCGCACAGTGTATTCTGGGCGGCCGCACAGTACTGTCGGCTGGCACTTTCCTAATTCGATTTGGAATGTCTTTTGACACAAGGTTCCTATTTGGAATAGGTCTTGCTTGTGTATAAAAGGATGATTTCGGCCAGAACCTCAGGGATAGCCTTTTGTGAGTCTCCAAAGTGTTTGAGAGAGAATTTATTTTGTTCTAAGATATCCTTGATTGAGGAACAAAATAATTCACAAATAAATTCCATATAGTTCTTTATTAAATTGTGAAAGTGTGTTTCATAATATTGGTCTAGCAACCAAGATCAAAGAATCTCCTTTGATATTCGTTCGAAGTGTGGATACCGCTAGAGGGTGAAAATCATCATCTTCAAAGTTCGTGTTCAAGCTTTGTGATCGTGATCAAGTCTTCAAGTTTCTCCACCAAGACCGAAGAAAAGTTCATAGCCATCAAGGGTTAGTTACTCTTCTATTCATCTTGTTGTATTTGATTTAATCATATGAACGGATCCATGGCTTTGGGTTTTCTTAAAATTTTAATTGCTATATTCCGCTGCGCATGTTACTTGGAAACCCAACACGCACAACCCCACCACCATCCTTCGGCAAACCCTCCTGCCGCCCAAAACTCAGCTAGCTCTCCACCAAACAATCGTCTTTCTGACGTAAAAACTCCAAAGGTACCACAACAAACCCGGTCTTTGTGACGACCAACTCTTCTCACACGTGAGGGGTACAACCCCTACAAAGGTGACGACCAAGGTGACATCACGTGCTTCAACATTTGCCCAATTCATCACGGCAACATCACTTGCATCCGGGAACTCATTCACCTCAACTGCTTCATCTCTCCCGGTTCACCTCATGACTTTCCAAGATTGGACTTATACAAGGATCGTCCATCTTGCGGGAGCGTATAAGGAATATTATATATTCCAAAGTATATTCTGTAAATATCTTTTAGATATTACTAACCTAGATATTGTGTATATCAATAGGAGATTCAAAACTTGTAACCCAAGATAGATTAGATCTAGAATGTTCTTGTAAACACTATAAATATGTAACCTATTATCATTAATAAATTGAGTTATTCACTACAACTTTTCTCTCTACCATGTGTGAATTGGCTTCGTCTAAATCACCTAAATCATAATACTTAGTTGGTGATGTTCACTTAGGGCCTAAGCCCACGGAACCCGTTTGAACCCGTCAGCCCGAGTCCGTATGCCTTGGGTCCGTGAGCCCGTGGGCAAGCCCGCCCTATTCTCGGTCTGGGCCGGGTGGTGGAAATGATGCACGGGCCGGGCCAAGCCCGCGGATCTCTGGGTCCGTTTGGCCCGTGTCCGTTTGACCATTTTTTTCCCTGCATTTCGGTCAGTGTACTGTACTGTCTCAATTTTTGGCTTTTTTCCCCCTGCATTTCGGTCAGTGGGACATGCTTTAGATAAAAGCATGAATTAAATTTAATAACTATTTAAATTTAAATATAAAAGACAAATTAAAGTACATATTAAATCCCTTTTTATATGTATTTTAATTTATCTTATATATTTTAATAAGTTGTTTTATTAAGTCTAAGTTATTTATTTATTTTTATAATTTTTTAAAGGTTTTTTTTTTTTTTTTTTTTTTTTAAAGGACAAAATCCGTTTGGCCCGTGAACCTTTTGGTCCGGACCAAATGGACGGGCCGGATCCAACTGAAAACAACGGGCCGGGCCGGGCTTTTATCCATCCGTGAGAAGGGTCGGACCGGTCAAGCCCGTTAAGCCCGCAGAAATGAGCTAGGGCGGGCCGGACCGGGCCGGATAACCCTTTTGAACATCACCATCCTTAGTTTATCAAAGAAAGGGAAGGAAAATACTTTGAATTACTATTATACTCTTAATAAAAGAAATAGAAAGTTATATTTGAGGGGTAATATAGGTTCATCATACAAGTTTATTTATAAAACTTCATTTCCTTCCAATTTCTCCCACTTTTGAGAGAATTGTGTAGGAATGAAAATCTTATTAATTTTCTTTTTCCTTCCTTTCGGTTCCTTCCTAAAAAAATCTTGAGAGTAGCCTTAGGAAGGAAAATATGTTACATTTCCTCGTCTTTCCTTTCCTTTCTCTCGTGTTAAAAACTCGGAGCGCACCATAAAGGTCTAGAGTGTCGGCAGAAGGTAACTGCTCGTATAGCTTTGTCATACTTCTTTTTCTTTTCATTTTCCTAATCAAATCAATTCACATTTTCCCTTGTGATTTGAACTGAAGGGCAGGATCGAGGATGATAAAGAAGAGAACGAATTCGAATGTACAACTAAAGGAAAGCACATCAACACAAAAAGAAGAAGAAGAAGAATTAGATTTGGAGTGGGAGATGAGACCCGGCGGAATGCTCGTCCAGATCAAAAGAACCGATAACTCGTCGGAGAATCACGCTCCGGCCATTCCGACAATTCGTGTTCGGGTCGTTTATGGTTTGATTCGCTACGAAATCTCCGTCAATTCTCAGGCAACGTTTGGGGAATTGAAGAAGCTTTTGACGGTGGAAAGTGGGTTGCAACCCGGCGAACAGAGACTGGTATTCCGGGGTAAAGATAGGGAGAATTGGGAATACTTGGACCGTTGCGGAGTTAAAAAGGTCAAAATTGATTTTGACGGAGGACCCACAAAGCAAAGAGAAGAGAATTTTCGAGATGCGCCGGAATGCGAAGCTCATGTCCTTCAGCCGCGCCGTTTCCGACGTGTCGGTGGAGATTGATAAGCTGGCGGAGCAGGTATGAGTTTTACTTTTCAGCTGGTTTTCGCACTGTTTCCAAGGGTCGGTGACTTTGATCCAAGGGTATTTTAGTAATCACTCGGTCCAGCTTTAAATTTCTTACTTTCTTTGATGTGGTCTCTTATGAGAACGCCTAGATCCGTCTCATAGAAAAGACAGGTTGACCCATGACCCGTGTACAACATTCTCCGCGAAGCATAGGATACCAACCCATGCTCCACTCAAAATATGCCACGTGGCAGCGACTCATTGGCCATTTTTTTTTTCTTTTCAGAAAAAAAAAACCGTTTATTTTTTTTGTTTTTATATATTTTTTTGACTGTTTTTTTCGTTTGCCAAAATTAATACTTAGTAAAATTAAATGTAACAACTGTGTTACTTATAAAGTAACATTGTTTATAAGTAAACGTAACACCAGTTTAAAAAAAAAAAAAAAAACTCATTTTACTCATCTTTCAACTGTAATACTAACTATAAATACATGTAACACTAACAATAACTAAATGTAATTATCGTTATACTGAAATGTAATAGTGTTTTTCCAAAATATTTTTTATTTTTGAGTATTTTGATTTTATTTTTTTAAAAGAAAGTAACATTTGAAAAATAACAACTTATATACATGAATGCAATTATTAGTACAAGTTAATGTAACACTTTAATAGATGAAATTGTAACAAATTTCTATAGATAATGTAATACTTTTACATGTATCATGATAAATTGAACCAATTGTAACTTATTATTTGAAAACATATAGATATACTATTATACAAGCAAACATATCTGTTTTACAATGTTATTATACAAGTAAATTGTAGCATTCGTTTATAAAAATTGTTACTTTCTTATTTTTACAATGTTACTAATACAAGTGTTTTTAGTTCTAAAGTGTAAATAGTTGAATTATTAATTTTCTATACATATGTGCAGTGGCGGACCTAGGATTTTGTATAAAGGGGGGTAAAATTGCATAAGGGAGCAAAAAAAAATGTTAGTGTATTTTTATTTTACATCTAAGGGGGCAAAGTTTACTAAATTGCATTAACACCCTTAACTTAAAAAAAAATTGCACTTGTAAAAAAAAAACAAAAAAAAAAAAAAACGGGGGCCGCGGCCCCCGAAAAAGCCTACCTAGGTCTGCCCCTGCATATGTGTTACAAGTATGTATAAACACTGTTACATATAGGTAACACGTTCGTTACATTTTAGTTCTAATAAGTATTACTTTTGGCAAACGAAGAAAACATAAAAAAGCACTGTTACTTTTTTGTATATATGTATTACTTTTATGTATACAAACTGTTACATATAAATAACACGTTTGTTTCATTTAGTTATAGTAACTATTACTTTTGACAAACCGAAAAAAAATATATACTCCCTCCGTCCCATTAAAAGGTTCACCATTTTGGTGATGTACGCAAATTAAGAAAAGCTATTTGTGTAAGAAAGGTTGTGAGAGGGAAGAAGTTAGTGGGTATGACAAGTGGGGCCTACAATTTAAATGTGTGAGAGGAGAAAGTTAGTGGGTATGATAAGTGGGGCCTACATTTTAATTATGTGAGAGGGGAAAGTTAGTGGGTATGACAAGTGGGCCCCCATGTTTTTTCCATTTTAGGAAATGGTGAAGCTTCTAACGGGACAACTTTTTGGGTAATTGGTGAAACTTTTAGTGGGACGGAGGGAGTATATATATAAAAATTTCAAAAAAGCAAAAAAATAAAAAAAATTAAAAAAATTGGGCCTTTGGTCATGGATCTGGGTCATTGCAAAAATGACCCGTCTATACTATGAGACTGGTCATGATGTTCTCATACAAGTTTTTTTCCTTTCCTTTTTAGTATGTCCCAATTTAAGGTTATTACTTTACTTTATTGCATAAAATGGAAAATTAGACTCACTTGTCATTCTCACAACAAAAACTACATACCCACTTTCTCTTTCCTACTTTACTTTTCATACTCACAATATTTATTTTTTCTTAATCTCCGTATAAAGTCAAACTAATAACATTAATTTGGGACGGAGGGAGTATATTCATATTTCCTTTGGGAATCAAAACCATTCATTTGATAAAAAGAGGTTAACTTGAGTCATAATTTACTGTAATTGTCTTTTTTTTTTTTTTTTTTAAAAAACAAAACTTTATTGCAATTGTAATTTTAATGTGGTATACATTAATTAAATTATTTAAAAAATTTAACAAATGAATTGTGATAATTTGTTATGAACTGTAGAAAGTGTGAGAGAACATTATCTCGCATCGAGAACAAATTAGCTTTGCCTATAACATATACTCCCTCCCACCCAAAATATGACATTTTTTTTTTCATTTTTGGTGTCCCATTCGAAATATTTCATCCCAAAATGAAAAGGTTTTATTATTTTTTTATTAATGAGACCCATACCCACAACAACTTTTTATTTATTATTCTCTACTCACTTTCTCTTTCCTTGACACTTACAACACTTACGTTTCAAACCACTTTTTCTAATAAAATTTTAGTATTTTTTTAATCCTTGTCTTGTCGGGAGAGAGAATCCTATTTCGGATGAGACAGAGGTAGTAATGATCGTAGGCTACTCCTCTTAGCACAAATTGGTTTTAAGGTGGAACCTCTGACTTTATCATAGTATCAGAGATGACTTTCTACACGTGCAATATAAAACACAGCTACATGTGAAGGGGCATGTAAGAGAAAATGAGATAGTGGATAGTGTGAGTGGGGAAGAGAGAAAAAATTGAACATTTTAAGTAAATAACCAAAAGTATGAACAAGATGAAAATAAGTAACCATAAATATAAGTATGAGTTGGAGACGGAATGAGTACTTAGGAGGTGTTTGATGTATTAAGCGCTTGATGCTTAATGCTTAATGGATTGCAAGGTACAATTTGGAGGTAAAGTGTCTTGATAACATTGAGCTTTACATGTTAAAAGTTCCATGAGGCTCTTATTGATTAAGCAATGATTTTGATTCTTAATCATTAAGAGCCTCACGTAACCTCCAACATCTATACCTCAATGTCATTAAAGGCATCCTACCTCTAAAATATATCTTGCAATATATATCTATTAAACACCAAGCATTAAGTGCTTAATGCATCAAACACAACCTTAATCAAATCCCAATCCTTAAAATTAGGTTAAGTGGTTGGCGTTGGATTAGGCAAGTAAATAATGACAAGACAGTGTCAATAAAGTTTTGGTAGCCATGAATGATACATTAGGATTAGGCGGCAGCAATGAAATTTTACTCCAGTACAACTTAGGCCAGTCAATTATGACTCCTCACCCGACAAACCGGTTCCGGCCAACCCGTTATTTGCCCGATTTAGAGTTAACTGTTCAGTTGAAAATTTCGGTTAAAAATCCACGTTAACTGGTCACATGCCACTCACGTTAGAACTATTGATTGAAGGCATGTGACTATTTAACATGGATTTTTTTTTTTCAGAAATTATTAAAAAGAAAAACTTAAATTTGGCAAATTTTGACACATTAAACGTTGAATTGTCATAATTGTAATGCCAATCTTTAAATTAGTACCTCTTCTCCCTGGACATTATTCTCTAGTATTTTGTATTTACCCAACAAAATTGCATTAATCATCAGCATTTATGTTTAACCATATTTTTCTAATACTCCATCCGTCTCAAAATATTTGTAATTCTAGGATTTTCACGCAAATTAAGAAAAGCAATCAATGCATGTCTAATGGACTACAAATATTTTGGGACAAATTTCAAGCCCTTAAACTATACTCCTTCCGTTTCATGTGAATTGAGACTTATTTCCCTTTTCATCCGTTTCACCTCAATTGAGACTACCTAAAATGACAAACTTTTTAATATTTTATATTCACCCAACCCCACCCATTTAACCCCATTAATTCTCTCTCTTCATTTTCCATCACTCATTTTATCCAACCAACACTACTATTTACCCCACTCATTCTCTCTCTTCATTTTCCACCACACATTCACTTAGTGTGCATTTTTTTTGTCTCAATTCACATAAAACAGAGGGAGTATATATTTTGGGACGAAGGGAGTATTCTATAATGTGCTACTTGATGAAACAAGTGGTAGTAATTAAAAATAGAGACACTTATTAATGGGGTAGTTGGTAAATTATGTAGGTGTCAGGCATTGAAAAGTGTATTGGAAGTGGGAAGAAGGTAGCAGAGGTACAGATAACAACATTGACAGAAATGTTAATGAGACAAGCTGTCAAGTTAGATTCCATTCCTATTCCTACCCCTATCCCTATCCCTATCGCTCCCCAACCTGATAATGATGCATGTGCCCACAAAGTTTTCCAGGTAAGCTGTTATCATCCCATGTTCTCCTGCTCTCCGTCCCACAAAATGAATGTCCAAATTTACTTTCGATCAAGAGTAAATTTAGGCTCGTAACATTTTTGATAAACTGAAATCAACTAATACCCGCTATATATACTATTATAGCTAGACCTTAGTTGATAACATTATGGATCATAACATTTTTGATAAACTAAAATCAACTAGTTTTTCAGAAGTGTGACATTACGTTTGTTTGTTGATCGCGTCGGTGTTAATTTGCAGGAGAAGAGAGTGCAGAAGTGCGTTGAAACACTTGACGTGCTCAAGGAATCAAATTCAAGAATAAAGCCCATTGCTGTTGTGACGACCAGATGGGAGACTTTTGATCCCCCTCTTTCTACTTCTCATTGGGAACTTTTCGACTAACATACATTCTTCCTCCTCCGTTCTGTTTGTTTCATCCATCTTATTCTGGACTTGTGATTGGCCAACTTTCATAAACAAGCTCGTCTTCTTGTACTATATCCCCTCTCATTGTCTCCTTGCACTCAAGATAATCAGTATTATTAGCTAGATTGTTAATCTACTTGTAGACAAGAGAAACCTGGATTCATTGTTTTTCCTAGATGTGTCAATTGGCAAACAATGTCTTTTAGCAAATAACGTCTCAAAATAACTAGTTCCTTCGTATCCATAATGATTTTATATTGAATCTACCCCACCACTCACCCTCTCTTCATTTTACACCACTCAATTTATTCAACCAATATTACTCCCTCTGTCCCAGAATGGTAGTTCCCCTATTTTCATGGGTTTTACGAAGGAACTTTGAGTAATAATTAAGGCTACTTTTAATTATTCTAATAAATTTTTTGAAATTGTTCTTGATACACCATTATAAATACTATTAATATCAATTTTTAGATTCACATTAACATAATTATAAGTCACATTTATAACTGCTCAAATTTCCCTCGTAGTAACAATGAAAAAAGGTGGACTATCTTTCGAGATGGAGGGAGTATTATTTACCCAACTCATTCTCTCTCTTCATTTTCTACCACACATTTTCTTTATTTTATTCCCTTTCCTTAGTTATTGTGCCCACCTCTTAGGTCTCAAATGAGATGGGACGGAGTCGGATACTTATAAATTTGTCCTATTAAATTATCACAAAGTTTTAGGGTTAATTTTAATGCCCACCCTTGAGGTTTGCACAAGTCTCACTGCCCTCTTATGGTTTAGATTCGTCCCATTGACCACCATTTTGTCAATCAATTGACTATTTTACCCTTACTTTATTATATACCTCTCATAACTTAATTTAAATCACTACATAATCTCACATTATAAAAAATTGAACGTAATTATCATACTTAAATTTATTTTCCATTTCAATAAATATCATTTTTATTAATAAATAATATCTATGAATTATACTTTTGTTTATTCATTTTTTATAATCGAAATAAATATAGAGAAGCCTACACATATGAATATTTTTAAACTTGATAATTATAAAGACATAAAAATATATAAAAAATAAATATTTTAAAGCTTACATTTTTACTTATTTTGAGTTGGAGATAGCATGTTATGGATTTTAGTACTGAGAGATAGAAAAATATGCAATCTAAATAGTTAGATACTCATTAATGTGGGCATAGTAAAAGCTTAGTCAAAATTAATATAAAAGATATGCATGCTTATGTATTTTTATTTTCTATTTTTTTAATTTTATTTTATAATGGAAAATAAATTTAATACAACACTTATGTTTAAAGATATATTTTGTTGGTATTACGTGAAGTTTTGTAATGATTTAACTTTTGTTAAATCATTTCAAAATCTCAAAAAAATATATCTTTAAACATAAGTGTTGTCTTTAAATTTATCCACTTTTCAAGTCTTTTTAATTATCAATATAAAAATATGCATGCTTCTCTATATTTATTTTAAATCAAAAGATGAATAAACAAATGTATAATTTATTTACAATTTATTTATACATAGAAATAATATTTATTGAAAATGGAGTATAAATTTTAAATACAACTTGTGTTCAATTTTTTCTATTATGTGAGATTTTTTTTAGTGATTTAAATGTAGTTAATAAGAGATATTTAATAAAGTAAGGGTAAAATAGCCAATTGATAGATAAAAGGGTGGTCACTGAGACGAATCTAAACTTTAATGGGGGCAGTGAGATTTGTTCAAACCTCAGGGGTGGTGGGCACTGAAATTAACCCCAAAGTTTTATGAGAGCCTTTGATCAAAATTTTCATTTTGACACTAGTGAAAACAATTCCATATTCCCCCGTTCCAAAACGTTAGTTCCCTTTTTTATAGTATAAAGGAACTTTGAGTAATAATTTTAATTTAATTTAATTTAATTTAATTATTATAATGAACATATAAAACTTGTTATCGATATACCATTATCAATACCATTAATAACAAGTTTAACATTTTCGTTAGGATAACGAAATTGAACTAAAGTTATCGCTCAAAGTTTCTTCGTACTAAATTGAACGTCAAGGGTGGACATTGTATTTTCTAAAGAAATTCATTCAACATTCCATCATTTTTTGTAAAAAGATTAACATCACGTCCAAATATGTTAACATAAAGTTTTTTTTTTTTTTTTTTTTGGGCAAATTGCAACTTGGTTACCTATGTTTTGCCAATAGTTGCAATTGGGTTCCCAACTGTGTAAAAGTTGCAACCTCATAGCCATGTTTGTCATTTTGTTGCAAGTTAATATAAATTCCATTAAAAACGTAACTGCCGTTAAAAACTTAACACATGTGCCTCGCACATAATTTTAGAGGAGCAAAATGGACATTTTTCATTAGAATAACAAATGTCTGTTCAATAAATTGAGAAATATGGGGTGATTATTATTTTATTTTGTTGAATTAATCTAGAGTGAGAAATTGAAGAACCGGGATTTAAAAAACGTAAACGTCGTTCATCGTTTCCCCATATAAAAACCCCACTTTCTCCACTCCGACTAGTGTACTGCTTTCCTCCTCCTCATCATGGTGGAAATAAATATTCAAATAAAGCTCAAATCTTGATCTAAATAGTGTTGTTATAGCACATAAAGGTGCTCCACCCCAAACATGGACTTAGCAATGTCCCCATCGCAAAATGTCCATTTTGCCCATCTAAAGTGGACGAATGATGAAGAGGCCACCGATGTTGGGATCATTGCAGAGACTCCGGTTAGTGTGAATCGACTATGGGGGCATAGTGGTGGTTGGCGTTTTAGAAGAAGAAGAGAAGAGTAGGTGCAATTATCCCAAAATTGATGTTTATCAGCCATTTGCTATGGAAAATGTCCATTTTGCCCCTCCAAAACCATTTGCGAGGCACATGTGTTAAGTTTTTAACGAATGTTACATTTTTAATGAAATTTATATTAACTTGCAACAAAATGACAAACATGGCTATGAGGTAGCAACTTTTACACTGTTGGGAACCAAATTGCAACTATTGACAAAACATGGGTAACCAAGTTGCAATTTGCCCCTTTTTTTTTATTTTTTTACCAGATTGCTAAAAATGAAAAATCGATAATAAAAAATTGCAATTGGAGGGTAAGTTTTGGCAACTAAATTGCAACCCTAAAAACATAATGGACCTTCTTGTTATTTTTCAAACTCCAGAATGGGCAAACCGCCCCCAACTCAATTGGAAGGAGAAAGCATCTACAGCCAAAGTGTTAATGCGCTCGCGGGTAACCTAATTCAAATTTTTCTATAATCTTACACCTATTTCTGTGGCTCTTCATCAATTTTGTTTGATTTTATGTGTTCATGCTCAAAATATAAAATGACTGTTGATTGAAGTCCAATGTCGGATTAGATCAGTTAATCCTAAATTAGCGTCAATTTGTTGATACAGTGTTTTTGGTTATGTAATTTTGTGATTCTATCTTGCCTGCTGCTAATGTTTCTTCATAATTGTTTACAGTGTGTTCTTACTGCTGCAAATGGTCGAAATTGGATGCGCCAATCAAGCTGTTTTGATTTGATTTGATGGATCTTAAGCGCACAAAGTTTGGAGGAGGTATTAATATTACTCCATCCATCCCAAAATGATCTTCGCGTTTGACTATTCAAAATTTTTAAGGATATGCACACTTGCTTCACTAGTCATATTTTGTTTATGCAATTTTAAACCTAAATTGTAGAAATGTGTAGAACTTTTTGGGACAATGGCAAATGGCAAATGAGAAGATCATTTTAGGACGGAGGGAGTATTATGTTTTACGGATTTATGAATACATATTTATGGTTTCTTTTGAAGTTCTTATAGTTCATTCAATCCTGATTCTGTTGAATAATGACATTGGAGATTATCAGTCGTCACTACTCACTCAATAGTCAATCCCCCCAAAGCAGTCCATCTTTTCTTTTTTAGTTTGTTTCCCCCAAATTTGTCACATTTCTAAATAAATTCTACTCCCTCCACCCCAAAATGAATGTTGAAAAACTTTTTTAATTTGCTCGTGATCTACAGGAAATTTGAATTTTTTTGGACATTCATTTTGGGAGGGAGGTAGTACAATTTTAGTATGATTTCAAGAAGTTACAAACAAGTAAGACATCTTAAAAAGGTGATCCTCACATTGCCAATTTACTCTATCAAGCTAGAATTCAATTATCCGAACAGAACATTGTTGTTACTTCATGTTTAATGCAAAATCCTAGTAAGCTGTTCTATCTGTCACTTCCTACTTTTGACTTTGAGGAAGAAGGTTCATGATCAATGGGGACTTGTTTCAAGTGGTAACAAAGGACAGGCCTTTGCAATTAATCTGCTAGGGGATATACACTTATTTTGGGGGAGTTATTATATTTTAGCACTTTTTATTAATTTCGGTTTGGTCTAAATTACACTTCTATTGCGACATGGGAGTATTATTTTATTATGGAACTACTTTCCTTGTCTAGAGCAACTTTTAGTTTAAGTGCCTTTGGATCTAAATATGGTGCTTCTTGCTATTGTACATAGTACTTTTTCGTTTTCACTTGGAATCAGAGCTTCACAATTTGAGCTCGTGTTGTGAAGTTTAAACCAGTGATATATCAATGTAAGAGGCTTTGAACACTTTTCTGACTCAAAATGTTGGGTCAGAAGATTTGATTCGTATTTCTCTGTTCACTGTGAATCAGAGCTTCTCGATGAAAGTTGGTATCTTGAGGTCTAAATCAGTGATATAACAGTGTAAGAGGTTTTGAACACTCTGCACTCTGCCGACTTGAGGTTAATATCTGAAGATGCCTTTAGAAGAGCATCTTCATTAAACACAAACTATGATTGAATGCGGCTCTCATATATTCTATATATGTACAATTTTAAAAACACTATGGAACAAGTTTGTCCAACTTTTCTATTTGTTGTGTAGTTTCCTTCCAAACGTTTTTTCGAGAAAATCTTTCAAATACATTCTTCATGTATTTATCGGATGTAAATTAGCAAGCGTTTTGAAGGTTCTGAGAAAATAAAGGAAGAGAGATTATGTGAAATTAGTATTATACTCCCTCTGTCCCGGAAAGATAGTCTCATTTTGACTTTTTATGGTCAACAAAAATGAACTTTGACCAAACATTGGTGTCAATCTGATCATCACAATAAAATTCTAAAATGTGTTATTGATAACTCACTTAATGATTAATCAATTACAACTTTTAGAATTTCACTAGAATCAGATCAACACTAATGTTTGGTCAAAATTCGTTTTTGTTGACCAAAAAAAGTCAAAATGAGACTATCTTTCTGGGACAGAGGGAGTACTGTATTTTCAACCGCTTATCTTAATTTGTGTTTAGTCAACACTACACTTCTATTGGGACAGGGGAGTATAATTCTATCCTGAAACTTTTTTCTTTGTCAAGAGCAACTCGTAGTTTAAGTGCCTTTGGTTCTAAATATGGTGCTTCTTGCTGTTGCATATACTTTTCGGTTTTCACTGTTAATCAGAGCTTTACAATTTGAGCTTGTGTTGTGAATTTTAAACCAGTGATATATCAATGTAAGAGGCTTTGGACACTCTTCTGACTCGGAAGGTTGGGTCAGAAGACGTGATTATTTCTCCTTTCACTGTGAATCAAGCTTCAAGTTGAAAGGTGGTATCTTGAGGTTTAAACCTGTTATATAGCAATGTACTTCCACCGTCCCAAAAGAATGTCAAAAAAAAAATCAATTTTTTTCTCTTGATCAAGAGCAAATTTGAATTTTTATGGACATTTATTTTGGGACGGAGGTAGTAAGAGGTTTTGAACACTCTGCCGACTTGATGTTAGAAACTGAAGATGCCTAAAATATCACGAACACGAGTCTTATCCAACACAAACAATAATATGAACGAGACTCACATATATTTGATATGTACAAGTATAAAAATACTATGGAGCAAGTTTGTCTAAATTTTCTATCTCTAATGGTTGACCATGATAATGTAGTTTTCTTGCAATCACTTTTTGGAAAAAATCTTTCTAGTACAGTTTTATTTGTTTACCAGATGTAAATTTAGCAAATGTTACGAAGGTTGTAAGAAAACATAGGAAGAGTGATTATGTGAGATTAAGTAGGAGCGGAGGCCAAATGGGACCTACCATGACCAAACTGGTGGAAAATCTGTAGACACCAAGTCACATTTCCTTTTAGGAATACAAATTTAATTAGTTTTTATTGACCAGTATCTCTACTACTTCAAGCATCCACCTAGCGTTTCATAAGGCAGCTGCATTGGGGATCTAGGGGTTTAGCATATGAGGAACGACTTTAAGGTTGGTCATCACCACATTCTGTTTGTTATGCAGTAGCTAAGGAAGAAGAAGAATAATCAAAAGAAGAAACGGGTATTAGAGGAGGGAGCACACTACTGAAGGTTAACAAGAAAGGCTCAGAGTATTTATTGAATAAAGACTGATAAAAAACTCATACATTTTACTTCATAATAGGACACCTATTTATACTAGTGAAAGCAGACCTAATCACCTACTTTTAAGCACAAATAACAGACTCCCTAATGTCTCTTTTTCATATCAGCAACTTCCACAAAAGACTAGGACTTTGCTAACCGTCTAGAAAGACTTTACTTGAGTTGTCGCCTTTTGCGAGCCTGTGGTTTACATTGAGCTTGACAGTTTGTAACACATTAATGGCATGGAGTATGGACTTTATGAAGATTTGTAGGTTAAGCAACTGAGCATTGAACGTATTATTGTTATTGTTTTATTGGCCTTATAATGTACTCCCTCCATCCCAAAATGATCTCACATTTGACCATTCAAACTTTTAAGGATATGAACACTTGCTTCATTAGCCATGTTGTGTTTATGCACATTTAAGCTTAAATTGTAGAAATGGGAAGAACTTTTTGGGACAATGAGAAATAGCAAATGAGAATATCATTTTGGGACAGAGGGAGTAATTATTATCGTTCAAAATAATATAATACTAATAATACCATTACTAACTATAATTTCTCTTTGGTTTTTACAAATTCGAGGGTGGTTTTTAACTTTCCTTATTGGGGTTCTTTGTCGAATTCCAGGACCTAGAGAAATTGGCGGTGGTGTTGATCTTATAAATCATTATAATCTCAGGCCACTTCATGAACTTTTCTGCAAAAGATCACAATCTTCATCAACTTTAGAGACCCAGTATCTACAAAATGTAGTAGGAGAATCAGTAATTATGAAAGGAGAAGGAATGGAACTGAATCAGCTGTTGCAGAAAACCTTTCATGCGGAGAATAAACGTACTAATTTACATCCTTTTGACTTTCATATCGTTAAGGAAGCCTTCCATGTGGGAGAACCAACTCCCCTTGGGTTCCCTCATGTAAGAGATGAGCCACATCTGTATATATGCACCAATTATTCGCGTTTATTTGACTTTTCAGTATTTATTTATTTATTTATTTTTTAGTTGGCAGACACTTGCTGTGTATTTGTGTAACTGTGATGATAACATGGATCAGTTTTTTTTTTTTTTCCTGGTTTTACCAGGCTGAGAAAGGAAGGCCTGCATCATTTTTGAAGTTGAGTGATGACTCAAAGGACAAGAAAAGGCACAAAAAGGACCAAATTGGGGAGGACAGTAGGAAGGAACTTCACAAATGCAGTAAGTTGAACAAAGAGGGGGGCGAGATTAGGAATGGACATCGTGAATTTGGTTCTATACACTTGAAGACACGGAAGATAAGGTTCAATCAAACTTCCTTCTTCTTCAGCCGCTTTCTTTTTTGTCCTTATGAAAAATAGTTTATATAATTTCTTACAAAATTTATGTCTCTGAGTTTTTTTTTTCTTTCCCTGTATTCAAGCAACTGCCTGCATCATTTCCGTGCTTCCAAACTTTTTCTGTGTGTGTTGGGGGGGGGGGGGGGGGGGGGGGGGGGGGGGGGGGTCTTAATTCTAAGCTTTACTCCACTCAACCCTAAAATCCCCCTTCAAATCTCACACACAAAACCCACCTTCAAATTTGCAAAAGAAGCGTTCTCTCTTCTTCTAACTTTAGTTGGTTTCATTTCATTTCCCACTTCTTCTATTTCTCGTACTCCATGTGTCCCGGAAAGTTAGTCCCTCTTTTTTCATTGTTACTACGAATGAACTTTGAGTAATAATTTAGGCTATTTTTAATTATTCTAATGAAAATCTAAAACTTATTATTGATTCACCATTACATGCATTATCAATACAAATTTTTAGATTCTCATTAAAATAATTAGCAGTAATCTAAATTATTGCTCAAAGTTTATTCAAACTAACAATGAAAAAATAGGGACTAACTTTCCAGGGCAGACGGAGTATAATCTTGCATTAGAAGCTCACATTTTTGTTCCCCATATTCCTAATGATAATTTGCAGCAGCAGAACTTGAAGGTCAAGAAATCTGCGATGCCTCAAAAATAGCTTGCTGAAGATATTTAGTCGACATATTTGGTATCTTCCTCACCTCTCAACTCGAGTCAGCCCCTGTTCCGTTATGTTCAACCCTATGGACGTCAAGCCAGATGCATTTATGTGATTTTTTCTGTACTCAAGACTCATTATCGTTAGATAACCGAATAAAAATGATATATTGACAAGTTTATGTGGTGCATTCGAATCTTGTGGCTAAATTTTGTTTCTCCATGTAGTGTCCGGAGTAACGATTTTTCGCTAAATCCGGTAGAAAAACTTAACGGTTGTTCAAGAAATAACGAATTATGATCATATGGCAGAAATGTGAAATTGTTATGGACAAAAATGGTCTTTTATCATTCACGTAGTCTGCCCCTTAGGTTAGGCTACTTTTACCACCCTCCCCTTATAAGGTCTGGCATGTTTAAAATATAATTTTAACATTATAATAATGAAATCAGTAAAAAATAAATATGTTACTCCCTATGTCCCCAAAAGATTGTCCTATTTTGACCTTTTTATATGGTCAATAAAAATGAACTTTGACCTAACATTGGTGTCGATCTAATCGTTCTTTTAAAATTATAAAAGTTGTTATTGATAAATCATTTAATGATTTATCAATTGCAATTTTTAGAATCTCATTGTGATCATGAGATTGACATCAATGTTTGGTCAAAATTCATTTTTGTTAACCATAAAAAATCAAAACGGGACCATCATTCCGGGACATAGTGAGTATTAAATACCCATAAATAAGAAAAGAGCGGGGGCTGAAAATTGCCAAACCAGAATGGTGAGAGACTTTGGTTAATAATATTGAATAATAGGAGTATTTTTTTTTTCTTGGAGGAAAATATTGAATAAATTGTACGAGTAATAGATTCAGTTGCTTTATTTAATTTTCACTTTCCTTATCAAATAAACTGGAAAGAAAACGTAAAGATTCAGCTGACAACTCATAATAGATTTTTGTAATAAAGTTCAAATATGTAAATAATTGTATATATTTCTATGCATATATACTCCGTCCAGTCCTATTCAAACGTGCTCTTTTCAAAGCTCACTCTCTCTCTCTCTCCGGCGCCGCCGTCTCCGGCGATTTCTCTCTTTTCTTGGTCCATCTAATCATGGACTACTCCGTCTTCCGGCCAAAGGTATATTCGAATTAGAGCACAAATTATTTGTACCACTTTTGTGTAACAATAAAAAAAAGTAATTTTACTATTTACTAATTTTGATGACGTTTATGTCACGGACGATGTTAAATTGATGAATCACTTGAATAAGCAAAAAATTTGTTTATGTCACGGATGATGTTAAGTCGATGAATTGCTTATGACAAGCAAATTTTTTTTTTTTTTTTTTTGCTGCATAAACTTGCTTGATTTTCTGTTGACGTTAACAAAATATTTATAAAATTTTCATAAAATCTGAGCATTTATATATTTATACACCATCAACTACCAATAACAATGAAGATCGTTAATATTTCATATTCATTTTTCAAAGTTTAATCAAGTTAACCAAAAAAGTTAAAGTAGACATTTATTTTGGAACGTAAAAAAGAATAATTTTATTAAAAAATAATTTTAGTTTTTTTGAAAAAAAAAATAACAAAATTTGAGAGAACAAAAGAGTTAGAAAAATTTAGTCATAAAGAATACACTTTAATGATTTTTGTTGTACTCAAATGTATTACTCAATTTCTTATATTGTTTTGGTTAATCCAATGTCAGAAAGCTGAAAAGAAGGCCACCCCAGCCCCAGCCACCTCCCCGGCAGCGGCAACGGCAGCGGCACCAGCACCAGCACCAGGGCAGAAACCACCACACGGTGGAGAAATAGGGCATCATTTGAGAGGCTTTATGGACCCATACATGGAAGCTTGTGGTGGTGCCGGAGGACCCTATATTTCCGGTATGGCCGATCATTTTAGCTCGAATCGAAGACTTAACCACATTGAATTAACCGATACAAGAAGAATCACCTTCCATTTTAACGAATTCGACTGCTCCGATGGGGGATACTATGATGCCCCACCATGGTCCCACCGACGCCACCATGATGATCACTACGATGATTATCATCACTGCTATGGAAGACATCCATTCGCATTGCCACCACCACCGCCACGTTTTGCAAATTATATGTTGCCACCGCCGCCACCGCCGCCGCCAATGACGTCATCTTCACCGTATTACGGTGGTGGATATGAATTGCCTTACTATTCTATGCCGCCGCCACCCATTCGCTATCCCTCCTACTTTTACTGATATCAGTTTGCAGTTTGATTGTTTGGACTTCTTGATTCTATTAGATTTGTGGGTTTTTATTTCTCTTTGGAGTAGTTTCATTGTTTTGTTACCATCGTATTAAGGTTCTATTCGTCATTTTGTTTTGTCGGGTTTCTTTGTAGAAGAGGTCGAGAACCCCTCGATCCGTCTCATAGTAGATCTCTTTTTAAATGTCTAAACGTAACTCATGTGGACCCTTCCCTCTAAATTTCACTCATACCGTGAACTCTTGAATCACGAGCTCTTGAAGCACCATGTTGTCGTTTTAATCGTGAAGAAGCTACGCAGAATGTGATAGTTGCGAAAACCTGGATACGAAGAATCATAAGTTACACTAAGCTCTGTTAATAATGTTCGCAAAACACAAGAAAGAGTTGTTGCAAACCAAAGAGCCCGCTACACACGAAACCACACTTCAAATCGACCACCAGTTCTACGAAGAAAATGTACCGAAAACAGATTACATACACAAACCCGCAACCTATCTGCGTGGTACGTACCTAGTACAAACCAAACTATCCACAAAACACACCAACTATTCACGGCGGCCTTTTTTTTTTTTTGATCAAACAGCTGACACTGCCCTTGAAGCCAGGGTCCCCGCATCTTCAAAACGCACATTATCAGACTTCTCCCCACCCAAACTATCAGACTGGTCTTCACTCAAACTTGCTGGCACAAATGATGTATAGACACGTTCCATGTTTGGAATCTCCTTCAACTGACGACTGACAACCTCAAGAGCTGTAGAATGGAAAAATCTGTAAAATTTCTTGCGGCAAACAAAGGCGAATATGAAGGACAGTATTGGGAGTGGGATTATGATTGGAGTGAAGTAGAACTTCTTCACTCCAAAGTAACCCAACATGGTAACTTGAAAGAGGATCAAGGCCGCTAAGATGCGGGTATGGATGTGGGGCCACATTCTTCCGTTGCTCTCGTATGATGGAACGTAAACTTTGAGGACCTGTCGAAACAGAACGAGAAAAGAGGAATTTAGTTAAGAAGAAAATTTTGGCGAAAAATTCGTTTACTTAGAATGAAGATGTTTAACTTCTAAAAAGGTCATACCCCCTCTGTCCCATAACAAAGTACCCATTTTGGGAGTCTCATTGAAAAGTACCACTTTCCTAAAAAGGAAAATATATAATACTTCTTTATAATGGGACCCACTTGTCATACTCACAACAACTATCCCCTTACTATTCCTTAACCCACTTTCTCTCTCCTACTAATAAAAGAATTCTTAGGAATGATATCATAAAGTGCAGAGTAAGAGGGATAACCTGATTCCGGAAAATGAGATATCCGAGCCCGAAGTACAATGCACCAAATGGAATAATTAGAGGAGCTATAACCGAGTAACAAAGAACAACAGTAACGATAAGCAAGTCACCAGGAACTCTTGTTCCATAATTAAGATCCCCAGGATACCAAAGCTTCTTTCACCTCAGCCTCAGTCTTACAGAGGTATCTTTTCTTCAGATGGAAAATGATTAAAGGAATTATTCTCGACAGCTCCAGCCCATATCCAACAAAGAACCTACAATCCAAAGCATCATAAACAATGAAGAGATAATTCATTTCGAGGAATGCATTTAACCTTTTAGTTAGAACCGCTACCTATTTTAGCTAGAGACTTCTTGTTTTAGACATCCACCAATAGGTTCAATCCTTTTAACTGACAATATTTTAACTCCCGTAAAAAATTCAGAACCACAAGAATGCCAATTATGGTTTTGGTCATTATATCTTATGGTGATAGTATGATTTTACTGACCATAGATGTAACAACACATGTCTTGGTGGCGATATCATATGGTAATAATACAATATGATTTACCAACTATAAATGTATGAGTCATTTTCAACCTACGATTATGTGCGTTGAAAGATGTTGCATGATTAGCAATTACCAGTGACACAAATAAAGTAATTCGTAATCGTAATCAATTTAAATAACAAAAGAAAGGAGAAAATTATCTTACCTGAGCGCCACAAAGGTCAAAAAGAATGTAGCTCTGCTAGGAAGGCTAGTCGCAAGCAAAGGCACAACTGATTTAGGCTCTTTCTGAATGTCCTTGAATGTATCAAAAAGGGTTCCACTCAACGTAACCCCAATAAATACATTCAGTACAGAAAAGTAGAAGTATTTCCCCGATGCAGCCCTTATAGCATGGCTTCTTGAGGAATACCCTCGGCCTTAGATAAAAACATGAGAAATTTCGGCAACAAAGCGAGAAAGACGATAAGGGCAATCTGAGGAAGATAAGCTTGTAAAACCGTTTTAACCGCGTTTTGATTGACAAGAGGCTTTAAGAATGGAAGCATCTTCTTCAAATTTGGGAGAGTTGTAAAAGCAGAAACGAGCCCAATTGGAATCGTGTAAAACAAAATTGTCAAGAACACGATGAAGTAAACCACGTATTGCCTTACTTCCCTCTCATAATATTTTTTAGGAAGATTAGTCCATAGCACTTGACGGGGTTCAGGAGCATCCATAACCGTCCATGTGTCAACCATCGGTGCGTGCAGGCTCTGAGCTGCTGAAGCTGCAGTTACCCTGTTGGTGAAAAAGACGAGAGCAGCACCTTTTTGCTTTTCTCTGAGAGTGACTTTTTGTTCAGCCTCCAGTTTCGGAGTCAAATCGCTGATCTTCTCATTGTAGTAATCTATTGAATCTACAGTCTTACCGAGGAGACCAAGGAAACCTGTTTTGTTTGTTGGCCTTGTTCCTGTGTTTCCAGCCTTTTTCGACTCTTCGTATATTATCTCCACTTTTGAAAGCTTCTTTTTGTATCCTTGCAACTCTTCCCATATCTTGTTGACCTGTTATAAGCAAACAGTACAATGTAAATCTAGGCTCGACCTAAATGAGTCGTACATTTCCCTTCATGCATTTCATTTGGTGTATTATCATTAAACTCGATTAGGCAATGTCATAAATCAGCTGGAGATAAGGACGGGAAGAATTAGAAACAAAAAAGAAAAGAAAGAAGATAATAAGTACTCGTAATTAATACCTCCTTGTTGTCTGTGACAACCATTGATCTGTAATATGTGTCGGGATATATTGTTTTGAAGTAGGTTTCAACCTGCTCTTTCATAGTTTCACCGTCAGTAACTGAAGGTATATCTCGAACTAAAATAGCAAATTGCTCCGGTTTAACTTCGGGAGACATCAAGGCTGTAGCTCTTAGATCAGAAACATGCTTGTATGCCCTCCACAAAAGGCAATATGCAACAAAAGAAACCCAATAGCAAGCTACCACGAATGCCCAGAGGCGTGGACCATTTTCCTGTAACCAATTCATGATTTCGTATCAAAATTTGAGCAAGGAATGCAGATAGGATGATTCTTTGTATAAAAATGAATGCAGACAGGATAATGCTTTGTATAAAAATGTAAGCACGTTAAATAAGCTATGAAAATTGTATACACTGCATGAAATACACATGGACAAGTACGGTTACGGTAACCGTAAAATATATTGAAATGATTGGAAAACTTACTTTGACATGTCCCATAGATAGTCTGTCAAGGTCGTTGAAAGTCCCATTGCTGGTAGTTACGTTTTTTAACGCGCCATGATCAGTGTACGCCAAAGGTAAAAGTACCGGTAGCAGTAGAATACCCGATAAAACCAGTATTCCAAACACTGGAGAAACAGAATTCAGAAAAGAGCATGAGTATGACCTGCTACTGATATAAGAGTGTTAATGAGCAGATGACATTATTGTATACCAATCTTTCAATCTGGGTGAACTTTTGATGTCTTTAAAACCTACAACAGCTGCTTATTTTACATTCAAAACGCAAGTTTCTTCGTTTAAATTGAGAACATTTACCCACAAACCATATGAAAAACCAACATAAACATAATATTGAGGCATAAATACTAAAGTTGGCATCCGTACACTAATTAAGGTAACTAAATGATTGTGCATATAAGAGCCAAACGCAAGTGGTTTCACAATATAATTTCAACTAAGTAGCGAGACCTTTTTAGGCCTTTGGTTTGGAAATACTTCCTAAAGTTAACTCCTCCCTGAGCTCCTTTCCGCATAAAGCTCTCCTCGCAATTAGTGCCCTTTCGACTGTATTGATACTTGCTTCCAATTTCACCATTTTTATTTATATTTATATTTTTACATAAATGGGTACTACCTGAAGGCCAAATTTTGTTCTAGGTCAAGATCAAAAATGGTCATTTGAGACGGAGGGAGTGCCTGTTTTAACTAATTGTAAAAGTAGTAGAACAACTGACGAAATCTTATTACCTGAAATGGAAAAAATGTGTCTAATTCATGACTTCAAAATGGAAAGAGGACACTTAAAGCTAAATGGACGGACTAATTTTTTAAAAAAAAAAAAAAACAAAAAAAAAAAAAACAAATGACTGAAGTTGAAATTAAATTGGTATAAATCCTGACAATATTTCAATATATATAATTATTTCGAAGCATCTCTAACCAAAAACAAATCTTACTGAAGCAAAAATTATTAAATAGAACAACCCTAGAAAGGAAACATTATAATCAATTCAAAACAAATCGAACAATAGACAGTAGAGAGAGAGAGAGAGAGAGTACCGGTGCTCAAGAAGACGAAGTAGACGGCGGAATCGACGCCCGAGATAGCAATAATGTCTTCCTCGGAGGCGGAAAACGCTTCTCGGATCCAAGCAAACGGGTTCCGGGTCCTGGAGCGGCCCTCCCAAGGCTCCAAACCGTTGAGGATCCGATTCGGATAGTAAACAGAGACGTTCCCCGGTTTCCTCGATAACCAAGTGAAGAGGAACATAAGGACAACGAAAATCACGAAGGATGTCCCAACCGACGTCAAAAACGTACTCAAATCCATGTTTTCCTAAATTTCTCTCTCACACACTAGAACAACACACACTTGAATTTCAGACTATGTAGGTGAAGAAGAACATGAAAAGTAGCCGTTAATGGAGGCTTTTGGGGAGCTCCAACATGAAGAAGGAGGGTTGCAATTGCAATTTGCAAATAGAGAGAGAGAGAGAGAGGGAGAGAGAAAATATCTCGTTTGGATTAGCTGTCTGTGTGGGAAACACACACACTCGCACACACAGAAACACACACAGTTATATCTGGATATAGAAAGGAAATAAAACGGCTTTATTTATGGGGGATGGGAATTTGTATTTTCACTTTATTTAGTGAAGCAAAGCGGGTTGGACGCGAAACTGACGCGAGAGAGGTGAAAATAACTGAAATGCCCTTACTTTTTGTTGGTTGATTTTGTTTTGGACGAATTTGCCCCTGAATGTAAATGTTTTTTTTTTTTTTTTTTTTTTTGAAGTAAATGAGATGTGTTAAGTGTTAACCAGCCGTTGTTTGGAATTTTTATGGCCAGGTTCCTCGCTTGCTTACGACAGACTAAACCTGGGGATATTAGTTCTGGCCCCTCATTGCTACTACCAGTTAAATTGCGGGATGTGCCTGAATAATCACGGTTTGAAAACATATCAACTAATATCACATACAAGGCCCAGCCCCAAGTTCTTTGGATTTCTTTTTTTATATGATGAGAGGGGCGAGTAAGAAAAAAACATTCTCTCCAAACAATAACTTAACTTCAACTTAAGAAACATAAACGAAATAACATCCACAAACCATAACTTCAACTTAAGAAACATAAACGAAATAACATCCACAAACCATAAAATAAGCATATACTCCAAAAGCATACAATAAATTCATTGCAATTAAATTGATAACCTTTTTGGTGGGAGAGAATCTAAAAGCAAACCTCATTAATAATTAATTTTATACTCTACATGTTCATAAAGATAATCTCATTTTGATTTTTTATGGTCAACAAAAGTGAGCACATGTCTAGTCTTGAGATGGTCGCAAGGTTGGGTCATAGGGGCCATTTGGTTCCCAAAATGTGGTGATGTGCATCATTAGTGTGGTGGGGAAAGTGATGCTAATAATTAATCTTAAGACACTAAAAAGGCAAAAAGGTTAATTATCAGATGATAAATTAATCACATTTTATAATCATCCTAAACTTTGGTTTCATTATGCTAATTTTGTAATTAAAGTCCAATAGGACTGTATTTCCAGAGTTGAGATATCCTGTACCACTTTTATGTGTCACTCCATGTACCACTTGTAATCCAACCGTTCACATGTTTGCATAATATTATAATAATATCAATCTCAATGACTGTGAGCCATTAGATCACTTGTGGCACATCAAGTGGTACACGAAGTGGCACAGAGGATTTGGACTCGCATTTCCAGTACTATTGGCGATCTTGGACAGTGTACAATTATCTTTTTGAATGCAAATAGAGCATGTGTCACACATGCCGTGTTTTAATGATCAAATTCGTTTTTGTTTTTTTTTTTGTTTTTTTGTTTTGTTTTTTTTTGCGTGTGAAAGAAAATGGTTCTTCCAACATGTTTAATTTTAGAGAAGTTGATCTTTGACACTAATTGAATTTTCTATTTAGAAAATTATCTAAGATAATTAATTATCGAGAGACTTTCCAAATAAGTTATGGTTCTGCTCTATTCGCACTTTGGATGACATGGAGAATTTTTTAAGAGACTTCGATAGATTTTAACATATTGTGCAAGTTATAAATAGAGATCAAGTCTAGATGGTTCTGATTTTGGTAACTTTGTAACGCATGTATGGCAGTGAATAACATTTCATATGTGCGATATTGTGCTAGAAATTTGCTCGACTTCAACTATTAAATGGATGACAAAAACTCTCGTACAACCGTCGCACACTGTGCAACGGGTTCTTCCATGGGTTTTCGGTTTTACCCAACGAATAATACCCAGCGTCTTTTACCCAGCGGAAATTATCCAGCTGACGCGTCAGCCTCTGCCCCTTTCAGCTCGCGACACGTGTCGCGAAAAAAAAACCCCTTCTAATAACTTTAAAATGCTATATCTTTGAGATTTATAACTGAGAAAAAAAATTAAAAATATCGTTGTGTTCGTCTCGACGAGACGAATAAAACTACATAGGTCATGATATGATTTTTTTTTTTTAAACATTTTTTTACATACAAAAAGTTTGTGTTGCTTTGTTAGCTGAGAGATGTAACACTCTGTTTTGTTAAAAGTAAAAGCTTCATATTCAAAAAGTAACACTTTTTACAATCAAATGTAACAGCAATTAAAAAAAAAATGAGTTTGCATTTCAATTGTTACTTTCTCAATAAAAATTGTTACATTTCAAATATAATGTTACATTTAAGAATATAAACTGTTACAATTGAGAACAAAAATGTTACATTCATTTTTTTATAAAACGTAACACTAGTTTAGTTTGTTAATCCTATGTTAATTTTGAAAAAAAAAAGTGTTACATTTGAAAAAAAAAAGTGTTTCATTCCTTTATAAAAAGTGTGACATTGGTTTAGTTGTCAATCTTTATGTTATCTTTAATCTATTGCAGCAAAATTGTGGTAAATTTTGAGAAAAAAAGTGTTATATTTGAAAAGAAACATTTCATTATAATAAGTGTGAGTACTTTTGTTGGGAGGAAAAAAAGTTGGGAGTGGCAAAAAAAAGGGGGGGGGGGAAGGTCGGCCGTCTCCTGTTGCACGGTACAACCGGTGCACAGGAGACCGGCTCTAAATGGATAGCCATCCATGTTCATAAGAGGTGCAGATAGAAAGGTTCAATGACCATAAATCATCAATTGCAATTTGAGATGATCATTTCAAAGTGTTATTCAAAACCATTACTTGATTAATTAAGATCAGACATATTTAAAAAGTAAATTTTGATTTATCCAAATTTGAAAATGTCAACATTTTCTTACGGTATGGGGATGATGAAATGTGGTAGAGGTAGACATAGAGGTAATGGTAGTAGAATAGATTTAGAATGAATATTGCATCACAAAAACCTAAATTAAGATTAAGCGTTTGATTTTAGTCTGCTATACAATTAACTAATATTATTAATAGTAATAATTATTTTATATAATACTATTATACTTAACTAATACTATTAATAGTAATAGTTATTTTTTTTATAATTAACTATTACAAATAACTAATACTATTAATAGTAAAAGTTACCCTACATAGTAACTATTACTATTTACTAATACTATTAGCTAATAAAAAAAATGAAAAGTCACCCAATTAAGAAACTATGGAGGATGTGATTTCAGGAAAAGCAAGAGTCATACAAAACTTGTCCACATGACATATCTTTAAGCCTCAACCTTGACTTTTAATATACATAGATTTTTAGATCCTATCAGAGGAGAACTTTTTTCTTTTTCAAAAGGATCAGATGAGAACTTCTTCTTATATTTTGTACAAGAATATAATTTATAGACAAGTTCTAATGATTTTTATAATATCCAGCAAGAATAGTGTGCCTAAAATATGTAGAAGAGAAATTGAGAGAAAATTTTAAACTGATATTTTCAAATAAAACTTATAATATGATATAAGAGAACTATTATCACTATATTAATTATTTGATATTTTAAAAAAGAAACTCATAACTATTATCACTATATTAAATATTTGTCAATTAGTATTTATTATTATTTTAAAAAATTAATTACTTACTTAAACACGATTGCCCGTGAACGCTGGCCCCGCTCCCTCTTTCAAGGGTCACTTGGTGAAGGGTATGCTTGTAATTTCAAGTAAATAAGAATACTCGCCGAAAATAGTAAGAGTAATTCTCCGGATTGTAACGTGTCACAATAGGCACCAAGAGAATTCATACTGTTGAATGTTGATATACTCCCTCCGTCCAATTTATTGTTCTTACTTTTCCTTTTGGTTTATCCCAGATTATTTTTTTTAGTTGCTTAATTCCATAAATGGAAAAAAATGAATAGTGCTTTGGAGGAGCTTGCCCTCAAAAAGTTTATTTAATTACAAAAAAGTCTTTACTTACCTAACTTACTTTCAATCATTTGCTTCATGAATAGTGTTTTTGGACATTTATATCTTTCACTCTCTACATTTAGTTGACTCATTTCCTTTGTTTTTACATTGGTTTCTTAATAAGCGTGCATAATCAAACTAAGAACAATAAACTGGGAAGGAGGGAGTAAATTTTTGATGAATTCATACTGTTTGATATAAATTTTTGATTGACCGACTAATGTCCAATAGAAAGATGGGAGGGTATAGTATATCCCTCTGTTTCATGTCACTTGAGACTTATTTCTTTTTTCTTCCATTCCACGTGACTTGAAATTGCCCAAAATGATAAAGAATCTTTATGATTTTCTCATTTGCCATTTTTCATTGTCCCAAAAATTTCTTCACATTTCTACAACCTAAGCTTAAAAGTGCATAAACACAACATGGATGGATGGAGGTTTTCTATTCCTAATCAAATTAGGAGTTTTTTTGTTTTTTGTTTTTTTAAAGGATAGTCAAATTAAGAGTTGAAAGTGTATTTTCCTTCTTTATTTTGAAAGATGTAAGCATTATTTTAGGCATCTTCATGTAGGAAATTAGTTCTTGAAATTTAGACTTTGACAATTTTTGAATAGAAATTTTATGTGCTTTTATTTGATAAAATAAAATAAAAAAAGTTGTGAGATTGTAATTTATATTTTGAGTAGACTAACATGTTATATTTATTTCTCAAGTCCCCCATTTGTGAATATTAAGTTAATGGTTTTTAGAAGTATACAATTTAGCATGATTTTACGCACATACATATGTGTGTGTGTATGTACGTGTATATATACATATGTAGGGTTGTTATACGATTCAATATCGAGCTCGAGATCGAGTGAGCTCGATTATAACTTGACTTGAGCTCGAACCAATTGTCAAGCTCGTTTCGTTATCGAGCCGACCTTGCTCGGCTCATTTAGCTCATTAAAAGCTCGAGTTCAGCTCGATAAGCTCGTTAAACTTGAATTTTAAGAACACATTTTTACCAAAAAAAACTTGAGTGCAGCTCGTTATAACTCGAGTTCGATCGTGAAAGCATGAGATTGAGATCGAGATCGAATGAGTAGAGGGAATAGTAATTTGATTGATTTTTTGTGAGTGTAAAAAGTTTCCATTTTAGGTAGTATCAAGTGAAGAAGGACGGACCAATATGAAAATTGGTATCAAGTGAGGTAGGACAGTGGGAGAATATATCAATATAGATAGCATAGTTAGGGCTCTTAAACGAAATGAGTTGGCTCGAGTTCGACTCGTGAAAGCACGAGATCGAGATCGAGATCAAGCAAGCTCGAGGTGCAAACGAGCTCAAAACCGAATTTCAAGCTCGTTTTAGTTCTTTTAACAGTTCATCCATTTTTATACCACATTGCAACAAATTTTACAAACTAAAAGATTAAATTTGTTATTTACAAATTAGACAATCAATCATAACAAATTGTGAAATACAAATAATTAAATTACAATCAACTCAAAATTTTATTGAAAAAATATATTAATTTTGAACATCGACCCATAAAAATTAGGAGGTGGTCTCCCATGAGAACGCCCATTTTGTTCTCATGGATGCGAACAGATGCAACGGTAGCAATTTAGCGCGAAGCATAGGATCCCAACCCACGCTCCACTCAAAATCTGCAACGTGGCAGCGACCATGGCCCAATTTTTTATTTTTTTTTTCAGACTTTTTTTTGTTGTTTTTTTTTTTTAAGTTTTTATATACTCCCTCCGTCCCACCCGAATTAGGATTTTTGGGTTGGGCACGAGGATTAAAGAAAAAGTGTTAGTGGAGTAGGCGTTGTGAGTATGCAAAGTGAAGTAGGAGAGAGAAAGTAGGGTAGAGAATAATGAGTGAAAAATTGTTGTGAGTGTGAATGTGGGACCCATTAAATAAAATATTTCTATTTTTGGGTTGTCCTAATTCGAGTGGGACACCCAAAATGAAAATTTGTCCTAATTCGAGTGGGACGGATAGAGTATTTTTTTGGTAGTTTTTTTTCGTTTGTCAAAAGTAATACTTAGTATAACTAAATGTAACAACTGTGTTACTTATAAAGTAACATTGTTTATAAGTAAACGTAACACCAGTTTTACAAAAAAAATAATAAATAAAATCTCATTTTACTCATTTTTTTAACGGTAATACTAACTATAAATACGTGTAACACTAACAATAACTAAATGTAACACTTTAGTAGATGAAAATTGTAACAGATTTCTATAGATAATGTAATACTTTTACATGTATCATGATAAATTAAACTCATTGTAACTTATTATTTGAAAACATATGGATAGACTATTATACAAGTAAACGTAACTGTTTTACAATGTTATTATACAAGTAAAATGTAACATTTGCTTATAAAAATTGTTACTTTTTTATGTTTACAATGTTACTAACATAAGTGTTTTTAGTTCTAAAGTGTAAATGGTTGAATTATTACTTTTCTATACATATGTGTTACAATTATGTATAAACACTGTTACACATAAGTAACACGTTCGTTACATTTTAATTATAATAAGTATTACTTTTGGCAAATGAAGAAAACATAAAAAAAAAAAAAATTGTTACTTTTCTGTATACTCCCTCCGTCCCATTCGAATTAGGACAAATTTCCATTTTGGGTGTCCCATTCGAAGAATTAGGACAACCCAAAAATAAAAATGTTTTATTTAATGGGTCCCACATTTACACTCACAACTTTCCACCCATTATTTTCTACCATACTCTCTCTCCTACTTCACTTTTCATACTCACAACACCTATTCCACTAACACTTTTCCTTAATCCCCGTGCCCAACCCAAAAATCCTAATTCGGGTGGGACGGAGGGAGTACACTGTATGTATTACTTTTATGTATACAAATTGTTACACATAAGTAACACGTTTGTTACATTTAGTTATAGTAACTATTACCTTTGACAAACCGAGAAAAAAATAATATAAAAACTAAAAAAAAAAACCAACGGGTCATGGGTCCGGATCGTGGATCCGGGTAATTGGTCAAAAATAGTAGAGGCGGGTCATAGTGTTCTCATACAAGTTTTTGTCAATATTAGTCGGGAATAGAAAACAAGAAAAGCAAAATCGTGGTGGGGACCAGCCATGTGTAGGCGCGCAAGCACACCTTAATTAAACTTGAAAGAAAGGGGAGGTGGGAAGAAAGGATAAGGGTTGCCTTTGCGAACTCGTGACAGCTCTTCTGCCGACACAGAGGAGGATAGCGAGAGGAGTACACCTGATATTGGAAGTGGGAACACTACCTTTGTTAGATTTGTAAAATTGGCTACCATACCGACGTACCAGTACTTACAACCGCACATTCTTAAAATATTCTCTCGGCTCATGTTAAATGGTAAAATTTGTTATTTTGTGTACTCCCTCAGTCAGTTTAAGATTTTTATTTTCCTTTTGACAAATTCTTATGTACACCGGGTGTACGGCGTGCGGCGGGCCGCTTCATGGGCAGACCCGCCCGCCCCGCCAAGCCAGCCCTCATCCATTCCCAGCTTGACACGTGGCGCGCTGTGAGCCACACGCTGGTTCACCCAGTCACGCGCTGCCACGTGTCACCTTTAAAAAAACCATTAACTTTAAAATGCTATATCTTGATATTTATAACTCAGAAAAAAAAAATACCGTTGTGTTTGTCTCGACGAGACGAATAAAACTACATAGGTCATGATATGGTTTGATTTTTTTTAAAAAAAAACATATTTTTTTACACAAAAAATTTGAGTTGTTTTGTCAGCTGAGATATAACACTCTGTTTTGATAAAAGTAACAGTTTCATATTCAAAAAGTAACACTTTTTTACAGTCAAATGTAACATCAATTTTACAAAAAAAATTTGGGTTTTGCATTTCAATTGTTACTTTCTCAATAAAAAATTGTTACATTTCAGATATAATGTTACATTTAAGAATATAAACTGTTACAATTTAGAAAAAAATGTTACATTCATTTTTTATAAAATGTAACATTAGTTTAATTGTCAATCCTATGTTAATTTTCGGACAAAAAAAGTGTTACATTTAAATGAGTGTTACATTCTTTTATAAAAAGTGTTACATTAGTTTAGTTGTCAATCTTTATGTTATCTTTATCTATTGTAGCAAAATTGTGGCACATTTTTTTTAAAAAGTGTTACATTTGAATTAAAAAAAATGTTACATTTCGTTATAATAAGTGTTACTTTTGTTGGAGGGAAAAAAGTTGGGGTGGCAAAAAACGAAAAAATCTCGGCAAAAAAATAAATAAATAAAATATATATAATATATATCGGAAAAGTCGCCCGCCGCACGCCATGCGGCGGGTGTACAGGAGAGCACCTCTTTCCTTTTTAGTTTGTCATAGTTTAAGGTTTTTAATTGCTTTATTCCATAAATGAAAAAGAATGGAGAGTACATTGGAGAATCTTACCTTCAAAAAGTTTTTTTAATTACAAAAAAAACACTACTTAACTAAGTTACTTTCACCCACTTGCTTTATGAATAGTGTTTTGGACAATTATATCATTCACTATCTACTTTTGGTTGACTCATTTCCATTGTTTTTGCTTAATTTCTTAATAAGCGTGCATAGTCAAAGTAAGAACCTTAAACCGGGACGGAGGGAGTATATTATAAAATTGCTAAACTCAAAATTAGACAGACTTTTATACTAATTTTTAATTAGTGAGATTCACTTGTCATACTCACATCAACTAACCCACATACTATTCTCTACTGCATTTTCTTTCTCCTACCCACCTATTTACACACACAACACATCACTTTTTTCAATTTTTTTTTTATAATTCTCGTACAACGACGATTTTGTGCAATTTAAAATGGAACAGAATGAGTATTAAACCTAAAATTTAAAGACAAAAACTTATTTGAGACGGTCTCACACGTGTGACGAGTCTCGTTGAAAAATTAAATAATTTTCCCCCTATGAGTATGGCGGGGCAAGCTCATTACCTCCGTCGTCAAGATTCGTCTCATACCGTCTAACACAAGACTTCCTCAAATCTATTAGAAGTTGACGCGGAGAACTATGGAGTCGCCACGTGGATAAGTGTTGGCTAAATCTAACTTTTAGTGAAGCCACCTCATCACCTTACTAATTAATAAGTGACTTTTCATTTTTTTCCTATTAGTTAATAATATTAGTTACTAAATAGGGTAACTAATATAGTTAACTATTATTATAACACATACTTAAAATAGTAATAGTTACTATTATAGTTAACTATTACTTATAATAGTAATAGTTATTACTATTAATAGTTAGCTACTACTTATAATAGTAATATATACTATAATAGTTAACTATTATAGTTACTAAATTAGTTAAATGTAACACTTTAGTAGATGAAATTGTAACAGATTTCTATAGATAATGTAATACTTTTACATGTATCATGATAAATTGAACCAATTGTAACTTATTATTTGAAAACATATAGATATACTATTATACAAGCAAACGTAACTGTTTTACAATGTTATTATACAAGTAAAATGTAACATTCGTTTATAAAAATAGTTACTTTCTTATTTTTACAATGTTACTAACACAAGTGTTTTTAGTTCTAAAGTGTAAATAGTTGAATTATGACTATTCTTCATGCTTCCGTTCCGCACAAATATATTATATTGATGTTTTCAGATTTATAAAGGAGGTAATATTATTTTACACAAATTTTAAAAAAAATAAATAGAAAGGTATGCATTAACAAGTGGTAAAAAATGCTTTAAGCAAAAGAGAGCAAAATAAAATGTAAATTAATACACTATTTTAGTCACATGAATGGGAAATTTTTTAATAAATTACACTAAAAGTTTAAAATTTTGAAATATTTATAATAGAAAAACAAAAACAAAGAAAATCAAAGGGGTGGGGAGGCAATTGCACTCCTTTGGACAAGTGTGAGTATATAAAAAAATGTTTTTACATACTGTACTAACGTAAGATAACTTAATCTTGTTTATATAAATTATAATATTTAAAAAATAATATTTGCATTTGATAATACGACTCCCTCCGGTTTAGAGTAAGAGTCTTATTTTCTATTTTGGTACGTCCCAAAGTAAAGTAAGAGTCTCATTCCTAAAATGACATGGAATCTTTACTATTCATCTCACTTATTTTCTCTCATACTTTAATTTTATACTCACAACACCAATCAACTTAATATTCTCTCCTACTTATTCTTTTTCTTGCTTTATTTTTACACTCACAACACTTAAATCATTTTCGTGTATTTGAAAGATACGACTCTTACTCTACTCTGATACGGAGGTAGTATTATACGTTGTCTTATTGGGTGCTCTCACTTGGCTCCTTAAAAGGTGACAGTGATTGAGTGTTTTTTTTTTTTTTTTCCCGAAAGGACAGTGATTGAGAGTGTTCATATTCACTCTTCTTTTCTTCTTTATTGCTTAACGACTAAATATATGTTTATTTATACAGGACCTTAAATAAAAGGGTTAATTATAATTTGGTAACTTGTGTTTGGATTGCTTTTGTAATTTAATTTTCGTGTTTGTAAATATTATAACCTGATTCTTGTGTTTGTCATTTTATTACGAATTGATATAAAAACTAGCAAAATTATTAGTTTTTTAAACATAAAAACAGCTATGTGCATATCACATGACCTTTTAAGAGTATAATTAATGGCCGGAAGGGTTGAAGGGAATGCTCCTTTAAGAAGGAGAATAGCGAAGGATTTGGTATTTATTGTGTGAGAGTTAATTCCACCATTAATGGAAGAATTGTGGGGTTGTTGCCGTTTAATGAAGACGGTTACAACGAATCAGCCCTTATTCACACATTACACTCATGTGCCTTACACCTTTATGCTCGCAATGATAATTATATCTTTTAAAAAATTAGGTCAAGTGATATGCACATGACTGGTTTTCCGTAAAAAAAAAAAACTAACATTTCGTTAGTTTTAATATCATTTTGCGCAACAAAATGACAAATACAGGAATCGGGTTGCAACATTTACAAACACATGAACCAAATTGCAAAAGTGATACAAACACGAGTTACCAAATTGCAATTAGCTCTAAATAAAATGTAAAACTGGCACACCTGATTGGTATGGAATGGGTGTAAACTATGAGGGTCTTTTAAATAGTTTAAATAAGCTGAAAGTTTTTATTGTGATATAAATAATGAACAACGCCAATGATTTTAAATAATACATTATGAAGATGAGAGTATATTATAACATGCCAATCAACAAAAAGAAAATGGTAATTGACAAACAATTACTTTAGAATAATTAATCTTTGTGCAAATATAGATCTTTTTTTAAAAAGAAATTTGAACAGTTATATAGAGTCAAGAAAATAAAGAACACTTAATATGTTCAAATCTATATATATATATATATTAAAGTTGGCCAAAAGAGCTATGGTATTGACATGTGGACAAACAATAGAGAAAGCTTGCATTTGGAGAAGCCACATCGACAACATACTAATAAATAAGTGACTTTTCATTTTCTTTTCATTAGCTAATACTATTAGCTAATAATAATAGTTACTAAAAAGGGTAACTATAATAGTTAACTATTATAGTAACTATTACTATAATAGTAATAGTTAACTATAATAGTTAACCATTATAGTTAACTATTACTCTTATTAGTAATAGTTACTATTATAGTTAACTATTACTATTAATAGTATTAGTTAACAATATTAGTTACAATACAAGTTAAATATTACTATTAATAGTATTAGTTAACTATAATAATTACTATATTAGTTAACTATTACTATTAATAGTATTAGTTAACTATAATAGTTACTATATAGTTAATTATTAATATTAATAGTATTAGTTAACCATAATAGTTACTTTATAAGTTATTTTTTACTATTAATAGTATTGGTTAACTATAATAGGCTACATACGTTAACTATTACTATTATTAGTGTTAGTTAATTATAATAGTTATTATATAAGTTAGATTATTAATTTTTAATATTAATTAATCATAATAGTTACTATATCAATTAACTATTACTATTAATAATATTATTTTATTATAATAATTATATTAATAATTATTATTATATAGACTAATCATTGCTATTAATATATATATATTAACTATTACTATCAATGATATTAATTAATTATAATAGTTATTATAATAATAGTAATCATATAGATTAATTTTTATTATTAATAGTATTAGTTAAAATGATGATTACTATATTAGTTAACTATAGTTAAAATATTTTTTAATACATAGTATTGGTTTCCCGTGCAGAGCACGGGTTACCCGCTAGTTCAAGATGATGTGAATAGAGCATTAGAAATTGATATCCTTAACTCCGGACTAGTTTGAGCAAGTTAGCTAATTTCAATTGTCATGATGAATTAAAATATATGTTATAAACAATTATAAAAGTTAGACTAGTTTTTCGAAATGGAAACTCACAACCGCGAATCTAGAACATTTTATCTGGAACATTTTATAAGGTGCACAAATCTATATATATATATATATATATATATATATATATATATATATATATATTAAAGTTGGTGAGGAGAGCCATGGTGTTGCTACATAGACAAGTCTTAGAGAAAGGTTGCATTTGGTGTTGCCATATCATTACCACTCTTATGAATAAGAGACTTTTCAAATTCTTTTTCTTAGCTAATAGTATTAGCTAATAGTATTAGTTACTATATATGGTAACTATTATAGTTAACTACTATAGTAACTAATACTTATAAAAGTAATAGTTACTATAATAGGTAACTATAATAGTTAACTATTAATAGTTAACTATTGGGTTAGTTAACTATTATAGTAACTATTACTATTATTAGTAATAGTTAACTATAATAGTTAACCATTATAGTTAACTATTACTCTTATTAGTAATAGTTACTATTATAGTTAACTATGTTAGTTAACCATTACTATTATTAGTAATAGCTATTATAATAGTTACCTTATCTAGTAACTAATAGTATTAGCTAATGGTATTAAGCAAATAACATTTAACTATTAATAGTAAATATTACTATTATTAGTAATAGTTAACCATTACAGTTAACTATTACTCTTATTAGTAATAGTTAACTATTACTCATCTTTCAACTGTAATACTAACTATAAATACGTGTAACACTAACAATAACTAAATGTAATTATCGTTATACTGAAATGTAATAGTGTTTTTCCAGAATATTTTGTATTTTTGAGTATTTTGATTCTATTTTTTTTTTTTGAAAGAAAGTAACATTTGCAAAAATAACAACTTATATACATGAATGTAATTATTTGTACAACTAAATGTAACACGTTAGTAGATTAAATTGTAACAGATTTTTATACATAATGTAATACTTTTACATGTATCATGATAAGTTGAACTCATTGTAACTTATTATTTGAAAACATATGGATATACTATTATACAAGTAAACGTAACTATTTTACAATGTTATTATGCAAGTAAAGTGTAACATTCATTTTTAAAACTGTTACTTTCTTATTTTTACAGTGTTACTAACACGAGCGTTTTTAGTTCTAAAGTGTAAATGGTTGAATTATTACTTTTCTATACATATGTGTTACAATTATGTATAAATACTGTTAAATATAAGTAACACGTTCGTTACATTTTAGTTGTAGTAAATATTACTTTTGGCAAACGAAGAAAACATAAAAAAAAAAAAAAAAAAATAAAAAAAAAAACTGTTACTTTTGTGTATACATACTGTTACATATAAGTAACATGTTTGCTTCATTTAGTTATAGTAACTATTACTTTTGGCAAACTGAAAAAAAAAAAACCCAAAATAAAAATATAAAACTAAAAGTAAAGCAAAAAAACAGATTTTTTTTATTATTTTATTTTGTGCCCTTGGGTCATGGGTCTGAGTCAAGGGTCAAAAATGACCCGTCTTTACCATGAGACGGGTCATGGTGTTCTCATCCAAGTTTTTGTCAATGTTTTAATTCATATACTATATATTTATATTATAAAAATTATTATATAACTTTATTAAATAAAATTACTGTTTGAAAGTGAAGAAATTTTTGTGATTTTTTAATAAAAAATATATATTTATTTAGAAATTAATGGAGTATTAAAATTTTAGAGAAATGTTGCATTTGGTGTTGCCACATCATTACCACTCTTATAAATAAGAGAATTTTCAAATTCTTTTTCTTAGCTAATAGTAATAGCTAATAGTATTAGTTACTATATAGGGTAACTATTATAGTTAACTACTATAGTAACTAATACTTATAATAGTAATAGTTACTATAATAGGTAACTATAATAGTTAACTATTAATAGTTAACTATTGGGTTAATTGCAATTTGGTTCTTGACTTTTTCCGAAATTTGCAATGTTGATATTGTCTTTTCAATTTCGCCAATTGGTATACTCACTTTGTAATTTTGTTGCAATCTGACTACAAAAGTAACTGGATTGTTAGTTTGCTAACAAATTTTATGTCATGTGACTAATACATAACGTTTTAAGATGTTTGTGAAGCTACACATATTATTTCACCCCACTCATTCTCTCTCCTAATTTACTTTTACACTCATAACATTTATTTACTTCCATCATTTCTTAATCTCCGTGCAAATGAGGGGTATGACTCTTACTCCAGGACAGAGGGAGTAATATTTAACTATTATAACTAACTAATACTATTAATAGTATTAGTTAATTATAATAGTTAAATATAATTGTTAACTATAATAGTTAACTATTACTATTATTAGTAATAGTTAACTATAGTAGTTAAGTACTATAGTTAAGTATTACTATTATTAGTAATAGTTACTATTATAGTTAACTATAATAGGTACCCTATATAGTAATTATTACTATTATTAGTAATAGTTACTATAATAATTACTTTATATACTCCCCCCGTCCCATCCGAAATAGGATTATTGGTCCCGACACGGGGATTAAGGAATAATAATCTTTTATTATAAAAAGTTGTTTGAAAAGTAGGTGTTGTGAGTATGAAGGAGAGAGAAAGTAGGTGGGGAATAATAAATGAAAAGTTGTTGTGAGTATGACAAGTGGATCCTACTAACAAAAAAGTAATAAAAGCTTTCCATTTTGGGATGTCCTATTTCGAGTGGGACACCCAAAATGGCAAAACGTCCTATTTCGGGTGGGACGGAGGGAGTAGTGATTAACATAATTAGTTAATATTTTTAAGCAAATAACAATTGACTATTAATAGTTAACTATCATTATAATTAACATTTATATTTAACTATTATAATTAACTATTAAATAAACTAAAAAGTACTATTAATAGTATTAGTTCATCATAATAGTTACTATGTATATTAATTATTACTATTAATAGTATTATTAGTTAATCATAATAGTTACTATATAAGTTAACTATTATTATTAATAGTATTAGTTAATCATTATACAATAAATGTTAATATTTAATATTAATAGTACTCGCTCCGTTCGAGAGTAAGAGTCCTAATTTCTATTTTTGTACGTCCCACTAAAAGTCTATTTCTTAAAAGGACAAATGATGAGAAAGAATTAATAGTGTTTTAGACAATTATACCCTCAACACACTTGCAATGTTTACCAATTTTCTATTGTGTCTTTAATAAGTGTGCACAAACAAGGTAGGACTCTTACTCTAAGACGTAAGGAGTATTAATTAATTATAATAGTTAATATATAGGTTAATTATAACTATTAGTATTATTAATGAATAATAATAGTTATTATATATGTTAATAAGTACAATAATATTAGTTAATTATAATAATTATTGTAATTATTACTAAAAAATCAACACAATTTTCCTGAATTTATAAGCAACCATTTTAATCATATACAATATTATATTAAAATAGTTATTATGTTACATTACTAAATAAAATTATAAAAAACAAAATACGAAAAAATAGTAAATTAGTTTCCCGTGCAAAGCACGGGTTACCCACTAGTACAGTATAAAGCTTCCTATGAAAAAATAATGTTAATCATGGGACTCAAAACTGCAACATATGGTTAAAATCGTAACATTTTAACCACCAATGACCAATCTACATACATTATTTGAGTAAATGGGTTCACCGCCACCCATGTATTTGTGCTTGTGTTCGCCTGTGGTTACTAAGTTAAGACATAAAACTAAGAAAAGTATGATCAATTACCAAGTTGGCAATAGTTCTTTCTATACTTCGCCTCTCTCGCTTGAAATATGATTTTGGTAAAGTTAATTATACTTTGATTAAATAATTTTTTAGAAATATAAAATTTGTAATAAATATTTAAAAACTGTTATTGTATCACGGTTAATAATACTCTCAATAACGATTTTTGGATTTGTATTAAAATGATTATTTTTATTTAAATTACTTAATCAAACTATAATCAAATTAGTTCGTATTTTAGTTCGAAGATGACGTAGCGGAAGATGGGATAGAGATTAACTACTGTACTTCGCTCGAGAAATTCAACAATTAATCGACAATTTTCGCTCGAGAAAATTGAAATAGCAACGCTCTAAATTTTATTATTCATCAATCAACTAATTTTCGGAATTACATGAAACCTAATTTTAAATGACTTCTAAGACTTGGAAAACAAGTCAAACACATCTAAAAGAGTTGGTTTTGGGGGAAACTAGTTCCTCCATAAGTTATAAAAATTCCAATTTTTAACCCTTAAACCTTAAACCCTAAACCCAAAATCCTAAACCCTAAACCTTAAACCCTAACCCTTAACCCCTATAAAAACATGACTTTTTATAACTTAGGGAGAAACTAGTTTCCCCCAAAATTTTCTCCATCTAAAAATAAACCTAATCTATATAGTAACCTAATAGAGAATAACAAAATAAAAGCTAAATCTACTTTTAAACATCAAATACTGACCATCTAATACTAAATCCGAAAATTTAATAAAATAATTATAATAAAAATAAAACTTATTCATAATTCTAATATTGATCTCCATCATTCTCCCCCGCTTGAAGAAAATTCGTCCTCGGATTTTGAGTATTGCTTGAAGGCACGTATCCTGAAATTTTTCATCATACCGGTGACGAAGTTTGAATTTGGTACCACTCGTCATAATATCCATCCAATCCGTCCAACAACATTGAATAAAATTTTCAATGATCAATTTCTTGAGGCACCAAGTTGATGAACAATTAGAATAATAAACTTCAAAGGGATCTTCAGAAGGATGACTACCTTTTATCACCTCAAACTTCCATATCAATTCATCTTGTGAAGAATTGACGCCAACCTTAGTTACACCCATTTGATGAGATGTCACTACATGACAGATTTCACAATGACACTCATCAAATACAGGAGGTTTTGACCAATCGACAAGAACTTCTGGACTTGAAGATTCGACAAAAATCTCGGAGGGAACAATCCTCGAACTAAGCTTTTCGAGATCAGATATACGTTGATCTACGACTCGTACGAAACGCTAATCCAGCACATCCTCCTCACGTTCGTAGATCTCTTCCACAGTGGCCTTCTTTCCTCCTCGTGCCATTCTTTCTGGAACGAAACGGAGTCTGATACCAACTGACGTAGCGGAAGATGGGAAAGAGATTAACTACTGTACTTCGCTCGAGAAATTCAGCAATTAATCGACAATTTTCGCTCGAGAAAATTGAAAGAGCAACGCTCTAATTTTTATTAATCAAAAATCAACTAATTTTCGGAATTAAACATAACCCTATTTTTATAAGCCTCCTAAGACTTGGAAATCAAGTCAAAAACGTCTAAAAATAAGCCTAATCTATATGGTAACCTAATAGAGTCCTAAAATAACAAAATAAAAGCTAAATCTACTTTTAAACATCAAAATACTGACCATCTAATACCAAATCCGAAAATTTAATAAAATAATTATAATAAAAATAAAACTTATTCATAATTCTAATATTGATCTCCATCAGAAGAAGTACTCCCTCCGTCCCAAAACACCTTGCACACTTTTAAGGATGCACGGGAATTAAAGAATGAGTATATATATTCAAAAGTATTGTGAGTGTGAAAGATGTTGTGAGTATGATAAGTTGAGTGGGATTTGCAAGTGGGGCCCAATAGCAAGTGTGTGAGTACGACAAGTGGGGTAGAGAGAATAGAAAAATAATAAATTTTGAACATTTTAGGAAATGAGACTTACCAATGGTATACCCAAAAAAGAAATAAGTGCAAGGTGTTTTGGGACAGAGGGGTTATATCTTTTGTGAGAATCTCAAGGAAAAGAAACTTCAAATATATGTGGATGTGCCATGTAGTTTTTTTTTTTTTAAATGGTTTTTTATTAATGATAGATAAATTGCCCTTAGGCTACATGGCTACACTCATGACCATAAATAGGCTAACACAAATGTCCCTAATGGGATTCGAACTCAGGATCTCCGCATGGGAAGCTAGCATCGGATACCGCTTGAGCTAGAGCTCTTTGGTGATGTGCCATGTAGTTTGGGTGTGAGTAAAGCAACATTATCCAAAGTGTTGGAGTTTAATTGGAAGGGACAAAACTAAATAATGACAAAAGAAGACAAATGTGAAGTTGCATTGGATATTGTCTTGGAGTTATAAAATCATTTGTTTTTTCAATCTATTTTTCCATGTTTGTTAAATATGTTCGCAAGTAGGAAAAAATGATTTTTTTTTGTAATTTAGGGAGAAACTTGTTTTCCTCAAAACCTACTCAAAAATAAATACTTACTCCTCATATCTTTCGGTCCCAAAATTATGTTATAATTAGAAATGAATTTTGAGTAATAACTTTAAATTAAATTATTATAATTAAAACATAAAATTTATTATTAATAAAATTGATGATAGCATAATAATAATAAATTTTAATTTTTATTGATATAATTAAAATTTAAAATTATTTTAATATTTATTCATAAATAATAACGACAAAAGAAAAATGAGAACCCTATTTTCAAACGGTACGGAAAGAATGAAATATGAATGTTTGTACATACGTACACCTGTGTTTATTTTGTGTAAGAGGGTGATTGGATGTTAGTGCCAGCTTAGCCATGTAGGCTTCGTTAATGCTGACATGATTGATATTGAACATTACATTTACATACGTGTCATTTCTAATTAATTATGCATGTCTATTTATGTTAAGATCCTCACAAATTAAATTACGTGTATTTTTAAGAATATATTAATGTGTTCAAGTTAGTATGTTAAGATACTCACAAATTAAATTACTCGATTGATTGATGTTGAAGATCAATTGTCACTATGCCACTTTAATCTCAAAATAAAGGTCTAGTTTTATATGACTTTGTTCATGATATTGAAGCAATTATTTTATATTGAAAATTAATTAGCCAAATCTTCACTATATAAGAATATGAGGCTATTTGTCTTACCGTCAGTTGATTGTGAGATGGAATCTCCTAAAACGAATGAAGCTTATCACACTAGTTGTCGATACTAGTGAAAAGCAAGACATCATCGCGTAATAAGAATAAGTTTAACAGCTAAGAATTGCTTACGATAGTACAAAATTAACTCCATATAAGCTACTTTAAAAGAGCCTACATTACATATGATCTGTGAGCCAATCTCAAATTTTGAAAAATAACATTCTTCACAAATGTTACAAAAAGTCACTTGTATTAACTCCATTCGCTATAAGAAAAGCACATTTGCCTTAGATGGCATCAACCCTTCACTTAACCAGTTGCACATTCTTGATATTATTTACGTCTTTAAGTTCGTTAGGATGGTGAATTTCGATCAGTATACTGAAGTTTTGTTAGAAATTGTTCCTGTTTGAGAAATGCAATACATATAAATGTAAGGGGCTCATATTTTAGAATGACGAATCCACAATTCTAGAATTTTGTGTAGACCCCTATATAAATTCCGGCTCGTTCGACCATTATAACTTAATAAAAATAGAGTTGGTCTCCTGTAAAACGCGTTTTTTCTAATGGTTAGGAAAAACGTGTTTTTCAAAATCTCCAGAAGACTTTATATTGATATCCAGAAGGCTTTATACTGATATCCAGGACCCTTCTGGCTATCACTTTCAAAGGTTCTGGCTATCAATCTCATATCCAGAAGACTTTATATTGATATTCAGAACCAGAGAACCCTTCTGGCTATCACTTTCAAAGGTTCTGACTATCACTTTCAAAGGTTCTGACTATCAATTTCAAAGGTTCTGCTATCAATCTCATATCCAGAAGACTTTATATTGATATCCAGGACCCATCTGACTATCACTTTCAAAGGTTCTGGCTATCAATCTCATATCCAGAAGGTTTTATATTGATATCCATACCCGTTGAGAAGTTCTAATTATTTACAAAAATGTCACAGCACGTTTTTTTAAAGAAGTTCTACATATTTATAAAAATACCACCGCGTTTTTTTAAAACACGTTTTTCCCGAGAGTCTGGAAAAACGATAAAAAAAAGAGAGAACAAAATGCAGTTACTATTGCGTGGCTCGTACGAGTTTGTCCTATCTCCCAATGCAGTCCGGCCATCCATAAGCCAAATCCTTCTTTCGTTTTGCTTCTCCCGGTCTGAGAGCCTGATCGACTCAACGGTTAGACCAACGCGCGACGGGCTTGGTCCATGGAGCAGCCCGCCCAACCCTGCCCCTTTACCCGCCCAGCCTCTCCTCCATTCCCAGTGCGCCACGCGTCATTCCTTTAAAAAAAACCAATAACTTACTATATCTTGATATTTATACAACAACAACAACAAAGCCTTAGTCCCAAAATAATTTGGGGTCGGCTAACATGAATCCTCATATGTCATCGTGATAAAAGGAAGAGAGAGAGAGAGAAAGAGAAGAGAAAGCGAGAGCGAGAGAGAGAGAGAGAGAGGAAAAAGATGGAGAAATAAAATAAATAAATAAATTAATAATAATAATAATAAAAGTACGATCAACCCCCATCATTCACATGAATCTTCGCCCTCCACTACGGCCTTTTCAACGCCACATCTTCATCCACTCTGAGTAAACTCATATCATTTTCAATCACCTTAATCCAAGTTTGCTTGGGTCTTCCCCTACCCCTCGCCATTTTATCACTTCTCAACTCTATTGCATTCTTGTTTGATGGTCGTCGCCTCCGAGGGGAACAAACCCCTGACGAGGTCAACTCTATTGCATTCTTGTTTGATGGTCGTCGCCTCCGAGGGGAACAAACCCCTGACGAGGTCTTTTTTTTTTTTTGCGCACTTGTTCATGTATTGAAACTCTCTTTAATGTATAATCCTCTGTAACATGTCTATTTTTTGTGTGTCCGCTGCAGCTAGAAATGGAAAATGGTGATGAGGTCGATGCCATACTGCGCCAGACGGGAGGTACAATGATTTGATTTAGGTCATTTTTTTTTATTTTTTTTGAGATAAAGGTTTTGTCTATTTTAATATAGTGGGACATCAAATGTATGTTTTTCGACACTAATTTGGATAGGCATTGCAACTCTCTTTATATTTTAACAATCCCACCATTGAATGCCCTCTTCTCCCCCCCCCCCCCCCCCCCCGGCAACACCCTAACAACATCTCTCGTGTCTCCCTGTCAACAGAGGCGGACCTATAACTAATTTATTGGTTGCCAATGCACCCATTTCACTAAAAAGTTTGTTTAGTTTAGTGTTAGTAGTGTACTGATTCGAGCTCGAAAATTCGGTGCGCTATATAAACACTAAGCACCAAGTAGTGACTCGGCTCACTGAGCACAAATAACTTGGGTCCACTTGGCTTACATGCACACTCAAAAATCTGAAATGTTATTTACGCCAGTAGTACTGTGGAGGCTTATACATCACAATCAAATCCACATCTGAAAGAGAGACATCACAATCTCCCACACTCAAATTCTTATTATGTTTGGTGTGTTTGGTTAAAATACATCACTGTCCCAGCTTTTGCATATATTATGACCTATACAGTATGTTGTGTACGATTTTTAATTTCTTTCGAGTTACACGACAAATTTTCGTTCAAGAACTTGATAAAATTGGATGGTAGTGAGCATATTTATTAGTTATCAGGAGGAATATGGAACATTTCGGGACGTGGGACAGAATCGGCTCAACTTGCTTTAGAAAACTGCATATCACAGAGCTAAAGAAACTATTCGCTTACAAGATTTTTGTAGGATGACCTGAAGAACTCCCATGACAGAACTTGGCATCTACATTGATTATCCGGTCCATTGAAAATGTGTCCAAAAAGTGGCATCAAACCTATACAAATTTTCTTTTACGCTAACACTGAGACCAGCTAGAGAGACGAAGGCCTAACTTTAGCATGTGGTCAGAAATAATTACAAACAACAAAAATTGCCCATCATCCAGAACCACACTAACTAATCCGGCAGTTGCATGGATAGAAAGGGGGATATTCATAATGTGAGCAATATGTGAATGACTTGAATTCACTTGAAACTCACCTGAAGTTGCAGCAATGGGCTTGGCCCCGTGCCAAATGGTCCCACAAACATATCATTTGTATCGGGGATTGATAATGCGCTGTGTAATAATTATCCAGGCAACCATACTGGCAGAACTTCCAGTTGTGGGAATATTGGACAGGTGTCGAGCTATTGAACTGTTCGACCCACATTCCCATGCTCACATCCTCCATCTTAAACAGCTGCAGAAAGTTAAGAAAAGATGAAGAATGGAGTAAAAAGGAGTGCCTAATTTGGTATGTATATATATTTATGCAGTATAACAGAAATATAAGGTAATGGATATATATAAATGGATTAGGTCTCTGCGTTACAAACCCTTAGATTTCTTTTGACGTACTGAGAGACAACAAATTTTGCAATATCACTCGAGATTATGTAGCCAGGTCCATTGGCATAAGAAGGATACACTGCTTCCGGCCATTCCTGCAAAAATATCCACCATATTTCATTTATTCCCTCCGTCACAAAATGATAGTCTCATTTCCCCTTTTTATTTGTCCCAGAAAGTTGGTCCCATTTTCAAAATTAAAGCTTCAAATTTCAAAATCACTAAATTTCCAAAACTTACAATGTAACCTTAAAATGTTTGAGAAGTCAACCGGGAGTAAAAATTTGGGACGGAGGGAGTATATTAGAGCACATTTTCACCAATAGTTGGGGTGGCATGGGGAGTGATTTGATTATATGCAAGTAAATAAATCATACCTCAAAACTGACAGCCCACTTCCCGGTTCTAAGAGGTGTATGCAAGAGGTTCAGATTGCCCAAATAAAGGGACTTCTGGGGAGAGACTTTGTCAAGTTCATTTAAGACTGTATCCACCCTTACAAAAGTGTCATCATCACATTTCATGATGTATGCAGCTGTGGCATTTTGAACCTGCACATAAAATGGTGGACCATTTTAAGAATTTAATACAACTCCAGAATCATCAAAATACGCAAGTAAACTCACCCCATAGTCACAAATGGCTATAGTTTTGAGAACCACTAGTTCATAGCGATCCATAAATGGCAAAATAACAATATCACCAAAGTAAGCAGCCTCCTGTCTCAAAACTGCATTCACCTCCTTCCTTGGATTCTGCATGTTATTTTTTTTTATGTCAACTACTGTCTACCGTGTAGAAACATAGATGGACCATATTAAAAAATAAAAATGACAAGTTAGCAGTTAAGGAGGATTAACTCAGAAGATAAACAACAGTTTACAATTCCTCCAATCCATCATTGGGGAACTTATGCCTATTCGTTTAGCAGTGGATTTTGTCAAGATTTACCCCTAATTCATCTTTGTCCATCACCTATACATCTCTTTATCATGTCTACTTCCAGCAGAGATGCTTCAAAACTATAGATAGGTGATCCTGAATCCCTTAGTGTCATATTGTTTTCCTATCCGATATTCCAGCTCTGTACCCTGCGTTCACCCCTACAATCTCCCATATCCTCACTTCCCTTGACCACAATTGTATACATGGGGAATTCATCGTGATAACTGATGCTTGTGAGTAAAAAATAAAAAATAAAACAAAATCAGTGTGTTCAGCAACCTTACGTCATACTTGTTATTCAAGATCTGAAGACAAGGAAGAAGATAGGAATAAGGCGCCATCACAATGAGCTTTCTACTGTTCATACAGGAGTCATTTTATTATATGATTTTGCGAAATTAGGTTCCTACTTTCCATTGGATTAGCTTGCAGAACTGTCAAATGTTGTTGGTTAGGCATAGAGTGAGCTCTGCTTTTAACAATCTGGACGCATACAACATTAATGCTACACCTTGAGAGGGACACTTTAGTGTCATCTTTTAAGGGTATATATATAATATATGTACTTTGTTACACACCCTATTTATGCTAATATACTGCATCAACGTGCTCTCATTTACCCTACCAAATGAGTAGATCAACATGGTTTGTTCTAGCTTAACCAGAAGTCTTGAGTTCGAGTCCCGGGAATGCAGTTGCATGAAAACTCGGTAGGGTGAGCTTTACCACTCATGTGGTCTTGTCCAGCTCAAATATGATATTGGATGGTTTATACCATAAAAGGTGCTAAATCTCCCTTTACTGAATCTTCTACTTAAATGAGGACATAACTCGGACTTAATCTTATAGGATTACGCTTACGGGAAGTCGCTCTGCATCCGGTCATGGCAGAAGCATAGGAGTATACTCCCTCTGTCCCGAAATAAATGTCATAATTGACAAGTCCATCTTTTTAAGCTTTTAATTATGTTTCTTTGATTGCCCCAATCTATTCATTTAAGTGCAGTACTTCCCATGACATTGCATTGGTTGTGTCTATTAACATGGGTAGTATTGGAAGATCACCATAATTCATATCATATACTCCCTCCGTCTCATTTTAAACTTCAAAATTTTCCATTTTGGTTGTCCCATTTTAAACTTCAAAACCTAAAAAGGAAAGTTTTTTATACTTCTTTATTTGTGGACCCCACATATCATACTCACAAACAATTATCCACTAACTATTCTCTACCCCACTTTCTCTCTCCTACTAAACCATCTACACTCGCAACACATCACATTTTTCACCTTTTTTCTTAATTTTTGCACCCAATCATTTTTTGAAGTTTAAAATGGGACGGATGAAGTATTTAGTAATGCGGCATTTATTTTCGGACAAACTAAAATGGAAAGTAGAACATTTATTCCGGGACAAAGGGAGTATAAAGTACAAACAGACTCTTATGCAAGCGAGTAATTTCCATAGCTTCTCTTTGGGCATCAGTTAAGGGCCCTTTTCGGGGAGTGACTGTTCCAGTGACCAAAATATGAGTTTGGCTTTGGCCAACCCATTTAAACAAGTCAACAACAATAGAGAAATTTCTATTTCTATGATTAGAGAGACAAACTGGGAGACATACTTCCCAAATCTATAAATTTGTTCCAAAGACAGCCAGGAAAAAGTTAAACAAGTGAACATTTCATGATCAATAGTTCATGTCTCAACTATACATCATACTTTGCTTTGAATTTCTGCTATCAGAAGTCATTTGTGGTCAAACCAACTTCAGATCTCAAGGTTAGTCTCAAATATCAGTATTTGCAAGGATTCTAGCAATGTAATCTCACTTTCTAGTACGTCTAACTTAATGAACCAAGGAACTATGCCTCAACTCACCTAACTCATTCTTTTTCCCGATTACTTAGGGTCAACCAAATGAATCCAAAAAGTCTTCACCCACGCTCACTCTTATGTTTTTAAGAGTTGATAAATCATTTTCGCTCTCCTTACTCTATTAGGGCTATTGATATGGTTAATATCACACTTCCTAATAGGTACAGTTCTAAGTCAGCATTGTATCTTCGAGACCATTCCAATTGATTCCTCTTCATTTATCTTATGCTAGAGTTACTTCTAATGATTCAAGACTGCTTATTTAGAATTTTATCGTTTCTAGTTTTTTACTGCATCTTCGCATTCTCAATTTAGTCTTCCTTCACCATTAAGTGCATATGTATCTATATATTTACGTAAGCAAAGTACTCATGTGAGCGCCTTACCAGTGCAACAAAGAAGCGAACAACCACATTTGAGGACTTGATTGCTGACGCCTGCATCCAAGTTTTTCTTACAGCCATCCTTTCTGCAAAGTGATTGGAGGCAGAGAGCACCCCGACAAAAAGCCGGACCGGGCTTGAAGGCAGAGGAAGAGATTTCCACTTTGGCAACATTTCTAATATTTTCTGGGGCGAAAAACTTGGATGAGACGTTGGGAGAGAGGTAGCAAAAACTGAATGCACATCCACATCACCTTTAATTGCCAATCCTGTGGCATCCTCAAGTGTGAATCCCTAAATCAACAACAAAAACATTGTCAAAATATTAAACTGAACCCTAATGCAGCAAACAGAATATGTAATGACTAAAGAGCTGCATAGTTAAATACATGATTGATTATCATGCCCGAAGTAACTAAAATAGATATAAATATCTATAAATCAACTAGATAGAGAAGGCCACGGTAACAAAAAAAGGACGATTCAAATAAAGCATAATTGTCGATGTTTCACTATTCAAGTCCACGCCATGTTGTGTATTCTAAGCTGTGAGCTAGGATATTATTCACTAGAGACCAATGAATCACCATACAATGTCATTGCACAGACTCCATATTAATATTCCCTCTGTCAAAATGAATGTACATATTTGTTATTGATCATGAGAAAAATTGGACGTTCATTTTGGGACGGAGGGAGAATTCATTAAACTATCAAGTATAAAACCTCAAGAAACCAGTTACTAAACTCAATCAACATACCGTCCGATATGGAAATGAAGTTATATGTCGACCACCGACAATTATATGGTATCCATCAACACCAGCACGCAAAGTCAAAGCAAACAGTTTACCCTCCACAAAAGGAAATGGCCAGGTCACTTCTGGTTTCTGCGCACGCCCTATGAATCGCTTGAACCATGAGGCTGTCCTCGACTCTTTTGAACCAACAATATCGTTCCGCATCCATTTTTCGCATCTGGTGAATCCATCAACTGCCAAAGTTACTAAATTAGATAGTTTAAAGACAATGCGTGAAGGGTTGTGCTCAATGAAGAGAAAACAATGAAATAGAAGTTCAGCACAGGACAAAACCAACAAATTACCCTCAGCATTCATGATTCTTCTCAATACAACACAAGGGTATATAATCATCCAAAAATCACCATTCCACAAAATCAACATGCCTAAGCTAACGATCCAAAAGGGAATTATCCACTGAGGAGACTACAATCCTTCTTTAGGCCAATACTAAAACACGGCCAGTCAACAACATCAACCATAAATTGCTAAATAATGGACATGTTGGCCAAAAAGAATACCATCCAGTAACTTAGAACTGTCTATTGCTGTCAAAGAACTGAAGTTACCAGCAAACAAATCAGAAACACTAATATGGAGATGAAGGACCAGTATCCAATCATCAGCATATAATACCCGTTTACCCTGTTTCTTTAGAGTAGTCTGAAAAAAAACTAAAAACAATGACGTTCACACTGTGACAGACACAATAATGAGCTGTCTTCGTCACTCGAACACAGGTTTTTATAAAACTTTCAACACAACACATTCCGGCGTATATGTGTGCATCAACATTTTTGATAGATATGATAGCAGGACTTGACAAACGGGGGATACATATACTCCCTCCGTCCATTTTAAGCTTCAAAAATTTCCTTTTCGGGTGTCCCATTTTATGCTTCAAGAGCCCAAATATGAAAGTTTTCGCTCAGATATTTAGTCATGATGGAAAAAGTTTTTTTTTTTTTTTTTTCGCTCTTATCCTAAAAGTTAACGTACTAGGCAGTATGCATCAAATAATTCATAACACAACATACTCAGTTAGTCTAATGATTCAACATTTGCTTGTGTGTAGCAATATCCAGCTTCTCAATCGTCATGGTAATGGTAGAGGGTGTCCAAAAACTGTTAACTACAGTTGGGACGGGCTTTCGAATGCACATGAAGATGTAAAGGTGTAGTTAAGTTACTAATGGATGAGGATGATATGAGCTCATTGTTTCAGTAGGTCGCTTTGGCACAGTTGTGGATATAACCCCATTTAATTGTGAAACAAGATCAACATTTCATAGCCAACAAAAAAAATAAAGAAGAAAGAGCGCGCGCACACACGCACACCATTCTTACCAACTATGTCATCCTTATTCTTGGGGGTAAAACATTAGCAAAAAGAAAAGGAAAAACAATTAGTGTAAAATAAGGTGGTAGTGGCAAGAGATTATGTATGCATAGTTACCAGGAACGTGGGACGCTTCGGGACGCGGGACGGGTACGGGAACGAGGAACATGACTTAGTAAATTTTGGGTACGCTGGGGGTAGGATCAATTGGGAACGTGGTACGCTCTTTATTGGAAACACATCACTAAGTTGAATATGTTACATATATATACACACACACTTACGTACATACTATATTGTTAGGGGGATAAAAGACTATAATGTAAAGCGGATAACCACAAAAAATTGTAAATGCAGACAAGATTCTACGTTGATGATCGTTTATTTTCCGGTACGATTGTTTGAGTACTTTGGTTTCACAACTATGTCATCTTTCTTTACTCTTTAGCACAAGTAATGACTACATTTATTTTCTTACCAAGCATGTCGTCATCGCTCTTGAATGGCATACCATCACATCTCTGAGCACTACCCCATTGCATCCTGTAGCAAGTATTGTGCTCGATGACTGGTCGACGACTCCAATCTCCTCTCAAACGAGGATTCAGATGCAGGATCTTTGGTGGATCCTCCCCTACAACAGCCTTTAACCCTTGCAATTCAACCATAAATTGTGAAACCAAAACCAATGGATCCCTATTCTTCAACTTTGCCAGCTGGGGAACATACTCATGATGAGCGTAATGTGGTGTTCCCACCACTGTAATGGAAGAACCAGCAGCAAGACCACAAGGAAGAAACATTACACGATCTCCCTTAGTTAGTTCTTCATGACTTGCGGATACCCACGAAGGACAAGATTCTTGCTTCCCCTCAAGTATGGAACTCAGCCTAATATCCTTTACATCATACTTTTCTACATCTTTCCAAGCCTTTGAACCTAACGTCCAAGCTTCATCTGCCATTCTCTCCAATAGTGTCATATTGATTGCACGATTTCTTTCCCTAAAAATCTTATCAGTTAATCTCCCATAATTAAAATAGGGCTTCACTGGGGCCACATCACTTTTATATTCTAAAGCTTCCTTTCGTGGCATCAACAAACCAATTGGACCATCTTCGTTTTCTAATGTTTTTCGAATGTTGTCCTTAGATGACGATCCTACTAACGATTTACTTGCTTCTCCCTGGTATTTACTGGTTTTTTCCTCAGCAGCGATCCCACTGTTCAATTTCAGCCCAATATGTAAATCATGATCATCATCACTCGAGACATTAGCAAACTCAAAGAACTCCGGGAACTTGAAGCAGGCAACAAGCAAGTATAATGCAGCTATGCCCAACAAAATGTGCAACAATTTGAACCTCCTTGCACCAAACACTTCGCTTTTGGACCTTTTCGTTTTCATAAACCCAACAAGCTAGCAAAACTAATCCATACGTCTCACCCAAATCCAGTAACCCATTTGTCACAGAGCTAAACCACCATATTTTTTTTTCAAATCCACAAATAATATCCACCACTCATGAGAATTCGAAACGAAAATCAGTCCTAGTGATTCATGCACCGATAATTATCAACCAAAAATCACCAAAACCAGTAACAATTATGAAAAATGTCACCAAACTAGAAGGAAAATGCAATTGACATACCTTGATTCTCTAGCACTGACGTTCTATTTTTCACCAACATTATCCAATTAAAATTCGCGCAAATACGTAATTATGCAATTAATCACGCAGAAGAAATATAACTTGGAATAAAATCCGAGAGTCGAATTAATGATACTTGGATCGTCGAAAACCCTAGCCTGTTTAGAAGAAAGAAAAAGAGGAAACTGGCGATAAGAGGTGGGGTATGAAAAGTGGATGAGAAATTACTGGAAATTTTGGTGCTCCAATGTAAAACAAAAAAAAAGGAAAAAAGAAAAGCTTCATTTCATTTTCCAACCGTTGTACGGAGCCATAGAATAGCCCATGACTTTTTTTTTTTTTTAACGACCTTTTAAGTTTATAGGCTTTGACCAATAAGTCCCTCAGCAGAATAAAAATGATCAATAAAGACTGATATTTTAGAAACTCACCAAAAAATCCCTAAAATTTTAGCATGACCAGATTCCCCCCCCCTCCCACACGCGCATCTTCGCATCTGACGTTTTCCCTCTCTTTCTCCTACTTTTTCTCTCTCTTCTTTTTGTTTTTCCTTAAAATTTTAAAATGTAATAGCTTAAAATCTAGAAATTGAAAAAATAATCCGAGACCACCGTTTTAATCGTGTCGTCAAAACGAATCAAACAAGTACACTCAACACATAATTCAAATTTTAGAAATAAAAATCTCATTTTTCACTAGTAAAAATTTGAGAAAATCATTTTTCATTTCTCAATTAATTTCACCGTATTAGAAAATAAAAATTTCATTTTTCACTTGTAAAATTATTTCTCAACTGATTTCTCAGTTGTGTCATTTTTTCATTTTTCACTAGTAAAATCATTTCTCAACTGATTTCACGGTTGTATGATTTATCAGTTGTCTCATTTTTTTATATTTTTTTTAGAAACTGATAAATTCATCTCTCAATTTTTCAAAATTATTATAATAACTGAGACATGTATTTCACAGTTTTTCATACATGAATTTGAATATAATAACTGGTACATTCATTTCACGGTTGTTCACACATAAGTTTGAGTTTTATAACTGAGACATTGATTTCACAGTTATGTCTTTTTTTTTCTCACAACTGGTAAATTCATCGATCAATTTTTCACAATTATTATAATAACTGAGACATAAATTTCACAGTTGTTTACACATGAATTTGAATATAATAACCGAGATATTCATTTCACAGTTGTTCAAACATGAATTTAAATATAATAACTAGGACATTCGTTTTTCAATTGTTCACACATGAGTTGAGTATAATAATTGAAAATTCATCTCTCATTTTTTCACAAATGATACTCATTTTCACATTTGTGTATTGTCAAATGCTCTTTAAAAAATTATTAAATAAATTTATTCCATTGTTTGGAGCTAAAATTTTAGTTAATAAATGTAAATTGACAGCATATATGAAACAATTGATAACTCAATCTCGTAGTTGTTTAAAGTTTAAAAAAAATAAAAAAATACTCTCATATTCACTATAGACGAATGATAAATTAACTTTTTTTTATTATCGAGTTAATGTTTAATTAAGAAGAATGCTTCTCCCCCCCCCCCACACACATATTTATTAAAAAAAAAAAAAAAAAAAACTGAGAAATGTGATTTTGTTGTGATAAATTTAAAACAGTTCATAAAATGCACAAGAATGAGTTTGGCAAAGTGGTAGAGTTCACCATTTAAGACAAAGAGGCCATGAGTTCAAACCCTGGCGCAAGCAATATATTTTTAATTATTTCTAGTCATCAAAGATGAAGGTGGGGAAGGGTGGCGCCGGTCGGAGTTGACTGGCGTCCGGTGGCGGCGGTTGTGGTGGCTGCGACTGTGGGCGGCCCCGGTGGTGGGTTGTAGCGGCGGTGGTGGCCGGTAGCTGTGGGTGGTCGGCTGCGGTGGTCAGTCAAAGTCAAAGGTAAATGAGGCGGTCAAAGATGGTCAATGGTTAGATGTGTGATATGATTTTATTTAGGTTGGGAGTATTTTTGCCATTTTAAAAGTTTGGGGGATTTATTTCTAAAATTGATTTCAACCCAAGGACCCTAAAGTAGAATATGAAATGTTGTGTTTTTATTGGTAAATACCGCCTTCTCCAAGGGATTTATTGGTAAAAATTCATGAGGTTTATTAAAATGAGTATCGTTCGAGTTACACGTCAAGCTCATTAGACTATTAGAGCATGAGTAAGCAGAGTTTGAGTCAAATGAGCTCGAGATCTTACGAGCCGAGTTTGAGTCAAATTAACTCTTGAGGCGCAGCCAAGCTTGAGTCAGTTCGTCTCTTATAACAGCCCGAGGACTATCTATCGAACATTGTTGTCAATACTCCCTCCGACCATAGTTATAATCAATAAGAAAAAAAAAACACATATTAAGAAGGTAGTTAAAATTATTTAATTATCTTAATTTTACAAAAAAAAACTTGTTTAAAATACTAATATATTTTCGTTTTAGATGTGTATTAATTATTCATTTGTATATGAAAATGAGTAATTAATTGAAGGTATTTTTTGTAAAAGAATATTAAATATAGTTATATTTAATGAGTTTTGTATTGAAACGGAAGAAGTTTGCTTACATTTTAGGCCAAAAAAAATTGTTGTTTTTTCTTATAATTGTGGCCAGAGGGAGTATACATCAAAAACAGATTTCTTTTTTTAAAAGGTAATATTAGGTGACTTTAAAAAATTGAATATTTATTTTATTTTTAAAATTAACTTTGTTTTGAGACAGTGAATAAAATCAATGATATTTAAAGAGAGAACGTCTTATAAAAAACAGATTTTCTTAATAATTAGAAAAAACCATATTTTCAAAATTGCGGTAACATTTTTATAGTGAAACTTCACGCAACAGAACTTCGCTCGATGTAAATGATAGACTGATAGTGTTAAAAAGTATCAGTTGCAGTGTTTAAGAGGCTCATTTCATGTGTTATTGAGTGTGATTGAGGGTTTTATAAGAGTGATAATGGTAGTGATTAAGAGTGTTAGTGGTAGTGTTTAAGAGTGTCAGTTCATGTATTATTGAGTCTAATGCACGGTTTAGAGAGCGAGTGCATGTGTTGAAGAGTGTTAGTGATAATGTTAAAAATTGTCAGTAGTAGTGTGGTTGCGTTAATATGTGCCAATTATTTACGAAAATGTCACCGTGCATTTAAATGATGTGTAGTTATTTACAAAAATATAATTGCACGTTTTAAACGAAGTACTAACTATTTATAAAAGTGTCACTGACGTGTGCCCTAAGGGCACATGTTAAGCTTTTTAAATAAGGAAACCGACACATTTAAAAAATGTGTCGGTTTCCTTATTTAAAAAGCTTAACATGTTCCCTTATGACACACGTTAGAAAAATCGTTAAAACAATATCCACTTATTTAAAAAATGCCACACGCGTTTTATAAACATGTTGTTATAAAACTGGAGAACCCAGAGCAAAAATAGAGAATATTTTATTTCCATACTTGTTATAGAGAGTATACAATAGAAAGAAAGATAGAAGTTAGGAACTTCTGAAGTCTATTCAAATGAATACTAGGGCGTACTATTTATAGGTGGAAATTGGTTTCTTCTGTAAGCTTTCATAAAGATAAACATCATCCTTTAGTAAGGCTTGCCCTGTAAGTTTCACTGAAGATATTTACAAAGCTTCCTTTGTAAGCTTGCCTGAAGATATTTAAAAAGCTTCCCTAGTAAGCTTCGTGAAAGCTTATCTTGCAGAGCTTTTCCTGCAAGCTTTTGGTCCAAATGACATCCACACAATAATATTTTATAACACATGTGCTTCTTTAGTGATAGGAAAAAACATGACTTTCTAAGATTTTGTATATAAAATGCCTTGAATCAGTCTTATGAAAAACTTGTTTTACGCTAAGAGGTGTGTAAAACCCATTTTACATTAAGAGATTATGTTTTACATTAAAGGATGAAAACATGTTTTACACTAAAGCGAGTGTAAAACAGGTTTTTCTCAAAATTTTCACAAATGCCTTTAATATAAATTGATTTTTTTTTCAAATAAAATAAACTATTCACTTTACAACAACCTTACGTGAATTTATTCACCCAACTCATTTATTTCCAACACATCCAACTCTTCTTCTTTTTTTTTCATGGTCACTTTCACTAATTCCATTAAGTTTTCTTCGTTAAATAGGCATGCGTAATGCATGTGACCAAATTTGGAAGGCAAAATAAGAAAACTTGAAATTAAATCAAAACGAATATTGAGGGTTCATTGTGTGAAATAACAAAATAGAAGGTAAACTAAACCAATCTGATATGTCTCTTTTGTTAATTTTGATAAATTTAAGGGTTTAAATTAAAAACCTAACTTTTTTATCCTCCCAACCTACACCGTCGTCCCAACCTCAATAGTTGCTGTTTATCAGTTAAAGCAACTTCAAATTGCACTTTCCAGTCTACAACCCAAAGCCAAAAATTATCATGAAAGAAAAAAAACAGAGGTAGGGGAAGAATTGGAGGATGTATTGATGGAGGTGGATATGTTGAATGCAAAAGAAATAGAGTTGTTGTAGAGCTGACTATCGAAAATACCTTTTAAAATTAGCGATGTGTTATCGCACTTGTTTATTTGACGATTATTTTAATGGAGTCAGTGAAAGTGACTATGAACGCAAAAAAACGAGTTGGATGAAAAAAAAATGAGTTTAATGATAAATCAAATCGGGATAATTGAATTTTTTTATTTTTTACGCAAAAGGGTCCATTTACCCATCTTTAGCCACCCAACTTTGAATTAAATTCCAGTGGGCCTACCCATCTTACGAGCTCCTTTCACAGAAAGTGTTTTCCATCATTCTCTTGGACCACTTTTGCTCTCTTTTCGCCCCAAAAATATGAAATAGGAGTACTAAATAATTACTCTCCTCTTTTTGTTTGTTAAAACAAGGTGCAAGTAAATAAATCCCAAATCTATAAAAATATTAACTTATTGATTTTTCAAAGTGAAGGTGTATAAAACAGCATGTACTTTTTTTGATGCTCAACAAAATTAATTTTTTAATAAATGTTTATGAAAATTATTACTCCCTCTGCCCCTAAATGAGTGTCCATTTCAAGAAATCGTTGTCCCTAAATGAGTGTTTTTTTTTTAACGTAACTTTCTCCCTAGACGTTTTTTTTCGATTTTTTTTTCACCGGTTTCTTTATACGTGCAAAACTAAAGGTTTAGAAAGGAGATTACAAGATTATATATGAATCGTTGTTACCAAATTGTTCAAAAAGTTGAGATTTTCAGTGTCCCTTAAAATGAAATTTGGACACTCATTTAGGGACAAAGGGAGTAATTTTTATGAAAATTTAGAAATTGTTTGAAATTTGACTTATCAAATGAGATGAATGTTTAATATGTTTAAGTGTGATTTATAACAAAATTAAAATTATATGAAAATAAATAATTTTATAAATATTTCATTAAAATTTAATTATTATCAAAATAAAAATGAGACTATGTTGAAGAGGAAAAGAGTATAATGACGTATATGTAGGTAGACAGAACAAGAATAATACTCCCTTCGTACCAGAATGATGTTTTTAGTTTTTTTGCTTGTCAATACAAAGGTATTTTATCTCTAAAAAAAATACAAAAGTATTTTAAGCAATATTTTAACTTTATTTAATTATTTTAATAAATATTTAAAATTATTATCGATAATATTTAGAATGATGTATCAATAGCAATTTTTTTTGATTAAAATAAATAAATAATATAGATTTATTGCTCAAATTATTTTTGTATTATCAATAGAAAAATGTAAAAAATTATTTCGAGACGGTGGAAATAATAATTGTACTCCTATAATTACAAAATGCCTACGTTTTTTATTTATTGCGAGGGAAGCCAAACCCATACCATATGCGTCTCATTTGAGGATGGTCCCCTCTTTTCCTAAACGAATCATTCTGTTTGTACCTTCAAAACTAATGGGTCAGATAATTAATGTCATTTATTTATTTATTTCAATTTATTTTTTTTATTTAAGAGTAAATTTATTTTTTTAACATCAAGAGAAAAGTAGTGATTTTAATTTTTTAAACTGAACTTTGATCAAAATTTTGTTAATTCTTTTTTAGTCTCATGTTAAAACAAAGTTAAGACGCGATATTGATTACCGAGAGGGTGTATTAAGATATTAATCTTTAAATAATTTTAGCGTATTAAAAAGGAAAATTGTTATGTGCTAAATGAAAAGGTAATGTCACTATTGGTTTAGGGTTGAAAATTTCGAACAAATTGAGACCTCATAGTCATTAGATAAAAAAAAAAATGAAGAAGAAGAATAAACTGAGATCTCATAGAAATATCGTAATCAAGTAAGACAACAAATTTACTTATTATTTCGTAATCTTTGTTGGACTCGGAACCGCTCCACCTATTTTAGCTCCACCCTCCACTCAACGGCTACGATCAAGGCCACATAGGCGAGCTCATCATCTGTGCGGCTAAGATGATTTCAATTTTTTGTGGGTCCTACCGAGTTCGGACACATCTCATCCGTCGAACACAAAATCCAATGAAGTGGCTCTAATCGGAGCCATTGGGTGGAGCGGGTGGAGCTAACCGCTCGGTGGAGCGGTTCGAAATCCATCTTTGTTTCCTCCATGGTACAATTTGTTCGAGTTTTCCGAGGTTTCTTTGTCACCCCAAAACATGATCAAGAAAATGAATTGTTTGTCTGCTTTCTCGCTCTTGCTCTTAATGTTAGATCATGACACACAATGTCTCTTTTTGCATTTTTAAAGGTAAACTTTTAAGATGATCAAGTAACTTAACATGCTATTCGAGTTCACAGTTTGATAATCTGATGTTGTTTAGCGCACATCGTAAGTGTCAGTATCAATGTTAGAAAGTGCCAGTGTAATGGCTGACACTTTTAAACACCAACACTGGCATTTATGAAAAGTGTCCATTCCAGTGTTTATAAACGCCAGTTTGAATTAATGACACTTTGTAATATTAACACTCGTCATTTACGATGCTCCCATTTATTTATGAAAATGATACCACTTGTTTTTTACAAAAGCGCTAAAAACACGTTTTTCCTATGCTTAAGGTACACGTTTTTTACAAGACCTACTATTCGATAACAGATTAGAGGTTTTTTTTTTTTACATTTACCCTAAAAATATTGTTGTTTGCATTTGTCATAAAAAATGTTGTAAAGGGTACATATTAACCTACTCCTTTCGGAACTTGGAACTGCTCCAGCCATTTTTGAGCCAGCGCTCCACGCAAGGGTTTCAATTCACCTACGTATGCGAGTTTATTTTGTGTGCGGCTGAGATCGCTTCGAAAATTTGTGAAAATTTGTGGGTACCACCGAGCTCGGACACATCTCGACTGTCGAGCATAAACATTAGCGAGGTGGCGACATCTAAGTTGTGGGTGGAGCAAACTTGAGTAGAGCGGTTCGAAAAACCTCCAATCACAAATATAAGCAAAAAAGACAAAAACACACCTAAAAAGTTATTTAATTGTTTTGATTTTACAACAAAATCATGTTAAAATTACTAATATATATTTTTGGCAAAAGAGTATTGAATACAGTTATATTTAATGAGTTTTATATTGTAACTAATGAAATTTGCTTATATTTAAAGCCAAGTTATCTTTTTTACTTATATTAATGGCCAAAAAGAGTATATAAAGTATAGGGAAATAATAAAGTTACAAAAGATGGCTACAAAATGTGGCTTACAAAATGAGGTGTCATAATTACATTGGTGTTTTTAATATGAGTGTGCCGGGTCCACTATCGATGTGGCCAATGAAACATTGCCACTACACCTTGTATCATTCATTTTGTAAGCTTCTTTTGTAAGCCTAACATTCCCCGTAAGTATATTATCTCTCCAATAACTTAAACTTTTAAATGAATTGATTATTAATATTACTATTAATGTTAATGTGCTATCATTAAGAGTGTTAATATACTCATGTTGTTTACAAAAATAATGTTCTTAAATGTTGCTCAAAACAAAAGAGAGAAGTACTATTCACACTCGCAAAATTGCTGAATGTACCCGCAAAACTATTTTTTACAAAAATGCCATAAAACGAAATGTCGTTACTAACCCTTCCATATCATACACCCGTGATTGGTTTTCCTCCCTAATCTCAAAAAAAGACACGAAATTTCCTCACAAAAGCGATAAATCTCGTCTTCTTGTTAGTACCCAACGCACTCTTATGAACTTACCGAGTTCACGAAGCCGCATAATCCTATTGTGTTGGCTCATTAGAATCTTCCTAATTTTCAAAACCAATTTCAACTTCTTATCTCTTTGAATCACGTTATCAAACCAAGACAAATCGAGCCTGAGTTTTTCTTAAATTGTGCTGCTCTACAAGTCCACATATAAGCATAGGGAAAACCCTTTTGCAAGCCCTAGAATTCAAACATTTCCAAAAATCAAAAATCAAACCTTTCCCCAAAAATTGAGTCTTTTTATTATGTTCAACCCAAACTGTCAAGATCTCTCCAAACAAAATCTTAGTTTTTGAAGGGAAGATTTGTATGAGAGAATAGAATGCAGAAATGGAGCAGAAAGAAAGATTTTGGGTGAAAATTTCAAGCAATTGACCTCCATAAGAAGCTTATGTTGTAGGATATTACAGATTTAAACAAACCATACAAAAACGCAGCTGTATATTAAGTGGGTAAAATGGGAAAAACATGGTGTATCTAGTGTTTGCTGGATAATTGTTTGGGGGTAAATTTAGTATCACGGGTACATTCAGCAATTTTGCGGGCGTGAATAGTAGCACTCAACAAAAGATGAATACTTCCATCCCTTTTATAATAAATACTTCACTTTCTTTTTTAGTTTGTTTCAAAGTAAATATCTTATTTTTTAAATAAAAAAAAATTGTATTGCAATTTTATCATGATATAAGTGATGTATAAATAAGTATAACACTCTTAAAAAAAAAGTTAATTGTGACATTTATTTTGCAACAAAGTGATTATCTTAAAAACGAAATGACATAAGCTAATTCCAAGCAAGTTGCGGCCTCAATAAATTTTGCCTTTCATCAATAAAGTCTTGGGTTTGATATCTCTTCCCGTTACACAAATAAAAAATGCGTAATAATTATTCTCAAATCAAGATTAGACTTCATTTGAAATTGAAACCCACAATTAAAGCCTTCGTTTTGATGGGTATAACGGACATTTTGTAACTTGTTAAGAGAGAAAGTAAACATACATTCATTTTATGGGCGGTTTGAATTCATTTTGATAGTTGGATGATAAGGTCAAAAATTTTGATACTTTAGTAGCCGGTATGAGTAAAGTGTTAAAATTGAGTGGCCAAAATAATAATTTTGTCAACTAAATAGGGATGGCCAAACCAGACCGGAATCGGAAAACCGGACCGGAAAAGCCCGGAACCGGAGCAAACCGGGGAGTAAACCGGAACTGGAGCAACCGGAACCGTGGTAAGCGCGGGCCGGTTCAGGGTCACATATATGGCGAACCGGAACCGGATCGGCATTTCCATTAAAAAAAATAAAAATCCCTTATTTTTCAATAAATTTTAACATGTTTATTCATTAGTGTATTATAAAATAAAAATCTCTTGTCTTTTAATAAATTTTAACATGTTTATTCATTATTGTATGATAAAAAAAAAAAAAAAAAAGTAGCGTGGACTGAACCGGAACCGGACCGGAACCGGATTGTGATGACCGGAACCGGAACCGGTGTAAGCGCGGGCCGGTTCAGGGTCACATATATGCCGAACCGGAACCGGCGGTTCCGAACCGGAACCGGGCCCGGAACCGGTTTTGGTCATCCCTACAACTAAATAAGGAGTGTGTTTTGTGGGAAACTAGTTTCTCAATAAGTTATAAAAATTCTTCTTTTTAACCCTTAAACCCTAAGTCCTAAACCTTAAACCCTATAAATAAAAATAATTTTTTTATAACTTATATGGAGAAACTAGTTTCCCCCAAAATTTTCTCCTAAATAAGAGTGAGTTTGAGAAACCGGTCCAAATCCTTACTGCCATCCCTTAAACGACGTATGAACTATGCAGAAAGTAGCTATCCGCAGCGGGAGAAGCAGCTTGATGACAAGTAATGTAAGTCATGTTTGATATTCCTTTTGAAGCCACTTATCAACTTATAGACTGAGATTAGACCCGAATTTACCTATCTATGGATTTGAGAGGGTGGTTCATAAAACTAAAACTATGCAGAAAGTCATTAATCAGAGTAGTACTCCCTCTGTCCCGGACTAAGGTTCTTAGTTTGACTTTACACGAAAATTAAGAAAAAGTAATTGTTGTGAGTATGAAAACTGAAGTAGGAGAAAGTAAGAAAGAAAGTGGGTAAAAAAATTTTTGTTGTGAGAATGACAAGTGAATCCTATTATCCATTTTAAGTAATAAATCAACTACAAACTTTAGTGACAAACCAAAAAATAAAAATAAAAACGTGAAACGGAGGGATTACGGCGAGATTCGAACCTAACCACGTCTTTCGTTCGCTCACTAAATTCTCGGTCGGTCCGAAAAGATCTTACACTGTGCACAGTAATAGCAGTACATTCTCCAACCTTTTCCTCCTTCCTCTATACTACTACAATCCTATAAAAAGGACACAAAGAAAAATGAATTTATTATGTTTTTTTTTTTTTTTGGTAACTTCGTTGATTGATTGAGTGCGTCAAGAGAGAGAAAAAGGTAGTAAAAGAAAACTAGAGAAAAAGAGAGAGAGAGAGACAGAGCAGGAAAGAAGAAGCTCAGAAGCTGAGCCACAATCCAGTAATATGATATGAGTATGAGTCCGTACCAGTAGCAAAATTGTGCCCTTTTGCCTCTCATTTCCATTTCCAGTTTTCCACTACTGTAAAAATACTGTAATTGTAGCAAAACCCTAGTTCTTTTCCCACTTCAGTCCTCATCCATCTCAATTACCCATCTCCTTCTTGGAGTAGATTTTCTGTTTTCGGGTACCCAATCTTTACTTTTCTACAGCTTAACCGTGGTTATGCTTGATTTGTGAAGTGGGTTTGTGAATTTCATCAATCTTGAGATCTGGGTTTTGCTTTAGGGTTACTGTTGAAGCTCGTTTCAGAACTCGAGATTAGGGCTTTGTTGGTTTGAGACCTACAGCTTGGATAAGTGATTTGTTTGATGAATTTGGAGTTAACTTGAGCTTAATTTGAGTTTGGGGGTGAGCTATTTCTGTGTTTGAGCTGGAATGTGCTGTTAATTGAAGGGCTGCGTGAAGTATTTAGCTAGTGATTGGTATATTTTGGGGGTTTGGGTGAAGAAGATCAGCAACGTATGAAGCGGAAATTGTTTGGGTTTTGTAGCACAACCGATTTCGGTTGAAGATTGTTGTTATTTTGGTGGATTTGGCTTATATAAATTCAAAGATGGATGGGTTGTGAAAGTGAACTTCTGGGGAAAGTGTTCATGGTGTGCTGGTTTGAGTGTCTTGAGTATATGTTGTTTGGGCAATTTATACTGAGGTTTTGATTTTTATTTCTGTACATTTAGTTAAAGGGTACTGTTCAATCTGGAGAAATGAGACTCTCATCTGTTGGTTTCAGTCAGCAATCACCTGAAGGTAAAATATTCAATGAAAGTTCTTTGATTGGATAGCGTAAGTGTATATTCGTTTCAATTTTAATACTCCCTCTGTCCCGAAAAGCTAGTCCCTTTTTTTTCATTGTTACTACAAATGAACTTTGAGCAATTATTATTAAAGCTGCTTTTAGTTGCTATAATGTCAATTCACAACTTGTTCTTATACACCATTAGTAATCATATAAAGTTGGAGACACTTTCAGCCTTACCCTCGACAGGATCAGATCCATCTTGAACCTCATTCCTTTCTTTAGCTTTCTCAACCCTCTCCTAATTTTGCCTTGATGATTGCCCGCCCAACATGAATAGCATATACGAGCATCAAGTGTCATCCTCCCAATCAATCTTCTTTGAAGCTCAACACGGACGTTTCGCTACCTCATCATCTTTCCTAAACCGCTTAGCATGAAACTCCAGAATTAGGTTTTGTGGGTAGGGAGAGAGGCCCAGATATGCCGTCATCTAGCATCTCAGTCTAACTTTCTTTTTCGATTCAAAATAGATGTTTGGGCAGACCCCCTTAGGACACCTCTTCCCATAGAAAATTACCGCATCTCTTGGAAAAGAAAACCTCATCACATAGGTTTTGAACTTCTCGTCAAGGGTATTCTCAGTAGACTACAATGTTTGTAAAAGCTGTTTTTACCTTTTTTAGTATTTCAGCTTCTTTAATACAGAATATAAAATTTAATGTGATCCATGTTGATTTAAGTTTTCCCAGATCAGGGAACTTTAATCTTTTTAGTTTACTAGTCTCAAGTTTTTTCCGACCCGCGTACCTTTTGAAGTATGTCTTGTGGAACTTTATTTTGCAGGGGAAAAAAGTTGTTTGAATTCTGAACTTTGGCACGCATGTGCTGGACCTCTTGTATCCCTTCCTGCTGTTGGAAGTCGCGTGGTGTATTTTCCTCAGGGGCATAGTGAGCAGGTAAGTTTGTTTGGACTTGGAACAGCTTGTTTCTTGCTTTCTTTATTGATATCTATGTAAATCAAGAAGAGTGCCTCATGTCTGTGAAAAGATAACATTTGCTGTTTCTTTCTTCTCATTTCATGCAGATGAGAATCACAAGATATACCAATTTAGGTAGTTAAATTTAATCTCAACTTTGATTTATGCCTGTGATTAGGAATTGACATCACTCGACAACAATGTGGTGGTGGGGGGGACAATTTTGCTCTTAGATTTAATTTAGTATGGATCCTTGAGTGGTTGATTTTTCGCATTGTGGTTGGCTTAGTCGCACACCTACTAAATTAGACCGGAACTCGGCCACTAATAATGTAAGGGGAAATGACAATTTAGGGTCTAAAGTTTGGGGGTATGTGCCAATAGGGGTCTGATGTATCAATTTTGTCAATTTAGGGTCCAAAGTTACAAAAGTTGTGCAGGTTAGGGTTTTTAACGATTTTGTTAACGGAATCCATTTAAGTCACACGTGTTTTGCACATGGACTTAACTGGAGTTTGTTTTGATTAATATGCATGGGCATATCGTCATTTCAGATGAAGAAAATTAATAAAAAAGCCTTTTTAAATATTAAATTTTACTTTCTTATACTCCCTCCGTCCCGCCGGAAACTTCAAAAAAAATTATGGCACTAATAATTAAAAAGACTTTCCATTTATGGATTTTGTGGGACGCCCAAAATGGTAAGTTTTGCAATTTCCGACGGAGGGAGTATTAAATTAACTAATAATTAAGACGTCATTTACCGAAAAATTTTTAATTTTTTTTTTCATTTTGAACCACTATAAAAAAGTATAATTTTTAAAAATAAAAAAGTGTAAAAAAATATATTCGAAAAAAAACCACTTTATTTTTTTTTTAAGAAAAAAGAAAGTGGGGATCTGGACATTTTTTTTGGGTGGTGGTGGTTAGTGTTGTTTCATTTTTAATAAGTATTCATATATTTTATTTTTTTCATAAAATTATTTTCCCTTATTTATAACTTCATTTTTTGCGGTTCCAAAAAAAAAAACCACTTAAATTTTTTATTTATTAGTATTTTTTTGAATTAATTAAAATTATTTGAAAATATAATAATAAGAGTAAATGAAAATTTAGGGCCCATTGTATAAGGGGTGTGTGGAATGACACAAATCCCATGTGAACATCCAAAACAAACTCTAGTTAAGTTCTTTTGTTACTTAACTGGATTTTCTTTGTAACTTAGTCCAAAAACCCTTAATTGACTAACGTTTTTAACTTTGGACCCTAAATTGACAAAATTGATACATCAGACCCCTATTGGCACATACCCTGTAAACTTTGGACCCTAAATTGTCATTACCCCATAATGTAATTAGGGTAAGTTCAGGATCGATCCACGAAGAACAGTGATTATTTGCGTGATTGTCACTTGACAAGATTGGGGGTAAATTGTGATTTTAATTAATTCCTAATGACGAGAAATAAACTAAGTGATTAAAGACAATGGTTTAAAAGCACTTCAGATTTGATTACTATCTCCGTCCTCTAATTCAATATCATTGATATTTCTTTTATTCGTTAATCCTATTCACTTGATCACGAGATGTGTTTCAATCTATGTCTCTTCTTTCAAATTAGTTAGTAGCAGTGGCACACTCACTATAAACCCTAATCAATATTAAACTTAAACTGGCACATAAAAAGTCTAATTATTAATTGATGATATTTTAAGAGACTAAGATCAAGAACACATTCTAAGTTAATAGATAATCGTCTTGTTTTCCTTACTTTGCTAATTGCTATGACACACACACAATTTGCGAAGGTACTACGGTGAAAACCCTAATTCTGGCACAGGACATGAATTTCGAGCAAAGATCTATACTAAGAAAGAACTAATGGATTGGCCAAATCCTAGATACGGATCTAAATCAATACAAGTAAAACTATGAGCAAGAATTAATTAGGAGAAAGAAATACCTTAATTGAATCAAAACACGGTTCAATATATCAAATCCAAAGCAATGGAGTTTAGTTCTCCATACACATGTTCAAAGCTCCAGAGAAAGAAAAGAACGTGATAAAAATATGAAAAAGAGATCTCTAATCTAATGTTGATAAGAGGTTTAATTTAATTACCCTAGTCTAATACAAGTCTCAAAAGGAAAAATAGAATAAAACAAATAAATCCGTCTGCCCTTAGTCTGCTGCCTGATCCGCGCTCCAGGCCGTTTTACACGACTCGTGTAATGCCCAAAATTTGAATTCCAACTTTTCTTCAATTTTCTGACATAGCCTTTCCATTCTGCCCCCATGGTTGACTTTGACTGCACTTGTACCTTGACTTTTCTCGATCTTTGGGACATGACTTTGAAGCTCAGAATATATTACATCCGGAAAATAAATAAAAAAACTATATTACCCCCCGGATTACATTAAAGCTCAATCAATAAAATATTGTCCCAATTACATAAAAACTAGTCTAAGTGCATCAAAATAAAATGTATTACATAGCAAAACAAAGGAAATAAATGATACAATACCCGCCACATCACACTGACCCAACTCTTCACGTGTCACTCACAACAACTTTCCACTACTATTTCTTACCCCACTTTTTCTCTCCTACCTCACTTTTCATACTCACAACAACTACTCACTACTATTCCCTACCGTGCACACCCAAAAGTGTGCACATTGTTTTGGTACGGAGGGAGTATTTGATAATTTACTTGTTTGTGTGTAAAATTCTGGAACTATTGCAGAGAGAGTTGGGTATTTCTTGTTGTAAACTATGTTACCTGGACACGGTATCCGGGATCCGACACGGATACGGATCCTAGTGTCGGATACAATTTTCTTAATAATTTTGGACCCGGGACACCGTCCTAAATTTGGACACGGGTACGGGATACGAGCATTATTTCAGGACAAATCAAAATAGTATAAATAGACTATTTATACTTATATATGAAGTCAACTCACTCCTTTTTTACTAAGATATATTGTATAATTAAGTAAAGCAACATTACAATTTGTAATATCTTTGCAAATGAAGTCAACTCAGTCCTTTTTTTCTTTCAAATTTTTCTTGTCGTATCCGAATGAAAAAGCAGGTGTCCGGGTGTCGTGTCGGACACGATACGTATCGGACACGGGTGCTTCAACATATTTGAAGAGTCCGGGTAACAGAGGTTGTAAATGATCCATTAGTATCGCATGTATCCATGAATTTGTAAATGATCCATTAGTATCACATGTGTTCATGTCAATGTAAAATTCATATTGACTGATTTTTGCATCGATGGTTAGGATACTTGTAGAAAACTGATGAAGTTGAGTACCATATCTCTTATATTTTGATGTAGGTTGCTGCATCGACAAACAAGGAAGTGGATGCTCATATCCCAAACTACCCTAGTTTACCTCCACAGCTCATATGCCAACTTCATAATGTGACTATGCACGTAAGCAGGCTTAGTTTTGTTTATATGTTGACTTCTCTTACTTCCTGTTTCTGGATACTCAAAATCGTTTACATCAGGCTGATGTGGAAACAGATGAGGTGTATTCCCAGATGACCTTGCAGCCACTCAACCCAGTATGTCCCATTATTTGTTCAAGTTTCTTGATTTTTCTGTTTTTTCCACTCCTGTTTTAACTATAACTGATCTGTATTGTAGGAAGAGCAAAAGGAAGCCTTTGTTCCAGCTGATTTGGGTGCCCCCAGCAAGCAGCCGACAAATTATTTCTGTAAAACATTGACAGCTAGTGACACTAGCACGCACGGTGGATTTTCAGTCCCTCGCCGTGCTGCTGAAAAAGTGTTTCCTCCACTGGTAATTCATTGTGATTGATTTGATGGTTTATGTGCCAAGTCAAGGATTTGTCTCCGCTTTTGCTGTGTTATTGTCTAAGATTTTGTTTTTGGAGTGCAGGATTTCTCCCAGCAACCTCCAGCACAAGAGTTGATTGCCAGAGACTTGCATGATAATGAATGGAAATTCAGACACATATTCCGTGGTAAGTTTCCAGATTATCAACTTTTTTCTTGAAAGAAAAATCAGCATCTACTAAATAACTATGTAATCTTTTGATTGCCTTTCCTGGTATATTTCCATGTTTCCGTGATTAGAAGAATGTGGACTGCGTTTGGACTTTCTGACTTGTATTGAGCAATGACTACCACTCCCACCAGAGTGTTAAATAATTAATGGGAAAATCTGGATACCCCGTAACATGCTTACTCCTATATGACTTGTTGGGGAAGATTGGATTTGGTGATTTCTGTTGTTTTATGAAGAAAGCTAATGTCCTGGAGCTTGAACGTGAATATATCTATGGTTACGACCCTTCCTGGTCCATAATATATTGTAGTATTCTGTTGTGTCTGAGTAATACAGATGTTAGGTACTCGATTAGTTATTTATCTTCATTAGCTACGTCATCCCATACTTTAAACTGGTCCCCACATGTATTCTATATGAATTGGAGGTGTTTTCATGTGAATGGCACCTTTTATAAACATATATCTACAACTATCTGTCTGATTCTCGGAACTTCTATTTTATTCATTATGCAGGTCAGCCCAAACGACATCTTCTCACAACCGGTTGGAGTGTCTTTGTGAGTGCTAAAAGACTTGTTGCGGGCGATTCTGTTCTTTTCATATGGTAGGCAGTACTTTGCTATATCATAATTATGTTCTTCACGCCTTTTCTATTTGGAAGAACATATTTAGAGTAATATTATACCGTCCCAAAATGTTGTTCCCACATTTTTGTCGTTTGAGCAATAATTTTAAGTTAATTTAATTTTAGTAACGAAAATCTTAAAACTTGCGGTTGATACACCAACAACAATACTATTAATAACAATAAAAAAGTACAACATTATGGGACGGAGGGAGTATATGTTTGGTAGCACCTTTCTATTGGATTGTTTTAAGTTTACAAAACATATTTGTTGATATAAACTCCGCAATCATTGCAACCTTGTAATATTATTGCCATCTTTGAAAAGCTCAATCCTCTAGAAAGGAATAGATCAGGAATTCGACCCCGCCATATGGCTGACCGGCGATTACTAGCGATTCCGACTTCCAAATTTTGGATGATTCAATTAATCTTTCTATTGAGTTCCTTAGAAATGGGATTGGAGAAAGTAGTTTATTATTGGACAAGTGAATGGATATATGTTGATGGGAATCCACAGAGTATGTATGTGGCAACCCAAGCCCATGGTGGATTTTAAAGACTGGAGAAGATAGCTCAGAATTCAGACTTTAGAGGAGACGTTTGTGTGGGATCTATATGCAGATAGAATCCTATTTACTCCATCCGTCCATAAATGATCTTCTCATTTGCCATTTTTCATTTCCCCCCTCCCCCCCAAAAAATAAATAATTCCCATTTCTACAATTTGCGTTTAAATGTTCATAAACACAACATGACTAGTGAAGCAAGTGTTCATATCCTTATACAGTTTGAATAGTCAAATGAGAAGATCATTTTGGAACGGAGGGATAAATATTGATCTGTCACTCATCTTCATTCCCAATTGTTATAATACTGACGAAGCTTGTGTATTTTTCAGGAATGAGAAGAATCAGTTATTTCTTGGTATCCGACATGCTAATCGCCCCCAAACGGTGATGCCTTCATCGGTTTTATCAAGTGACAGCATGCACTTGGGCCTCCTTGCTGCTGCAGCTCACGCAGCAGCAACTAAGAGCCGCTTCACCATATTTTATAATCCAAGGTATTTGTTTGCGTTACTGCCTAAATTTTACATTATGAAGTCTTCTTATATCGTGATTTTCTCAGGGCTAGTCCAACAGAATTTGTCATTCCTCTCGCCAAGTATGTTAAAGCAGTATATCATACTCGAGTTTCTGTTGGTATGCGCTTCCGGATGCTGTTTGAAACTGAAGAATCAAGTGTTCGACGGTAGGTTCCAATTCTTGATCATCATTATCATTATTTTATAATTTTATAATTCCTCTTAATTTATTCGTATTCATCTCGGTTACCATTTTTGCTTCTCTTGTGCATTCATGTATGTTCATATGACTTGCTTTTTATCCATGTGTGACTTTTGATTATCAAATTCATTGCAGCTACATGGGTACTATAACTGGCATCAGTGACTTGGATCCTGTTCGTTGGGCAAACTCACATTGGCGATCAGTTAAGGTTTGTATAGTACATTACTGCCATTTTTCCCTTGTATAATATAAAAGAATTTTTTTTTTTTTTTTTTTGGTTTCCTAACGATACACTAGTAGACTAACACATGCATATAACTTTTGATCAACAAACCATGGTAGTGGAATATGGATTAAGATCACTCTTATGTTTCTTGAATTGGTTAATGTAGGTTGGCTGGGATGAGTCTACAGCTGGGGAGAGGCAGCCAAGAGTTTCCCTGTGGGATATTGAGCCCCTAACAACATTTCCCATGTATCCCTCTCCATTCCCCTTCAGACTCAAACGACCTTGGCCAGCAGGATTGCCCTCTTTTAATGGTAACTACTCTCTCCGTCCCAAAATGATGTTCCCACTTTTTTGTCGTTACTTTGGATGAGCTTTTGAGTAATAATATTAGGTTAACTTAATTATACTAATGAAAATCCGAAACTTGTTATTGATACACCATCAATTCTATCGATATCAAGATTTTGATTTTCATCTGGATAATCAAATTAACCTAAAACTATCGTTCAAAGTTCTTTCGTGATAACAACAAAAAAAAGTGGGAAAATCATTTTCGGACTGAGGGAGTATGTCCAAATATTATTCAATGCGAAGAGTGCTCTATATTTCTATCTTCAAGCTGTTATAGCTACTGCTTTAAGCGAAGCCGTAATAATCACCATTGATTATCAAATCTTGTTTTATTTTATGTAGGAATGAAGGAGGAAGTTCTGGGTATGAATTCTCCACTCATGTGGCTTCGTGGGGACGGTGCCGATCGTGGGCTCCAATCTCTCAACTTCCAAGGGATGGGGATGGGGATGGGGATGGGGGTCTCACCATGGATGCAACCAAGACTTGATGCTACTAGCATGCTCGGCATGCAGCCTGACATGTACCAAGCTATGGCTGCTGCTGCTCTTCAGGAGATGAGGGCTGTCGATCCTTCCAAACAGGCTCCTCCATCATCATTGTTACAGTTTCAACAATCGCCAACCTTCCCAAACATGTCTGCTGGTCTATTGCAGTCTCAAATGATGCACCAATCTCATCCCCAACCTACATTTCTTCCGAGTATGCATGATAATCAGTCCCAAGGCCAGTCTCAAACTCAGGCCCAGGCCCAGTCTCAGTCTCAGGGCCAGGTGCAGACCCAGGCTCAAACTCAAGCCCAGTTGCCAGTTCAGTCCCAGTCCCAGTCTCAGGTTCAGTCTAATCTTCTTCAGCAACAATTGCAGCACCAGAACTCGTTCAGTAATCAGCAGTTTTCTTCCATGCAACAACAGAGCTATTCTGATGCAAATGGGCCCACTCCTATTGTTTCTCCTCTTCACAGTCTCTTGGGTTCTTTTTCCCAGAATGAAACGTCAAACATGCTTAACTTTTCTAGATCCAGTGCATTGCTAACCTCTAATGGCTGGCCCGCAAAACGTGTTGCAGTCGATCCTCTTCATGTTTCTGATGGTGCATCACAGATGGGACCCACGCAGCATGCAAACTTATCTCCGAATAGTGTGTCACTACCACCATTTCCTGGAAGAGATTGCTCCATTGACCAAGAACTGAGTAATGATCCTCAAAGCCATCTTTTGTTTGGGGTTAATATTGATAACTCATCTCTTCTCATGCAGAATGGGATGTCAAGCCTTAGGGGAATGGGTAGTGATAGCGATTCCGCTACGATACCCTTTTCTTCTTCTTCCATTTATAATATGAGTAGTGCGGGAAGTGATTTTTCTCTTAATCCAGCATTGACTCCTTCAAGTTGTATAGACGAGTCTGGTTTCTTGCAGTCTCCTGATAATGTTGGGCAAGCAAACCCACCTACCAGAACCTTTGTTAAGGTGACTTTGCCCTTATTGCTCAACTTACTCGTCTTCTTTATCTACATGATGGGATTTTTTTACTTTTTTTATTTAATACTCCCTCCGTCCCAAAATGATAGTCTCGGTTGACTTTCAAACATTTTAAGGTTACATTATAGGTTTTGGAAATTCAGTGATTTTGAAGCCTTCATTTTGAAAATGTGGCTAACTTTCTAGGACAAACAAAAAGGGGAAATGGGACTATCATTCTGGGACGGAGGGGAGTAAAATGTAAAGGAAGAAAGGCTTGAGCAGGATCTGAGATATATTCATGTTAATAATTTAGATGTTGGTATTTGTGGCAGGTTTACAAGTCAGGGTCCTTCGGGAGGTCACTGGATATTGGGAAATTCAGCAGCTACCAAGAGCTGCGCAGTGAACTTGGACAGATGTTTGGCCTGGAAGGCCAGTTGGAGGACCCTTTGAGATCAGGCTGGCAGCTTGTATTCGTTGACCGGGAGAATGACGTTCTTCTCCTTGGTGACGACCCTTGGCCGTAAGTTCCACACTTCATTTCTATTTTCGTGTTTTCGGAGCTTTTTTTTTTTTTTTTTGAAATTATCACACAACTCCAGTTATTCACTTTCCCACTTAGAACATCTTCCAACTGCTTTTGGCTTATTGCCTTTAACTCCCTCTGTTCCACATTAATAGTCCTCGTTTGAAAGTCAAACTTTACAAATGCTTGTGTGTGTATATATACGTGTGCTTGATCAAATTCAGTTTGGTTTCTGAGATTTTGTTTGAATCATGTGTTTTTAAATGTATTCAGGGAGTTTGTGAACAGTGTGTGGTGTATAAAAATACTGTCACCGCAAGAGGTGCAGCAAATGGGGAAACGAGGTCTGGAGCTTCTAAACTCCGTTCCAGTTCAGAGGCTCTCTAATGCTGATAACAACACCTGTGATGACTATCCGAGTCGCCAAGAATCGTTAAATTTAAGTAGTGGAATCGCATCCGTCGGTTTGTTGGAGTATTAAAAATGTTTCAGCAAATAGTGTTAAGTATCTATTCCTCCCTCTTGTTCTTCCTTATGTAATATTAGCAAATTTCTTCCAGCCTTTGTATGGTAAGGGAGAAAATGCTTGATTCTAGCTTAATATATAAAAGCTGCTAATACTGTTTTAACTTGTAATTAATGTGATATTCCTTCTGTTTCTATGTGCTTGAAAATTACACAAGCCTTGTTTACTATTTCATCTGATATGGAAATATGGAAAGATAGTTTCACTTTGAATTTATGATCAACTAAAATGAATTTTGATCATAATTTTAAATTTTAAGTATTTTTATCTGATTTTAAAATTTGTTATTCACCATCAAGAATAATGTCAGTAACTATTTTAAAAATTGTATAGAAATAATTGAAAATTGCTTAAAATTAGGTACTACCTCCGTCCCAGAGTAAGAGTCCTATTTTTTTCGCTGTTATCACGAAGGTATTTTGAGCTATAATTTTAGGTTATTTCAATTATGTTAATGAACATCTAGATATTGATATTGGTAGTACATATGATGGAGTATCAATAACAAGTTTAAAATCTCCATTAGGCTAATTAGATCAACATAAAATTATTGCTCAAAATACCTTCGTGATAACAGCGAAAAAAATGAGACTCTTACTATGGGATGGAGGGAGTATAAGTTATAAAATTGTATAGAAATAATTGAATTTATAAAAGTATGGTACAAGCTCAGTGAATCATTCATGTGATCCTAAGTAAGGATTGGAAAAAAAAAACCCGACACTATTAACATTGTTACGCTGATTATGATAAGATTCTTCTAAACTTACGCAAATTTGGACCAGTTTGAGTTATTATAAGTGATCAAATTTGTGCCGTTATTATCGAAAAGTTTACCGTTGTTAATGAGTGAAGAAAACTTGTCTTTTCCCAATCCCTATGCATAAACTACCAAGCACATTAGAGTACCGGTCATTAATGAAAACGAAGGAAGAGCCTTTGTTTTATTGAGTTCGATTATAAATACATGGTTACATCAATTAAACAAGCTAATTAAACTATAAATACCTTCAATATTTAGGATTTTCATAAAAAAAAATGAAATGTAAAATTTGAATAGGATTTTGATATCGGATAATGGGATTAGGGTTTGGATATAAAGAATGCCGGATTTGGGGAAAGACAAAAGTTTAACCATTTTAATTTATTCCAATATCTCAAGTGTTAATATAACATGTATTATTTTTCTTTTGTGATAATTTTGATTGAAATACAATTGAACGATGCAAGCTTTATAATCACAAATCATTCAAAATTTTGGAATAATATCATCACATATAAAGCATAGGATAACAAATATGTTTACATGAATCACCCAATTTACATGAACCACCCCCTTGTACAATTCTCATGGGATGGGATTTTAAGATGAACCACAGAGTCGTTATCAAAACCGAACCTTAAGGAGTGAGCTTTGCCTAATAAAATAAAAATAAAAATTTGAGCTCTTCTTAACGAGTTTAAGCCCAAAAGAGTTGATCAAATTTTTTATTTGAGTTTCAAGTTGAGCGGCACTCAAATAACCAATAAGCCTAAAAATTTATTTCATCTCAGTCAAGTCAACTCGAGCACACTTGATTTCGAGTTTTTTTTCTTCTCAAGCAACCGTTTGAATCAAATAACAGCCTTAATAACAATCTTCACAAACAAGACCTTAGTAATAAAACTAAAAGTTGTCAGGATTTTAAATACAATGTCGGGGCTATTATATGATACAGACACCTTCCAGGTCAAGAACATCAGTAGGTCGCTGCACCATTACAGTTCAATTATGGGAGGAAATGATAATCATTTCCCACAGCCAAAAGAACACAAAAATAAGGAACAAGATGAGACAAGTAACTAAAATGTGGTCTTACCGATTTCACAGTCCAATCCAAATCCATATCTGATCTGACAGCTTAAAACTATGTGGATGCGGAGTAAGTACAAAGATTGATAAGTAAAATACAAGAAAGACAACAAGTTTTTGCCTTTCAAAAAAAAAAATCTTTCAGATAACTTAGTATGGGGAAGGGATGTTATGGATAAGACTTGTCTCATGACCATCCGCAACAGAGGTATGGGGAAGAAGATGGAATTCGACCTGTTTGGCGTATGTATTCTGCTTGAGCTGCTGTTTTCTCAGCCTGACTATTCTTCTTAGCTTCTGCAGCAGCACGTTGCTCTTCTGATCTTTGTCTTGTCATTGATATCTTTTTCACCATCTTTGCTTGTGCCTCTGCTCTCATTTTCAACTTTAGCCTGAAACCATCCAGAAAAAACAATTAATCAATAACTCCATCCGTCTGTGAAAAGAAATACTCCCTCCGTCCCAAAATGAATGTTCGAAATTTCGAGCATTTATTTTGGTTATTTGAGTGTCGCTCGACTTGAAACTCAAAATCAAGTGTGCTGGTAAAATTTAGGCTTATTGGTTATTTGAGTGTCGCTCGACTTGAAACTCAAATACAAAAATTGATCAACTCTTTTGGGCTTAAACTTGATAAGCTCGTTAAGAAGAGCTCAAATAACAGCCGTAATAATACTCTTCACAAACAAGACCTTAGTAATAAAACTAAAAGTTGTCAAGATTTTAAATACATCCTCAGAGCTATAATATGTTACAGACACCTTCCAGGTTAAGTCAAGAACATCAGTACTTTGCTGCACCATTAAAGTTAAAGTATGAGAGGAAATGATAATCATTTCCCACAGCCAAAAGAACACAAAAATAAGGAACAAGATGGGACAACTAAAATGTTGTCTTACCAATTTCACTATCCAAATCCATATCTGACAGCTTAAAACTATGTGTTAAACATCTCATTTTAAGTCCGTGTATTGATATAGTTAGAGAATGAATACAAACATGTTTGTATATAAGTTTGTCTTGAAACCAATTCTACTATGAGTTGTGAACACGGTACATGGTAGCTTGAAGGTGGATTTGCAACAAGTGAAAATGGATGGTGGCTGAGACATTCATCAGTAGCAGCAGGTGGGCTCACGCAGTGGTGGTGATCGTGTTAGTGGTGGCCGGTGACAAAAAACAAATTTTCTTTTAACATCCCCACTACCATGAATAACTGCCGCAACTTATTCATCTGCCGCACATCATGTCTTCTTCTCTGTTCTCCGTACGTTGTTTGACATTTCTATTCTTGCATTTCACTTTGCTTTTATGATCCTGTCTTCGTTTGTTGTTTACCTTTTCTAATTGATGTTTATGTGGCACTTTTCAGAAAAAACGATTATGTGCATCCCGGGATTCAGCAATGGTACTGAGGTAGGTTGTTCTCCTTTTTAGACTTTGCTCTTCAATTTTTGTATTATACTTTTGTTTGGTTGTATGGGAATATGAATATGCTCCTGTTATTGGTATGTGAGATTTAAATATGTCTTCTGATTCGTAATAGAATGGAGTCAGTTCAAGCTTTTGTGTTGTCTTGCTGTGGGTGGAAACTGATGAAGTTCATTCATGCTTGCCTAAAGGGGTTGGGCGTTGGTCGGTTTCCGGCGACCCAATACATCACTGTTGGGAATTTAGTGGTACCCCTATAGCAATTAAGATCAAGAACAACACACCCACAAAGACAATTATGAGAGAATAACACACACAAGAACACAAGAATTGTTTACCCGGTTCGTTCAACACATGAACTATGTCCGGGGGCAATCGCCAAGTCAATATATTATTAAATACTCTTTAATATGGTGCTACAATGTGTTCTAGGTCGTATCTATGCTTATATAGCAGTACAAGAGTGTCCTAAACCAAATACATGTGAGAAACCTAAGGATTCTGCACTTATCAGAAATTCAGGTCGCGGCACCAAGCGCCCGCCTAGTAGACACCAGGCGCCCGCTTACCTCCTTCGCCAGACCTAATCCTTCTGATCAAAACCAAGCCCCCGCCTGGTAGGGACCAGGCGTCCGCTTGCTCCCTGTACAGACTCTGTTGGGGAAATAGGGTTTGTTGATAATCTTGGATAATGATTGAATTGTGTATGTTTACTTTCCGAACAAAGTATTTCGACCCTTTATGCCTAGGTTACACGAAATCTTTGTATGGGATAAGACAATCAAGCAATCTGATTCTAGGCAAAGAGATCAGATCAAAACTTGGAGAATTTGTGTGTGTTTTCTATATTTATTTGAGTCCAAATAATCTGTTTATAAACAGATTTTCGTCTGGAGCAGAAGAGAGACAATGGTTACATTCACAACAGTCATGACTGTCAACAGAAAGGGCACCTTTTCACTGATTCAGTGTCTGCTCGGCCGCGTCAAGGAAATGTGCTCGGCCGAGCAGGCCTTTTTTCGTGACTTCTGTTTACTGTGAAAATCATGCTCGGCCGAGTTAAGGAAGTGCTCGGCCGAGCAACTCCTGTTTGGCATGTCTCTTAATTTTTGGGTTTTGGTGGGAAAACTGGCGGGAGATTATTTGGAACACCAAATATACTGTCTAGGTTTCGGGGCGCTGCCCCGAGCCCCACGAGGGCGGCTCCCCCTCGACCCCCGCCCGCTCTGTTGGGAGCGGGACCCCAACAAGGGGCGCTGCCCCTTGACCCCGCAAGGGGGCGCAGCCCCCTTGACCCCTGCTTCTTTATCGTGGTCGAAAACATATTAACTCAAACGTGTGTGTACTCCACACTTTCCCTTACTCGTATCTGAGCCGAATATGAAATCGCATTGGTCTCTAGTAAATCACAATTACATAAAATCGTTGATGACACTAAAATCACCAACAGACTCCTACTCCGTTTTGATCTCCCTTAATCCCCGTATGGTTTGAACTCCTTTTTCTCCTTGTCCCCTTTTGGTTTTAGGACTCCACTCCCAACAATCTCCCACCTGGAGGCTAAAACCATAAGCAAAGTCCGATCATCACTCCCACCACGAAATGAACCTCCTTTGAACACATCTTTACTCCATATTGACTTGGCGTTGCCTTGCCTCCCCGCTTAAGTGCTAAGGCGAGATGAAACCAAACGACGTTTCAACCCCTCCGTGTTAGATTCTTCTTGCCTCCCCAGATCAGCTTCTACCTTGATCTCTCTCCGCAAGTCTAACTTCGCCTTCTCCCTCCAGACCCACCTTCCTCGCAATGCTTCCCCTTGAAACTTGAACATACCTTGTTTCTTGCATCGTCCTCTCTTGGTATGAACACGCTCTCTGTTAGGGCACTCGGACTTCCACACCGCGTTGATCAACTTTGTATCACTCCCCCCTAACACACCGTTTCTTGATGTCTCTAATTTCTACACCAATAGGCCGGTCCTTTAGCCTCTTGCTCCCACCCGAGCGAACATCGACATTGTAGGTAGAGTACAACATCTTCTCCTTAACTCTATATGCGATCACTTTAGATCCTTTTGTGACTTCCCAAGACCCACCAATGAAGGTTACACCATACCCTTCATCATCAAGTTGTCCAACAGAAATCACCCTTCTTTTCAGATTCGGAACATGCATTACATCGTGTAATTGTAAAACAGCCCCATTAGGTGTCTTCATCATCACATCCCCCTTACCTTCGATCTTCAATGGTTGATCATCACCAAGATAAACAACCCCAAAATCACCGGGTGTATATTGCTCTATTGATTCTGCATCCTCACTAGCATGACAAGAAGCTCCAGAATCCAACACCCAATCTTCGCCCGACTGCTCCTCTCCTAGGATTAATACATCCTCATCATCCACCATGTGTGCATCACCATCCTTATCCGGACAGTCATAACTAATATGACCTTTCATGCCACAATTGTAGCACTTGACCGATTTATTTTTCCCCTTTTTCGGTCCTCCCCTTCCCCTAGCTTTCTCCATCCTAAGTGCAACCCCATCTGCGGAAGATTCTCCTATTTTCTCTTTCCTTCTCAACTCCTCTTTAAGGATGAGATCTCTAACTTCCGTGTACACTAATGGTGCTTTCGACGTACTAATCGTTGTGACAGTAACCTCCCAACTATCCGGCAACGATTTTAGAAGAAAGCATGCTAGCACTTCATCCGAGAAAGTAATATTAACACTTTTCAATTGGTCCACCATACCTTTGAAACTGCCGATATGACTCGCTCCTGTCTGCCCCTCCGACATCTTCGTATTTGCAAACCTCTTTATCAAATGCACCTTATTGATATTAGACGACTTCTCATACATGTCTCACAGCATCTGTAGCAACCCCACCGTTGTCTTGGCCTCCATCGCGTTCCTTGCAACATCGTCGGTTAGAGCGCTCCTCACCGCTCCCAACGCCTTACGATCCAACGTCTCCCAATCCCCCTGTGACATGTCTTCGGGTTTCTCACCTAAGGGTTTATGAAGATCCTTACAATAAATGTAATATTCAACCCTTGTCCTCCAAAACGTGAAATTCACACCGTTGCATTTCTCGATTGAGTTCTTCATCATGATTGCTTCACAAAGTCCCCAAGAACGTGATTCAAAATAATCAACGGATGAAACTTTGAATCCTCCTAACCGAAGCTCTTGATACCAGTTGTTGGGAATTTAGTGGTACCCCTATAGCAATTAAGATCAAGAACAACACACCCACAAAGACAATTATGAGAGAATCACACACACAACACAAGAACACAAGAATTGTTTACCCGGTTCGTTCAACATATGAACTACGTCCGGGGGCAATCGCCAAGCCATATATTATTAAATACTCTTTAATATGGTGATGCAATGTGCTCTAGGTCGTATCTATGCTTATATAGCAGTACAAGAGAGTCCTAAGCCAAATACATGTGAGAAACCTAAGGATTATGCACTTATCAGAAATTCAGGTCGCGACACCAGGCGCCCGCCTGGTAGACACCAGGCGCCCGCTTACCTCCTTCGCCAGACCCAATCCTTCTGATCAAAACCAAGCGCCCGCCTGGTAGGGTCCACGCGCCCGCTTGCTCCCTGTGCAGATTCCTACTCCGTTTTGATCTCCCTCAATCCCCGTATGGTTTGAACTCCTTTTTCTCCTTGTCCCCTTTTGGTTTTAGGACTCCACTCCCAACAATCACGATAATTGCAGAAAAATAAATAGAGATAGAGGGTAGGGAAGAAGCGGTTGCTGAATTGAAAGAGAGGCACTTTCAGCTGAGGCTGTTCCTTTTCTGTTGCCATCTTGTGTTCTTCATCGCACATAGAACTTTATGATAGTGCTGAGGTGTTTGCATATATTCTGCTTAAGAAAGCATTGAAGAAATTAAGATAGTAAAAAGAAGTTTGTAAAAGGAAGTTTGGACTAATACATCGTCTGTTTTAGGTTGTACATGACTTATCCAATTACTTTGCTTTCAAAAAACTCCCATCCATAAAAGAGTTTTGGTAGTTTTCCACTTATATATGCTGCCTTATGGTTCAAAAAATTTGTAGCTACTTCTACTCTGATGAGGGACTCATAATACTCCCTCCCTCCCAAAATGATCTTCCTGTTTGACTATTCAAACTTTTTAAGGATGTGAACATTTGCTTCACTAGCCATTTTTGGTTGTGCACTTCTAAAGCCTAGATTGTAGAAATGAAAAGAACTTTTTGGGACAATAAAATATGGCAAATGAGAAGATCATTTTGAGACGGAGGGAGTATTTGTTATTCTTTTGTGGAGTGAGTATTATTATGCTCAATTAGGCTAATGGGTTTCAAAATCTGCTGCTATAGTTTGGTATGGGTTGTTTCTGTGTATAACCGGGTTTAGATGAGTGATACTATTATCCATCCCAAAATATGAATGTGCAAATTTACTTTTAAGCAAAATAATCAAAAGTAAATTTAAACTTTCATTCGAAAGTAAAACTTTAATACAGTAAAAACTCTATAAGTTAATAATAATGGGACCAGTAAAATTTATTAAATTGTAGAGTTATTAATTTATCGATAAAGTGATAATTATTAATTTATGGAGTTTTAGAAGGTTCAACGAATTTCAGATTTTTGTATACACTAAATTCATTGTATACTATGTATGTAATAAGTTGAAAGTCATTGGAAGTTGAGTATATCTACAATGTATTTTTGGAAAAAAAACTAGTATATAAACAACATGAAGACTTTAAAAAATTAACATATCTTATACAATGACTTCTCATCTAAAAGGTGTTGCAAAATCAACTATAGAGTCATATTTCACTAAATTGTAATTTTTTTTTTAATTTCTAAGAATTATTAATTTATGATTTTCGTGGGACCTATATTATATAGGGGTCTCTCAAAAAATTATTATCTTCGATTTTTGTTATTTTTTCAACTGACCCAAGCCGGGATTGGACAAATTATTATTTTAGAGAGTTTATTAATTTATCGAGTATTTAATTTAAAGAGTTTGTATTGTATTAAGACGTAGGGAGTGCTTAATTTTGGGATATGTTTTTTTTTTTCTTCATTTTTTTAATGATAGTCGATAATAATGCTGATCACTGATTTTTTTTTTTTCTTTCCAGATTTTGTTTATATTGGCAAAATCAACTGGAAAACCCTATGAATAAGGGTAGGGAAAACATTTGTATCACATTCATGTAAAGAAGTATGACCATTGGAATTTATTGCGTCAAGTTCTCTCCACCTCAAACGGAGGTCATTGCTTGGAATATTGACTTTTAAGTTCGAAAAGTTAAAAGGATGCAAAGCTTAATTGTAATTCAACTTTATGTTGGAAACTAACACCTTCAAAAATCTGTAATCTTTATCTGTTATTATTTGGTTTATAGAGCATTAGGTGATGTTCAAGACATGGAAAATGATGGTTATGGTTGTATGATTTGCACAGGAGTTTTGGAGTGATTAAGGTATAAAGGGTGAAGTCCATGATGTTTATCATCAAACCAAATTGGTTGATAATATTCTGAATTGACTTCATTCATTTAGTTTATTCTGGAATTGAATGCATATTTATTCTCAAGTTGATGCAAGTGTTAAATCTAAACACGATCAATTTGTTTAACAAAATCATCAGCATGTTTTGTACGGGGTTTGTAGTGTGATTGTTTGCGGTTCAATGTTGTTTTTTCACTAGTAGACCATACAAAAAAAAAGGGAAGAGCGTTAGTTTTAGAGAGTCCGATTATAAATACTCCCCCCGTCCTACCTCACTTGAGACTCTTGAGGTGGGCACAATAACTAAGAAAAAAAATTAAATAAGAAAAATATGTGGTAGAAAATGAAGAGAGAGAATGAGTGGGATTAATAGTAGGTTGGTTGAATGAATTGTGTGGTGGAAAATGAAGAGAAAGAATGAGTGGGTGGGGGTAAATTGAATATAAAATTATAAAAAGATTACCATTTTGGGGAGTCTCAAGTGAAGTGGGACGGACCAAAATGGAAATAAGTTTCAAGTGAGGTGGGACGGAGGGAGTATATGATTACATCAATTAAATAACAACCTAATCAAACAATAAATACCATCAATATTTAGCAATTTCAGAAAAAGAAATATAAAATTTGAATCGGAGGAGAAACATACTTTTAATTTCGTTTTGGGGGGACAATTTGAATTGGAGGAGAAACATATGAGAATGTGGAAAGTTGAATTTTATTCACAATACTTTGAAATATATATACAAGTGATAGAGTCCTAATTTTGGTACACAATAACTAGTTGCCTAATCTAGATACAATGAAGATATACATAATATATAGATAAACCTTAGCTATAGCCGGCGGCTCCTCATGGGTCATGGAGCCGTGGGTCGGGTTATACCCGTGTTATCCTTTATACGCTCCCGCAAGATGGACGATCCGTGGAGAAGGCCAATCTTGGAAATGAGGTGTTGGAAGCGTAACCTTGGTAATGGTTTAGTGAGCACATCCGCAAGTTGGTCAGTGCCTGAGACGTGTTGTACACGAAGAGAACCAGACTGTACCTGCTCGCAAACAAAGTGAAAGGAGAGAGAAGCATGTTTCATTTGAGAATGAAAAACTGGGTTGGCAGAGTAGGTAGTGGCACCAATGTTATCACAGTAAACTGTAGGTGTGTGAGACGGAGAAAAACCAAGTTCAGTAAGTAGGTTGCGAACTCAGGTTATCTCAGCATAGGTGTCAGCAATGGCGCAGAACTCGGCCTCAGTGGAGGAGCGAGCCAGAGAACGTTGCTTGCGAGAGGACCAAGCAACAAGATTGCGACCGAAGTAAACCAGAAAACCAGAAGTGGACACATAGTCAGATTTGTCACCAGCCCAGTCAGCATCACAGAAGGCATGCAAATTGGGGGGAGATGAAGAGTAAATCTGTAAGCCAAGGTGCATCGATCCATGGAGGTAGCGAAGAACACGCTTGAGAGCGAGCCAGTGGGTGTGTTGTGGGTTTTGCATAAACTGGGCAAGTTTGTTGACTGAAAAGGCTATGTCAGGGCGAGTAAAGGAGAGATATTGGAGGCCTCCAACAAGAGCACGGTACTGAGTAGAGTCAATGGTGTGGGTATTGGTGGATTTGGTGAGGGGCGGGGAGACCGTCATGGGTGTTGGGAGGGGTTTGGAATCAATCATGTTGTGACGAGTGAGAAGGTCATGGATGTATTTGGCTTGGGATAGAAAAGACCATGTTGGTTGGGAATGACTTCAACACCCAAGAAATAGGATAAGGGGCCAAGATCTTTGAGGGAGAATCTGTTGGAGAGGCTGGAAATGAAGGAGGTGAGAGCGGAGGCGGAGGGGCCGGTGACAATGATGTCATCAACATAGACAAGGAGATATATGGGAGATGGGGATTTGAGAATGAACAAAGAGGGGTCGGCGAGGGAGGATTTGAATCCATAAGAAAGGAGATAGGTTTTGAGTTCGTTGAACCACGCACGGGGTGCTTGTTTGAAGCCATAAATTGCTTTGGATAGGCGACAAACAAAGGAAGGGTTGGTGGCGTCAACAAAACCTGGGGGTTGGGTCATGAAGACAGTGTCAGAGAGGGTACCTTGTAAGAAGGCATTGTTGATGTCAAGTTGGTGAAGAGGCCACTTGTGGGTGGTGGCAAGAGATAAGAGGAGACGAACAGTGGCGGGTTTCACAACCGGACTGAAGGTTTCAGAGTAGTCTACTCCGGGTTATTGGTGAAATCCTTTTGCAACTAGGCGAGCTTTGTACTTGTGAATGGAGTTGTCGGGGTTGTACTTGATACGAAATACCCATTTGCATCCTACAACATTGTGAGCAGCGGAGGGGGGGACAAGAGACCAGGTGTTGTTACGGGTAAGAGCTTAATATTCATCAAGCATGGCATCCCGCCAATGAGGAATGGAGAGGGCTTGTTTGGTAGTTGTGGGGAGACTGGTGAGAGAGTTAAGTAGGGAGAGATGGGCATATTTAGGGTTGGGTTTGATGATACCATGAGATAGACGAGTGGTAATAGTGCGGGTGGGGGGTGGAGAGGGTGGGGGGTCGGGTGAGAGGTTTGGGAGGAGCTGGGAGGTGGTCCGATCGGGTGATATGGTAGGTCCGTCCGGACTGGGTGATAGGGTGCGGTCGGGACAGGTAGAGGTGTGGTCGGGTGTGTTGGAGGGTCCGGCCGGGGCAGGGAGTGGGGTGCGGTCGGGTGTGGTTGGGGACCCGGGCGGGGCAGAGGGATGAGTGCGGGCGGGTGTTGGGTTTGGCGCGGGCGGAGTGGCAAGGGGTGGAGAGGGGATGGAAATAGCAACCCAGTCAGAGGGAGAGAGAGTAACATATGGGGGTGGAGTTGTGGTGAGGGTGGTGTAAGGAAAAGTAGTTTCAATGAACTGGACATGTCGAGAGGTATAGACTCGATGAGTTTGAGTATCAAGACAGTAGTAGGCACTTTGGGAGGGTGAGTAGCCTACAAAGACACAGGGAATAGATTTTGGTGCAAGTTTATGAAGGGTGTAGGGGCGGAGCCAGAGGTAGCATAGACAGCCAAAGCTGCGGAGTTTGGAGTAGTTGGGGGGTTGGTTGAATAGTTTGAGAAAAGGGGAGTCATTGTTGAGAGTAGGGGTGGGAAGGCGATTGATAAGATAAACCGCAGTGGTGAAGGTGTAAGGCCAGAGAGTGAGTGGTAGGTTGGCATGAGAGAGAAGAGAGAAACCGGTCTCGACAATATGACGATGTCGACGTTCCGCATACCCATTATGTTCAGGAGTATGTGGGGGAGTGGTGAGGTGGGTGACTCCGTCGTTGAGGAGTGAGGGTGTGGGTTTGAGATATTCACCGCCATTATCAGAGTAAAATTGGATGATTGGGCGACGAAAGTATTTCTCAACAAGTGCTTTAAAGCGAGTGAAGGTGGTGTAGGTGTTAGATTTGTTTTTGAGAGGGTAGATCCATACATATTTTGTGTAGTTATCAATAAAGATGACATAATATTTGAAGTTATCAAGAGAGAGAACATGGGAAGTGTAGGGGAAATAGGGTTTGTTGATAATCTTGGATAATGATTGAATTGTGTATGTTCACTTTCCGAACAAAGTATTTCGACCCTTTATGCCTAGGTTACACGAAATCTTTGTATGGGATAAGACAATCAAGCAATCTGATTCTAGGCAAAGAGATCAGATCAAAACTTGGAGAATTTGTGTGTGTTTTCTATATTTATTTGAGTCCAAATAATCTGTTTATAAACAGATTTTCGTTTGGAGCAGAAGAGAGACAATGATTACATTCACAACAGTCATGACTGTCAACAGAAAAGGCACCTTTTCACTGATTCAGTGTCTGCTCGGCCGTGTCAAGGAAATGTGCTCGGCCGAGCAGGCCTTTTTTCGTGACTTCTGTTTTCTGTGAAAAAGTAATTTTTGTAAGTATTATATGATAATTATGTTTTAGTTATAAGAGTTTAACTGCAGTTTGACCAAAAAAAATTTATTTTTTTTGTAAAAAAAAAGAAAAAAGTGAAATTTTTGACTCTTATGTGTTAGTTATAAGATTTTGACTGCTGTTTGACCAAATTTGACACAAAAAAATTATTATTTTTTTTGTAAAAAAATCAAAAACAATTTTTTTAAACTCTTATATGATAATTATGTGTAAGTTATAAGAGTTGATTAAAATTTGACCAAAAAAGTAAAGTCGAGAAGAGATATGAGGGTATTTTAGTCTTCTTACATCATTTTGCTAGTGAGGGGTGTATGATGAATTTTCCATCTGAATTTTTCTTATTTGGGTTTGAATCTGGGCTCAGGAGCCCTAGAGTCCAAGTGAATAGTTGGGTGCTTTTTTTTTTTTTTTTTTTTTGCAATTTTTCCTATGTTTTATATTACACTCCCCAAAATCTAAAAAATAGTCTTACTTGTTTCCCTCTTCTCTCTTTCTCCATCTTCAACAATTCCATCAACAAAATTTATCCCTATCAGGCCAATAATCTCAGGATTTTCTTCTTCTTTGTTTGACTTAACTTGTTTTGTTTTCATCTCTTAATTTAAACTTTAATCATTGAGAATAATCAATGATAAAAGTTTAAATTAAGATCATTTTTTCTTATTCTTTTTGCTTTTCAACAATAAATTTCTCTCATGTGTGAGAGCCGTTGTATTCTCTCCATTGTGGGAGCCGTTGTTTGTTTATTTGTGTATTTGTTGTTTTTAGGTTTGCAATTGCGATGATTCTTGTATTTTCTCACAAGGAAGTGGATGCCAATGTTTTTTCTGCCCAAAGATTGTTCGTGGATTTTGAGATTGTTAGTAGGAGTTTTCTCGTCAACCCGGATTCTGCATTGTAAGGACATGGCTTGCAACACAAGTCATTTAGACTTCCATTTATAAAATTATGATTATAATGTTAATTTATAAAGTATAATTGATAATAAAATGTGTAGAATTCTTGGATATATATAATTACCTAATTGTGATGGGCAAAAGGGTAATATAATATCACTAAGCTTCTTGAAAGGGTGTAGTCCCTATGTGAAGTGACACAATATTTCCTATTTAAAGGCCCTTCCATCAAGCCTAGAAACAACTATTCATTCTTGTTATCTCTCCTAAATTATCTTCACATTATTGAAGTACTTGAGAGATTAAGAAGTCACTATTACTTAGAAGATCTTCATTCCCTACTTCTTCTTCTTCTTCATCTTATTTCTCCCTACATCATCCATGGATTCAACAGGTATATATTTTATCGCTTCCGCTTCATCTCTTCCTCAATCCTATTCTAAAGTGAGTGTGGCATTCAGGGATTAAAATTGTTCCAACAATTGGTATCAGAGCCCCGCTCATCTTTAGTTTAAGTTTGAGTTCTTTTTTTTTTTTTGGAAAGTGTATACTTTCAATTTTGATTCATTTTTCCTGTTGAATCATTAAGTTTTGATGTTGATTAGGGACTCTAATTCGTTCATAGAGCACTGATAATCATCATCTAAAATTCAGAAAAGGTTTGAAAGTTTTGTTCATTAAAACTAAATGGTTCAAGTGTGACTATCCTTCATAACATAGTTTTATGTTTTCGTGCATACCATGTGGATCTACTCACTTGATTCCATTAATTTTAAGGCAAGATTATCCCTAAATAACATGGTTTTATGTTTTAAGTACATACCATGTGGATCTACTTGCAATTCATGGCCTTTTGGGAATAAATTAAACAAATTCAGAAAGTGCAGAAAATGGGGTGCTCGGCCGAGTCATTTGTTTTGCTCGGCCGAGCATATGAAAAGGTGCGAACTGCTCGGCCGAGTCTTTGGATTTGCTCGGCCGAGCACATGAACAGGCGCCAAAAATGGCATAAACCGGTCGGACCTTTGGTCGAGTTCGGTCCGGTTCTCTTGAATACCCGGTCGGGTCTTTGGTTATGCCCGGTCGGACCAAGACTTGCGCGGCCGAGCATTTGGTTTTGCACGGTCCAGCATTGTATGTCAAATAAGGCATTTGTTTCTGATTAAGGTGCTCGGCCGAGCACATCATATGACTCGGCCGAGCAGCTCGGTCGAGCGTTTTGTTTAGAGCGGCCGAGCATAATGTGACAAATTGACCAAAATATTCTGATTAAGGTGCTCGGCCGAGCACTTCATAAGACTCGGCCGAGCAGTTACTGTTCACAGGTTTTGGACTTTTCTAAGTTTTGCACTATTTTGTTTTTCCCTTGGAACAAAACCTACATTATTTCAAACCTAAAAAGTTATGATTAATTATATGCTTTGACAATTTTATTCATTGTTTAAATAATATTGTCGCCTAAGTGATTTACGTTATTTAAACCCTTAAATTGTAAAGTGTTGGATGTACCTAGACCAGTTGGTCAAGGGATTTTAACTATTTTCGAAAGGGCTGGGTTCGAATCCCATTGCTTTGCTTTTGTTCCCTATCATAGAATCTGCTATTTGCCCTATCATTTTGTGCCAATTATCTTATACTGTACCTTTTTTATTTAGGCTAATTATGCTTTCATATAAAATGATCATTAACAGTTTTGTGTATTAATCACATATACATAATTATAGTTTAAAATTTTATGTTGTAATTCTGTAAAACAAGTACTTTCTTTGTCTTTAAAATGAATGTCCATTTTAAAGATTTTTTTTGTCTAAAAACGATTTTTTTTTCCTAATAACTTTGTCTCCAAATGATTTTTTTCCAATTTTTTTTCATTGGTTTTTTTAACATGTAAAACAAAATATTTAAGTGGATAACAAGAATAAGTATGCATTATTGCAACTAATTATTATAAATAATAATTATTATTATTATTGACATTTCCCGTGACATGTTTATAAACTAGTACTAACCCCCGTGCCAAAGGCACGGATCAGTTTTCCTATCACTGTCAGTTACTCTATTTCTCATAACCCTTAACCCACTTCATTAGTAACTATCCCGACTTTTTTCATAACCCTTAACCCACTCCATTAATAACTATACCGACTATCTTTCTATCCCATCTTAACTTTAAAGTCAAAGTAAAAATTGTCAATTTTGTCGCATTTTGACCAAAAATTTATAAAGAAAATTTGATTATCCTAATGATAAACTAAAAATTATTATTTAGAGTATAATAAATGATGAACCAATTATAATATTTTTTTTCTTTTGAAAAGGAATGATTAACCAATTATGATTGAGTTGACAATTTTCGTATTGATTTTAAAGTTTAAGATGAGGCGAATGGAGTACTTTTTATGTCTGTAAATGAATGTTCCATCCGTTTTTTTTTTAAGGTCAGCCCCTCACCCCATCACCTATTTTTTTCTCATAACTCCGAACTCAACCCACTATCTCTTTCCTGTAACCCTCAACCAACACCCTCTTCTACCCTTAACCAACTTCCAAAACCAAAAGACTATAATTGTTCATCTCAGTGACTAACAGTGGAGCGATTATAAAAGTCCGGACAAGATCTATTTATGGGTTTACACAACCCCCTTTCAAACATCATTTTATGTAAGTTGCAAAGTGGACACCATATGATACTTCCAATAAATACAAATTTCATCTTAAAAACATTGTATGTCTTCATACTATTTCAAATTTAATATCAAAAACAACATATACAGGACAAAGACTTTCACATAACATCATAATGTAGAGGGAAAAACACACAGTTGCCACACAGCGAATAGGGAGAACCATAATGTTCTAATCCTCATTGCAAAATGTAGAGGAAAAACACACAGATCTGAATAACTGGTCCTTGACATGTAAATTCTCCTAACTAAAATGCCACCTAAGCCATAAAACCGAGAGAAAGCAAAGACAAGTGCTCCCCTACAATCCCTTACAACACCCCCTCCGGTACAAACACCATTAACTGCAAACACCATTAACCGCAGAGCCATCCGTATTTAAAGTATAAACGTGGGACGATCATCCTTTCTCTTACTCGTATCCGAGCAGAATATGAAATCGCATTGGTCTCTAGTAAATCACAATTACATAAAATCGTTGATGACACTAAAATCACCAACAGGAAGTCCATACATCAGAAAAAATAAGATCTAATGGAGCAGTGGACACAAGTGAAGAAATAGAGAAAGACAGTTTATGGCTTTTATTAATATTGCAAGAATTACAAGGGAAAAAACTAGAGGGAATTGATAAAGAAAAACGACTACGTAATAAGCTAAGGATAGAGGGGGAGGGGTGTCCTAATCTATGATGCCAAAACTGCGAGGAAACGGCGCTGGAGTGAGCTTGAATTGATGGTGGATGCCACAGGTAGACTCCATTCTCAAGGGTTCCATGAAGGAGAATTTTGTTCAGAATACTTTGAAATATATATACAAGAGAGTCCTAATTTTGGTACACAATAACTAGTTGCCTAATCTAGATACAATGAAGATATACACAATATATATGAAGATATACACAAGGAGTGATAGACAAGAAAGCTAGATAAACCCTAGCTATAGCCGGCGGCTCCTCATGGGTCATGGAGCCGTGGGTCGGGTTTGTAATACCCGGTTTAGGGGGGAGTAATTTTTATTTATTTTAAGACTCTCCTAAATTGTATTGGACTCAATTAAATATTAATTGTGTTGGGTTATAACTTGGGCCCAACTTATTAAAACCCCAATAAAGAAGTTAGGGTAAAACCTTTTCTAATTAGGAAAACCCTATAGTATAAATACTACCTAAATTTCCAAACTCTCTGATTATTCTCGCAAAGAAAAGAAAAGAAGACGGGAGGAGTAGTGCGGCGGCAACAACCACCGCAGAGAGAGAGAAAGAGAAAGAAAAGAGGTTTCGGAAAAGAGGAAGAAGAAGGAAGAGGGGGAGTCGAGTTCATTCATCCAATGTACTTCAAATAAGCTTAACCTCTTCTCTTCAACCTTAGTAAATCAAATCTTTGGGAAACCCTAATTTCTATTAATCATCTAGGGTTGAGAAATTGGGTTTATAAATCATAATTTGTACAATATATATATATATACACGTGTATATGTATGTGCGGTGTGTGTGCGTGATGAGTGCAGAGTGTGGTTGTGTGTGTGCAGTGTGTGTGCAACGTGTGTGTGTGTGTGTGTGAGTTGTGGCAGTGTGTGTGTATGCGGAAAGTGTGTGTAGTGTGCGTGTAACTAGGATTTTGTGTGTGTGTATAACTACGGTTTTGTGTGTGCTGAAAAGGTGTAAATAGTGTGTGAATAGTGTACTGTGAATAGTGATTATGAATAGTGCACTGTGAATAGTAATCTGTGATTAGTGTTTTGGGGGAGTATAATGTAACCCTAGAACGTGTAATTGAGAATGGAATTAATATAACCCTAGGGGTATTTTAGTAATCCGAAAAGGGTATTTCGGGAACACAAGAAATGGGTAGAACGAACCCTAATGAAGAGTTTAAGAGGATGAACTCGTGAAGTTAAGAAAGTAAAATAAAATATAATGGGGACGGAGAATTTAAGTAATTCATGTTCCTAAGAAAACATTATTTGCGTATTTGTAGATTGTGCACGTGAAATTGCTAAGTGAAGACCTCAAGGCTAAGGTAAGGGATTACGATCCTAGCTTTTGATTATCTCTATCCTTTAATGTAGGATTCATTTATATTCTTTCATGAGTAGTTACCTAGTGGCGGTAACATTTGTATTCTTAAAAGTTGTGAACGTCTTTGAATGACTCTTACCCTTTGACATGTTTTAAATCAATGGGTACCAAAAACATATCTTTGAATTAGTTATAGTGTTCTTGTACCTACGAACACTAAGTTGAAACCTTGCTATATCTTAATTTGGTATAGATTTGCCATATCTTAATTTGGTATAGGCGTTCGCTTAGTCTGAAATGAAAAAGGACTAAGTAGGGTAGTCTGGTCTGAAATAAAAAAGGACTAGACTTTTATACTGCTTATTGAAGTAGTTGATTATCATGATAAATCTTACTTAAATGCCCTGATCAGGCATTGCACCTGAAATGGTGACGTTATCTTGGAATTGACGGACTTGAAAGTAAATGCCACACTTTTTTGAAAAAGGTTATTGTTAACTGTTTGAATCTTAGCGGTTAACTTGATATTTAATGAAAGCGTATCTTTGAAAATATTATTGTTGCTCGTTCTTCCGGTCATCTCTCCTTAGAACCCGGAGAGATCCCGTATGAACTTACTGAGCATTGTTCGCTCACCCCTTCCATAATATTTGTTCTCCAGGATATAAATAGGAGATGGTCTCGAAGGACAAAAGAAGAGTTGTTAAGGTGATCACGAAGACCCTTGATGACGAAGTTTTAAGAAGTCTTTTAGTAGTAGTCGGAATGGATTATTTACGAATGTTTATTTGAATGTTGGTTATGTCTAGCCGTTGGAGTTTTGAAAGACAGTTAAATTCGCTTCCGTTATTTATTTTGAATGGTGGTTAGAGATACTAGCCGTTGATGTTTGAATTATGGTTTAAGACCGTTGTTTTCCCGCGTTTGGGGACGAAGTTTATTATTTAAAGGATATTATATTACTCCGAAATTCGGGGTGTTACAGGGTTATACCCGTGTTATCCTTTATAAAACATACTTGTTTTGGTGGAAAGATTTCCTTAATTAATAAGATATCTAGTTGAAGTGGGAGACTAGAGGATTGGGGAATAGAAAGATTTGATACCCCGAAAAGCAAAAAGCAAGGTTTTGTTAGGGTGATACGAGGGAGATGATTTGATTTTAAGGCTAAAATTGTGTTCGATCTAACAATTTAAATTTACTCCAATATCTCATCTCAAGTGTTAATATAACATATTATTTTTCTTTTGTGATAAATTTTGATTGAAATACAATTGAAAGATGCAAGCTTTATAAACACAAATCATTCAAAATTTTGGAACAATATCATCACATATAAAGCATGAAGGTAGAATAACAAATGTGTTTACATGAACCACCCCTTGTACAATTCTCATGGGATTTTAAATATGAACCACATACAAGTCTCATGGGATTTTAAGATGAACCACATAGTCGTTATCAAAATCTAACCTTAAGGAGTGAGCTTTGAGTGATAAAATAAAAATTTGAGCTCTTCTTAACGAGCTTATCAAGTTTAAGTCCAAAAGAGTTGATCAAGTTTTTTATTTGAATGTCCGAAATTGCAAGATTAAGTATGGAGTAGCATTTTGTTGAAGCATAAAACCCACATTGGGTATTAACTAGCCTTTGCCTTCAGTTAATAAAGATTGTGATGTACTCATCTCATTGCCAATCGATTTTGATATGGAACATTAATCTTACATTTCTAAACGAATGAAATTCTTTGGTGCAACTTCATGAAGGTACTAAGCGTGCCATTGTACAATCGATCCACGCACCATGCAAACTTATCTCCAAACAGTGTGTCACTACCACCATTTCCTTTTCCTGGAAGAGATTGATCTATTGACCAAGAACTGATTAATGATCCTCAAAATCATCTTCTGTTTGGGGTTAATACAGATAACTCATATCTTTCAATGCAGAATGGGATGTTAAGCCTTAGAGAAATCGGTAGTGATAATGGTTCCGCTACGATACACTTTTCCAATTATAATATGAGTAGTTCGGGAAGTGATTTTTCTCTAAATCCAGTATTGACTCCTTCAAGTTGTATAGATGAGTCTGGTTTCTAACATTTTAAGGTAACATAATAAGCTTTGGAAATTCACTGATTTCGAACCTTTAATTTTGGAAATGAGACTAACTTTTTTGGACAAACGAAAAGAGGAAATGGGACTATCGTTCTGGGACGGAGGGGAGTCAAATGTAAAGGAAGAAAGGCTTGAGCAGCATATGGGATATATTCATGTTGATAATTTAGATGTTGGTATTTGTGGCAGGTTTACAAGCCAGGGTCCTTCTGGATGTCACTGGATATTGGGAAATTCAGCAGCTACCAGGAGCTGTGCAGTGAACTTGGACAGATGTTTGGCCTGGAAGGCCAATTGGAGGACCTTTTGAGATCAGGCTGGCAGCTTGTATTCGCTGACCGGGAGAATGACGTTCTTCTCCTTGGTGACGACCCTTGGCCGTAAGTTCCACACTTCATTTCTATTTTCGTGTTTTCAGAGCCTTTTATTTTTTTTTTGGGAAATTATCACATAACTCCAGTTATTCACTTTCTCACATACATAGAGCATCTTCTAACTGCTTTTGGCTTGTTTCCTTTTACTCCCTCTGTTCCATGTTAATAGTCCTCGTTTGGAAGCCAAACTTTATACATATATGTGTGTGTGTCTATATATACGTGCACTTGACCAATTTCAGTTTGTTTTGTTTCCTGAGAATTTGTTTGAATCGTGTGTTTATAAATGTAGTCAGGGAGTTTGTAAACAGTGTGAGGTGTATAAAAATACTCTCACCGCAAGAGGTGCAGCAAATGGGGAAACAAGGTCTGGAGCTTCTTAACTCGGTTCCAGTTCACAGGCTCTCCTCTAACAGCAACACCTGTGATGACTATCCGAGTCGCCCAGAATCCTTAAATTTGAGCAATGGAATCGCATCCGTTGGTTTGTTGGAGTACTAAAAACAAGTTTCTTTCCAGCAACTAGTGTTTTGAGTATATATTCATCCTCCTTTTGTAAGATTATTATTAGCATGTTTCTTGAAGCCTTTATATGGTAGGGGATGGTAGGGGAGAAAAATGCCTGATTCTAGCTTAATATATACTCCATATGACAGCTGCTAATACTGTTGTAATTAATGTGAATATCTCTTCTGTTTCTATATGCTTGAAAATACACAAGCCTTGTTTACTATTTCATCTCATATGGAAATAGGGAAAGATAGTTTTAATTTGAATTTTATGATCAACTCAAATGAATTTTGATCATAATTTTAAAAATTCATGTATCTTTATCTGATTTTTGAAATTTGTTGTTCACCATCGTGAATAATGTATTAACTATTTTCAAATTGTATAGAAATAATTGAAATTTATTAAAATTATGGTACAAGTTCTAATATTGTGTAGAAATAATTGAATTTATAAAACTATGACACAAGTTCAGTGAATCATTCATGTGATCCTGTGTAGGCAATCGACTTAGTGTGTGAACTGCATAACATATGTTAGGCTAGGCATGTCAATCAAGCGGGTTGATCCGGTACAGGCGGTCGAGACGAGTCAGGCGAGTCCAACCCGCCACAACCCGGTTACGTTGGCGGGCTCGCGAGTCGGGTAATCATCATTTCAAAGCATATCTGCAGCAGCAGAAGGCATAGAGACATGAATTTTCCATTTTCTCAATTTAGGCTCCGTTTGTTTGGAGGAAAATGGTTACAATGTTTTCCATATTTTCCGAAAAAATGGTTTTCCCACTTACGGATCTCTCCACCACCCCCTCTACCCCACCCCCATGTTGGGTTGTGGAGATAAAACCTAGAAGGAAAAGGAAATTGAATTTGAGTCATGTAAAAATTCATGGAATTCCTTATTTGACTAGGTTGGAATTTAATTTTCCGTGAGATTCCTTGTTTAAGCGGATTTAGGAATTTAATTATTCCGAGTTTCCTACTTAGTTTAGGTTTTGAACATGTTGCCTATATAAACCAAGTGATGGCCATAAACATTGTACACTAGAAAAAAATAGCCGGAGAGAATCTGTGAGTCACAAAGAGAGCCAAGTGAGTGCTAGCCCTTAGGGGCATTCCATGTATGGTAGAAGCATGTCTAAGGTTTTATGTGTGATAGGAGTGTTTACATGGAGAAGTTATCTCCTTGCGATATAAAGCGGTAGGCTTTATTGTAAAAAGACACAAACTATGATATTAGTGAAATATCATGGCTTGGCAGTGCCCCCAGATGTAGTCATTGTTGTGACGAACTGAGTTAACAAATATTGTGTTATTTTCTTGTTGATTACTTTCATATTATTCGTATGCATGGTTGTTGTATCTCACCATTATTAGAATTGTATGGGTAAGAACTGCACCAATTTACCACAATTCAATTCTCATGGGATTTTAAAGATGAACCACATTCAATTCTCATGGGATTTTAAGACGAAGCACAGAGTTGTTATCAACATCGAAAGTTAAGGAGTGAGCTTTGACTGATAAAACAAAAATTTGAGCTTTTAACTAGCTTATTAAGTTGCCTCAAAAAACAAAAACAAAAAAACGAGCTTATTAAGTTTAAGCCCAAAAGAGTTGATCTGAGTTTTTTATTTGATTTTCAACTCAAGCGGCACTCAAATAACCAATAAGCCTAAGATTTTATTTCATCTGAGTCACCCTGAGTACACTTGATTTCGAGTTTCTTCTAGAAACCGTTTGAATCAAATAACAGCGCGCTAATAACACCCTTCATAAACAAGACCTTGTAATAAAACTACAAGTTGTCAGGATTGTAAATACATCGTCGGAGCTATAATACGTACAGAAACCTTCCAGGTCAAGTCAAGAACATCAGTAGGTTGATGCACATTACTGTTCAAGTATGGGAGGAAATGATAAAACATTTCCCAGCCAAGAAGACAAGAATAAGGAATATGATGAGACAAGTAACTAAAATGTTGTCTAACCAATTTCACAATCCAATCCAATCCAAATCCATATCTGACAGCTTAAAACTATGTGGATGCTGAGTAAATACAAAGATAGACAACAAGTTTTTGCCCAAAAAAAAAAAAAAAAAAAAACTAATCTTTCAGATAATGAAGTATGGGGAAGGGATCTTTCAAATCTGTTCTTCTGTCTCATGACCATCCACAACAGAGGTATGGGGAAGAAGATGGAATACGACCTGTTTGGCGTATGTATTCTGCTTGAGCTGTTGTTTTCTCAGCCTGACTATTCTTCTTAGCTTCTGCAGCAGCACGTTGCTCTTCTGATCTCTGTCTTGCCATCGAAATCTTTTTCACCATCTTTGCTTGTGCATCTGCTCTCATTTTTTCAACTTTAGCCTGAAACCATCGACAGGACCAATTAATCAATAACTCCCTCCATCTGAGAAAAAAAAATGAGTATGGAGTAGCATTTTGTTGAAGCATTAAACCCCAAATCCCGTACTAATTAACTAGCCTTGCATTCAATTAACAAAGATCATGGGTTAGTCGTCTCATTGTCAATTGGGTTTGAGATGGAACCTCAGACTTTACATTTCTAAACGAAGGAACAATTTTGGTGCGTGTGCATGAAGGTAAAAGCAAGCAAAGCTACATCCTTAAAAACCGTGTTATTGTACAAAAGAACTATTGTACTTTCTTTATCAATGAGTGTAAAAATAGAGCTAGCAAGTCTTATGATCAAAATCTGTATCTATTGTGGTTAAAAATGCAATCACCCCTCATAGTATGTATAAGGAATTTTTAACTTCTTTGGTGGTGGCTCATGTTTGAGCCACCAAAGTTTTTCTATACATCAAAACCCCTTTCGTTGTTTTCTTCTTAACATTATTTTCAGTTTCATTTTCCATTAGACAAGTTGAAATTACCCTTGTTCATATGCATCCACGCTATGTGGTATAAAAGATTATGTTAAATACACACATGGGGCAGCAATAGTCGTACACCACATTTGTAACTACAAAGCAAAAAGGTTTAACTATAATCTTCCTCTTACACTGTATTACCACTCAAAGAATGCATAATGAAGTCCTAAACAGCATTTAAATGGAGGCAAATAAAGAAACATCAAGTACCTCTATTCTTCTCAATTCTGCTTCTAGTTTCGCTTTCTGCCGACTCTCCCAAGCTTCGATTTTGATCTCTTCACGCATAAATCTAAAGCAACAACAAGCTCAGTAAATAACAAAACAATAATACTCCGCCACACTAAATAAAAATATCAAATTTACAAGCAATTATAGATGGAAAACGGACCTCGCATTGTGCTTAGATTTCTCAGCATCTTCCCAGGCAGCAGCTCGCTTCTCAAACTCGACCCTCAGGATTTCCTCCTGTTCAACTGCAGAGGCATTCTTTTCCTTTTCTTCATTGCTTGCCCAGGCAGCAATGTTGGTCTTTCCAAGTTGAACACCGAGGGCTAAAATCTCTTTTCTTGTTTTGAGTTTTAGTTCTTGCTCTGACAACTCTTTTCGTCCGTCTTCAGTTTGATGCCATAATTCATTACCAAAACCCTGCTCTACAGGTGTGGATGTGGGCCCTCCTCGAGGAGTGGATGGGATTGAAGAAGTTGGGCTACGGAGCGGAGTAGTTGCCCCAATAGGAGTAGAAGTCCTTGAAGGCTCTTGGCTTGGAATTGGAGTCATTTCGGTTCCCATGTCTCTCATTGAAACTGATCTTATTGCAGGAACATCTGCATCAGTATTATTCAAATTTAACATGAGATACCAAGTTTAAGTATTTTTGACACTCAATTTTAGCATGAGATAGGGTCAAGACCATCTAAGGTGTGCATAGAATTTGAATGTGAGTACGACCAGTGGCAGAGCTTGAAATTTTTATATGGGGGAGGGGGGGGGGGGTTGCATGAAATAGGGTCAACACAAATCTCATTATCTTTCAACCTATTTAATTGTGTTAAATGCGTTAGTGTCTCACATATATAATCAGACGATAATATGTGTATTTTGACTTATGAAATTTGCCAAAAATAAAAAACAAAGGAACCGGAAATGGTCTAAGCAGTGATGCGAAATAGGTTTGAAGCCTCTTTCATTAACCTAAAATATGAGTTAAGCATTGGAAAGCGAGATTACCTGTCGTCTCTTCGGTTGAACTCTTTCCACAAGATAAATCACCGTTATCCACTTCTTTCAAATCACTACCTTGAGTAGTCCCATCCGTAATCAAATTCCCAGGACCACCTTCAAAAGAAAACTTGTCCAATCCCAACTGCGATGAAGTAGGTGAGCAAAAGTCAACTCGCTTGACTGAACCAGCAGACTCCGGAGCAACTCGAACTGCACTCATCGTCACAATCTGATTGGCTTGTCTTTGCAAAGTATTCTTCTTAGAGTGATTAACATGCATGTTATGCTTATTGATTATCCACTTCTCTGCATCATTCCATTTCGATGACATAGGTCTCAGAAGCGATCTTGAGATGTGATTCTGAACTGACCTCTCCCCTTTGTGAAACTCAAAACTAGAAGAACTTGCATTGCTATCATAATCAAGATTTTCATCATCCATTGTTCTAACCGGATGAACTGAACTTGAGTTAGAATTACTGCTATCAGCTTTTGAAAATTGCTGGCTTTTGACCCTGCTTCCATTACTGTGTTCCGCTGTACCAGAGGAACCCTGGTCAACTTCGCTGGCATCTGATGCTGTAATTCCCGATACTTTCACCGATGAAACATCCATACTTGAGGCTGCACGTAATATTTCAGACCCATATTAGATCAAAATTTAGCAAATAGGGGTTCTGAAAATCTCAACTTTTTATACAATTTAGTGGCAAAGATTCATATTTACTTCTTGTAATCCTCTTTCAGAACATTTAATTTTGCAAGTATAAAGAGATTGATGAAAAAATTTAGTAAAAGAACATTTAGGAACAAAGTTTTTTTTTTCAAAAAAAAAACATTCAATTCGAGACAAAAATTTCATTAAATGAACATTCATTAGGGACGGAGGGAGTATCAAGTAATGCTACTATATGATGTACTATCATCAATTATTGTTTGTGGGAGGACGGCCATACATGGGGTAAACAAATAAATTTAAGAAATGATTCATACACAAAAAAAAAAAACATTCAATTCGAGACAAAAATTTCATTAAATGAACATTCATTAGGGACGGAGGGAGTATCAAGTAATGTACTATATGATGTACTATCATCAATTATTGTTTGTGGGAGGACGGCCATACATGGGGTAAACAAATAAATTTAAGAAATGATTCATACACAGATTTTTCTGTATAGATTTGTATAGAAATGCTTTAAACTGTTGTACTGTACAACACCCCCACTGCATTATGAAATTGTACAATAGAAACACTCTAAAGCATTTTCTATAAAGAACATTCATTACTCAAGAGATTATGTCAATTATTTTTCTGATCTCCATTAAAGAAAATCTTCAAGATTATAGTATCAAATAGTACTATCAGAAAGCATTTAATTGGTGTTCTTTCCTGCATTTTTAACTTCAAAATCTTTAATATGGTGCAATGCAATAATAAACCTGAGGCATCTCTGTTGTATCTTCAGTCAAATTCATTACGCACAGAATCTAGGTCAATTAATTCAAAGATTGGACTGCAAATTGGGAATTTATTTGTATCAGATCAAGTGTACCTGGAAAAAAATAATATAAAGCTGGGTCTATCAAAAACAACGCATTCCATTTAAATGCCAACAAATTACAGATGAATTTCATACCCAGATATATAGTTGAAAGTCGTACTCCCGAAAGATAGTCTCATTTTGACTTTTTATGGTCAACAAAAATAAACTTTGACCAAACATTATTGTCAATTTAATGATCACAATGGAATTCTAAAAATTGTTAGATAAACACTTAATGATTTATCAAATACAAATTTTAGAATTTCACTAGAAAAATTAGATCGTCACCAATATTTGATCAAATTTTATTTTGGTTAAACCATAAAAAGTCAAAATGGGACTATCTTTTCCGGGAAACTGAGTACTATATTATAAGCTTAAAAGAGAAAATAGAGATTAGGGTAAACCTTGGTCATCAAAATCAGAAGAGGAGGCTAACAAGCTGTTTCTAACAAAGTCAGAATCGTCAAGCTTGGAAGGAGATGTTCTTGAGGAGTTGCTATTTGATCCTTCTTTCTTCTTCATCAGCTTCATCCTCAATTTAGTTGGTGATATTAACCCAGTCTGCATCATTCATCCCCAAAAACGATGATTAATAAATCCACAAAAAAGGGTTAATTATTAAAGCGGAGATTAACAAAATTAAACGCCCATTTCAAGCTCCCAATTAATTTAACGACAGCAGCAAAAACAAAAAATAAATACAAAATTAATCTGCATTATTCAACCCAAAACAAAGACTAAAAACTAATCTAGAACATTAGGAAAAGAAAAATGCGCCACCAACAAAAACCAAATTGGGTCAAAATAGAAAAAAAACATTAATCAATCTTTGAAGCTCCTCGCAGTTAAATAAGAACAGCAGGTGAAAAAAATTAACAAACCCAGAAAAGATGAAGAAATGGAGTGAAAAAAATGTTGAAAAATCCTGAAATCAGTTGATGAATCGGGGTGAAATAAATTGCAGAGCAAGAAATAATTAGGGATGAAGTCATTTTGAGAGTACTATAATTGATCAAAGAAACAAACGGCATTGTACCTGAACCTTGTGTATACGCTCGTACTCCATTTTTGGGTGATGTTCTCTCTCTCTCTCACACACACACACACATAAAAACACACACAGTTTTGGAGCTAGAGAGAGAGAGAATAATCAGCAGAAGTTTTTTTTATATGCAGAGACTACTGTGCTAAGGTGTCTTTGTGGAGCTGACAGGAGTAACGAGTTGGACTCTCTGGTCGGCGATCTTTTACCGATTTTTTACCTCTCCTTTCCGATCTTTTTCGTTTATTTAACAAAATACGTAGGAAAATAACCAATTTTATGGTACTCCATCTGTTTCAAAACAATTTAACCATTTTTTTCTGGTGAGATAAATTTAAAAGGAAAGTATACATATTTAAAAGTATACTATAGTGGAAGAGTAGTCATTAGTATTACTCATGAGTATAAAGATTTAAGAGTCCATAATTAAAATGTGTGAGTATGATAAATAGAATAGAGTGAATAAAAAAAGAGAAAATTTTGAGTGAAACTAGTTTCTCCATAAGTTATAAAAAGTCATGTTTTTATAGGGGTTAAAGTTTAGTGTTTAGGGTTTAGGTTTAGGGTTTAAGGCTTAGGGTTAAAGGGTTAAAAAGTGGATTTTTTTATAACTTATGGAGGAACTAGTTTCCCCCAAAACCAACTCATAAAAAAACAATAAAAGTTAGAAATTTTATGAAGTGTAACATATCAATGAGACACAAAAAAAAAAGTGTAAATTATTTTGGGACGAAAGAAGTACAATATAAGCAAATAGATATAAGTACAAAAAAAATAAGGAAATTGTTCAAAAATAATTAGTTGGAAGGTATTTTAATTTGAACATTTGGACCCACTAAATAAATAAAATGTCAGCTAAAAATTTGTGAACAAAATTTTGGTATTATGAGATTCAAAGTACTTGATTTGTCTGTTAATGAATGCACCTTTTTGGCCTGCCGTATAAATATGTTGCACTTTTAAATAAAAGAATCACTAATTAAATCATTAAAATACACTCATTAAATAATTTGACTAGTCAAATTCAATATTTATTTTGACACATAAGGAATAATCAAATATTGGGATGAATGAAATTATAAGTTTAGTCTGTTTTTCTAATTTTTGACCGTTATAGATTTTTTAATTTTCTTAAATAGTTTCACATATAATTTTAGCGAAAATATATAATAATATTTTTTAATTGTTAATTAAAGATATTGATTTGCATTCATTGACCAAATTTATTGACCCTCATTTAATAGAAATGCCCTCCTTTGATTTTCTAATCAGTTTATTTAAACTTTGTTCAAAATATCCTTGCCTTGACCAAATTAATTAACCTCCCATTTTGTAAATAGTCTGTTTATAGTATATGTTTTGGTCAATTTAATTAAAATAGGATAAAAGCATTAATCCAATGATGGTCGCCTTAAGCAATCAATTTTAAAAAAAAAAAAAAAAAACAGATTTTGTCAATTTATTTAATTTTTGAAAAACCACATACACTTGTTAACTCTTAAAAATGTACTTCCTTTATTCCAAATTTTATGTTTATTTTTTGTTCTTAGTCAAGAATAAATACTTAATTTAATACAATAATAATATTAATGTGTTGGTGTGGGTATTTTTTGGTTAAAGAATAAGTATATACAGTACATGTGAAGGAATACAAGTATATCTTCTTCTCAAAATAAATAAATGAAAGTCCATTTTTATTTTTGATTGAAAATAAAAATATTTTTTATTTTGAGATCAAAAGAATATATTTTTTTCTCAAAATCAAATTGTTCTCATAATAGAAAGTTGATTAAATTCCTTAGGAATAACTTTAGCTAGTAATTTTAAATTTTAATTTATGATATTTACCATACCTCATTTGATATTTTATTTTGACTATGATTACAATTTTAATTAATTAATTCCGAAGGAAGCAAATAAAAATCATTTTTTTAAAGTATGAATTGTTTCTTCACGGTTTAGAACGAGATCGGATCTCCTGTACCACTCTTTGTGCCACAAGTGATCCATCCGTTAATATGTTTGAATAATATTAATAAAATGTTAATCTTAAAAACTGTGAGCCGTTGGATTATTTGTGGCACAGATAGTGACACACAAAAGAGTACGGGAGATCTGAACTCGTTTAGAACCATCTTAGGGAAATTCTTACTGTTAGTACACCACTCATGTTCTTGAGGCAGCTTAAAATTGTGACAGAAAGAAGAATGATGAAAATGGTCAGAGCTTTTGGTTTGAATTTGCATGTTTCGGAAAAAGATTAATAATATCTGTGACAGATAATTATTAAACCCAAGCTCATTTCACTTATTATATTGTCCAAAACCTTTTTTTATAACAAAAATTTTAAAAATGTAAGTATGTTATCTTTAAATAATTATTTATTTAAAAAAAATATTTCAACATGGATGGCTTTTTTGTTGTGAAAAACATTGCCTCTAAATATAATTTTACTTAATATTTTTTACTAGCTTCTTTATACTTGCAAAATTAAGTGTTTAAAAAATGGATAACATGACAATCATCCTTATCTCATAAATTCTTGTCTTCTATCGGGAAGGTCTAGAGCTCGATACCCACTGTTGAAGAAATGGATTACAATTATAATACTTATGCATTTGTTCCTTTTATTATATTAAAAATATTTTTTATAATATCTTATAAATAAAATTTAGACTACATATTTAAGGACTAAGGTGTATTATTGTAATTTGTCTTACTGACACAAAGTCATATTTTTCAAAAATGCTACTTATTACATTATTACATTATGTAATGAGTAGCGTTGTTGAAATGCACTGTTTTCCACATTTTAGAGGCATGATATTATGACAATCTTCTTTTATTTCTCAAATTAAAAGTATCAGAATTGTCGTAATCTTAACCAATTTTCTCATTTCTAGATGAAATAATATGATGGTAATCTCCCGTTTGATATTTTTTTATGGTAATCTTCACTACTATTCTCATAATTAAATCACTAGCATTGTCATAATAATCCTCACCAATTTTGCTTATACTGTCATGATTCTCACTAATTTTCTCATAGTAAATGTATTACTACTACTTTTATTTACAATTAGTATTTAATAAAACCAAATTATATTTTTTATGAATAGGAGTATTCATTTTGATAGATTTTGATAATAGAGACAAATATTATTTTGAGTGACGCCAATAACCTTGACCAAAACTAATTCCAGTGTGGGCCCCATAGTAAGGCAATTTTTTTTGACACTGAAACGTGATGATCATGACGAGGAATAGGATGATGTTGTTTGTTAAATTCTGGCTCCCTTCCAATTTCAAAAGTTTAAATAAAGCCTAGAAAATTAATTGTTTGTTTGTACTTTGACTACATTTATCAACGAGGTACTTCATGCTTTGACTCTCATCCATATATCACTCCAAACCAAAGCGTTACAAAATCTTGAGTACATATTTGAAGTTGAGAGTGTTTGAAACGAGAAAATTTTGAGGAAACTAGTTTCTCTATAAGTTATAAAAAAAAATGTATTTATAGGCTGTAAAGTTTAGAGTTTGGGGTTTCAGGTTAAGGGTTTAATGGTTAAAAACAAGACTTTTTATAACTTATGGAGGAACTAGTTTCCCCCAAAACACACTCGTTTGAAAGTCATTGAGTTTTTGAAATTTATTTTTTAAAAATCGAATTGGAGCAGGTAAGGTTATTAAATTATGAAGTAAATCAGTTTTGTAAGCATCTTGAGTGGAGTTGTTATAAAGTCGGGTCTCAGCGAGCCGAGCTCAAGCCTTAGTATTTTCTTTAAAAAAAATATGGCATTGCGCCGAGTTCGAGCTTATTTGAGTCGAGCTTGATGACTTATATGAGACATATTTACAAAATCAAAAGTAAAATTGTTGTTTTCAACAATCTAGGGTTGATCTCAAGCTTAACAAGTCGAGATTGTGATAATTGCAAACAAAAAGAAAGATTCAATTAAATTGTTAACTATTTTACCGAGTCGAGCTTTAGATAATCGCAAACAATGAAGAATTTAAATTGTTAACGAGCTTATCGATTCGAATTTTAAATGATCACAAACAAAGAATAATTCAAATTGTTAACGAGCTTATCGAGTCGAGCTCGAACGAGACTCTTAAAAGCAAACGAGTCAAACATGGATCGACTCAACAATATTATCAATAGCAAGTTCCTAAATTATTCATTAAAATAACTAAATCAAACTAAGATTAGTTAACTATTACTATTAATAATATTAGTTTATTATAATAGTTAACTATATAAGATAACTATTACTATTAATAGTATAAGTTAAGTATAATAGTTACTATAAAGGGTAACTATTACTATTAATAGTATTAGTTAACTATATAAGATAACTATTACTATTAATAGTATTAGTTAAATGTAAAAGTTATTATATAAGATAAATATTACTATTAATAGTATTAGTTAATTGTAATAGTTAATTATATAAAAAAATTATTACTATTAATAATATTAGTTTAAGTGTAATAGTTACTATATAAAGTAACTATTATTAACAATAATATTAACTAATTAGAATAGTTACAATATATTGTAACTATTACTACTATTAGTATTTTTTTTGAAAAAAATACTATTATTAGTATTGGTTACTATATATAGTAACTATTACTTTTAACTTATTATTTATGATAAAATTTATTCCCTCCGTCACAGGGTAAGAGTCGTACTTTCTATTTTGGTACATCCTAGAGTAAGAGTTTCTTTCCTAAAATGGCAAAAAATCTTTACTATTCATCACTGTTGGGTATGCTTATTATAAACCACTCCTATTACCTAGATTTGATTGATCCCATAACCTTATTTTACTCTTTGTGGACTTTAGGATATATTGTAAGAAGTACTTGTACTTCATTTAGAATAGTCCACTTTCTAGTTTGATAGGCTTAGCAGATTAGGACCCTAAATTTTTCTAAGTCTGGAGATATGTGGCAAGTACTCAACCTACCGCATGAAGACATCTACCGCATGCTCCATGCTTGCCGCAAAAATCAACTTAACTCATGCAAGACATCGACCGCATAATGCAAGCCTACCGCATGGCTCATTCGACCGCATGTAACCAGAGTTGAATAAACTCAAGTTTGTTCAAACTTAACCATGGTCACACCTGTGTCCTTACTTGGTTAGTTTAGAACGTTGCAAATTCAAATTTCAAATTTGAATACAACTGTCATCGTAGTACAGTTGGACCACCATGACTCTGCAACAAAAGGACAACTCAGAATGAGCTCCAATTAGAAATCAACAGCTCATTGTCCTCCAAACTTGCCCTCCAAGAATTCAAACGGCTAGTTTCTCCATCAAGGCTATAAATAGACCTTGAATTCTTCATTGAAGATAAGCTGAGATTCTAAGAGAGAAATTGCTGTTGAAATTCTTGGTGATTGAAGATCATACTCAAGATTTCCAGAATCCTTCGAATCTTCAAGCACTCAACCTTCAAGTCTTCATCAAATCTCCAGCAACATTCAAGATCATATCTCAAGCCTCTCACACAAGTTTCATTAGGCTCTAAAATCATATAGATTCAAAAGAGCTTTTGATTCTTACACACACACTCACCCCGATTGATCAATCACATAGATTGAATCATTAGGGATACACTGGTCTAAGTCTAGGATTTGAACTTCATAGAAATAGGTGTTGATTCAATACTTCATCTCTGTAATCTGTACTCAAGTGAATCTAATATATACCTCATTCAAAATCCAAGACTGACCATCTTGGTAAAGGACGTAGATCTTTTAACAGATCGAACCTTTCCAAATCATTGTGTTCTTTACTTACTTCACTTTACCTTTCTGCAAATTTACTTTAAGTCTTGTTCATCTTGTTCATATTGTTCTTCACTTGTTCATATTAATCTTGTTTGTCGTTTAGTGTTTTGATCCTTTCAGATTTATGAACTATTGTGAATTGTGTTTGTTTGTCTACCTCATTGCCTAAGTTAAAATCTGACTAAATTATCATTTGCCAAAAATCTCTAAGACACAAATTTTCAATCTTTCAATCTACCTCACTTTAACCTACCGCACTCCTACCTACCGCACTTTAACCTACCGCACTACCTACCGCATTGAACTTATCAAAACCAACTCTTAACTTGTTTCAACGAAAACTTCCGCTGTGCATTTTATACTTGACCGCGTGGTTTTTATCTACCGCAAAATTCAAGTGTAAGCATAAAGGTTGAATTTTGAAAAAGAGTTGAAATTTTAAATAGGCTATTCACCCCCCCCCCCCTCTAGCCTCTTTTCATACCCTTGTTGTGTCTCTGGGACCAACAAGTGGTATCAGAGCAAACACCTTTATAAAACTTCTGTTTTTCAAGCTTAACAGCTTGGGTGCCGATTCAAAATGGCAAGTCAGAAAACTATGGCAACGGTTAACTTCACTCACGTTCCAGCGTTCGACGAAGATAATTTTGACGTATGGAAGCACAGCATTCTAACTCAGTTCTACTCCATGGACGAGCAACTTGGTGATTGTCTCACCATTGGACCATACTTCCCAATGAAAGCTAATCCGGATCCAGAAACCAATGGTGCAAATCCGACTATCAAGAAACCAAAAGCTGAATGGACCGATGAAGAGAAAAGACTGGTTGGAATGGATGTGAAAGCAAAAAGCATACTTCTAAGTACCTTGAGTACGTCACAGCGTCGACATATCATGGAATGTTCTACTGTAAAAGAACTTTGGGATGCAATTGAAGATTACATCGAAGGAGATCAAGCTTGCAAGGAAAGCAAAAAGTTTGCAATTCAAAGAAGATTCAACAACTTTGCTAAGATCCCCGGTAAATCACTAAGAGCCAGCTATGATCCGTTATTGTGAGATCGTGAGTACTTATACAGCACTCGGAAAGAAGCTTACCAAGAAAGAAATCAATGTTAATTTTCTTGCCGCTCTTGGTTCACAATATCTACACAAAGGAAACACTCTTGAAGATACCAAGCTACTAGATGACATGTCTCTCAGAAGCCTCTATGCCAACCTCAAGGTCTTTGATATTAAGCTTAACAACATTGCTGAAATGGAAGGAAAAACAAAGAGCTTATCGTTGGTTGCTCAAAAGGAAGAAGTGATCGAGGAAGAAGATCCAAAAATCTCCACATCAGATTTACTTGATATGGATGATGATGATTTTGCTATGTTCGTGAAAAGATTCCAAAAGTTCAGAAAGACAGCAAGACCCGGATCAACAAGCAAAGCTCCAACAAGGTTTTCAAGGAGCAGCCCTTCAAAGAAGAAAGAGAACTTCAACTTCTCCAAGAAGAAAGAAGATCTTGTTTGTTTTAATTGCAGGAAACCAGGTCACTTCGCATCAGAATGTCCAATTCCCAAGTATGAGTATATGAAGAAGAAAAGTAACTTTACTCCAAGGTATTCAAAGCAAAAGGGAATGATGGCTGAAGAAGACTCTACCTCAAAAGAGTTAGCTACTTGGATAGAGTCAGACTCTGATGAAAGCGATGAGGATTCTGAAGAAGGTCACATCTGTTTAGTCGTTCAGTCCGATGATGAGGATGATAATAAAAGTCGTCGCTCACCAAATGCAAAACCTAAACGGATAAGTTATACTGCCGATGAACTTGCTGAAAAAGGATTCCTAACTCCGGTTCAAAAGAATGGTGATCTTCTATTTTCAAGATGTGATGTGAGTGCAGCAAAGAAGGCTCTACTAAACCCCAAGTGAAGGAAGTTCTGTCTACCACACCTCAAGTCAAGTTTGACATTTCCCCCGATGAACAAGAAAAGATGTTTGCAAAAGCTGAACAGGTAATTAGTAAATTCTCTGGCATGAAGGAAGCTTTAGCACTTTCAACTGAAGAAATTTCCCAGCTTAAGACGGAGAAATCTCTACTAAGATCTGAACTCACCCTCCTTAAGGAGCAGATCAAGAGCATGACTCCTCTTACTGATCGAAACCGTTTCTTAGAAGAACAAAATGCTATATTTAAAGTTAAAAACGATGAATTGGTTGCTGAGATAAATGATCTTAAAAGGATCACTAATGAGTGGACCAATTCTCGTGTCACTATGGAACAAATCTTAGAATCCCAAAAGCCTAGTGGTGATAAAGAAGGCTTAGGATTTCAAACTAGTGACAACTTTAAATGTGCATCTTGTTGTGAAAGAGATGAGAAATTTACCCAGCAAATTTTGGAAGGGTCGAAGGCTAAAGATCATGTTTCAAAGGGTGTAGGACAATAACCAAAGAAGAAACTAGAATTCAACTATGTCTACCCTAAGAAACAAACTGGCAAGGCAAAGTTGAAAGGTATTGCCATGGATGAACCTACCGCAGAGGCTTCCTCTAGCAAGGTAGATGGTGCTCCCTACCGCGTAATCTTGCCGCGAGGTCAACCGACCGCACCAAGGAAGATGGCTACCGCATGGAAACCATCGACCGCAAGTGGCGGCAAGGCAGCAAAATTCAAGAGGATGAATTTTGTTAAGGAGACCTCATCCATACCAGTAAATGATGTTGTGCTTAAGACCTCAACGAAGTTTGTTAACCCTCAGTTGGGTGGCTTCCACCACTGTTCCGTGTGTGATGATTATGGTCACAAGGCTGCTGAATGTCTTTTAAGATTCACACCAAATCCCAGAAGGCTTAAACCCCCTTCTGTGAGGCAAGTGTGGGTTGTTAAAAGTTGCTAACCCTTTGGACCCAAAAGAATAAAAGGGGACCTTGTTCTTAAATGTTTATTTTATAGGTTCTCTGCTTAATGGCTGGACTCTCCAAGGATAGATCAAGTTTATGGTATCTCGATAGTGGCTGTTCAAGGCACATGACCGGAGATATCAACTTATTGGAAGATGTCCGTGAAGAAAAAGGGCCATCAGTAACCTTCGGAGACAATAACAAATGAAAGACTGTAGGATATGGAGTCATTCGTAAAGGAAAAATCACCATCCAAGAAGTCTCTCTAGTTATTGGACTACAACACAATCTACTCTCAATATCTCAGTTCTGCGACAAAGGATTGCAATGCCACTTCACTTCAAATTCCGTCTCATCAAAGATGGCATATCCGGCGTCACTTTGCTCAAAGGGATTCGTAAGAAAAATGTTTATGTTGTTGATTATGACTCATCTTACATTTCTTCTAATCTCTGTTTTGTAGCAAAGAATGTTAGTGAGAATAGTTGGCTGAGGCATAAAAGACTAAGTCACTTAAACTTCAAGTATCTCTCCAAGATTGGTAGAGAAAATCTAGTTCGTGGTCTACCCAAAGTAGCTGATCACCACGATGAGAAGTGCACAGCATGTCAACTAGGCAAACAACCAAAAGCGTGTTTCTCCAGCAAGACGACACCTTCAACTTCTAGATGTTTGCAACTACTACATATGGACTTGTCTGTACCTGTTTCTACCGCAAGTATTGGAGGAAATAGATATTCCTTAGTTGTGGTAGATGACTACTCAAGATATACGTGGGTCGAGATGATGAGCTCCAAAGATGATTGTTATGACATTTTGACCGCACTCTTTAGACAGCTCCAAACACAAAAAAAGATGACATCGTTAGTGTTCGATCCGACAACGGTACAAAATTCAAGAACAACGGTGTTGCTCAATACTGTGATGATCATGGTATTGACCACAACTTATCTGCTGCTGGAGTTCCACAACAAAACGGTGTAGTGGAAAGAAAGAATAGAACGTTGATAGAGGCCGGAAAAACAATGATTGCACAAGCAAAGCTACCTCAATACTTTTGGGCTGAAGCCGTCAATACAGCATGCTTCACTCAGAATAGATCCCTCATCAACAAGACCTACAACAAAACTCCTTATGAACTTTGGAGAGGAAGAACCCCCAACATAGCATACTTCAAGATATTTGGATGCAAATGCTTCATACTCTACAACGGTAAAGAACATCGAGGTAAATTTGTTCCTAAGGCCGATGAAGGTATATTTATTGGGTATGCTAAACACTCAAAAGCTTTTCGTGTGTTTAATAAAACCACTCTTAAGATAGTTGAATCTGTCCATGTTACTTTTGATGAACATTCTCTCCTTGAGCCACATATGGCTCCAAATGTTGCTGATGATTTTGATGAGATAAATGAGATAGGTACAACTCAACCACAAAATCAATCAACTCAAGGAAACCCATCTACCTCAACTGCACCTCCATCTACCTCATATGAAGCACCAGAATCTACCACATCTGCTGCTACCTCAAATGGAGTTGAAGTTGAAATACCCATCAATGTGGAAGAACCTATCCTTCAAATTACTTATGATTGGGATGGCTCAAATGATGTACCACTAGAAGATCTACAACCACCATCAACTCAACCAGACATACCTCAAGAAGTTCGTGAGGTCAGAGATCACCCAATTCAGAATATCATTGGTGATTTGCATTCTGGTGTTAGAACAAGAAGATCAAACTATGATGCACTTACCGCATTCATATCTCAAGCTGAACCCAAGAAAGTTGATGAAGCACTCCAGGACTCAAGTTGGGTTGTTGCCATGCAAGAAGAACTCAACCAATTTGAAAGATGTAAAGTTTGGACCTTGGTTCCAAGGCCACAAGATCAAGGAGTGATTGGTACAAAGTGGGTGTTCCGAAATAAGATGGATGAAAATGGAAGCATCACAAGGAACAAAGCTAGGTTGGTTGCACAAGGATATACACAAGAAGAAGGCATTGATTATGATGAAACATTTGCCCCCGTTGTAAGACTCGAAGCTATAAGTATATTCTTAGCTTATGCCTCTTACAAAAGATTCAAGCTATATCAAATGGATGTGAAGAGTGTATTTCTCAACGGAGAACTTCAAGAAACCGTCTTTGTTGCTCAACCGCCCGGATTTGAAGATCCCAAATTTCCAAATCATGTCTACAAACTCCGTAAAGCTTTGTATGGACTCAAACAAGCTCCACGAGCATGGCATCTTCCTCAACCAAGCTAAGTACACAAGAGATCTCATCAAGAAATTTGGACTTGAAAATGCAAAGGCATACGACACTCCTATGGCTACTGGTAACAAGCTAGATAAAGACTTGAAAGGTAAGAAGGTTGATCAAACCTTATATCGAGGTATGATTGGCTCTCTTATATACTTAACTGCTAGTAGGCCAGATATCATGTTTAGTGTTTGCGTTTGGGCCCGTTATCAAGCTGATCCTAGAGAGGCACATCTTATTGCTGTTAAACGAATTATTCGATATCTATCTGAGACTATTAACCTTGGACTTTGGTACTCCAAAGATTCAACTTTTGATCTTATAGGTTACTCAGATGCAGATTATGCAGCATGTACCATCGACAGGAAAAGCACGAGTGGAACTTGTCATTTCCTTGGAAATCGACTAGTTTCATGGGCAAGCAAGAAACAAGCCTCAGTCTCTGTATCTACCACAGAAGCTGAATATATAGCTGCTGGAAGCTGCTGCTGCCAAGTGCTGTGGATGAAGCAACAATTGGTTGACTACGGAATCAAAGAAGAAAATTGTCCAATCTTTTGTGACAATACATCTACCATTGCTGTCTCCAACAACCCTGTCATGCATTCCAAGACCAAACACATTGATATAAAATACCACTTTCTCAAGGATCATGTGTAAAAAGGTAATATCCATTTAGAGTATGTGAGTACTGATGATCAAATTGCAGATATTCTCACCAAGGCTCTTGATTCCAAGAGATTTAGGTATCTAAGAGGAGAAATGGGTATGCTTGAACTCTAACTCAAACCTGTCCATATGATTTCTTGTACTAATGTTTGTCAAAGTTCAAAATCAAGATAGGTACACGGCAGACCAACTTACGGTCAAGCATATAACACAAACCTCTAAATTCACTTGACCGCAACTCATGTCTGCCGCATCAACCATGCTGCCGCATCAACTATGCTGCCGCATATACCAAAAGCTAAACCAAGCAAGGTAAGACCTCAATCGACCGCACATGTCACGGTCGACCTCATAGTTGCCGCACAAGGACCCCAGGTAAGTCATTCAAACTTAGAGATATTTAGGATGTTTCAGTCATATCTACCTCAAGGGCATTAAGGTAACTTCCTATTTTCCCTCGTTCTATTTAATTCAAATATTTTCGAGCATTAAATTTTCATTCCTTAAAATTATTTATGAGCCGTCATTAGGCTATTGACTTGACACCTAGTAACCTCGCATTTAATTCGATCAGACATCCCTAGGTCACATCCGTACTTTTTGCAGAGTAAACCTCCCTCCTTCCCATCACTCTGACCTCTGCAAACCCCCCCCCCTTTACCAAACCGTTCCACCTTCTTCTCCTCCATCACTCTGATTATCTTACTTTTTCAGAAAATCCCTCTCTCTAAAACCTACTTTTCTAAACCGCCTTTCTCTCAAAATCTCTCTATATATAATGTCGAAACATCAAACCAAGAAATCCTCAAAATCTGTTACTTCTGGTGACGATAATCCCAGTTCTGTTCCTCCACAAGCTCCTCCGGTTGTCATTATGGTATGAATTCTCAAAATTATTTTTTTTCTTGGTGGGTTTTTCGAAAACCCTTCATATTCCTTGAGAATTTTTGATTTCTTGCGTTATTAATGTTACAATATTAAGTTTAATGAATATCGTTTGTTCTGATTCATCTACTTACTGATCTCATACGATTTCATTGTTGTTTTATAGACCCCGGCTCATCGCATTCATATGTTTCTGTGCATTTTGCATCTCGATTGCATTCTTCCTCTGAGTCTTTGCCTTATGTGCTAGAAATGTCGACTCCTACGGGAGATTGTTTGATAGCTGATAAAGTGTTACGTGATTGTGATGTGCATATTAGTGAGCATGTTTTACTTGCTGATTTAGTTATACTGCCATTGCAAGATTTTGATGTTATTCTGGGTATGGATTGGTTAAGTAAATATCATGCCTCTGTTGATTGTTTTAAGAAAGTGGTTACGTTTTCTATCCCTAGTGCGCCTGTGTTTACTTTTGAGGCTGCTTCTTTGGGTAAGGGAATTCGTATTATTTCTTATGTGAAAGCTAGAAAGTTATTGCACCGTGGTTGTGTGGGGTACTTGGCCTGTGTTTTGGATACTACTAAAAAGTCTCCTGAAATAGAGGATGTAAATGTAGTTAAAGAGTTTCTTGATGTGTTCTCTTCTGAATATTCTATGCCTCCCGATAGAGAGATCGAGTTTGGTATTGACTTGATTCCAGGTACCACCCCTATATCAGAAGCACCTTATAGAATGGCTACAGCTGAATTGAAAGAGTTGAAGGTTCAATTACAAGAGTTGCTTGATCGGGGATTCATCCGTCCTAGTGTATCACCGTGGGGAGCTCCTGTATTGTTTGTCAAGAAGAAAGATGGGTCTTTGAGACTATGCATTGACTACAGAAAGCTGAATCAGGTAACTATAAAGAATAAATATCCTCTACCTCATATTGATGACTTGTTTGATCAACTCCAAGGGTCAGTCGTCTTTTCGAAGCTTGACTTGAGGAGTGGGTACCATCAGTTAAAGATTCGTTCTGAAGATATTTCTAAGACTGCTTTCCGTAGTAGATATGGTCATTATGAATTTTGGGTTATGCCTTTCGGGTTGACTAATGCTCCGGCTGTTTTCATGGATATGATGAATCGGGTCTTCAAACCTTATCTTGACACCTTCGTGGTTGTATTTATTGATGATATTCTTGTTTACTCCAAGTCTAGGGAGGAGCACGAGCAACACTTGCGAATGATTTTATCTGTTCTTCGTGAGAAGCAACTGTTTGCGAAATTCAGTAAGTGTGCTTTTTGGCTCGATGAAGTGTCTTTTCTGGGGCACGTGGTTTCTAATAGAGGAATATCCATAGATCCTTCCAAGATTGAAGCTATTGTGAATTGGAAGAGGCCTGAATCAGTTACGGAGATTCGAAGTTTCTTGGGTCTAGCCGGGTATTATCGAAGATTTATGGAGGGATTTTCAAAAATTGCTACTCAGTTGACCCGAAAGAATGTACCTTATGTGTGGGATGGCAAATGTCAAGTTAGTTTTGAGGAATTGAAGAAGAGGTTGACTACAGCTCCTATTCTTGCGTTACCTAATGGAAATGACGATTTGGTGATTTATAGTGATGCTTCTAAAGAAGGCCTCGGGTGTGTGCTAATGCAAAATGGAAGGGTGATTGCATATGCTTCAAGGAAGTTGACTCCGAGTGAGCAGAATTATCCTACCCATGACATGGCACAAATGGAAACATTATCTTTACGGAGCAAAATTTGAGATATTTACCGATCATCAAAGCTTGAAGTACTTTTTTTTCACAAAAAGAGTTGAATAACAGGCAAAGAAGATGGATGGAACTATTGAAGGATTATGATTGCACTACTTCTTATCACCCGGGTAAAGCAAATGTGGTAGCCGATGCCATTAGCCCGAAATCTTTTATGGCTTCATTGATGGTGTGTGAATGGAAGATGTTGGAGGATGCTCGAGATTTGAGTCCTTATGAATCAAAGCATGGAGCTATTTTTGCGAATATTCGAGTATTACCAGTTTTGATTCAACAAATAAAGGAAGCTCAGAAAGATGATCCGGAGTTAGTAACAATAATGAATAAAATCGAAGATGGCAAATTTGAGGATTTCTCTCTCAATTCTGAAGGAGTATTAACTTATAGAGGGCAGTTATGTGTACCAACATTGATGGAATTAAACGCCAAGTTCTTGATAAGGGTCACGAGTTCAAGTATAGTATTCATCACGGGAGATCAAGATGTATCAGAATTTGAAGCAGTATTTCTAGTGGAATAATATGAAATGGGAAATAGCGGATTATGTATCAAGTGTTTGACTTATCAACAGATTAAAGCTGAACATCAAAGACCCGCCGGTCTACTTCAACCTCTAAAGATACTTGAGTGGAAATGGGAAAATATTGTGATGGATTTTGTAACAGGATTGCCTCGTACTTGAAGAAGGCATGACGCAGTTTGGGTGGTCGTGAATAGATTGACAAAGTCTTCTCATTTTCTACCTATTGAGATTAGTTACTCGATGGAAAGACTTGCGACTTTGTATATTAATGAGATTGTGAGGTTGCATGGAGTTCCTGTGTGTATTGTGTCTGACCGTGACCCTAGATTCACATCTCGATTTTGGCAAGCATTTCAGAAGGCTTTGGGTTCTGAATTGAAGTTCAGTACAGCGTTTCATCCTCAGACAGATGGTCAATCAGAAAGAACTATTCAGATTCTCGAGGATATGTTACGGGCTTGTTCAGTTGATTTCTCCGATTCTTGGGATACTCATTTACCTCTCGTGAAATTTGCCTATAATAACAGTTTTCAGTCAAGTATTAGGATGGCTCCGTATGAAGCCTTGTATGGGAGGAAATGTCGGTCTCCGATTTTTTGGGATGAAGTGGGAGAAGCAAAAATTTGGGGTATTGATATGGTGAATAAATCAGTTGAGGAAGTTAAACTTATTCGAGATCGCTTGAGTACCGCTCAGAGTAGACAGAAAAGCTATGCCGATCCCCGGAGGCGAGATCTTGAGTTTCATTCGGGTGACTTTGTGTTTTTGAAAGTTTCACCTAAAGTGGGGATTCAAAGGTACGGGAAGAAAGGCATGCTAGCACCGAGGTATATTGGCCCATTCGAGATTTTGAGTAGAGTTGGAGATAGAGCGTATCGTCTTGCGTTACCTCATTCTCTTGATAAGATACATAATGTTTTTCATGTCTTGATGCTTCGAAAGTATGAGTATGATCCTTCTCATGTCTTATCCGAGGTTCCCGAGGATATTGAACCGAGTATGTCTTACGAGGAGCATCCAGTTCAAGTCATTGATTCGAAGGTTCAAGAATTGCGAACTAAGAGTATTCCTCTTGTTAGAGTTGTGTGGAGGAACCATAATGTGGAAGATTCGACTTGGGAGCTTCGGGAGAAGATCGAAAGGAAGAATCCTTGGTTGTTTGAGGATTGAGGTAAGTAATCTTAAAAAATTCGGGTCGAATTTTCTTTAAGGAGGAGTGAGTGTAACGACCCCAAAATCCGTCTTTATTTATTTTATATTTTATTTTATATTTTTGGGAATTTTAATGTGAGTTTATGTGTGCATTTTATGTGTTGCATCATATTTTATGAGTTGCACATCTTAATTGATTATTTGTGTTAGTTAGAATGTTAGTAGTGATAATTGTTAAGGAGTTAATTGGTTATAGTGGAATTATAGGGGCCTTAGTGAAAGTTAGAGTTGAGGGGTTTAAATGTTGAAAATGGAATTTGAGTGATTTATATGAAGAATTGAGTAAAATCTTTACATTTATCTCATCTCCCTCCCTCCCCTGCGTTTACACCATCACTTTTCCAAACCATTTTTCCCAGAGAATTTGCCATTGTTGGAGAAAGAAAGTGAAGGTAAGGTTTTGTTCTTGTTAATTTCATTTATTTTTATTTACTACTCCATTAAAAAATCTAACTATATATAAATGATCAGGGTGTTGAATAGATCATTTCTACCCGAACAAATATTATTTCTGTGATACTTTTTCGGAAAATAGGTAAGTTACTAATCCCCCTTTTAAATGTTAAAATGGTCATATACATGTTATATATGCTATATGTGTTGAAAAATCATGTTTTGAATAGTTTCTTGATACTTGTAATTTTGGGACGGAAAGAGTAGTACAAGTATTGGTTTTAGTTTGGTGTTAGAGTTGTCTAAGGCTGAATTTGTAGCTTTGGTGAAGTTACAATTGTTGTGTGTTATAAGTATTAGTACTTTTGGTTCGGTGAAACGAAGGGAGTATAATTTATTTTGGTTTTGGCCATAACTTCGTCATCCGGACTCCGTTTTGGTCGTGTAAACTATCGTTGGAAAGCTCTTCTCGAGTACTACACGATGGGTTGGTTTATTTAGTTGGGTTCTGATTTTTATATTACGGAAATCCAGTAGGTGTTTAATAGTACCAAAAAGAGTATTAATGGTCCGTTGTGTTAGAGTTGGTCCTTTGTGATCGAGTTTGAATTGATGTAACCGTTTAGGTTCATTTTGGGTGTTGTACATCTTTATGATGCTTTCGTGAGGTTTCTTATTTTGAAATCCCTTGTGTGAGAAATGGATTTAACGTACTTGGTTGTTGAGGATCGTGTTCTAGTGTGTGTAAGATTGTTGTGACTTAATGTCAATGTTATGAACTCTATTATGAGAACGTGTTTGCCTCTCTTTGATGAGCTTGTGTGGTTCCCTACTTTAGAATCATACCCCGTTTGTTGTTAAAGCAAGTTTTCTTTGCTACGGTTGTGTCTAAAGTCCAGCTGGTACTTTTGTGTGTGTTCGGGCAATGATAGGGATTATAATGGCACACGAGCCAAGTTCATTATAAGGCTCCTATCATTGGTTTCCCATTTTTAACCCCCTTCCTTAGGCCAAAGGTTGGGCACTTTGGGTTATGACTCTGTGTCATTTTCCCCGTTGTTGTTGTTGTGATTGTTTGATTCCGGAACCCGTTTCAGCTCTTCGATGCTGCTCAGTTGATGCCTCTCAGATGGTTATTGTTTTGGTTCGAGAACCTTGGCTCAGTATCCACGTATGAGTGTTTATTTCCGCTTTATGTGTTGTATGATGAGTTGGTCGTTATTTCCAACCGGTAAGGGACGGTTGGCGATAGGGAGCCTCTCATATTATGTGTTATATGCTATATGATCATTTGTGGCATTGTTCCTTTATGTTCATCATATTAGAATGTAATGTAGTTGCATTTTAGTAACTTACTGAGATTTATTCTCACCCTTATTTGTTTACCGTCTTAGATAAGAAGGAGCCCGGGGGATAGGTCTCACTAATCACAAGGGAGGACATCGAGTTGGTAAGTTGTTTTGGGCAAGTGTTGTGTAAGGCTACATTATGTAAATGTATAACCTTTGGGTAGTGTACCCGAGACTTGGTCTTTGGATCACCTCGTTTTGGTTGATGTTGGTGATTGTAAAGTTTGTAAGTAATGTGTAGCCAGGTGGCTAAGTACTTTGTTTTGTGAAAGTTTGTTTTGTGGTTTGAAATCAAGTTTTCGTTAATGTGTTGGTTAAATGAGACTTTTATGAAAGTATATTTCGAAAAATTTTCCTAAAATGTTTTATGACGTCTTCCGTGCGTGTCCCGGACGTGGGGCCAAGTAGGACCACGGGTCGGGGCGCGACAAAAACTATTTCTACTATTATTCAAAAGGGGCAACTACCATTTAATCCCTCATCCTAATCAAAATTACCACCTAATCCAAGGAATTTTCAATATTACCACCTAGTCCAAGGGTTACTAAAAAGACACTCATGCCCTTAATAAATAATGAAAAATTACATTAATGCCACTCCATCCATCATTTCACTTTCTCTCTTCAACCACCATGACCACCTTTAACCACCCATCCCAACCACCTCCGGCCACCATTTTCCGGCGACCACCTCCGGCCACCATTTTCCGGTAACTTTTTCCGGCCACCCTTTTCCCGCGACCACCTCCGGCCACCTTTTCCCGCGACCACCTCCGGCCACCATTTTCCGGCGACCACCTTCGGACACCTTTTCCCGCCGACCACCTCCGGCCACCATTTTCCGGTAACTTTTCCCGGCCACCGTTTTCCGGCGACCCTTTTCCGGCGACCACCTCCGGCCACCATTTTCTGACCACTTTTCCGGCCGCCATTTCCGGCGACCTTTTCCGGTGGCCACCTCCGACCACCTTTTCCGGCGTCCACCTCCGGCCACCTTTTCCGGTGACCTTTTTCCGGCCACCGTTTTCCGGCGGCCACCTCCGGTCACCGTTTTCCGGCGCCTTTTTCGGCCACCTTTTTCCGGCGACCACCTCCGGTCACCTTTTTCGGCGACCACCTCCTGTCACCTTTTTCCGGCCACCTCCGGCTGCCATTTTCCGGCGACTACCTCCGGCCACCGTTTTCCGGCGACCATCTCTGGCCACCTTTTCCAGTGACCATTTCCCGGTGACTATCACCGGCAACCATTTTCCGGCCACCACCTCCGGCCACCTTTTTCCGATGACCATTTTCCGGTGACCACCTCCGACGACCATTTTCCATTGTCCATTTTATTTTTTTGAAAAAAAAAAACCATTCTTTATTTAAAAAACAACTACACATTTTCTACAAGAACAAATTAAAAGCTCTTAGCAACAAATTCACATTTTTTTAAAAAATAATAATTTTTTTCAAAAACAAATTCACAGTTGTTTAAGAACAAATCCACAGTTGTTTTAGAACAAGTTCACAGTTGTAAGTTCGCATTTGTTCCAAGAACAAATGTAAATTTGTTCTTGTTCCAATTATAAGTTCGCATTTGTTCCAAAAAAAAAAAAAAAATCACATTTGTTCTTGTTCCAAGAACAAGTTCGCAATTATAAGTTCACAATTGTAAGTTCGCAATTGCAAGTTCGCAATTGTTCCAATAACAAGTTCGCACTTGTTCCAAAAACAAGTTCGCAATTGTAAGTTCGCAATTGTAAGATCGCACTTGTAAGTTCGCACTTGTAAGTTCACAATTGTAAGTTCGCAATTGTAAGTTCGTAATTGTTCCAATAACAAGTTCGCACTTGTTCCAAAAACAAGTTCGCAATTGTAAGATCGCAATTGTAAGTTCGCACTTGTAATTTCACAATTGTAAGTTCGCAATTGTAAGTTCGCAATTGTTTCATTAACAAGTTCGCACTTGTTCCAAAAACAAGTTCGCAATTGTAAGATCGCAATTGTAAGTTCACAATTGTAAGTTCGCAATTGTATGATCGCAATTGTAAGTTCACAATTGTAAGTTCGCAATTGTTCCAATAACAAGTTCGCACTTGTTCCAAAAACAAGTTCGCAATTGTAAGTTCGCAATTGTTCCAATAACAAGTTCGCACAAGTTCGCAATTGTAAGTTCGCACTTATTCCAAGAACAAGTTCACACTTGTTCCAAGAACATGTTCACAGATGTTCCAAATACAAGTTCGCAATTGTATGATCGCAATTGTAAGTTCACAATTGTGAGTTCACAATTGCAAGTTCGCAATTGTTCCAATAACAAGTTCGCACTTGTTTCAAAAACAAGTTCGCACTTGTTCCAAAAACAAGTTCGATATTGTAAGTTCGCAATTGTAAGATCGCAATTGTAAGTTCGCAATTGTAAGTTCGCAATTTTAAGTTCGCAATTGTTCCATTAACAAGTTCGCACTTGTTCCAAAAACAAGTTCGCAATTGTAAGATCGCAATTGTAAGTTCACATATGAAGAAATAATGTAACATTCAAGCTCCCAAGATCTCAAACAAACTACAGTATGCCTCTAATAAAAAGAGTCAAACTCGGTTCAATCAATTTTGATAAGAGTAGCATAATCTCAGAATCAAAGAAATAATTTCAGATACAAAGTCGGATTCTGAAGACAACTAGATCTGCCCAAGTCACTGTGTGTGTGTAAATCCAGACATATATAGTGAATCAAAAGGCAGTAATGGTGAGTAGAATGATCAAAAGGTCAATCATTTAAGACCAGGGGGTGGGGGTGGATAGTAATCAATAGGTGCATCATGCTTCTCCTTTTCTTCTTGCAGCAAATGAACAAAATACCCAACACAACCAAAATCACCGCTCCTCAATTGCAATTCCGAGCACAGTTCCTACGAATTTCCCATTCTAATCGATCTCACAAATTTAATGTCTGAGACGAGCAGATCTGAGCAGATCTAGGCCGATCGGCACAAAGAGGAGGAGATCGAGCATGGGGATCGCTGGGATGAGGGATGGGAGGGGGTTGTCAGAGGTGGAGGAGAGACTCACCGGAGGTGTAGGAGAAGCCTGCCTGAGAGATCGTAGAGAGAGAAAGTTGGCGTAGGTGGTCGGAGGTCGGGAGGAAGCTGCCGGAGGTGGTCGGAGGGAGGCTGTCGGAGGTGGGCGGATGGGGTCGCCGGAGGTGGGGGATGGAGGAGAGAGAGAACGCAGTGAGATGGTCGCTGGGGTTCGGAGATCGAGGGGAAAGGTCGCCGGAGGTGGAGAGGAAGGGTCGTCGGCGATGGGGAAGGGAAAGGTCACCGGAGGTGGGCGGATGGGGTCGCCGGAGGTGGGGATGGAGAAGAGAGAACGCAGTGTAGAGAGAGAAGTCGGTTTGCGTCTGAATGTGAGGAGAGGGGAGGGTTGCTGTTTTAATTGAAAATAAGGGGTAATTTCGGGATTCTATAATTTTAATGGACTAGATGGTAAATAAAGATATTAACTTGGACTAGATGGTAAATGAAAATATGGCCTTGGATTAAGTGGTAGTTTCAGTTAGGATGATGGATTAGGTGGTAATTGTCCCTATTAAAAAATCACAAGTAGATATATATATATCTTTATTTAAATATTTAATAATTATATAATGTAATTATAAATATTCACACAAAAAAAAAAAAAAACACTCGTGCGGAGCACGGGTTAATCCCTAGTGGTATTGGGACGGAGGGAAAAGACGGGAGGAAAAGCTTCCGTTAATCTCGCAATTAAAGGTGGCGGGTAGCTGTGAAAGACTTCCACGTAATGAAATGGACTAAAATACTCTTAAGAGATCTGAATTCCTCGCAGAGCTTTTCACGATTACTACTACTGTTTTTTTTTTTTTTTTTTTTTTTTTAATTTTATTTTCATAATAATGAAAGTAGTATAGTATTGTTGTAAAACATGAAAACATACTGTTGGGGAGCATTGAAAGATGGGATTAGCAGAGTCAAAGATACCACTTCTACTATCAGCACAGTCAACAAGGCCTTTGGTCAGGCAGATTACATTACGCGCTCACTTTCTTTCACCTAATAATAAATACACTAATTTATAGTTTGTCTTTGATATAATATTACGCCCTCTGTTTCAAAGTTCATGCCGTTTTAAATTTTTCACACATAATATTAAAAAAGGCAATTAATACATATTAAAAAGGTTTATCTACCCCTAAAAGAATCCAACTATCAAAATAATTAAATGCTTAAACAAAAGATAGTTCGCAATTAATGAATATGAGGGTATATTTGGAAAACAAGAGCAAAGATATCTTGAAAATAGTAAAACGTCAAATATTTTGAAATAAAATTTAACACTTAAACCATGTAATTTGAAATATAATTTTTATTTTATTTTATCAAGGTAAAATTAATAAACTCCCTCCGTCCCACTTGAATTATGACAAATTTCTATTTTGGGTGTCCCATTCGAATTAGGAAAACCCAAAAATGGAAGTGTTTTATTTAATGGGACTCATATTCACACTCACAACAACTTTCCACTCATTATTTTCTACCTCACTTTCTCTCTCCTACTTTACTTTTCATACTCACAACACCTCCTCCACTAACATTTTTTCCTTAATCCGCGTGCCCAACCGAAAAATTATAATTCGGGTGGGACGGAAGAAGTATATAACAATACATATTTAGTAAAATATTACTCTCTCTGTCCCAGACTAAGGTTCTTACTTTCCTTTTTTGGTTTGTCTCAGACTAAGGTTCTTAGTTGCTTTATTATCTAAAATGGACAATGAGACCCACTTGTCATCCTCACAACAAAAACTTTCTACCCACTTTCGCTCTCATACTTTGGGCAATTTGCAATTTGGTTCCTGACATTTACAAACTTTTGCAATGTTGCTCCTAACAGTTTTTTTCGCCAATTGGTTCTCAACATTTACATTTTTTTGCAATGTGGCTATAAAAGTAACTGGACGTTAGTTTTCTAACAGATTTTATTTCATGTGACTAGCACATGACGTTTTAAGATATTCTTAAAGCTACACATATCCGATTAATATGATTCTTTTTTTAAATTGAAACTAATATTTAAATCTACAACATATATTTTTTTTTGAAATTTATTGGGTAGTTGGATTATTTTTACATTTAATGTTAATTTTAAATATTAAAAAAAATAAAAAAACACGTAAAATATAATCTAAAAACGATATTAGCCCAAATATGTTCCATATGAAGTAAATTCTATATGTAGATTATCAGTTCGTAAAAATGTTTGATAGAAAAAAAAGGGAGAAGAAAAGGACGATGAATCGAGGGAAGAGTTTATGTGGAACGGGTGTTGCGGGAAAGTGGCAGAGGGGTGGAGAAAAATAAACTTAGGAAAGATACATATAGAAATTACTTCATATGAAACATACTTGGGCTAATATCTTTTTTAAATTATATTTCACGTGTTTTTTTATTTTTTAAATATTTAAAATGAAGATTAAATGTAAAAATAATTTAGATACCCAACAAATTTCCAAAAAAATTTATGTTGTGGATTTAAATATTAGTTTCAATATAAAAAAGAATCATATCAATCGGATATGTGTAGCTTTACGAATATTTTAAAACGTCCTTTAAAAAGTCATGTGCTAGTCACATGACATAAAATTTGTTAGAAAACTAATGCCCATTTACTTTTATATCCACATTGCAAAAAAATGTAAATGTTGGGAACCAATTGGAGAAAAAAACTGTTGGGAGCAACATTGCAAAAGTTTATAAATGTCAGGAACCAAATTGCAAATTGCCCCTCATACTTTCTCCTACTTTACTTTTCATAGTCACAACATTTACTTTTTCTTAACCAAAAATCTTGGGAAAAACGCGTTTTTTCAAATGCTTAGGGAAAACGTGTTTTTAAAAAAACGTGGTGGCATTTTTGTAAATAATCAGAACTTCTCAACGGTTCTGGATATAATTATAAAACCTTCCGGATATGATATTGATAGCCAAAACCTTTGAAAGTGATAGCCAGAAGGGTCATTTTTGTAAATAATCAGAACTTCTTAACGGTTTTGGATATCAATATAAAGCCTTCTGGATATGATATTGATAGCCAGAACCTTTGAAAGCGATAGCTAGAAGGGTTCTGGATATCAATATAAAGCCTTCTGGATATGAGATTGATAGCCAGAACCTTTGAAAGTGATAGCCAGAAGGGTCCTGGATATCAATATAAAGCCTTCTAGGTATCAATATAAAGTCTTCTGGATATGAGATTGATAGCCAGAACCTTTGAAAGTGATAGACAGAAGGTTTTAAAAACACATTTTTCTTAACCAGTATGAAAAACGCGTTTTACGGGAGACCAACTCTTTTCTTAATCTCTGTGTAAAGTCAAACAAAGAACCTTAGTCTGGGACGGAGGGAGTAACATATTAAATAAATTAAATTTTTTTATTATAATTAAAAAATTTAGTTAGTAATTCTTTCTTCGTCTCAAAGTACAAAGTAAGATATAGAAAGGGGAAAATATAGATTTATGCCCCTGTACTTAGGTCTAAGATGCAGATATGCCCTTATACAAGTTAATTTTTATATTAGCCCATGTGGGGCTGTTAAACGAACCGAGCCCGTTCGAGCTCGGCTCGTTAAAGCTCGGTTCGAATGGGCTCGAAGTGCTATTCGAGCTCGAGCTCGAACCGAGTTTTCGAGCTCGAATTTTTATCGAGCCGGCTCGTGTTCGGCTCGTTGGTTCGACGAGCTTTGTTCGAGCTCAGCTCGTTAGAGCTCGGTTCGTGTTCGGCTCGTTAGAGATCGGCTCGTGTTCGTCTCGTTTAATTCACGAATAACTCGAGCTCGGGCTCGGCTCGATAAGCTCGTTAAACGTTTGACTCGAGCTCGGCTCGGCTCGTTAAGCTCGAGCTCGACTAAATAATCATATAATGATCATATAGCGACTATACACATACAATACAATAATACAATATAGATTGTACAACAATTAAAATTAATTTATTCTATGCACATTCATTATGAAAACGTAGAGATAGAGATATATACACAATAGTCGGGTTTTTTTTCAAAACTAATTTATTATTTTCAAATGTGTATTTGTCTTATATTATTTTTCTCATTGAAATAAAAAATAAAATTAACATCTATTATTGTAGTTATATATGCTAGTATATTTAATTACTCAAATATAAAATGAACAAAATGTTTATCATTTACACATACACACACACATATATATATATTTCACATATAAATGCGTTTGCATGTAGAAAAATATTTATTAAATATACACACACACACACACACACACACACACACACACACACACACATATATATATATATACATACATACATACATATAGCACATATTTATATACATTATTATATACTCCCTCTATCCTGCTCGATTTAGGATATTTTGCCATTTTTAGTGTCATACTCAACGTAGTATGGCCAAAAAATGAAAAGATAATATTATTTTTGTTCTCATAACTTCCTCCATTCATTCTAGTTCCCTCTGAAGTCGGGTGGGACGAAAGCCGTATATGTGTGTGAATGTATGTATTATATGTATATATACATACATGTAACATATACTGTATTATACACCTAGCGTAGCGTACGTTTTACTAAATACGGTTGACTAAGTATAATAGCGTCATTTAAATGCTATATACTAACCTGAAAGATTGTTTGACTTTGACTCTCATGGTCAACTCCATAAAACGTTGACCACAATATGAAAACCTACCTATCCCTATGCATTTCAAAAATTGTTATGAATTCACCGTTAGAATACGGTCGGCCTCAACTTTTAAATATAATTGTTAAAACAAATAGTTAACTATTAATAGTTAAATATAATAGTTAGCTATTTATATTGAAATATAATAGTTTACTATAATTATTAACTACCATAGTAACTATTTGTTCTTTAAAAAAAATTACCATAGTAACTATAATAGTTAACTATAATAGTAAATATAATAGTTAACTAAAATAATAACTACCCTTCAAAAAAAAACTGTGATAGTAACTATTACTATTATAAGTATAAGTTAACTATAATAGTAACTATTACTATTATAAGTAATAGTTAACTATTATAGTAACCATTACTATTATAAGTATTATTTATTATAATAGTTAACTATAATAGTTACCCTATATAGTAACTAATACTATTATCTAATACTATTTGCTAATAGAAAAAAAATATGAAAAGTCACTTATTTATTATGTAGAGTCAAACTATTTGAATTTTGATTAATATTTTATGTAAATTATTAATTTACATAATTTATTAATGATTTAACAGCCATTTTTAAATTAAATTTTTATGAGAATTAATAATTTTGTGTAAAATATTAGTTAAAGTTTAAGTAAATTTGATAAGTAAATAAAACTTTGGGACAGGAGGAGTATATTACAACCTGATGGTATAAATACGATTCAATTAATCGTTTGTGATATGAGAAGTTAAATGAACAAGAGGAGTATATTTCTGTTCAAATTCTAACGAAATGGTTGACTAGGCATCCTAGTTGGCATATGAATTTATTATATGACAGAAAATTGCCTAAGTGGAATCTAATGAGTATGATGGGTTCAAAACTACGTCGTTTTGATGTTTAGAATATAGTCTAAATAAAAAAAAATTGATCAAAAAATTACCATTTCCCCAGTTTATTAAGTCATCACTCACCCTTCATAGTCTCCTCCGGCTACTCTAAACTCCGGCCAACCCAGCCCTTTTATAGATACTATATCTGGCAGGTGAAACGATGCGCCAATCTCACACAAAAAAATGGGACAAAGACATACGGGTTGTACTAACAATTCTCCCCATATCAATTAGAAAACTCTACTCTTTCTTCCTCTTAGCACCAAATCCACCCTATATATAACCATAATTTCAAACCTTAATTCTATCTCAAAACCAATTCAATGTCTCTAATATGAGAAAAATCTACCCTTTATTTCTCTGTACAGCAGTTTTCGACGTCGACCCAGCCACCGAGTCGCCGAAAATTCTAACACGGCCGAGAAAGATCTATGGATTTGGTATGGGTTCATTGTCGTTGGTGGTCAAATTCTACTTCAATGACGATGGATTGTTGTGTTGACCTTGGGGCGAGACAAATGTCGAATTGCAGATTGTTGATTGTGAAATTTAGGGTTTAGATTTTGCTTTATCTTGTGTTGATTCATGGGAGATTTTGTTCAATTTATGTTGTGCATTTGGTTGTGGTGTTGATTTTGGTTGTGGTGGTAGTGATAGTGGTGGTTGATGGGTTGAGGAAGAACATAGTGGCGGCTGTAAAGTGGGAGAAGAAGAAGGCACCTTTATGTTTTATTTCTTTTTTTTCTTATTATTATCTTGTGTTTTCTTTTATCATCACCAAAACGACGTCGTTTTGTGATCAACAAGTCCATTTGGCAAAAAAAAAAAAAAAAATCCACTTCTGCTCATCAAATAGCCAAATAAGCAGCCTAGTCAGCCACTCGGTTAGATTTTTGACGAAAAGATGACGGTGTCCTAATCTCCACACATTTCTCTCAAGTATAAGGGCATATATAACAATTAACTGGTATAAGGGTATTAACTTGTATAAGGGTAGATCTTCATCTTAGACCTAAGTATAGGGGCATAAATCTATATTTTCCCATATAGAAAGATATAAAAGATGAGATAATATGCGCTTATTAAAGAAACAATAAAGAGACTTAAATAACACAAACAAGTATTTTATCAAGGTATAATTAATATATATAACAATACAATAATTTACAGTTTGTCATGCTCACAACTACTACACACTTATTATTCATGTCTCATTTTCTTCTTCCTACTCAATTATCTACACTCACAGCACATCACATTTTTAAAAAAAAAAAAATGTGAAGACTCATTTTATAAATTAAATAGCGACGGAAGGAGTATTTCTTGGTCTTATTTTCATATACTCTCCCTGTCTCATCCGAAATAAGACGTTTTGCCATTTTAGGTGTTCCGCCTGAATCATGATATCTTGAAATTGAAAGTTTTTATTACTTCTTTATTAATGGGATCCATTTGTTATACTCACAATTATTTTTTATTTAATACTATTGTTTACCCACTTTCTCTCTCGTTTATACACAAAACACCTATTTTTTCAAATCACTTTTTAAATATAATATACCCCCTCTGTCTCATTTTAAGAATAAAAAATTTCTTAAAATAGTGTCCCATTTTAAGTGTCAAAATCTTAAAATGGATAGTGGATCCTACATGTCATACTCACAACAATTATCCACTAGCTCTTCTCTACCCAGGGGCGGATCTAGTATGTAACCAGAGTGGGCCGATGCACACCCTGGATTTCCCGGAAAAAAAAAATTACCGAATAGTTATAAAAAAAAACTATAGGAGTGTAAATTGTGATTTTTCAAAGAAGAGGGGTGCAGAGTGTTAAAAATAAAACTATTACTAAAAGACTAAACCAAACTGAAACGGGCAACGCAGAAGAACAGACTGAAGCTTTTTTTTTGTTGCCGCATTCCGATTTTGCGCTTTGCAAATCGACGGAGACGCCGGTACAGCCGCACAGACCACCGGCCACGGCAAGTCGCCTGTCGGCATACATCCGTGATCTACTCATGTTTTCCTTCCTCCACAATGTCTCAATCTCAAAAAGTTTTTTTTTTTTTTTTTAAATTCAATTTAGGGTTTTAAAATCTGAAATTGATGATTTGGAGATTTATTGAGCAATTATTGTTATCATTTTATATTGTGACTTTAATTTTTTTGTCATTTAAAGTTTTAAGCCGACCTGACCGGACCCCAAATATTTTTTTTTCGGGGGCGCACTCACCTCAAATCTTAGATACGCCACTGGGCATACCGACATGTTTTACATTACATACGCTATAGATGTTTCACATTTCTCTCTCTTACCCAAGTACCCAACAATCAACACTCACAATGAAAGAAATTAAGCGGCTAGGACTGTTCTGGGAATTGACCGACTGTGTGAACAACTGTGTATTCAAACGTGCTAACAGTTGTCCTGTCAGTTGGCGACGACCAGAAACTCAGAAACACAGAAACAAACGCAGCGGAAATTAAAACTGATTAAACACTTCAGCAAGAAATACCTTGCTGGAAAACTTTCATTACTAAAACTCTTTCAGAGTACAAAAGGATGAAAGAAACAAAAACAATTAAAAGATCAAAACCTATTCTATCTTGAATAGACTAAACATAAAAATACTTGAGTTCTTGATGAACAAGAACCTCAAGAAAAAACAAAAGACTCTCTTATAATACTCTGTAAATTCGTCAAAGTCAATGAAGGAGTCGGCTTGTATTTATACAAGGCTTGGCCGCTCCTTACACTCCAAGAAATCCTTCTTTCCATATGAGAGTTTTCCTAAAATAAAACACCTAAAATACAAAATACTAACCAAAGATAAACATTAGTAGGTTAGTCAAGTAAATCAAAATAATAATAATTATCCTAAAATAAACTATTCCTAAATAATTACAACTAATTCCTAAAATAAATAAACTCTAAATATATACATTAATTAAATCAGAATCACAAAGATACACAATATTAAACTAAGAGTATTTCATACTCTTTCAATCTCCCCCTATCTTTGTGGTTCTGATCAAAACAACCAAAAAACAAAACTCTCCCCCTGAATTTGTACATTGGATTCTACTCCCCCTAGAACACATATTTCTCCCCCTTTTTGAGAAGAACCATCAAACACAAAGAAAGAAAATTTTGAATATCTTCCACTCCCCTTAAATTTGAATCTTCCCAACAAAAATACCTCTAAGAGCATCATCAATCTCAACTCACATTGCAGCAAATCTTTATAGACCAGCGAGTTCTGCAGACTTACCAGATGACTTACCAGTTGACTGTACAATTGACTGTACAGTTGACTGTCCAGTTGTCCGTACAGTTGCACGAACAAGTTGCTTAGCACCAGCTGGATGCTTAACAACAAAAATACCTGAGCTTGATCAGAGCTGTGGCAAACAATCATTTTGTGTCACACACAATCACTTAGAGTTTCTCCATAATTCTCGGATTTATCTGCAAAAATGTTAGAGAGAGCGCATTTGCAGAATAGGGACAAGATGAGATGAGAGAAATGAAGCTAGAAAGCATGAGGAAGAAGATATACTAAACCATAATTCACAACCAGATTTGGCATGGAGGAAATATCAAAGAATGACAAAGATTCTTCCTAAGAACTCGGGTAGGCCAAGGAGTAGGGAGAACTGAGAAACATTGAAGTACCCATTTGAATTCCAAAACAACCAAGGATTTTGATTTTGAAATTCAAACTTTTTCCATGTTTTGTGATAAATTATCCGTCCCAGAATTAAAACTTGCTAAATTCAACTGAATCCATTTAACCACAATGTACCACAATTTCCACCAACTACATAATGAAACTTGAACATCACGCCATTAGATTATCGTTAATCACATGAAAGCATTAAATCTGTAACAAGAAGAAGAACAGTTCAATTTGCTGATGGAAATACCAAGGGAGAAAAAAAACTTAGAAAAATTATGCCTAAACACACAAGTGAAGATTGTCTCAATTTTGGTGTGACATAGAATGGTCAACTCCGTTTATGACTCGGTCTCAACTCACAAGAATTCAATGAGATTACACCTTCAATCATGAAGCTTTTAGAACACCCCTTTTTAAAGGCATATCTCCAATGAATCTGTTACGGGAAGAGCTATTCACTCTCACAATACAGTGTTACCCTTGATCTCAAGTTATGTATTTAAACACTTCAGCTTTTTGCCTAAATGAGTAGTAACTGCAAAGATTGGAGGCAGCTTGTTCTTCCCGCAAGCTTAGATTTGATGCCCACTCCATGATAAACAACACGAGGGAATTAACAAGATAATTTTATTATCAAGTCAAGAAGGGTCTCACATTCAAGGGTCAAAACTCGGAGTCAAGGAACTAAAGAAGACCAAGTGATCACAAGAGACAATCGTGCAAATAGAATGTATGCAGACCTTTTTTTTTTTTTTTTTTTTAATTAGTGGTTACTGTAATATACAATTATACAGTTATGCAGTCAGTTTTCTGCACACTTGTGCAGTCAACTGGTATCACACAGTCCGAGAGAAAATCTCTCGAAATCCAAAGCCTTGGTAAAGATATCAACAAGTTGATCCGTTGTGCTTACATGTTCAAGAGTAATGATTTTTTGTTCAACGAGATTTCTAATAAAATGATGCATAATATCTATGTGCTTGGTTAGGAGATGTTGTACCAGATTCTTGGTAATATTCTGGGAGCTTAAGCTATCACAAAATACAATAAAGGTTTTACTTTTAAGATCATAATCCTTTATTATCTGGTTCATATTCAACAATTGAGTACAACAAGTAACATCTCCCATACATTCAGCATTAGATGGCCTATGAACCAAGAACCTAACATCTTTGATTTCAAATTTTACCACTTTCTCTTGCATGTCATTGATCCAATTATTACCATTTAAGGTTTCTGACACACTATCATGCTTAAACTTAGCAACAAAACAACAAGTGCTTACCTGAAGGTATGCGGATTGCATGCACACCAAACCGGCTGATTCCCGGTAATTTATCCGTTTTTCTCTTGTTTTCACTCCTTCATCTACTCCCCCAATGACCTGGGAAGTAGGATGATCTCCCTGTATGCTTGAAGCAGCATTATTTCCTCTGCTTTCCTTATCTTCAAAAATCCAGAATCTGAACTAGAATCTGCTGCTGTCTGACCATCTGACATGGCAGTTGACTGTTCATCTTGACTGTCAGTTGTCCTCACAGTTGGTGCATCTGCAGATTCTGTCATGGATTTAGGTTCAGATTCATCATTAATCCTTTCATGCTCCCAAGTGCAACCTGAAACATCATCCTCAGCAGTTTTGATATTAAGATCAGTAGCATTATCAAAAATTGGGTTAAAACATGAATGATTTTCAACCAACTTGTAACAATGATCAGAGGATCGAATGCTAGAAAGAACACACACACTTTTGTTATCAAAAACTTCGCATTTGGACTTGTCAAACTTAACAAATAAGTCATCATCACACAGTTGACTGATACTTATCAAATTTGCTTTTAACCCGTCTACATGTAAGACATTGTGCAAATTTGGCAAGCCGTCAACACACAACGTACCTTTACCAATGACCTTTCCCTTAGCACCTCCACCAAAATTGACATTTCCTCCTTTGAAGACTTCATAATCTATGAGATGCTTAAGAGAACCAGTCATATGGCGAGAACAGCCACTGTCGAAGTACCATCCTTCTTCCACACTACTCTTGAAGGAGGTAAGAGCCACTTTGCATTGCTGAGTGTCTTTCTTTACCCAGGCCTTTCTTACCTGCTGCTGTTGACTGGGCACTTGACTGGGCAACTGACTGTTATATTGTTCCCACAGTTGTCCTGTCAAGTGGCCGCTGTTCTTCTCCAAGCCAAGTTCCTGTTTCAACTTGTAGCAAAATGGACGTATATGTCCAGGGGCAAAACAATGGTGACACACGTATCTCCTTTTTCTATTTCTTTTGTTTTTGTGAGGAGACACGTGATTAGCATTAAATCTCTTATTGTTTTTCGAAGTGCCCTCACCTTCCTTAACAAACATTGGATCTCCATAGCCTAAACCTGATTTTCCTTGGTTCCCCATGTTCAGAACCTCTTCCAATTTAGCCTTGCCATTGTTAAGTTTATTGAGTGTAATGGTTTCTTTTTCAAGATTGCTTTTATATTTCTCACACTCATTGTCCTTTTTGGTAAGCATGACTTCTAACCTAGCTATGGAGTCCTTTTGAGTATCACTTTCACTCGACAACCTCTCATTCTCAGCCTTTAATTTCAGATTGTCAGAGGTGAGTTTTTCATTTACCTTCTTGAATGCCTTGAGTTGTTCCATTCGCTTGGACCAATCTGCATGAAGCTCAACATATGTATTGTATAGATCTTCATATGTGGCACTATCCTCTTCTTCCTGTGATGATTCTTCAGATTCACCTGCAGAAGTGGAGTTAAAACAGGTATACACATTAGTACCATTTGAGCTGACAACTGTGCTGACAGTTGACTGTTCATCTTCACTGTCAGATTCACTGTCAGAAAGGGAGGATTGTGATGATCGTAAAAATGACAGGTTTGCTGTCTGATCGTCATCATCTGAATCACTTAAGGTTGCAGAAAAACTCATCCCTCTCTTTTTGAGTGTGTTAGCACACTCATTGGCATAGTGTCTGAATCCTAAACACGCTCTACATTGAACGGACTCAATAGATCTTTTGTTTTCAGAAGAAAATTTGTTCTTACTTGTTTCTTTATTAAATGATTCAATCTTAGGGGAAGAAGCAATATCCTTATTGAAAAACCTTTGTTGACGTTTTTTGTTCAACATTTTGTTGAATTTTTGAGTGAACAATTCACATTCATCTTCCTCTAAGTTTGAGTCATCAATATTCTTTGATAATTCAACAAAATCTTTGGACACAGTAAGAGCACTAGCAAGAGCAATTGAATTTACTTTGCTAGTTTGTTGCACTTCAAGTTCAATTCAAACGTAGTTAGAATACCTAGAACCTTTTCAAGACTCACGGTCCGAGTATCACAAGTTTCTTCAATGACAGAGATTTTGATGTTAAATTTTTCTGGGAGAGTTCTTAAAACTTTACTAACCAACCTTGCATTGGAGATGGATTCTCCTAATGCAAATGATTCATTTGAAATATCCATTAATCTAGCAGAATATTTTTGAATAGTTTCATTATCTCCCATTCTTAAATTTTCAAACTCTGTCATCAATCTCCTTAATTTTGTTTGTTTGACACTATCAGACCCTTCACAATGAAGTTGTAAAATATCCCAAGCATTTTTTGCCACTGTATGGTTTGAGAACAACCGATACAAATTAAAATCAACGTGATCAGAAATGGCGGCCATTGCCTTTGCATTGAAATTTGCAAGGGCAATTTCCTCCGCATTCCAATCTTGCTCGGGTTTTGGAATAAAAACTTTTTCTTTCTTTTCTTCGTCAGACACAAAAGCTTTAGCTTTTGGATCAGCCACTTCCATAGTAGGGGATTTATATCCCACTAGAATGCTGACCCAAGCACGATGATCTATGTTCTTGATGTACATGATCATCTTAGCCTTCCAAATGGTATAATTAGAACCATCCAGAGTAGGCGGCTTATTACGAGTATGAGAACAGTCCATACTGGCCATAACAGATCGATCTCAGTGTGTCGAGACCAGGCTCTGGTGCCAATTGAAAGAAATTAAGCGGCTAGGACTGTTCTGGGAATTGACCGACCGTGTGAACAACTGTGTATTCAAACGTGCTAACAGTTGTCCTGTCAGTTGGCGACGACCAGAAACTCAGAAACACAGAAACAAACGCAGCGGAAATTAAAACTGATTAAACACTTCAGCAAGAAATACCTTGCTGGAAAACTTTCATTACTAAAACTCTTTCAGAGTACAAAAGGATGAAAGAAACAAAAACAATTAAAAGATCAAAACTTATTCTATCTTGAATAGACTAAACATAAAAATACTTGAGTTCTTGATGAACAAGAACCTCAAGAAAAAACAAAAGACTCTCTTATAATACTCTGTAAATTTGTCAAAGTCAATGAAGGAGTCGGCTTGTATTTATACAAGGCTTGGCCGCTCCTTACACTCCAAGAAATCCTTCTTTCCATATGAGAGTCTTCCTAAAATAAAACACCTAAAATACAAAATACTAACCAAAGATAAACATTAGTAGGTTAGTCAAGTAAATCAAAATAATAATAATTATCCTAAAATAAACTATTCCTAAATAATTACAACTAATTCTTAAAATAAATAAACTCTAAATATATACATTAATTAAATCAGAATCACAAAGATACACAATATTAAACTAAGAGTATTTCATACTCTTTCACACAATACGCCACTGTCTCTACCCCATTTTCTCTCTCTTACCCAAGTACCAAACTATCAATACTCACAATACATCACGTTTTTCTTAATTGTTGAACTCGTCCATTTTTTACTCTTAAAATGAGACAAAAGGAGTAATTATTTTTTAATCACGGTTTCGCGGTAAAAGGAAAAAAAAAAAAAAAAAAAAACGGATGAGACAAAGGCAGTATGCTGAAGCACAACAGTTCAAAATCCGAGTGGAGAGGATTGAATTCTGAATCGGGAGTGGTCAGAGAGTACTCAGTTATTATTGGCAATAATAGAGTAGACTAGCAGTAGCATTTACTAGATAGAGGTTCTGAATTCTATAATTGTGACCCTGACCCCTATCTCTCTCTTTTATTCATTTTCTTATAAATATTTATATTCTTCCGACTTCATTTACATCGCAAATAATATTTACGTTTTTTATTGTCATTACAAAAACTTTGAAGAATATTTTTGATTTGATATAATTATTTTAGTGAAAATTAATTTTTTTTTATTGATAGTATTGTTGATAGTCTATCAATTACAAGTTTTAAATTTTCATTAATATAATTAAATCAATATAAAATTATTGTTAAAATTTCTTTCGTAGTAACAATAGTAAACATGTGAAGATTATTTTGAGGCGGAGGAGTATAAAAGAACATGTTACACAAAAAAATAATAATTATATTAATGAAGACTATTTATTTTTAATGACGAAAATGTGTTATAATTATTAGTATATTTTCATATTTAATTTAGAGTGTTTATTTTATAATTAATAGTATATTTTCCATATTAGTGATTTTTAAAAATTAGGAATTGAGAAAAAATATATGGAAAATTCTGTAATTGGGGGTACAAAATTAAGATTTTGTCAATTTAGCGCATAGATATTTTGGGTAATATTAGAATTTTAGGGACTTATATTTTCATATATGTAAAGTGACCAAATGCCCGTATGCAATTTATAAATCAGCCGAAAATGAAGATGAAGATGAAGATGAGTTGGGCGCCAACCTCTAACATGTTTGTAGCTAGGGCACCAACCTCTACCATTTTGTCCCTTCAGATAGATTCTCTCTTGTTTCATTTGGTACCAACAAACAAATAAACATACTCTCCTCCGTCCCTCTTTAACTTACAAAAAATGAGTTGGGCGCATTAATTAAGGAAAAAGTGAAAAAGATGATGTATTGTGAGTGTAGATGGTTGGGTGAGAGAGAAACAGTGGGATGGAGAATAGTTAGTGGATAGTTGTTGTGAGTATAACAAATAAGTCCCACCATTTTAAAAGTAATAAAACATTTCCATTTTAAGATTTTGTAAGTTAAAGTGGGACAACCAAATTGGTATTTTTTTAGATTAAAGAGGAACAGAGGGAGTACAATATATCTCCACCATCATCCTCAATTACCATTAAATTAAGCGTACATACTCAGGGGTTTTTTTCTTCCCATTTTTAGGGATATTTTGATTTTTTTTTATTTTTTATATAATTTAGTGGCAAAGATTCATATATATTCTTGTAATCCTATTTCCAAACATGTTGTTTTTCAAGTATAAAGAGACTTATGAAAAAAAAATTAAAAATAATTATAAAAAACTATTATTTAAGTAAAAAAAAATTGTAAATAAAAATTTATTTAAAGACAGGATGAATATTAGTGTACTAACTTACGTCCATGCACAAAAGCAAGAGGAAAAGTTAAGCTTTTTAGATCTTAACCTTCAATTAAGTCTTTCAAAAAAACCTTCAATTAAGTGATAATCAAAAAATTTAAAAATTAAAAATTAAAAAAATTAAGTGGACATAATCGTACACCCTTCTACAAAGTCATACTTAATTAACAAACCTGTTAGGTTAAAATTCACATGTTGATATCTTGAACTGAACCAACATGTCAACGACTCACGAACATGTATAAAAATTAATTATAATTTTTATATTTTGTCATTTTATTAGCAGACTGACCACGGGAAACACGTGCTGCAAATAAACTCTTAGCGGATTGACTCTCTTTAAACGGATAGAAGACCAAGTCTCAACAAAGTCTATTAGGGAGATCACTGCCGAGTTAATAGGAAGTTAGTTGATAGAGATTTATTTGTAATCTTTTATATTATATAAGGGCTATGAGGCTGGAATGAGGGGAACGATGGACAGACGACCTCTGTATTCGGCCATAGCTCAAATCCTTTGTAATCTCTCTCATCAATACAACTGTTAGAGGAAGGCAAGTGCTCATAAACACATCCCGAGGTTTTATGCCGGCGAGATAATTGTCTCAATGACTTTTCCTTGTTACATCGGTGTGTGTGTCATCTCGTTTCTACATTCAATTGATTATACTCCATTGTACCCTCCTTACCATTATTTCAAAAACATTCTCTTTTTTTATTTAATTTTCCCTTTATTGTTTTTTACCAAAACAAACCTTTCTTAAAATGAGTAGGACTAATTTAATAGTAGGGCATAAGTTAGGGATGAAAGGGGTTTTGCACATGGAGAGAGAGTGTTGTATTTGTCACTGGGCCCTATGTTATGTGTAATTGCATGTATGTCATGATGTGTACTTGGATTTTGTTTGACCATTTGCCGTTTTTGTTAGTTGAAAAATATGGTAGGAGATTCATTAGTAGTACTCTACTTCCTTGACCATATTTTTCTCTATTCTAATAGTATGAAACATATCAACTTCAAAATTCAAAGAATCACGCAAGCAATTGAGGTACAATCAGATTGGATATAAGTCCAAATTAACTACTCCTTCTGTCTTGGACTAAAGTTCTCAGTTTGACTTTATTTTGACTTTATATGGAACAAAGGGATTATAAAACAACTAAGAATCTTATTAAACTGAGACAAACAAAAAAAAAAGTAAAAATTTTAGTATGAGACAAAGAAATTATAAAATATTTTATTATTTTATCATAAATATAATTTAGCCTACGCATAAAACTAAAGTAAGACAAGCTCGTTCCCCACCCAGCCCACATACTATGAAGAATAATACTTGGGACTTAAAAAGTTACAAAACTTTGCTTACAAAATCTTAGGTGTAATGATTTTATTGGTATTTTCAATTAGAATGTGTCGGGTCCATTATCGATGCAACCAATAAAATATCGCTATCTCATCATCATTATGTAATTTATTTTGACCGCATAAAAATAAAAAGGAATTAGATGTGGAAAAATTAATAAGAATATGTAGACATTAAGAGGTTATTTCTTCATTTACAGATTTATTGACGCAGTATTACTTATAGATTCTCAATTGCAATTTAATCATTAGACAACACAAGTTGCACATTTACAAGTGATAATGGATGAGCAAATAAATGATGATATGATCATGTAATTGTCTAATTGAAGGATTGGATGCTTGTTTAGTGCTACTTTCTTTTATTTACTTTACTATATCCCTTTTGGTGTACCTTTTTCTAACATAACAAAGATTAATTTTAGACTAGTCAATCCAAACACGAGGGGGTCACTTTAAAAAAAGATTAGGACCTACATTGGAGAGAATACTAATATTCTTATTATTTAACATTTGCCATGATTGCATGTACAAGGTGTTTGACTAGAAAGGGAATTAACTCTGACAAAAACTTGTGTGTGAGACGATCTCACGCATGAGACAAATCTTTATTAGACTAGAGAGAAAATAAGCTTGCCCCGCCCCGTGAGACGGTCTTGTTGAAAGAGTCCGTACGTATGAACGGGGTCCCTTTCGTCGAAATCCATCCCGTCTCACACACAAGACTCCCTCATCAACTATATTTCATTGGGTCCCATTATTAAATGTTCTAAAGTTTGTATTTTTCGAGTTTTGTCATCAACCAAAGTAGTATATGGATGTGTTTGATTTCACATTTATTTTTGGAATGGTCTTTGTTAGATAAACGTGGTTGTCCGAGAAGGCAAGTCCAAATACGCAAATGTAGTAATCATTCTCAATGTCGGGGGAGAGATGGGCCTCTTTGGGGCATTAATTCGACGGACCGTTGACTGCTTCTGGGCCCCATCCCCATCGTGCCTCTTCACATAAAAATAATAATCTTCCGTTCCGAAAAAATAGTCCCACAAGACAGTACAGCAGTCGACAGTACAGCAGTCCACTTAATTACACTTTCATTATACTATATTTGTAAGGATTTACGTAATAATTTTCATGAAATTCTAAACACTGTTATCGATAGAATCTTCTTGGAACAACCTCTCTCAAAGAACAATTAAGTTTGAAATATTACAGGGAAGAAAAGCATACATTATAAAACAGTAACCGTTTCAAATGGGGAATTCTTTTTTAACTTGGTCAATCTATGGCCATTGGTGTAATTCGCCTTTTTGCCGCCTTATTCGGAACTCGAGTAGATATGTTTGAGCTTGGTGATGCTTCTTCCCCTTCGTTTTTCTTTGCATCAGCTTTTTTATTATCCAAATCAACGCTAACCACCTTATCGTTTCTATCTTCATCCATCTTCTCCACGCTCTTTGGAATCTCAACGGTGATGATCTCATTTTGATCACCATTGATTTTCTTTTCAGCTGATAACAGTAATGAGAAATTCTTTGAGAAGACAATATAATGCAGTTCAGAACGGCAATAGAGGGAAAAAAAAATATGACAAAATGAACCTGACAGAGAGACCGGGGTTCCCAATTCATTATCCTCGAATTCTACCAAAGTACAGTAACCATCTTGGGAGGACAGGGCCAAATATTTGGCACTGGGTGACCTATCATGGCAATGGTTAAAATAGTTGGTCAACTTTTATGTTTACCAAAGTGTAGACGTAGAGAGTAGTCCTGGAAAGTTAATCCCATTTGACTTTTCATGGTCTACACAAGACAAGTCTGACCAAATGTTAATGTCAATTTAATCATCCTAGTTAACTTTTTAAAAATTGTTGATAAACCATTGAGTGATATATAATTTTATTGGGTATGATTTGATTGACATTAATGTTTGATCAAAATTCACTCGTGTTGATCGTGAAAGGTCAACCGGGACCATGTTTCCGGGATGAGTGAGTAAAAGATTATGAGCATGTAAGTTTAATGGAAACTTAAGAAATATACCATGATATGTCGGTTATAGCTGCATAATGAAGTCCAGCTAAGATTGCTATTGGTTGAGTACTCTCGGTGTCATAGATGTATAACGAGTTTAAAGTGGCAACTGCAAAAATTAGGCGATACGGGAGCTTGAAGAATGTTGCTGCACGAGTCCAATGTGAAAGATCAGATTCTTATGAAAAGAATTACTCTGTAAATTATTAGTCTAAAAGTAAGCTCAACTCTAGTCAGTATAAACTTACATGTGTTTGAGCCACGAAGGGTGAAAGCCAAAGGGCAGAAGCGTACTGCCACAATGGGTTTACTGGCACCCGGGAGCAGCAAAGCAGGCCTGTAAAATTAACAAATGATAAGATGACTAGAAAAGAAAGCAGATGGACATATTACTGAGGTTTTAAGGATGTCAAAATAAAACAAGATTATCATTTAAAGAACCAAAAAATAAATAAACAAAATTTTGAAAGATATAAATATAGCATAAATATATATGGATAGAGCTGTAGGTGAGCCGAGTCAGCTTGTAGTCTTGACTATACTAGATTAGACTAGACTAGACTAAACACCATTAAATGAGCCACACGTCAGTTTCAAGCTCATCATAAAATCAGGCCAAGCAGTGAATAATGATGCAGTACATAAAAAGATCAATGGAAGGTGAACTCAGATGTGTGAGAGGATTCATGAATGGTCAAGCTCAAACAGAGCATGTCTAAGTCCTTGAAAAATGAAGTTACTTTAGTAATATAAAGCGGAACGATTAGATTGCTGGCCGCTTCAGAGTTTTGTACTCTCTCTGTCCCAAAATGAATGTCTTTATTGAACATAACTTTGTCCCTAAATGTTTTTTTCCAAAAAAAATTCACCAGTCTCTTTATACTTGCAAAACTAAATGTTTGGAAAGAGGATCACAAGATTATATATAAATCTTTGCCACCAAATTGTACAAAAGTTGAGATTTTCAGATGTCCATTAAAATGAAATTTGGACATTCATTTTGGGACATTTTTAGGAGCACGGGTTTTAGGTGATTTACCTTGAGATGCAGGAGCAATTGTTTGCTGGATTTGTTTTGGGTGGGTCCGCTGGTAGGCTAAGTTAGATGGCTAAGCAAGGTCCAAGTAGATGCCTGAGTTTATGAGCTTCGTGACCAAGATTACTTAGCAGTTAAGTCATTCCCTGCGCCTCCCACCCACTCCCCTCCCTGAGAGAGAGAGGCGAAGCAGTGAAGCGCTGATTCCAAAAAAGGAGATCGAAGGAGTTTTGAATTGGGAATTGGTCCATATTAATAGGCACTATCAGGTTAGAGCTTGTTAGGGTATACTTTGGGCTGAGCTGAGCCATTTCGTTATCATTTGGGGTAAGTACCCAATTCTTGACAAATTAAATTTGAGATCTTTGAGCCGAGTCTAGATGAGTACCCGGCTCGATTTTCTTCGTGAGATCAGGCTTATGAGCTACTCTAGAGCTCCACTGAGGTGAGTATTTAGGGGTCCAAAAAAGATTGACTAGAGCTCCAATATGCTCAACTTGGCTCATGTACACCGCTGAGCTTAGACAATCTTATGCAGTACAAAATATCTCAAATAACAACAAAGAATGACAGATAGCTTGCCTTGAAAGATCTTTTCTTGACAACACGTAAGCAGTGTTTACAGGTTCTGAACTAGGTGAGAGTTTGTACGAACCTGAAATAATCCAATACGTTAAATCCCCAATATACAAATGTATATATGGTAACATTATGTTATTAGTTAAACTGCATTAAAAAAAATGCTGAGTAATATGATGCATGTAGTGCTTGGGCAACAAACTCCGTGTAGTGGGAACTTTATGAGAGAATAAACACATAGAACTAACTGAGTCGGATAGAAAACAGAACACTAGACTTGGATAGACAAAGAAAAATCATAAAAATGTCCAATATTTAAGTAACAATTGTCACAAAATTCAGAGATATTTCAAGTGGAAACACATGAAGGTTTTTACATATTTAACGAAGCAACCATAAAAAAGATGAGCAAAAAACAGAGAGAAAGTTGTATTTCAACTAAGGAATCCTTTGCATGAAAGTCAAAGCAGCAATCCCTGACAAACTATACTCCCCCAGGCCAAAAATAAGAGTCCCCTACCGACCAGCATACGGCAAAGCATTTGACTATATTATAAGAAGGTTGGGCCCACCATAAAGTAGTATTCACCAAAGGGTAATGTAAAGTTTCAATGCCTAAAAGGTTTGGCCTACTATGGATGAGTGTTTACCGAAGGAAAAATATCCTAAATTGGAAAAGTTTTGCAACAACACTTTTTGTGATACCCCAAAAAAAGAAATAAGGAACTCTTATTTTGGAATGGAGTGATTACATTTTAGCAGCACAGGTTATTAGATCAATAAACAGATGGCATGAGTGAGAAAATTTTAAAGTAACCAGAGAAACAGCAGCGGCTTTCCACAAAATCAATTATACGACAGCACTAGAAGTTTTACAGCTGGAGCACATTACCTGCCGGCACAAGTAGAAATGAACCTTCAGGTGACCAGGCCAATCTTCTAAAGAAAGATGGCAGTGTCTCATCAAGAAAAAGATGGTTTTTGGTAGACTGCATAAGATATCAGATGTTAAGTTATTACATAACAAGGACTCAATAAATGAAGAAATATAACATACACTGGATCACTACAAACCTTGGCTTCATCCACCCCTTGCAGTTCTACTTTAGTCAAGACATGCTGACAGATGTAATTGCTCTTTTCCGTTCCTTTTGTTTTAGTTTGAGGTTTGTTGACATATATACGACAAGTTCTGTCTGAGCTAAGAGAGGCAGCATATTTGGCCAAAGGATCCCATGCCACACCCTGAACATAATGAAAATGACCATCCAAAATCTGATGGACAGACCCTGGAATAGAGTTGTAGACAATCAGACTATGAACAAACATCACAGACACATGATTTGTTATGCACCATGCTTCTTACCTTTATTAACATCCCATATAATGCAAGAATTATCAACTGATCCTGAAATGAGAAGGGTACCATCAGTAGACCACTCCAAGTCCAAGACATCCTTCCGGTGAAACCTGACGAGCAAAAGGTCAACTGTGAGTACAAGTGCTGTTCATTGTTACGATTTCAATTGCATTCCAAATGAAAAGCATCCACCAATGTAGCAACATAAGTTAGTGTGCATGGTACATTAGGAAACCCAATCAGCATTTTGATAACTAGTGCCACCATCCACAATTCATCATTGCAATTAACCACCTTTTTTTACCATAAATCTACTTCAACGAAATCAAAATGGCTTAAAATTAACTAATAGAATGAGTTTCTGGATGCTCCTTTCGGTTGTGATGTGAATAAAGAACAAAACTCTAAAGATGCATTCACAGCTGCTCCAAAGAATTTCGAGTACAAGTGGGCAGGAACATCAGGATTATAATTTGGTAACATAACAGCCATCACATTTAATACTTCTCCAGCGAGCTAAAGGCGTATATTATCATACATAGTACAGGTCCCTATTAATAACATGCAACTCCGTAAGCTAAAGAATGGACTAACATCAGATGATATGAGCTTTTAGAAGGACTCAGGTAGCTACAGACATGGGAATCCCGCTCGCCAGACTGGAAGGTAATTACACTATATGTAGGTGTCCACCTACCACACCGTTGTTGCTGTTGTATCTTGTTTCTTGCAGAAACAGAGAGGTCAAAATAAGAACTTCGTGTTACAAAAGTAAAGCAACACAAACTGATAACCCACCTTGAGCCTAATCAAGACATATGGTTCTTAACGGCTACAAATTACTCCCATTATTCCACTAATTTCTAACATGGGTCGCTCTCAATGAGTTTAGTTGGAAAATTAAGCTGATAAAATTTTTACGAGCTTCCATATTTACAATAATTGCATTAAACTTGAAATTAGGAAAAGGACTCAAATAAAGGAAATTTATCATAAACTAATTCAATTCTTTCAAATGAGAACTCCGAGTGGGAGAAATTGTGTCAAAATAATGAGGCAGTCTTGACTTTGTGGCAGCATTCATGTTTAGCATATGCCAGATCATTGCCACAATTAGACTTATTTTCACTGCAATTCGGAGGAAATGTATTCACTTACAACCCACTTAAGAAAAAATTAGTTGGATAAGTGTAATTGAGCAACCTTGGACCAGCGAAGATTAGCAACATAACTCATACAAGTGGAATGTCTTGTATGCCACCATGAATTACAATATGGAAGCAAATCCAAATTTAAGGCCTTACGATAATGTTTTCAGAACCTTCCATGTTTGACCAGAATCATTTTCATGTAACTTCCATATAATCAGCTCACCGCCTACAATTCAATTTAAGAACATTAGTTTCAAAATTAATAAAAGGTTTTGAATTGCTATCTGGAAGAAAACAACTAATTATAGTGAAGATAATCATACCATCAGCACCAGAAGCAAGCTGGTCACCTGCATTGTTCGCAAGCACATTAATTTTATAAAACAGAATCAGATAAGTGTAAGACATGAGATGAAACAGCACAAACTACTTAATGATACAACAGGAGTTGAGCAAAGTTTCAGGTGATAAATAGCCTCTCATTAATCATACTAATAAAGATGGAACATATATGTATTTAAGCAGAGAAAAATCGCAACATCAAGAGCATGCACCCTGATTGGTCAATGCAACAAAACCAGATAGAAGTAACAACAACAACAACAACAAAGCCTTAGTCCCAAAATAATTTGGGGTCGGCTAACATGAATCCTCATATGTCATCGTGATAAAAGGAAGAGAGAGAGAGAGAGAGAGAGAGAGAGAGAGAGAGGAAAAGGATGGAGAAAATAAAATAAAATAAATACATAATAATAATAATAAAAAGTACGATCAACCCCCATCATTCACATGAATTTTCGCCCTCCACTCCAGCCTCTTCAACGCCACATCTTCATCCACTCCGAGTAAACTCATATCATTTTCAATCACCTTAATCCAAGTTTGCTTGGGTCTTCCCCTACCCCTCGCCATTTTATCACTTCTCCACTCTTCAGGCCTCCTAATCGGTGCATCACTCGGTCTCCGTCTCACATGACCAAACCACCTTAGACGATGCTCCCTCATTTTATCCTCAATGGGCGCAACTCCTACTTTACCCCTGATCACCTCATCTCTCAATCGATCTTTTCTTGTATGCCCACACATCCATCGTAGCATACGCATCTCCGCTACATTCATCTTATGAATATGACACTGTTTCACGGCCCAACATTCAGTGCCATAAAGCAGTGCAGGCCTAATTGCCGTACGATAGAATTTTCCCTTTAATCTATTTGGCATGCCAAGATCACAAAGAAACCCTATGGCACTCTTCCACTTCAACCAACCTGCTTTAATCCTATGAGCCACATCTCCATACAATTCTCCATCTTTTTGGATAATAGATCCAAGCTAGCGAAAGAACTCGGAAGCTTGGACAATCTTTCCATCGAATGTGATCACTCCTGCCTCTCTGCTTCCAACTTTGCTAAATTTACACTCCATATATTCAGTCTTGCTTCTGCTTAACCTAAAACCTCGAGATTCCAAAGTGTGTCTCCACAACTCCAATTTACTTTCAACACCTTCTTTTGTCTCATCAATCAGCACAATATCATCTGCGAACAACATACACCATGGAATATCATCTTGGATTGACCTCGTCACTTCGTCCATTATCAGGGCAAAGAGAAAGGGACTAAGTGCAAAGCCTTGATGCACTACAATCGTGATAGGGAACTCTTCTGTCTTCCGAACGCTTGTCCGTACACAAATTAATGACACGCTAAAGTTATCATGTTTATTGAAGTATCTCCTACTATGGGCAGAGTCCGTTCAACCTTTTGCCTCAGGGACAGAGGAAAGGAGAAAATTGGTACTTGAAACTGTAGGATACTCCCTCCACACCAATTGAAGCGGTATGTACCCTTTTTTGGGGCCTCCCATTAGAAAAAGTAACGTAACTTTGTGGGCCGTCCTTTTTTTTTCAACCTATATACTAATCTTTATTTTCGGCCTAGTTTAAATACAAATGTTGAGGGGATTTTTGAAACATTAACAAATTATCAACCCACCTCTCTTAATTTGTGTTTGGTCAATTGTTACTCTTCATTTGGGCCGGAGGGAGTGTGAAAATTACTCACATGATTTACAGTGCCAAAATAATTTTTAGTATATATGCATGAAACGGGTAGATAATTTTCACATTCAACCAACTATTGAAGCACAACATATTGACGTGTTACCGCAGGCAGATATTGAGGGTATACTTAGGGGGATTGGAGTGAAGATATTTAGTGCATGTTGTAGTCCGCTTGTATAATATACGTCGAAGAAGCCCTGGGTATCACCGTGCCAGCAGCCATTGTAAGGCGCACACGGGGCAGTGAATGTCTTCTTCAGGCATTCATTACACCTTTACTCTAGTAACTCATGAAGTCCAATCTTTTTCTCTTGTAGCGTTGAAGAGAAAAAGTAGGCAGAGCAGCAGGAAAGTTGCATCATCCTGACATAATTGTCAAGTTCAAACTATGGGCTTGTTCTGGGGTAAGACGAAATATGTTATGACCTGTCTTGCCTCATACAATAGACCAAGTGGCCAACCCTCTGAAATATATATACTCAAAAATCTTTTTCTTTCATAGTTACTCTTAGTTCAATTACTAACATGATATATTGCGCCAAGGACAGTGATTGATTCAAATTAGAAGATAGACAACATATGTGGAGCTGAAGTCCAGTGCAACCCAGAAGCGACAGTTGTCTGCAAAAGGAAGAACCGAAGAAGAGCGCTTTTCCATCCATCTCTCTCATTGATATAACATGTTATGGCAACATCAACAACAAGAAGCTCAAGTGGCTTTAAGATTTTCACAACTTCCCCATGGTAGGTCATGATAGCAAGGTTGAATATGAAGTCCTCGTGGGCACAAAGCTTCCCAATAGATTTTAGAAGTGTTGGATGTAGAAAATAATTGGAAACCTCTTTATGAACAGAAAGGAATTGCAGCAGTTTTCAGAAGGTGGTAGGCAGTTATTACGACTTAAGTTGTGATACAGATAACGGAGGGAAAGGAATATGATACTGAAGGAGAAACAAAGTAAGGCTGCACTTCAGAGTTTGTGAATATACTGGCTAACTTTCTAAACCCACTTTGGCATTCTGAGTTCTGATCCATCAACCCTTATGCTACGATAGTATTCTTGTTTTGGGAGGGAAAAAGGGATATAAATTTGCACACCTTAAACTTAACAACTGGAACATATCATTTCAATTTTATATGAAATCTAAAATCTAAGAGTCATTAACATTTGAACTCGTAATCATCATAAAAGGTTGAACGAATCCATCCATTCCAAGAATATAGTCCCAATTGGCAAATTGAATTCTTTAAGATTGTATCTTTAATTGTTTGTGCTTCCTTAAGATGGCACTGAAATTAAATACTTGTTCAGAAATGGAGCGGCGTTTTGGTAAAAACCAAAAGCAAAGTGAGACAATATTTTGGGGACAACTGAATTAAGAGGTATTCTTTCTATTTGCATTGGAAACTAGTTTTCTTCTGTCTTTTCTCTTTAAATTTACCAAATGAAAATGTAAAAGAAAATTGAAAGCCGTACCTGGAGGAGAGAACCGGAGAGCATTCACAGCAGAACCGTGATAAGATAGACTATTCTTATAAGAAGCCGTAGGAACTTTATTTTCCTCTTGCCCAGAATTCACTAGCCACAGCTGGAAAAGTGCCGTTTCAAATGATCAAACCAAAAATCACTACCAAACAAACCCTAATTTTGTAAAGAGACTAGAAAGGGTTTATTTACAATTAATTCGAAGAAGCATATACGAAGAGACATTCAATTATGGGGAATAAGGTCCGAAATACAACTCTGGTACTTTAACTAGAATAATGTACTGGGAAAAAATGAGTAGTATCAATCAGTAGACTTTATTGCACAAAGTCAATTAAGCTAACACTCAAAAGATGTGTGAAATGGGCATTCTAAGCAGAAAGAAATCAAATTAAAATGGGGGATTTAACTTCAAGTTACATTTGCAGATTGCATTAAATGGTAAGGGAAAAAAAGAACATGCAATTTCCGAGCCCCAACAAAGTTGTGCAATTTGTACAAATAGCGTGAATTGGAGAAAATATAGTACCTTGATGTCGTAATCGGCACCGCCTGTGGCGAGAATGGAAGAAATAGGATGGAAATCTAGGGTTAGAACCGGTTTAGTGTCATGCCAATTAATTTGTACGGTGCCGCCCTTCATCGTTATGCGCCGATTTGGGTTGAATCTCACTAACTGAAATAGCGCGAATGAGAGATAATAGAGTACCTTGATGTAGCAATCGGCACCGAAGGCGTCAAGAAGGTCGGAATTGGGATGAAAATCTAGGGTTTTGGTTGCGTAATTTCAAACAAAATAAAATGAAAATCTAGGTTTAGTTTATTTAGGAGGGAATGGGGAAAGGAATGGAGACAAGCAGTGGGTTTTGGCGGGAAATGTGCCAAAACCGCGACAGTAGAGATACTCCTATACTGTACGTATATGGTGGGTAATACTATATACAAAGCACACATTTTACAAGGCATGGACAAATGACTAAAATGCCCTTATATATATACTAAAAAAAAAAAAAAAAAAATCCCTCCTTCCCATTCAAACGTATCAGTCGCTCTTCTCTCTCTCAAAAACCAACGGCGAACCCTTCTCTCTCTCGACGACTCGACGAACCCGGCGACCACCACAACACCACCACCGGAAATGAAGACAAACCTCCCTCTCACCGGTGGAAAGTCCGCATCTTCTACCGCCGCTCCAAAAGTAATATAATCTCTTTTTAACCTAAAATTTAAATTTGAAAACCCAACAACAATTTTATGCCTAAAACCGATTATATAACTGTTAAATGTTGTGTAAACCTATCCAAAATGGTTCTAATTGTGATTTGGTAAAACAAATTAGGGTTTTTCGTTGGAATTGGTTACGAATTTGTGGGGTATAATCTGGCCATGTCGGGGTGTGTTTCGTGTATTACAACACGAAATGGTCACCAACATTTCGTGTAATGGCACACGAAATGTAAACTGATTTCAGTTTACATTTCGTGTGCCAATACACGAAATGTTGGTGACCATTTCGTGTTGTAGTACACGAGATACGTTCCACATTTCGTATATTAGGACACGAAATGTAAATTGATTCATCAGTTTGCATTTCGTGCTCTAATACACGATATGTGGTGAGGTTTCTCGTGTCTTTATACACGAAATGATCACCAACATTTCGGGTATTCCCACACGAAATGTCAACTGATTCTTGAAAATTAATTGTCTCTTATTTAATTTTTTGTAGGGACGTAAACCTGCGACCGCCTCTAATAGAAAGAGGAAGGCCGAGGAGGCAGCTGCAGCTAGAGTAGATGCACGGAGCAAAAAGAAGCACGACAAGAATGTCGTGATTGAGCAGATTGTGGATGATGAGACAAATAGTGAGGGTACAGATTCTAGTACGGGGTCGGAGGAGGATTCATCTTCTCGTACTCGTTCCCGAGGTGCATCTGTGCATGAGGCACAGTTATCTAGTGATGAGGAGGAGGAGGAGGAGGAGGTGGAGGTGGAGGAGAGTTTATCTGTGAGGCCTCGCAAGAGGCGGGAGGCACGGGCCAGAAAGGGGAAAGGGGCTAAGGATGAACAGTGGCAGCTTAAGAGTAACCCCGGTGGTGGCCCTGAGGAGGTTGATTTGTTGTACGGGTTTGGTCATCACCGAGCCCGTAAGATATGGGAGAACGCCACTTGTGAGCCGGTGTTGAAGCGCCAAACGAGGCAGCAGATTCTAGATAAGTAAGTATATGATTTGTTTATTAAATAGCTTTATTATTTGTTGTTATTGTTTTAAACCTCCTCTGTTCCAGAAAAACAGTCCCATTTTGACTTTTTGTTAAAAAAAAAATAAAAAAAAATGGGACTGTTTTTCTGAAACAGAGGGAGTATTAATTATAATGTTTTGTTTGGAATTAACAGGTTCTCGCATGCTTCTTTACCGGCGGATGATAGAGCTTGGTGGGCTCGTGTTCAGGGTACCGGCCTCCATTACCTACATGATGCTACCATTCGCCGGCCTAGCATGGCGCTCCTAACGGCGTTTGTGAAACGGTGGTCTCCCGAGACTAATACCTTCCACATGCCGTGGGGGGAGATGACGATCACTATGCATGACGTCACTCATATCCTAGGTATATTCTTGTTTGTTGTCTATTTTTTATAAATTACATAAATTTTATCAATTTCATAAATTTTATCAATTTTATTAATTATTTCATTTTCAATTTGTAGGTATCAGCTGTTCAGGTGGCCCTGTTACGAAGGCGGTTCCAGAGCCTAACGTAGCCGGTATCAGGGCACGCCTTGATACATGTCGGAAGGGCACGACGTACTCTTTAGATGGCCTCCGCCGGTCCTTTGAGACCTCTTCCGACATGACTGACGATGAGCGCGCTTCCACGTACATCATGTTCCTCCTCGGCTCCACACTGTTCGTGGACAAGACTCAGGATAAGATTGCCCTCAGACTACCTTTCATTGTGCGTGGATATTGACAGAGTGGGGGCTCTATCCTGGGGGACAGCTGCGTTAGCATATCTATACCGGGAGTTGGGGAAGGCATCTAGATACGGATGCAAGCAGATCGGTGGTTGTTTGAGTCTTTTAGATGTAATATTTAACAATCATTTAATAATTACAACATGTATTTATGGTTATAACATTGTTAACTTATTTATTTCATACATTTGCAGGCCTGGATATACGAGCACTTTCCGGTTTTCCGGAGAGATATTGACCCGTTATGGACGGAGGGCCAGCCGAGGGCTCGTAGATGAGTACGTACTGATACGGCCGGAAGGGATATGCCCCATCTATTGAAGTTCCGGTATACCCTGGACACGATGACGGTTGATAGGGTGAGTTAGTTATATTTAAAGTTTTACAAATTGTTATAATTTATTATTTCTGTTAACGGTGTCTAACAAATTCATTTTTAGGTTTGTTGGACTCCCTACGGTACCACCCCAGATGCGCTTTTGCCGGTCTCATACTTCTGTGGGGTTATACGCCTCCAGGATATCACGGAAGCGTATATGCCTGACCGTGTTACACGGCAGTTTGGGATCCAGCAGAAAATCCCCAGAGACCCCATATCTTGCGGCCGAGATTGTTCATTGATGGCCGGTCAAAAGGGGTACAAGAAGTCCTATGGAACGCGTGATGAGGTATGGGAGGATTGGTTAGAGGACGGCTTGGGGGTTTTCGATCCAGTACGTAGATGGGGGCCGTCCGTGAGCGCATCTGATCCTGTTACTTCCACGTATATGCAGTGGTTCCTGGCTAGGACTCATGTTCGAATTACTAATCCGAATCATGATGCCCTAGTTAACGTTCCACCACCGCCTAGGGTTGAAGAGGCACGAGATATACTACTTCCGCTGCTCACGGATGACAGGTTACCCGCGGATGCCATAGATCAGATTAGACGGGCGCACGATCTATTACGAGGTCCCTTTTAGGTACTATTGAGAGTCGGTTGAATGTTTCTATCCGAGTTCTGTATGGCATGATCAGGTTACTTGCGCTTGGATCACGTTGCTCCTCCCAATATAGTGCTACTGATGGTATCGGGTAATCACTATCTGACATGTGCAGTTGCAAAAGTAATAAAATTGTTAAATATAACAAATTTAAATAAGATAGTTAAATATAACAAATTTAAATAAGATAGTTAAATATAACGAATTAAAGTATCATACCAATATAAAATGGTGTGCCCTATCTCTGGGAGTATGATGTGCCCTATCTCTGGGAGTATCAACCAATAATATTCCGAACAAGGGGAGGCATAGTGAGTAATGCGACTATAGAGCTCGTCCATATCTCTCCAAGGCATAACTCTCTCATAAACCTTTCGGCGATGAAGCAGCTCCTTGGCACAATATGAGCGCACTCTTTGCCACATCTCCTCTGTTCCGTATATTTGCGCTGCTACTGCTCTATATCCACAATTTCCATCACCCATCACATCTGTGAAGCCATCAATAAATGGGACAATGAGAGGGGTAAGCAGCATCCTATGCACAGAAGTATGTATATCATTGACTTGTCCATTTCCATGACCCCGTCCCTGTCCCTGTCCACGTCCCCGTCCCGTCCCCGTCCCCGTCCCCGTCCCCGACCTCGACCTCGACCTCGACCTCGACCTCTCCCAGGACCTGAAGCAGCTAGTGGTGGAAGAGATGTAGGAGTAGTAGAGCTAGATGGTGTAGTGTTTGAAGCTGATTTCGGATTTGGTGACTCCCGCGACATCAAACCTGATTGGGTTGATGCAATAAATAAAGATCTAGACCTGCTGCTAGTGGATGGTGGTGTAGTGGGGACTCCAAAATGTCTGTCGGTACGCTCCCAATCTGACAGTACTCTACAACTGGTGGTCCGGGGTTTATTTGCCTTTGAAATATGATCCGGCTCAGAAGCATCTCCGGTTTGTGGATGTAGCCCTTCATTTATCGTTTGAAATAACCTTCTCTTTACCGGTCCAGGTGCGTTCTGCAGTTCATTCAACACAACTTCAAAATCAGGTCCAGTGGGACAGTATTCTACTTCAATGTCCAACTTCTTCCAAAAATCATGAATCGAGGACAACTCAATCCGGCCCCAAGAGTTTTGTATGCATGCAATCTCGTGACTACATGGAAGTCCATGTGTTCGCCTCAGGTAACACCCACAGCCTGAAGGATCCATGACATTATCCCCACAACGACTCCGCTCTTCTTTGATGATGTCCAAAGCTGCCTTTGACACTCGCCCCAATATGTCGTGATACAGATCACATGTCTTCATATCATTTGGAATTCTACTCTTTGATTGCTCCATAGTAGCTTTGATTGTTGTTATTTGGATTTCCATAATCTCATGAGCCTTTTTGAATAATGTGTCAAAAGTAGAAGAAGCACTCCCCAAGGCCTTCTTCAACCTGTTATGCTCACTCTCAGCCCTGTTCGTGGTGTGGGTTCCGAAGTGCAGTAACTGATCTGTGTGCATCGACAAAATATTCGTAGAGTATGGAGCAATCCAAGTCTCGCGGAGGTAGGTCAATAAATCAGGATAAGATCTGTAACGATCGCAAAACAATTGCCAATGGGTGTCCCACTCTTCGCGAGTAGCGGCTGATATTGCTTCATTAAATCTCCTCATGAATGATAGTGCAAACTGATTGCTACCAGTTTTAGCCAACGCTCTCTTTTTAACATTGACTTCGATATGCCTTCGACACAAATGGTGTGCGGTCTCGGAAAATACCATTTGGACAGCATTAATGAAAGCCAAGTCACGATCAGTTAAGAAAACAGTTGGCATGTGGGGAGTATGAAAAAGACTTTGCAAATTCTTGAGTGCCCACGTGTAATTCTCAGTCTTCTCATTTTGGAGGAACGCATATGCAATTGTGAAATTCTTCCCCGTTGAAGTAAATCCTATAATCTCAAGTAATGCCATTCCATAGCAGTTGGTCTTGTAAGTGCAGTCACCTTGTATCATTTAAAGATAAATAAAGTTAGAAATGAATAAAATTGCAATTCAAAAAAAAATGCATACGACATGTGGAAAACAGAGTCAAAAAACAGATTCAAAAAAATCAAAAATTTACCTTGTACTACATATGGAAAACAGTTAAGCATATCCGATGCTCGTGGGTGAGAGAAGAATATGTCACCGATCATGTCACTCTCGTTAGATTTCCTCATGAAGACGGTATATTGCTTATCCTCGAGTGCTTTCATGAACTGTTGAAGCGAGGATCTCCCTTGTCGTTCTTGTGACTTGCATTTTGTGAGGGCATTGTGGACGTGTTTCGGAGTACTCACGTTCTTCTCATCCTTCCTCTTTAACATTGTTAGAATGTTATTTGGACTCACCGAAGACTGACTTGCGCTACACACCTCCTCATATTCAGAACTAGTCAATTTACCCAACGGATGACCTTCCGGATACGTTGGAAAGTCATGATTATGAGAACCATGCTTCACAACGTAACCCCATACCCCATCACCCCTATCTTTGGCCCGGATTTCAAAATTGCACCCAATCTTCTTCGTACTAGTCAACCTCACATCTTTAGTTTTTCCGGACCTGTACTTGCCACCAAAATGGCATACAATCTTCGCGTAGCCTAGGATCTTGCCACTTGTCTTCCTCGAATCTCCTATAGAAAGGCTTATATTTTGACGGGCCGCGATATCCCGTACGTGTTTAACAAGATCATCCCTATTTGAAAATAATAGGGATGTATCGAATTGATCACTGACATCCGGTCCCTACAAATTGTATTACCATCAATTAGAAAATTGCACAATAAACAACAGGTTGTATGACATTTCGTGTAACATTATACGAGATGGTCTGGCACATCTCGTGTAACTATACACGACTTAAACACATTTATCTCGTGTGACGTAATACGAGGTAATACACCATCACTCGTGTAGACACACACGACAACTAGCATAAAACTCGTATAATCTCACACGAAATAGAGTAATATCAGAATTTAAAAATCCAATCTTGAAAAACAATTTCGTTTCAACATTGGATTTTTATTGCGATTTTGATCAAAACACCAAATATAACTTTAAAAACTTACTTCATTGCTGCTTGGATTTTGATTTTGATGTGGAGAATTTGGTGGCAAACCTTCTTCTTCAAAAATATATTCCACAAGATCAAGATCAATATGATCATAAAAACTTGGAGAATGTTGTGGAGAATCCATACTATGGTGTTAGATGATTTGAGAATTAATGAAAATAATGGGTATAAATTTATGGGTGTTAAGACTTGGACAATGTTGTGGAGTATATCAATGCTGCATGGGTGTACAGCAATGGTGTTTCTCTGTAGGGTTAAGTTGTCTGCGTGTATATCGTGTTTTATGTAGGGGTTCAGGGTATATCTCGTGTGTATATACACGAGATACTATGGTACATATTGTGTAAAACCACACGATATAGTCTTTATTTCTGGTAATTATCTCGTATGAACAATACACAAGATATAATGTTTCATTTCGTGTATTGTTCATACGATATGTCTTACTAAATGTCGTGTATTTCAACACGACACACCATATAATAAAATAAAAATTAATTATAAATAAATGTGGTAGGTTATATGATATTGTATGATGTTGGTTCAATCTTATATGTAATCATTGTTTGTTTTCCAACTTATTATAACAAGAAACATATAATCTTGATTAACAAATATGATAATTTCAAATATATAATCTTGAGTAGTTGGTATTCCTCTAATGTACAACTTATCATTAACCCCGTTTGGAAAATCATCGAAACAACTTAACTCGTTATATAACATGTTTAATTAACTCATTATATATAATCTTGATTAGAAATATAACACATAATTCATTAATTTAACATAGTACATGCACATCATAACATCGGTTGTTAGTTGATAAATAAAGTGGTATCACATTAACCTAATGAATGTGGTAGCTTATATATGATATTGTATGATGCATTATAACATGTTTAATACCTCTTTAAATATATTAATGATTAGAAACATAACACCACAATCATTTGTTAGGTGATTATAAATAAAGTGGTATCACTTAAATGTGATAGGTTATATGATATTGTATGATCCAATATGACGTTTGTTCATTTTCATGTATAAGTGTATAAATTTTGCTCAATTAACAACACAATTCAATAATATAACATAGCATATGCGTATTATTAACATCGTGTTGCAAATCATCGAAGAACACCTTCATTTTGATATGTCGTATGCATACACACGAGAATATAGACTTATATCGTGTTATTATATACGACATGTATGACACGGCCTGTCTTATAAAATATACACGACTTGTTTACATTTATTTCGTGTGTCTATGTACGACAGAGTATTGTACAACTCGTATAATTGAACACGACTTAACATCTTATACATTTGGTATATCTCGTGTGTTTTCACACGACACAAAGCCTTCAAGTCGTCCTTTTGCACACGACACGCGAGGGTAGTTTTGCCATTATTGGTGCCTTGTATGTAATATGCCTTGTATATAGAATTTACCGTATATGGTGTTTGTTTTCATTAAAAAAAAATGAAAAAAAAAGTAGATAGATAGTGTGAGTGAAAAAAAAAAGAGAGAGAAAGCGAGGTAAAAAATAGTAAGTGAATAGTTATTGTTAGTGTGAAGATATAAAAAGTAAAAAAAATATTTTCTTTTTTGAGTAGTGAGAGTTTCCAATGGGATGCCGAAAATGACGAAATGAGAATTTTATAATGGGACGTATATGGAGTATGATACATGGGATAATATGCGCTTATTAAAGAAACAATAAACGTTTGCTAAAAAAAAAACAATAAAAGAGACCTAAATAATACAAATAGGTAAAGAGTACTATCGGAAGTTGCAACATTTTACCATTTAGGTATTTTATAAAAGTTGCAGCAATACATAAATGTAAGCTTTTTATTACATTTGTAATCATCCACTCACTCTCTCTCTTCCTCCCAATTAGAGGTGTTCACGGTCCGGTCCGGTTTTTGTCAAAATTTCACAAAACCAGGACCGGACCAATTGTTCGGTTCTGTATAAAATTAGAACCAGGACCAAACCAATATATTTCAGAACCGGATTCATTGGTCCGGTTCTGTTGGTCCGGTTCCGGCCCGGTTCTACATATTACATATCATACAATTTTTTTGGCATTTAATACAAGTTTATGTAATCAGGGTTGTAATATTAACATTTCATGAAGCATTAATGTACCAACCCATAGGCCTGTGGAGATTGGTGCATTTAACATTGCTGATAGGGAATAAAGATTTTGTTTTTATAACAGAAACATAAAATATAACCTCTTGTATTGATTCTGTATTGATTCGAAGATGTCTACAATTAGGATAGTCAGAATTTTGTTTCTACATTTTGGTGTAAAATCATAAATATATATAATATATAATAGGATATTAGTAATATATATACATGTAAATATTGTCGCGCTCCGACCCGGGGTCCTACTTGGCCCCCGCAATCGGGACACGCGCGGAAGACGTCATAATTCACATTTTATTTTCGAAATGTCCTTTCTTAATTATTCATTATACCAAAACTTGATAAACTTTAAAAGCTTCCAAAACCACATTTCAAACTATAAACAACTCTTTATACAAAGCCTCAAAGGCTCACACACTTTACTTACAATATTTACAATCACTAAAAGTGTACCAAAATTGTGACATAACGCCAAAGTCTCGGGTATACTACCCCATATGTTATACATTTACATAATGCAACCCAAAACGACTCCTTCCCAAAATAGCTTACCAACTCGACGTCCTTCCCGAGCTCAACGTGACCTAGCCCCTGGCTCGCCTTTATCCAAGGAAAACAATTAAACAAGGAACGGGATAAGATAAATCTCAGTAAGTTACTAATATGGAACTACATGGCATGTTATACATAATAACTTCAAATGAGCATTCATGATAAGCAATCATATAGCACATAACATGAGAGGCTCCCTATCGCCAACCGTCCCATACCGGTTGGAAATAACGACCAACTCATCACGCAGCACATGACTGAAACAAACACATTACAAAGGATACTGAGTCAAGGTTCTCCCAAAAGGATATAACAACCTGAGCAGTATCAACCGAGCAGCATCGAAGAGCTGAAGCGGGGGTTCCAGAACTAAACAACAACAAGAACAACGGTGGGAAAATGACACAAAGTCATAACCCTAAAACGTGAAGCTATAATACTCACACAAGGGAGCTAGCTTATCCCAACCACACAATCAGGAAGGGGGAAAAGGGGGTTACCAGTGAAGAACATTATACTGAACTTGACTCGGTTGCCATTATAATATTCATCACTGCCCGACTCAACCAAGTAAGACCAGCTCGACCTTTTTAACTATTGCACAATCGGTGTATGATTCCAAAATAGGGAACCATACTAAGTACATCATAAAGATGATAAACTGCCCATAAAGAGCCCAACAAACATGTGCGTTAAACACAATTCTCAAACAAAGGGTTTCAAAGTAGGAAACCCCACCAAAGCATCATAAAGATGTACAACACCAAAAGGAATCCCAAACGGTAACATATTTCAAACTCGATCACAACGGAACATTCCTACTACTTTGATGTTCCACACTAACCATCTAGGTACCCTAGGATATCACCTAAGACCTAGACCAAGATTGAACCATAATTCCATTAAATTAGAACATTTTTTGTTCCTCCAGTCACCTGGGCGGCCTCCCACAACCAGATGTGCGGTCGCCCAAAACATAAGTCTCAAGCCCCAAAACATTCGAGATGAACTGGGCGATCGCAAGCCCTATTTGGGCGGTCGCCCAGAACACTGCTCTGACAGAATTAAGTATTTTTTCCCCAAATTGACATTTCACCGTCTCAAAAGTACTACCCCAACTTCTATCTTACTATATATGAATCAACACGACTGAATTCAACAACACAAAATAGCTTCTTTAACACCACCAACATCAACTTTCACCAATACACATCACAAAACAATATTCACCAAACAAAGTACCATATAATATGTATATGAACATTTTAATAATAAAGAGGGGAATAGTAACTTACCTACTACCGGGAAAGTATAGATGAAACTATTTTCTAATCGGCTATAAGCGACCTATTCAACGCCCTGAACATTTAGGTGAAGTCGGATTTTAGAACGGAGGATTAATTGATAAGAAATAAAATTAAAATGAGAAGAACCTTACTTTTTCTTCTTTAACCTAGAGAAAGAGCAAAATTTGGGAAAGTTTAAGAGTGTGTATGAGTGTCCAACGCAGAGAGAGAGAGGGTGATAAGAATGAGTTGATTTTTTACAAGTTTCACCTAGGCCCTTCCTAGTTCCATTATAAACAACTAAACCCCTAATCTATAATTTTCACCAAGGCCCCTAAGGTTTCAACTTTAACCAATCTACTTCCTTAACTTATCAATCTAACAAATTAAAACTAACACAAATAGTAAAGCAAATAATGCTAAGCATGATATAATATGCAACACAAAATACACACACAAGTTCAATTTATTATTTTTTTTTAAAAAAAATAGGGTCGGGTTTTGGGATCGTTACAAATATGATTGGTCCGATCCGGTCCAGAACTGTGTATATATTTTTCAAAATCAGAACCGGACCAATTTACCGGTTCTAAAGGAATTTGGAACCAGAACCAAACCAATACCATTGGTTCGGTCCGGTTTTGTTGGTCCGGTCCGGTTCCAATATTTTTTGCACAACCCTACTCCCAACCACTCATTATTCTCCACTCATTCTCTTTCCACCCCCACTAATTATCTCTCTTCTTCTCTACCTTTCATTCTTAATATAATATTATATTATTAATTTCTCAACTCCAAAGTAAATGTTTCAACTTTTCTGGAACGGAGGGAGTATAATTGTTTACAACATTATTCATTATGCAAGTGGTTATATGTTGGTTAGTGTTGGCTTTTTCTTAACTAGACAAGCATTATAAGGATAAAATCACGGGCAATGTTAGGCTTACAAAATAATGTTACAAAATAAAGGATATAAGATGTGGTAGCGATATTTTATTAGCTACATCGATAGTGGACCACCCAGCACACTCTAATTAAAAACACTAATGCAATTATGACACCTCATTTTGTAAGCCACATTTTGTAGCCATTTTCTGTAACTTTATTATTTACCTAAAATCACTATTCAAATTGTCATATTAAAAATGAAACTCTTGTTCTGGGACGTCCTAAAAATGAAAATAGGTCTCTTACTCTGAGACAGAGTGAGTATCAGTTTGAACTTTTTTTAGATGAAACTAAATGATGAAAAATTCAAATGTAGTATTGAAAAACCATCATGGTTTGTTTCGGTTTGGTTCAAAAGTTCGACTATTTGTGTTAAATTTTCCAGTGATCAATGAAGAAGCGGGGAAGAGAAAGAGTTGAAGAGAAAAGTCGGAGGAAGGGAGACTAGAGGAAACGAGAGATCAAATAAAAAGAATGCACTTACCGACCCTGAAAATAATTTTGTTAGCTATACGTCGCAATGAAAATACCATAAGGTACATGAATATTGAATTAGATTAAAAAACGAGAGTTATGATTATTCTGGTACATGTTTTTAGTGATACAACGATGAAATTACTTTAAAAATATTTGCGGTTGATATATGCGGTTTGACGATTCGGTCTCTCTGCCTCAATTCTCGCTTGATTTGGTTTAATCTGATTTGGTTTAGAGGGTTAGATTACAAACCAAATCAAACCATATAGTTTGCGATTTTTTAAAACTAAATCGCTAATCTCTTGTGCCTAAATTTCAAATCAGATTGCATGATTTAATTCAGTTTAATTTTGAGACGCAATATAGACCGCCCTATAAGCACTAGTGCGACAGTATTTTCAACCAAAACACGTTTTAGTATGATATTGTTTATAACCCTGCTTTATAAAGGTGATTTGTATATATAGCTCAATATTGTTTTTTTTTTTTTTTTTTTTTCCTTTTTAACAACGGAATGATTTCTCAATTCAATTGAATATTTAATTTCGTCAATTTAAATCTAATATAACCAAATATAGTGTGAAATTTACAGGGAAAAAAATAAAAATAAAAAACGCAATGACAACAATCTCAATCTGCATCTCGAAAACAATAACGTTATTTCAATTACTTAGAAATTAACAACAACGTCATCCAAATGAACAAACAAAACAAATGAACAACTATCTTGAAATTAATATCGGAAAATAACAAAACGCTCCTAAAATTAAGAAAACAACAAAAATTCAAACATTTGCTAATCACATAAAAAACACAAACTTAAAATTTGTTTTGATGATTTTGGAATATTCTCTATCGAAGAATCAAAATTTCGCTTAAACATAGGTTGGGGTCATACAACTTTTTACTAGCAGGATTAGACTTTTGGTGTACCTTGGGCCGAGTTGCGTCAGACCAGGGTTGCGTTGTCGTTGGGTTGGTTCACTATCCTATGCTGCGGGCCGGGATTGGTTTAAGAGAAATCCGTCAAACTTGACCCATTATCATCCCTACATGTACTCATTATCTAGATAAGAACCAAACTACGTAAAGTTGTTTTTATAAAAATTAGTCAATTTTTTTGCATTTACTCTGCATATCAACTAATTACCAAATAAAGTAGATATAAACTTAATTGATTTCTGAAAATGAAAATGATACAAAGAAGAAAAGTAACCCCCACCCCAACCACACCAACACACACACACACACTAGGCAACTACTCCATCCGTCTCAAAATAGATGTCGTTTTGAGAGTTAAATTTTGTCTCAAAATACTTGTCGTTTCACTATTTCCAAATCTTCTTTATTGCTCTATACCAATTATACCCTTAATAATGATAATGAACTATCTCTTACCTAACCATTTCATTACTTCGGTAGTTGAATTACTTTAGGGGTATTTGAGTCTTCTTCACATGCATTAATGACATTTCTTAATATGTGTGAAACACTCCAAAACGACATTTATTTTGAGACGGAGGGAGTAATTACCAAATAAAGTGGATATATAGCAAAGTTGATTTATTTCTTAAAATGATACAAAGAAGAAAAGTAATCTCGCAATTTGAAGTTGATTACAACGTCATTATCTCATCCAAAGAAGCCTATAAAAAGAGACATTTTGGCAATCCCCAAATCACACACAATCTCAACTCTAAGTTGTTATACGGGAAAACACTACAAACTGCTCGTGAAATGTTGTCATATAACATGGTACGTCATTTGATGAAATGCCATAAACAACCAACATTTTGTAAAAAGTTTTTGACATCTTTTGTAGCCAATCCATCAAATTTAGCAAAATCTTAGTAATATACTCCTTCCGTCCCAGCAGAAGTGGCACCAACTTTTGGGACACGGAGATTAAGGAACGGTAGTAGATGTGTGGTAGAAAATGAAGAGAGAGAGAATGAATGGGGTAAATAGCAGTGTTACTAGAATAAAATAAGTGGTGGAAAATAAAGATAGAGAAAGAGTGGGGTTAAATAGTAAGGTTGGTTGAATATAAATATATTAAAACATTTCCTTTTTGGGCAGTGTCACTTTCTTTTTCATTTTTTTTTTAATAAAAAAAGACGTCCTTGACTTCGTTGCATCTCGTAAAATGTTGTCACATAAAAGAATGATGCATTTGATGAAATCCCCATAACATCGACCAGTTTGTAGGGAGTTTTCAACTTCATTCATAGAGAATGCCTAATATAGATTGATGCAAATATGACATTCTCATTTCTCAATTTCTTTTTACAACAAATGGTATGAAATGAACATCGACCCAATAAATTGAAAGTTCCCAGTTGGGGTTTGATCGGATGATTTCCTCATATTATTAGAAAATTTTGGGGGAAACTAGTTTCTCCATAAGTTATAAAAAAATCCTGTTTTTATAGGTGTTAAGGTTTAGGGTTTAGGATTTAGGGTTTAGGGTTTAAAGTTTAATGATTAAAAAGTGGACTTTTTATTATTTATGAGGAACTAGTTTCCCCCAAAACCAACTCATTATACCCCTTCTTCCAAGAGTGATGTTTCTTTTTTTTTTTTTTTTTTTTGAAGATTTTAAGTTAAGTTAGTTACATTAATGAAAATCCAAATACTAATAATATCGAATTTTAGTGTTTTTTTTATAATTACTCTTACTTTTAAGTTATTGCTCAAATTTTTTTTAATGAAAAAAAGAAGAAGAAGAAAGAAACATCATTATGCAATGGAGGACGTATAGGCTCGCACACAAACACAGACTAAAATCTGCATCCGCTCCCAAGTCCCAAATTATAATGACCAATACAGCTTCATATGGACCACTGCATCCGCTCCCGAGTCCTAAATTATAATGACCAATACAGCTTCATATGAACCAATTGAAGCATGATAGATAATTCCTGAAATATACTTTGAGGGAATTATAAAATAATATATTTTCTGGTAAACTATAGATTGTGTTACCACGTTTTTGAGTTTTTCTTCATTAAAATATTTTGGGTTTTTCTTCAACTTTAACTATATACTCCCTCCGTCCCAAAATGATCTTCTCATTTGCCATTTTTCATTGTCCCAAAAAGTTCTTCACATTTCTACATTTTAGGCAAAAAGCATGGCTAGTGAAGCAAGTGTTCATATACTTAAAAAGTTTGAATAGTCAAACGCGAAGATCATTTTGGGACGGAGTGAGTAGTACAATATTTCCCTCAATTTCTTAAAAAAATAAATAAAAATCCTTCAATTTTATCATTGTACTACGTAATTATGGGCTTCATTTTCTTCATTATCCTCAACAAAAGTTAGAAATTTAATAGAGTTAAAAACTTAAGGGAGACTTTAAGAACTTAACAAAATCGAAAAAGTATTGAAAAAACTTACTATGCACATATAAATTTGAACTACGCCTAGAAGGCTAGCTAGAACGTGAAAAAAAAAGGACTAAGACTAAATTTGAATTGATTTAGATAAATATTTTTTGATAATTTTTAAATTCAATTTTTTTAATGACGCCTCGTTAATTTTATATTCTATTGTTTTAAAATTTAATTCATACCAACTCAAAATTTTATAGTTTTATATTGGGAGTATTTTTAATTAGTTTAAAGGGTTGAAAATCCAACACCCACTAATTGTTATTCTAATGAAAATGTATATTTTAAGGTTATTTCTACGTAAAATTATTTAAATATATAAATTTAATTAATTGAACCCATTAAATTATCATTTCAAAAATAATTATTTGTAAAATATCTTATATTTCAATCTTAGTTATTAATTGTTCATTTTGCAGGCCTAGTTGGTATTTTAATGTACATAGTTAGATTTTTTTTACTTATTTTTTGTTAAATTTCTAAACACAAAAGATAAAAATATATGACTTTTATGAACTAAACTTGAAATAATTGAGTAAAACAATAAATTTAAAATTATTTAAAATATTCTATGTCAGTTTAAATTTAGATCTTAGTCCTTATTAATTTTTTAGGTTGTAGGCCTAGTTTACATTTGTATGTGCAATAGTAAGCTTGCCAACTCCAATTTCTAGTCTTCGATTTTAGAAATGGAATAACTAAATACATTCAGTGTACTTCAAATTGCTTTTTCTGTTCCAAATCCTAATATTGAATTACAAGAAATATGAATCTTTGCCACTAAATTGTATAGAAAGTAAATAATTTTAGAATGTCCTTTAAAATGACATTTGGACATTCATTTAGAAAAAAACAGAGGGAGTAGTTCTCCTCCCCCACCCACCCACCACAATTTGAGTGCACAAATTACGGGTAAGAATTCATGTTGTGATTACAAGTACATAGTAGAAGCTGAAGGTGCTTCGCTGGTTATGTGCGTAAACCTTTTCATGTTTCAGAGATAGGAAAGTCTGACATCTGATCGAGTTGCAATAATGGATGAGTATAGTTGCACCGAAAATCTTGGATTTCCCTTCTGGTCTGGTTGTATAAGGGAAGAAACAATGGAGTATAATGGATGATGTATATAAATGACCTCTACCTGCAGAAAGGGAAAAGCAAAAAACAACATATTGGATAGTTGGTCAAAGATCTACATGGACCCTCAATCCATCGTGTGCAAGCTGAACAGGAATTCCCTCCCTAAAAGAAGAAAAACACAAATATTTAAAAGTCAGTATTTATAGACTTTTTTTTTATTTTTTTTAAAAAAAAACAGCCAACTACTTCAAAAGGAAACTGCTGCAAAAACAAGCTTATAGATCACTGATTGATCTTTCAGCCAGACAGCTTTTATAGAAGGTCATACAAACTAGTAAAACGCATTCCTTATTAAGTTTGACAAGTCCAATGTGATACTTATTATAGGACGTAGGGAGCAATATCGAAACATAATGTGTCCGGAAAGTCTCTTGTCAGATTTTGTTCATACTACTTGAGCATGACACTGACCAATAACGGAAAAACAGCATCAAAATTTATGTACCTTGCAGACCAATCCTCGAGAAATTTATTATCTGTATGGTGATCAAACTCATGGGTCATTCCAATTAACAAAGCTCGCTTTGGTTGCAACCTTTTCACAGCATCAAGAGTCTGTCAGCACTAATGGTTAGACAGGGCCATAGTCAAAAATTAACTGCGTCGTAGCATGAAACATTTTGTGCGTGTAAGAAAGAAAAAGTGATCACATACCTGAGGAAAGCAAAAGTGGGTATTATGGGATCCATTCTGCAAAATTGAAGAATCGAACAGAAAAGCTAGTAAGAAACAGTATCAATGGGAAACAAAGGAAATCATAGAGACTAGCAACTAGCATGTAAAGTAACAATTTAAGGTCTAATTCCTTGGTCTGTTACTATCTCATCTCCAACCTGTTTTTTCATGCAAACACGTATCCTAGATTGAAGTCAAAGTCAGTCATTCAACTATATAGGTCCTCTCTGCTCAAAGAGATTCACATTTGAAACTCAAACATTCTAAGGATTGATATAAGGGCAATTTGCAATTTGGTTCCTGACATTTACAAACTTTTGCAATGTTGCTCCCAAGAGTTTTTTTTCTCCAATTGGTTCCCAACATTTACATTTTTTTGCAATGTGGCTATAAAAGTAAATGGACGTTAGTTTTCTAACAGATTTTATGTCATGTGACTAGCACATGACGTTTTAAAGGACGTTTTAAAATATTCGTAAAGCTACACATATCCGATTGATATGATTCTTTTTTTTATATTGAAACTAATATTTAAATCTACAACATAATTTTTTTTGGAAATTTGTTGGGTACCTAAATTATTTTTACATTTAATCTTAATTTTAAATATTAAAAAAATAAAAAACATGTGAAATATAATCTAAAAAGATATTAGCCCAAGTATGTTTCAAATGAAGTAATTTCTATATGTATCTTTCCTAAAGTTTACGTTTATCCACCCCTCTGCCACTTTCACGCAACACCCATTCCACATACACTCTTCCCTCGATTCATCGTCCCCTTCTTCTCCCTTTTTTTTCTATCAAACATTTTTACGAACTGATAATCTACCTATAGAATTTACTTCATATGGAACATATTTGGGCTAATATCTTTTTTAGATTATATTTTACGTGTTTTCTATTTTTTAAAAATTTAACATTAAGATTAAATGTAAAAATAATCCAACTACCCAACAAATTTCCAAAAAAAAATATATGTTGTAGATTTAAATATTAGCTTCAATTTAGAAGAAGAATCATATTAATCGGATATGTGTAGCTTTAAGAATATCTTAAAACGTTATGTACTAGTCACATGACATAAAATCTGTTAGAAAACTAACGGCCAGTTACTTTTATAGCCACATTGCAAAAAAATGTAAATGTTGGGAACCAATTGGCGAAAAAAACTGTTGGGAGCAACATTGCAAAAGTTTGTAAATGTCAGGAACCAAATTGCAAATTGCCCTTGATATAAAAAAACTCAACTTTTCTTGTCAACTTTCCGTTAATAACGGTTAATTCTAATGAAACCGTTAGAAATCTAACGATTTTGACGGTTTTCTAACGGTTCCGGTTCCGATTCAGTCTAGGCGGTTCATGGCGGTTCGGAATCGCCGGTTCACGGTATTCAGAGGGGATGAACCGGAACCGGAACCGGCCCGTGTTACAAACGGTTCCGGTTTTCGCCACGGTTCAAGGCGGTTCCGGGCTTTTTGGTTCCGGTCCGGTTTGGCGGTTCCGGTTCGGTTTGGCCATCCCTAAATACTCCCTCCACCTCATAATATATGTCGCACTTTTCTTGTAGCCCGTCCCATAATAAATACCGCGTTTCTAAATAAGGTAATAACCTTATTACAATTTTACTATGGTACAAACAATATACAAACAAATAAAACAACTTCCTTAAAATCATTAACAAGTCAGATACAACATTTATTTTGGGCCGGAGGGAGTACATATTGTACATAACAAAACCACAGTAACTAATACTCCCTCTGTCCCAATATGTTCTTCTCATTTGCCATTTTTCATTGTCCCAAAAATTTCTTCCCATTTCTCCAATTTGGGCTTAAATGTGCATAAACACAACATGGCTAGTGAAGCAAGTGTTTGTATCCTTAAAAAGTTCATATAGTCAAATGTAAAGACCATTTTGGGACAGAGGGAGTATGTTCCTATGCTAATCGATAATAAGTGACAAAAGTAACCTGACTTCAAATTTACGTATTTGATGATCCCAGCCATATGCCGGCTTCTACATGAATAATAAGATTGAGTTTTACATCCTTATTTGAGCGTTTGGACACACTATAACTCTTACCTATGGCATCTAACTCTACAGGAATTCCTTAACGAGAAACCAGCATTTCACAAGCATATCCCCAAAAAACAGAGAGCACATACACAAGAACATGTGCGCTTGTGCACACAAAAACATGCAAGTATCTCCAAGTGTTGTTCATGATGCGCAAATTCTCAAATCTGATGCAACAGAATGCAGGTTTATTGGTGATTCAGTGTATTGATTCTCCCGCATACCTCTGTCCACATAACTAATGTGAATCTGGGGCATAAAAGTAAATGGCAGGGAAATCATAGAATGTAAAAAGAAAAGTACAGACAATGTTTAAATAATGGCTAACCTTATAAAGCGTGTCCAATATAAGGAGATCCAGCTGCTGACCACCACTTTTTGAAATAACTAAATAACGAGAAGTAAAATACTTAGAAAAGTACATAACCAGAATTACATAATTTAATTTGAATGGAGAAAGCTATACTTTATGATGTGGTTAGCTCGTATTGGTCCTTCTAGAACAAGAGACGTCCTTATACACTTTATTGGTTGGGGGGGGGGGTTAAACATAATGAGAGCCTTTCATGCAGTTAAAGATGGGACATATGTTGCAAGTTCCAAGAACCTTTATTAATTGGACATTGTTGTATGAATTGAATATTTCTATAAATGGCCAGGGTGTGATGTGTTTGCATTAAATCATCATAAATTTCCATTCCAATTAAAAGAGAACTGATGAAAAAGGAAATAAAAGAATAACGGTGAACTTTTGAGAGAAATATTGGCACAGAAAATGCATACTACAACTGATCAAATTAAGTTCATGTACAACTATAAACCAGAAAGCAAAAGATGAACCAACAAGCTATATCAGACAGTAGTAAAAGTAGGTCAGATTAGAGATAAAATTTAGATATAATTGTCTGAGATGTTCTGCAAATAACAAGCCCAGCAAGAAATATAAGCTAATATCAATGATGACCATGGAAAGCTAAAATCTGACATTGACAGAAATTAAAAAGACGGGTAAGTTAGAAAATGGGCGTTAACTGTGAATATTGCTTGATTGATGACCAGATGTTAGTTAGTAGTGTGACACTTCAAATATATTATGGTTTGCCCTGACAAGAAGTTGCAAAGTTGTGTGTATGGGAGATATGATTTGTTTACTAAGAGCCTTACCAGAGAATTCACAACATTCCAAGTTGCCAACAGATAATTCAAACCATCCAGATTTAATTGAGGGTTGAATTATGTGGTCTTCTTTTATTTTCATAACACTGAAAGAGTCTCACCATTCGACTTCAATAGAGTTTCATCTCCAATAAGGTTTATACTGAGAAATAATGCTTGACAAAATAATATACTTCTTATATCAAGAACAAAACCAAATAATCACTAAGAAAGTAAAAAAGATCAATTTTCATTTATATAAGGACTTTCTTTTTCAATGATAATCAACCTTTTAAGTGTTGATGGAACTCAAATCAGCATACAGATTCATGCCCATCTCTTTTGTGGAAATTGTGTTATTCAAAAGGCAAATGGTGTGAGAAAATGCAACATGAAAAAAATCAAAGAAGGGGGAGAATAACTCACGCTGTTCTGTATCTTCAAGAAAGCGTGAAATATCAGATATATAAGCTACTCTACAATGGCCCCCAAATAGAAAGCCCAAACAGATGTAGTCTTCTCCATGCATCACCTATATGGAAACCATTAAAAATAAAATGCATCGCATATACAGGAGATACTTTTAAACACCATATTCAGAGGAGAAACTAAAGGCGTGGAAACTAACTGGCAATGGAACAAATTCTAGTCCGGATGCAACAAAGGGCTTCTTACAGTCATTTTCAATTACTTTCCAATCAAGCTGTGCTACTCTTCTAACTTCTTGGCCAGCCTTGATTTCCTTCTGAGTCAGATAAGGAAATTTCACTCTGATACTGTTATGACGAAGACAACCTCAAGCAGTCAGCACAATACTAAGAAATGTGGTATGTGAAAAAAAAAAGAATTAACTAATAGTGCATCCAAACTTAACGAATGAGAATCTTTTCCAAGATACAAGAACCTTTTCATCATGCATATTATTTATCAAAGAAGAGCCAATGATGATGATGTAGTACACGCAGCGGAATAATAAAAGAGATAGACAAATATCCTTCGAGATTAGAATATTTGACCTAATTCGAATCCACGAACTAGGGTTTGAACAAGAATTAGCCTAAACCAATTCTTCTGCAAGGAATCGCAATTCCCCAACAAGAATCTCCGAAGAAATCCTTCTGCAAGCCAAAGGCTTAAGGGTAAAACCCAACAATTGCAAAGCAATCAAATTTATTAAAAAAAGTCTAATTTTCGGATTACAACTTTAGGCCTATTTTATAGTGCCCATAAAACTTGAAAAACAATCTAAAACCTTCTAGAATTACTCCTAACCTATATAGTAACCTAATAGGACTTAAAAACTAGTAAATTAACTCAAAATCTATCATAGAATCCTCTAAAATTAACCTACTAAAATTAATGACGAAAATAATAATAAAAATACTAATTAAACCCTAACTAATAATAAAATACCAATATAAATATAATATTTGATATAATCATATTTTCTTCCTGCATCATTCACCACCACTTCAAAAGAACTCGTCCTCGAGTTCGTTCTTGAAACTTGAAGTCTTCCACTCCACTTGAAGAAATATTTGGAATAAACACGTTCTTTCCCGAGCTTCAAGAAATCTGGCACTGCTACACAAGGTAGGAAATATGACACTCGTTCATCAACGGCTGTAAAATTTTCCGGCAATACAGTATTATGTTCGGCCGAGTGTTTGACATGATTCGACCGAATCCCTCCTGGTCCGGGCAGGTCTTTGTTTGAGTGCGGTCGGACCACATCACTTTGTCCGGGCGGGTCTTGCCTATGGTCTGGCCGGACCTGTGCTGGACTTTGATCCCGCACGCTCCGTGTCACGTACAACCCTTCCAAGCACCGAGCTAAACAATCTTTCGTCACCACCACTTCAAAAAGTGGCTCATCGGATTTCGGATCTGGAGCAATCTCTCCACCCACGGAAAAAAGACTATTATTAACCTTTTCTCCTTTGAACATTATTTGTAGATCCTGATTCGCGGATTTGACTGCAACTAAATCTTCTCCGGTTGAATCTGACTCTTCCCCTCCGGCCGGCGGATCACGATGGAGATTTTCCTCGCGTCCTACAGGTTCATCTCGATCCCCTGCCCATTGCCCCGGGTTGACACAACTCTGAGGTGTTTGCACTGCGGCCACCAAAGTTAGTTGTGCTTCCAAGTCACGAAGCTGTCGAGTCCAATATTTTTCTTCGTCAGCCCAGTACTGTAGTCGATTATACAGCTCATTGGCTCGACTTTGGCGCTTCATGTATCGAGAAAATTCTGCCTTTGATATAATCATATTTGCAGAAGAATTGGTTTAGGCTAATTCTTGTTCAAACCCTAGTTCGTGGATTCGAATTAGGCTAAATATTCGCAGTACATGCAGGAAGAAAATATGATTATATCAAATATTATATTTATATTGGTATTTTATTATTAGTTAGGGTTTAATTAGTATTTTTATTATTATTTTCGTCATTAATTTTAGTAGGTTAATTTTAGAGGATTCTATGATAGATTTTGAGTCAATTTACTACTCCCTCCGTTTCAAATATCTGTCGCTTTAGAATTTTTCACACATATTAAGAAATGTAATTAATGCATGTTAAGAAGACCCATTTGCCCCTAAATAATTCAACTTTCTAGATGATTAAATGCTTGCATGAGAGATACTTTCACCATCATTAATAAGGGTATAATTGAGACAAAAAGGTAAAAGTGCATTGATAATAGTAAGCGACAGATGTTTTGAAACAATTTTTTACTCCTAAAGCGACAGATAATTTGAAACGGAGGGAGTAGTTTTTAAGTCCTATTAGGTTACTATATAGGTTATGAGTAATTCTAGAAGGTTTTAGATTGTTTTTCAAGTTTTATGGGCACTATAAAATAGGCCTAAAGTTGTAATCCGAAAATTAGATTTTTTTTTTTTAATAAATTTGATTGCTTTGCAATTGTTGGGTTTTACCCTTAAGCCTTTGGCTTGCAGAAGGATTCCTTCGGAGATTCTTGTTGGGGAATTGCGATTCCTTGCAGAAAATTGGTTTAGGTAATTCTTGTTCAAACCCTAGTTCGTGGATTCGAATTAGGTCAAATATTCTAATCTCGAAGGATATTTGTCTATCTCTTTTATTATTCCGCTGCGTGTACTACATCAGATGATGCTCTGTATGTATACTTGCCACTGACACACACACAAACTCACTCAAACACGGAGACTATAGAGCAGCACCAATTAGATGTGCTTACGATAAGTTGACAACCAAAAATTTCACAATGGTTATTAGAAGGAAGGCTAAATGAGGTTTCTGCTCGAGTGAAGATCATTTTTCTTTCGTGATCAGATAATCAGTGTGTATAATGTAAAACACGGGTGCTCTTGCGGTATCAAGATGCTGCGATTAGGAGATGTGGCAGTACAAGTGACATGTCACAGCTCGGTGAACATCAGGGATGCGAGAAAGATCTCAATTGATGACACTTAGTTCTAGTTAAAGTTTCAATTATTTCATGCTTCAGATGGGTAAGAAAATGGCCTCGAACCATGACACCTTTACCATGTGTACTGTTACGGGTTGATAACTTGATACACAGTAGAATTCCCATCAACACCTTAAGTTTTTAGATGAGTTGGTAACTCAACATGGTATCAAAGCTCTGGTTTTGCAAGGTCATGGGTTCAAGTTATCCCACATGCATTTGTTTGCTGAAGTATTGTGAGCGCATGATTGCCCCGTGTTTGGTTTGTGATTCCCTGGTTGTGGCACCTTTGTAACTTCATGTGTGGATGGGTCATACATGAGTGGGAGTGATAAGGCTTGACATGCATAGTTGAGTCCTTATCTAACACCTTAAGCTAATAGATGAGTTACCAACTTAACATGCGATATGCAAGGCGTCATTACACTGACAGTCTCAACCAAGTAGCTTGGACAACAATTTCTCATGATGGGGACCACTGTTATCTCTCCCTGTCCCTGCATTGAGTGTATATACTTGGTAACTACTACCCAGGCAATATATTTTTGTTTATGTCAAATTATCTGCCTACCAAATCTCATACAAGGGCGACGGTTTGTACACTGATGATATCCAAACAAAGGGCCAGCGAGTGAAGCAGGCCATCCAACCAAAAGTTAAAATGATTAAAGAATCACAGTTCAGAGGATATTGGAAAGAGAAGGTCCTGTATCATGGATATATGACATGGACTCGTGTGTAGGTGTCAGGTGTGGCTACTTGTGCAGGAGTAGGATTTGGGAAATATCAAAATTTTAAAATACTCGACTGCCCCCAAAAGATCCGATAATAGGGTGTTAGTACATAAGAATGGCCTATGACTGTATGGTAAGGACTCCATGTACAGAATTTAGTTATATATGATAGATATGGAAATTAGTGGGTGTCTATTAAAAAAATGGTACAATTACATAGCTACAAATTTTAGAGCATCAAGGGCTTTACTGAAATTCATGAGCTATAGTCAGCATACTCCTTGATATGTCCAACACATCTATTAGATGATGACCAATTATATGGACAGCTGTCTTAGACTCTTAGATCCGCAATTATGGACATAGTTCAGTTGAAGAGAAAGTGCTATACTATTCACGCTCAAGAGAATCAAAGAATCCCAGTAAATAAACTATTCATAAAATACCTGTCCAACGCATGCTGAGAGAGGTAAATAGGGGTAGGATCAATATCATTTGTTGGACTGAATGGTTGCACTATGCGTACATCATCAAGACCAAGAACTGCATCAGCATGTTCATGAGTCAAAATAATCTGCAATAAGAAGACCCATCATTTCCCTCACTAGATTTGATATATGAAGACAGCTGAATTTATATTACTGGGAAAAGATTGAACAGATGAAATTGTAAGGAACAAAATTACTACTACTATACAAGCAGCCTAATAAAAAGTGGGGAGAGTGAGCAATTAGTGGTTACTTAATTTGAAGGTGGTAATTATGTTTTAGGATGGGGATAAAATTGATAACCCAAAAAAGTGTGACACGGTTTCATTTTGATCCCTCTCCCTTTTATATAGTAGACAGCAATCTCTTCTCTACTCTATTGAATGAAAGAAACAATGAACTACATGGGAAAAACACCAGTAACATAACAAATTTGTGCATGTGGCAAATGACTCCAGCCTCACTTTCCATAGACAAGGTCAAAGCCTGTCTCATTCTTCTGAGTGAAACTATACAGAAAGCATAGTTTTGAACAGTGTCATTATCAAATGCTGAAGGATTGAACATTAAGTAAATTAAACAATTCTTGAGGTAGACCACCAATCCAAACAAAAACAAGACCTTCATTGAATATCAAAGAGCTGCCAAATCTTGATGTCAGATTCACTAGTCTAAACGAGAAGACTCATTATCTAGTAAAGCATTTACTTCATATCAACTGCATTGAACCTGTCAGCATGTTCTTTCTAAAACAAAATTGCAACAAAAGAAAAGATCAATGTGTTTCTACTTGCCTTTTCAATATCTCTATCAACTAAAGGCCAACATTGACAAGAGACTTTCATCAGCACAAAGAATGATACGACAAACTAGAGTAAGACTATCTTAGGTGGCTAACAGAATTTAGCAAAAAGCTTGATTCCTTAAAATTGTGAACAAGACTACATTGGTTGGGGGGATAACTAGCATACTTTGCTTCATATGGTCAGATCCTATTTATATTAGCGATCACCTTTTCACAGAAAAATTGGGAAGAATTTAAGAATGTCAAGTAGTGGCGAAGACACACCTAAGGAGAAGGGGTTACTTCATCATGTGAGACAAAGACCATGTGATGCTTGGGAGGCATGGAGAGTGAAGACGTTATAAGATGGTAAGGGGTAGAGGAATCCTTAAGAAATCATGGATAAGGTAATTGAAAGCGGCATGGGTCTATTAGGGACTGAAGAAAATAAGGTGTTAAACAGAACGGGTTGGAGGTCAAAAAAAATCATGTGGGCGATGGAGTTTGTTATTCTTAATTTTTTTTTCTCTATTTTTTTCTTCTTTCCAAATTTCCATCCCGCATATTTCTTCTTTTAAATTTCTTCTCAGTTTTGGGACTAAGGCTTAGTTGTTGTCGTACATATACATTTTTGAACACTTCTGTTTTTGGAAAGATTTGCACTTTATGATAAAATTTTGATGCCTATTACAACTATATTCTGATTATATCAGTATTTCTTGTCCAAGAACTATTGTGAACCCCTTCTAATAGATTTTTTTTTTTTATTTTGGCATTGCCACTGATGTCACAGGTGGAAGAATGCTGATGTATGTATCTCCCAACTTTTTATAGCACCTCTACTATAATTAACTACAGGCCGAAATCTTTCAAGGTACTGCCCTTCATTGGTTTCCTAATATGGAGAATAATTAAAAAGCAAGTAGACTAGTACACTGGCCATCACAGTCACTATAAGTGACACTATAAATGGGGAGTCAAAGCTGCAGCCAAAAAAAAGAGCATTGTGTTCGCCATCACTCTTGACAATAATCAATCAAAATATCATAATATAAGAGTATATGCTAGTATCACTTATGTCCGGGTAAAATAAAATAAAAAACCATATATAGGCAGAAATGCTAACTCACAGAATCAACGTGAGGAATTTTATGATGAGTGAACCATCGAAGTACTTGCTCTCTGAATGTCTTTCCAACATCAATCAATATATATTTGTGTTTTCCATCACTCTGACAATAATCAATCAAAAGTGATGTATTGCACCTACGAACAATAAAGCAAAATGAGCTTAATGCATCCAAAACAGAAAAAGGAACCCGATTCCACTAGCAACTTCTCACATCCCCCAACAATAGGTTTGACAAATACGCATACATCACTTATACAGCTACATTCACAGGCAAATCGAAATTAAGGAACCACGCAAATTTATCAACAATTGTCTGAGAATACTGATTTCTTTCAAAGCAAAGCCTCAAAAATTTGCAAGGAATTTCCCTTACGCGAAATATTACAGACGACAATGGAAAATGTTGCATCAAAAATTACAGATCTACGTAGCTAAAAACTGATATAAGGTTGCAAAATCCAGGGAAAAGCTTATAATTACCAAATCAATTAATGACAAAGTGAGGAATGTACCTGTAATTAGGGTTAGATTCAGGGGAAATTGACATAGACTGGAAGCAGACGTCGCAAGGAGGATCAGATGGCTTGATGAGGCACAATGCATTTGGAACGGCGCTGGAGCATCCGGTTCCGAGAAAGATCAAAGCCGATTTATGCTCGCCGGAATTTCCGTTCTCGATGACATTGCTTGCGGCGGCTGCTGCTGCCATTCCCCTCTGGATAGGAAGAAGAAATTTAAGTGTGTGTTTGTGTGTGTGGGTTGGAAGAGAAAAATGAGGGAGAGAGAAAAAGAGGAGAAAGGGGGGGCGTGAAAGAATGGCGAAGGGAAAGGTGGAAAGTTGTCGTAGGTAAGAGGGGAGGGTATTTATACTAGTCTTTCTGACTCTCGTCCCGCGTTTGGGGAGCCAACGGGTTTTCTACACGTAGGCTTCAGCCATGCTCCCCCGCACACTAATACTCGGTCCAAAATAACTGTCACTTTTGGCATTTGCGCAATTTTTAAGAAATGCAATTATTATCATAACTTAATAACAAAAGTTCCAACTTTACCCTTATTAAGTGTGTAACTTTCTTACATTAATGTCTCACACAGTAAGACAATTAATAAAAGAAAACAAGTTTCAATGCAAAGGTAAAATAGACATTTAGCTCAAAAGTGACAATTATTTTGGACTAAAATTTTGGTCCAAAAGTGACAGTTGCAAAAAAAAAAAAAAAAAATAGGTTTCAATACAAAACTCATTAAATGTAATTGTACTCCTTCGGATTCAAAATAAGTATCTCTTTTAGCATTTGCACAATTCTTAAGAAATACAATGATTATCATGATTTAATGACAAAAGTGTCAAATCTACCCCTACTAAGTAATCATCTCTCCTACATTAATGTCTCACACAATGACAATTAATAAACCATAACAAGTTTAAATGCAAGGGTAACAAGGACATTTAGCTCAAAAGTGACAACTATTTTGGACCAAAATTTTGGTTCAAAAGTGACAGTTATTTTGGACCGGAGTGAGTATTTAATACTCTTTTACCAAAAATACCCCTAATTAATTACTCATTTTTAAATACAAGTGTACATTTATTACACAGTTAATATGAGGATATATTAGAAATTTTAATATATTTTTATTATAAAATCAAGACAATTAACTAAATTTAACTATTTTCTTAATAAGTCCTTCAAAAAAAAAATGTTCTTATTAATAAGTGTAATTTTAGTTACTTTTGCTTATATTTGTTATTTGTGACCGGTGGGAGTATTCGTTCCCCTTCTGCTAGTTCTGGGCCTTCTGGCATCTTTTTTTTTTCTTTTTCTTTTTTTAAGAACTCGTGGCTACCCTATTTGCACTAAACTAATTTGTGTTTTATATGAAAATTATGGAGAGAATAATACTTTACAAAAATATATTATTTGAATGTATAAGTATGATGATTTGAATGTGAGACTCACGATTTAAGTGAATGAATATGAAACTAAAAGTTGACATTTAAAATTTTTAAACTAACTAATGAAAAACACTTAAAATAAATAGATGGAAGATATTATGAGACGGAGAATCAATTTTAATTAGAGCATCTTAAAATATTACGAAGAAAATTGGCTGGCCTCAGTAGAGAGGCTAGGCACACACTAACATGTGACCATCCGGTTATAATTATAACTGGTGGTTAACGGTTATAAGTTATAACCGCCGGTTAGGAAATCCGTTAAGTTCTAACCGTAACCTAACCGGATAACCGTGATGTCCGGTTTCGGTTAACGGGTTAATCCTGATGTGTGATTTTTTTATTTAAAAAAAAAGTAGTTTTTGTTAGAAAACTAACTGAAAATCGTCAAAAAAACTGGCGGAAAATGAAGGAAAACACTAATTTTGTTAGAAAACTATCCGAAATTGTTTAAAAACTAACTATAATTCTGAAAACTAACTAAAAAATGTTAGGAAACTGACGGTTAATATAGACGGTTGAACTGACGGTTAGCTTCCCGGTTATAACCCGCTGTTAACCGGTTACTAAATGGCCTAACGTTAACCGAACCGTGTAACCGACGGTTGGCGGTTTGGCGGTTGGCTGGTTATGGCCGGTTAAAAACCGGCGGTTAGCCTGTTACGGTTGAAAAATGGTCACGTCTAGTTGACCCCCATGTTTTTCTAAGAAAAAATAATTACTAGTGTTATGTTAATAAATATATTTAGAAAGTAGGGTAAAATAGTAATTTTTAACAATCTGACCCCCTTTCTGGAATATAATTTTTTCACTATATTTACAAATTGACCCCTTAGATAAAAAAAAATTCAAACTTTTTAATACGTACTTCCTTCGTCCCAAAATGATTTTTCTCAGTTGACAATTAAAATAGTAATTTTATAACAATCTGACCCCCTTAGATAATTTTTTTGGATCATTTGACAATTATAGAAATGAGATTTTTTTTAAAATATAATGAAAAATAACAAATGAAAAAAATCATTTCGGAACATAAGGAGTACTATTTTTAGACCCTTATAACATTTACATTGACATGAATTTCGTCCATCTATACTACAACGCAAAAAAAATAAATAATAATAAATAAATAAATAAAAAAAAAATGACCCCCTTCCCTTAAGGTCCTAGCTTCACCACTAGCTAGCCTAAAATATTGAAAGGTCCATTTTAATTAGAGCATCTGATTTTTATGATTAGAAAAAGTAATAATTGAATGTAACACAGTGCATATATGATTGTAATATGTTATATAGATGAATGTAACCATGGGCGGACGCACGTATATGAGAGGGGGGTTAATTGACCCCCCTCACTTCCCCGTCTATACCCATTTTAACCCCTTATTTTTTTTTCAAATTATAACCTTAACCCCCTCAAAAATTTCAGTTAAGCCCCCTCAAAATTTACATAAAACCCTAGATGTATAAACCCAATTTTTACACAACCAACCCACACTTATCTCATTAGTTTGCCGCAAGCGGGTGGAAGAAGACAATTGTGCGATTGCGCAAGGAGAGACTGAGAGGCGACGCAGAGGATTGTACGGTGACGGCGATGGCGATCGGAAGCCGGACCTGAGGACCTCGCCGGAGGCTGGAGCACTGTGCCCATACTTTCGGTTCATAGCAAGTAATTTTTCTCATTATTTTCGCCTACTATCTCAAATCCCAAATCTCAAATCCCTAAATTTCCCAAAAATTAGGGTTTCACCATTTCAATCATTTTTTTTTTAATCTCATTGATTTTTTTAAATTGAAATATACACTATTAAATCTCATATCAATGCCATTGTGACTTGTTTGTGTTGCAATTTTTAATTGAGATTTTTGTAATTGCAGCCATAAGCCATTTTGTTTGGTAATGATTCAAATGGAAAAAACGAATTTGGGATTCATTTTTAGACATTTTGTCTGTATTCTTTCTTAAAAGAAATTGAAATTGGTAATTCAGTTATGAACTTAAAATTTGGTTGAAGCTCGTTCTCTACAGAAAAATGGGTCCTCCTCGAAGTTTGAAAAGATCATGTGGGTCGTCCTTCTGACTCTAAGGCGAATGAGGCTCCCCGTCCCGGAGGTTAGAAACTATGAACTATAATCTTGTTATGTGTTTGTGTATGGCCAGTGGCCTCGTAGTTGTTGTCTTGTTTGTGTCCTTGCTCGTGTGGTTGTTTATGACCAGTGGCCTTGTTGTGGTTTTATGGCCGGTGGCCCTGTTAATTTGTTTGTGTATGGCCAGTGGCCTTGTAGTTGTTGCCTTGTTGGCGTGTTTAATATGGCCAGTGCCCTTCCTCGTGTGGTTGTTTATGGCCAGTGGCCTTGATGATTTGTTTGTGTATGGCCAGTGGCCTTGTAGTTGTTGCCTTGTTGATGTGTTTATGGCCGGTGTACTTGTTAATTTGTTTTGTACACATTTTCAAACAGTGCTCGAAAACTATTTCAAGAAAATGAAACATTCCCAAAGTAATGGAGATTTTTAGGAAAATTGAAAATGAAAATATTATGGAGTATTTTAAAAAGATAAAGAATAGGAAACCACTTGAGTAGCACTTTTCTTATTATATCATCAAAATTTGAATTCATGTGAAAAAAGGCTTTATACGTGAGTTTTTTTTTTTATTGTTTTTTTAATAGTGTAATTTTTTTTAAATCTTTTTTATATAATTTTTTTGACCCCCCTCACTGTAAAACCTGGATACGCCACTGAATGTAACAGTTTATAGGTTAAATGTTACATTTTTTTTTTTAAAAAAAAAGAGTAAAAAATCATGTATATAATCGGGTTTGCATTTCAATTGAATGTAAAACCCTAGAAAAGTGCTACAATTGAAAAAAAAAAGGTTACATTCATTTATTATAAAATGTTACATTAGTTTAGTTGTTAATCTTATGTTATCTTTAATTTATTTCAGCAAAAATTGTGGTAAATTTTTGAAGAAAAAAAGTGTTACATATGAGAAAAAAAGTGTTACATTCCTTATAAAAAGTGTTATTTTTGCTGGCAATAAAAAAAAAGGAAAAAAATAATGGGAAACGGCTTGGGCTTGCTGGCGCCGTTGCACGCGGTCGCACAGCCGTCCGCCCCTTTCCATTTTCATGCTATCATTTATACCCGTTTTTTTCCATTCAAAAATAAAATAAAATAAAATAAAATAAAATAAAATAAAATAAATCCAATAGGCAAATGGGTGAAATGGGCCAACATATTGGTCCGGCCCATGGAGGTTAAGAAGGCCCGAAATGTGTAGGTGATTAGCGGGCTATGAGACAACCTCACAAGCCATACCATTCGTACCAAAAAAAAAAAAAAAAAAAAAAGCCATACCATGAATTTTCGTGCGCGGGCCAACTACGAGCCTCTAACATCGGCTTTACGGGCCAACGGTCTTTTCAAAATTACATTATTTAAATAAAATATATTTTCAAAAAAATAAATAATAATAAAATATTAAAAATATTTATAATTTTATTTCTGACATATAGAGTCTAATTTTTTAATATTTGATATAATTTCATTATTTCATTAAATAATTAAAAAAAATATTGTATATATGTGACACAATTTTAATATTTTATATATTTAATTTTTCTCTTGCGTCAAACGACGTCGTTTATGTCATAAAAAACGTTCATTACCATTTTTAAATATCGTTATTTGACGTTTGATTATGTTTAGTTTCAAAATTTTGCAATTAAGTAAAATAAATAATTAACGATTTTTATTTTAAGGACATTAATAAAAATAAATAAAAAATTATACTTTCTTTATCCAGGAATAAATGTCATAGTTGACAAGTCAATATTTTAAGCTTTTAATTATATTTCCTTGATTTCCCTAATCTATTTATATAGGTGGACTTATGACTGTAAACGAGCCGAACCGAGTCGAGCTTTGGGGTGTCGAGCTCGAGCTCGTTTAGAACTTATCGAGCTCGAGCTTTTATCGGGCTCGAGCCCACTTGCTTGTTCGAGCTCGCGAGCTGCTCGAGTCGATATCGAACTCGAGTTTTAACGAGTCGAGCTCGAGCTTAGACATTTTTTTAAGAAAAATATGGTCTTAACGAGCTTATCGAGCTGTTCGAAAACAAAAAATCAATTTTAATGAACTTATCGAGTCGAACACGGTCGGCTCGATAACAAAAACGAGTTTGACAATCGGTTCAAGCTCTACTCGAGCTACACCTCGAGGCAAAGAGAGTACTATTAATTTATAACATTGAATTACTATTTAAAATAGGGCAAATTGTAAATAAGGGCCTAAAGTTCACCAGCTGTTCGTAGAACAGGGCCCATTGTTTCAAAACTCGCACATCAGGGCCCAAACATAAAAAAAAACTAGCAAATAAGGGTTTTTTGACGGAAATGTTAGATTTTTCAGTTAAATTAACATGTGCCATGCACATGTTGACTTAACTGAAATTAGTTTTACTTTTTGAGGGGTAAACTGGAAATATTAAAGTGTAAAGGACTAAAAGCAAAAATTTCTCCAATATACTCCCTCCGTCTTTTTAGTCTGTTCATTTTTTGTCTTGACCAAGCATTTAACGTCAATCTAACAATCCTAATGAGATTTTTAAAATTATTATTGATAAATTAAATGATTATTTATCAATTATAATTTTTGGAATTTCATTAGAAATGATTAGATTGACATAAATGTTTGGTCAAAGTTTACTCTCGTTGACCAAAAGTGAACAGACTAAAAAGACAGAGGGAGTATGTATGATTCACGAAATTATTTAAAAATATATATATTTCACTAAATTTATTTGTTTAAATAAATTGTTTTTTTTTTGAAAAAAAATATTAAAGTGTAAAGGATTAAAAGCAAAAATTTCTCCAATATATGTACGATTCACGAAATCATTTTTTTTTTTTTTTTAAATATTTCACTAATTTTTTATTTTTTTTTAATTAAAAAAATTTGTGAATATTTTTTTTTAAAAAAAATCGTGAATCATACATATATTAGATTTTTTTTTACTTTTAGTACCTTAAACTTTAATATTTCCAGTTTACCCCTTAAAAAGTAAAACTGATTTCAGTTAAGTCCACATGTGCACGGCACATGTTAATTTAACTGAAAAATCTAACGTTTCCGTCAAAAATCCCTTATTTGCTAGTTTTTTTTCTATTTTTGGGTCATGATGTGCGAGTTTTGAAACAATGGGCCCTGTTCTACGAACATCAGGTGAACTTCATGCCCTTATTTGCAATTTGCCCTTTAAAATATATATCGTGAACCAAAATAGATTCACCACTATATAATATAAGTTGGTGTGCACGGTATTTCGTTCACATGTGTAACGACCCCAAACCCCGGCACTATTTTTAGTCATAAGTTGAGCATATGAGTGTGACGACCCGTCCCAATTTCATAAAAAAAAATTACGCAGAATATTATTTTATAATTTAATTTGTGTTAGTTTGATTATTTTAAAAGACTTTTAAGGGGGAGAGGATGTAACGCCCGTAAAATTTGCCTGCATTCCATGAATATATTATTAACATGCTTGCATTTTAAAATGATTGAGATGCATTATTTATGCATATTTACTTGCTAGTTCCATAGCATAATCTAGGAAATAATTGTGTGTTCACGTGTTCATTGTCATTTTAACATTTAACTAAGAAATGTTACAAACAATAATATGAAAATGAGTTGAACTTGTAATTCCCGTCCAGCTTTGACCTTCTGTAATAAAATGGGCATAACTCTTTGTAGAAAATTCAAAATTCAAATCCGAAAGAAGCTGGTTAAAATAGACATTTAAAGCGTTCAAAATGAATATTTATTTACTTGATTTGGCTTAGTAAGTCGTTTTATTTTAGCTGTGCAAGTGGACATTAATTCAGCCAAGTATATCAATTGAAATAGTTTGACTTGTTGACCATCAAATAAGATATTGCCACATCATCATCTAGTTTTAGTCAAATTAACCGAATGCATGTAAGTATTCTTGTAGTGGGATGGAGACCAATAGTTTGATTTTCCAATTATTATATTATTAAACTTTTAACATTATGTTGATGAAAGAAGTGGAATAGTCATTACTTGTGAACCCAACTTTGCTTGACTTGATACTTCAAAAAAAAAAAAAAAAAAAAAAAAAACTTTGCTTGACTTGTTGCCACGTACTAAAACCGACGACCCCTCCTTCTCCCTGTTATGATCTTGAGCAAACACAATCACTTCATCACTTTACCAAACACTATTAGAAAAACATGGAATAAAGCAGAGGAAGAGCGAACAAGGGCTGTGAGGGTTTTCTCTATAAATAAAATCATCAAAAATCATTTTCGGCTACTACTTCAACAAACGAACATCGTAGAATTGCCAAGGTCGAGAAGATGATCATTTATATCCAAATAAATAAGAGTCTAATTGGTAATTCCTTGAATAGGTAAGTTACTATTCCCCATTTTATTATTAAAATGTTCATATACACATTCTATGGTACTTTATTTGGTGAATATTGCTTTGTGATGTGTATTGGTGAAATTTGATGTTGGTGTTGTTAAAGAAGTCATTTTAGTGTTGTTAAACTCAGTTGTGTTGAGTTATATTTAGTAAGATAGAAGTTGGGGTAGTACTTTTGAGACGGTGAAACAGAGGGAGTATAAAAGAAGTCAGTTTTGGCTTTCGAGGTGTGTTGGGCGGCTGCCAAAAAAGGGCGTGCGACCGCACATCTTTCTGGAAGGTTTTGGTCATGGTCAGTCTGGTTTTGGGCAGCCGCACAGTCTGGTGTGGGCGACCGCCCAGGTTGCTGAAAAAATGAGATGTTTCAATTCAATTGATTTGTAGGTCAATCTTGGTCTAGGTCTTAGGTGATATCCTAGGGTACCTAGAAGGTTATTGTGGAACACCAAAGTGGTAGAATTGGTCCGTTATGATCGAGTTTGGAATGATGTAACCGTTTAGGTTCATTTTGGGTGTTGTACATCTTTATGATGCTTTCGTGGGGTTTCCTACTTTGAAATCCCTTGTGTGAGAAATGTGTTTAACGTACTTGGTTGTTGGGCTCTTTATGGGCAGCTTATCATCTTTATGATGTACTTAGTATGGTTCCCTATTTTGGAATCAATCACCGATTGTGCAATAGTTAAAAAGGTACAGCTGGTCTTACTTGGTTGAGTCGGGCAGTGATGAATATTGTCATGGCACTCGAGCCAAGTTCATTATAATGTTTGTCACTGGTAACCCCTTTTCCCCCTTCCTGATTGTGTGGTTGGGATGAGCTAGCTCCCTTGTGTGAGTATTATAGCTACACGTTTTAGGGTTATGAGTTTGTATCATTTTCCCACCGTTGTTCTTGTTGTTGTTTGGTTCCGGAACCCCTGCTTCAGCTCTTTGATGCTGCTCTGTTGATGCTGCTCTTCGATGCGGCTCTGTTGATGATGTTCAGATTGTTATATCCTTTTGGGAGAACCTTGGCTCAGTATCCTTTGTTATGTGTTTATTTCAGCTTTGTGTGCTGCATGATGAGCTGATCGTTATTTCCAACCGGTATGGGACGTTTGGCGATAGGGAGCCTCTCATTTGTTGTATAATATGTGTTATTCAGTTATTCAGTTTATATGCATAATATTATGCCATGTAGCTGCATTAGTAACTTACTGAGATTTATCTCACCTCGTTCCCTTTTCATTTGTTTTCCTTAGTTCACATAAAAGCTAGAGGTAGTACGCAGTGAGATCTGATATTGTGGGACTGTTCTGAGCAGGTTATACTCTTTTGGGATAGTTGCTCTACGGAGCTTTTCTATATTCTCTTGTGGTGAGGCCGTGGTTGTACAGTGTTATGTAAATACTGTTGTCTTTTGGGTATGTATGATATTAGTCGTTATTTCTTCCGTACTTGTGAATAGTCTCCGAGTTATAATCTCGTTGAGGTGTTGTTTCATTAGTCGTGACTTAGTATGTTTCCGGCTTTTTCGTAGCCGATGTGGTTTGTCATCGACATGTTTATGGTATTAGGTTGGTTTTATAGTAGAGTTCACGCGTCTGGTTCGGTATTAGCATTTTGACGATGTATATCATGCTATTTTGATATTTATGGAAAATAGAATTTTTCGGGGCGTGACAACATGCGTGTTTCGTTAACATGGTGAACAAAATTTTCGTTCACCATTATCCATGCTCGATCAAAATCAAATCAAATGTTAATTAGGTAAAAATAAATAAGTTGAATATCTATAAGATATCATAAGTACTGCCTCCGTTTCAAAATGTTTTTTACTATTTTTTATTATTAGATTACGTTTTTGTATTGAAATTTATTAAGGACTGGAGTAGAGAGAGCGATTCAATCGCCACCTATTTTTTTTTTTGTTTACTTTTACTTTTAAAAATTCTAACAAATCCATCTAAAAGATTCTAATTAGATGGAAAAATATTGTGTTAAATATTGTGTTAAATATTTTTGATTAAGGATTTGTCAAAAGGAATCTATGAACAAAAGAAAAATGAGTCAATCTAACTCATGAAAACCTTATTTTATACTAAAAAGATGAAAAAATATTTTTTCATAAAAATTAAACATGTTTTACATTAAAACAAATACTCCCCCGTCCCACTATATGCACAAAATAAGTTTTACACGGGAATTAAGGGATGAATAGTACTCCATCCGTCCCAAAATACTTGTAGTTTTAGGATTTCACACGAATTAAAAAAATCAATCAATGCATGTCTAATGGACTAAATTACCCTTGAAATATTTCAAGTACCAAGACAATTAAATGCTTTTACAATGACAACTACCATCATAGATAATGGTATATTTGACAAACAAGGCCAAAGATGTCTAGATAAAAGCAAAACTACAAACATTTTGGGACAAACTTTAAGCCTTTAACTACAAGTATTTTGGGACGGAGGGAGTAGTAGGTAGTTGTTGTGACTTGTGAGTGTGAAAAGTGAAGTAAGAGAGAGAAAGTGGGGAATGAAATACTCCATCCGGTCCAAAATAACTGTCTCTTTTGGCATTTGCACAACTCTTAAGAAATGCAATTATTATCATGATTTAATGACAAAAGTTCCAATTTTACCCTAATTAAGTGTGCAACTTTCTTACATTAATGTCTCACACTAAGACAACTAATAAAAGAAAACAAGTTTCAATGTAAGGATAAAAGAGACATTTAGCTCAAAAGTGACAATTATTTTGGACCAAAATTTTGGTCCAAAAGTGACAGTTATTTTGGACCGGAGGGAGGGAGTAGTAGATTGATTGGTGTTGTGACTGTAAAATTAAAGTAGGAAAGAGAACGAGTTGGCTTAATAGTAAAGATTCTTTGCCATTTTAAAAAAGTATGACTTATCAATGAGACACCCAAAATAATGCCAATTTATACCTGGACGGAGGGAATATTAAATGTCTTTTTCACGATAAAAATAAGTTTCGTGAAGGAAGGATTGATGTTACGACAAAAGTAGACAATGCATGCTGTATAGGCTCATTGATTTAGGCTTTTCCCCCAAAGTCTTTGCTTTCTAGTTTCTTCTCAATCATCTTTATTATAATTGAAAATCAAAAGTAATCATAATCATTCTTTTTCACGAAGGATCATCATCAATGGAAATGTCAATTATTCTCCTTTTTCTTATGGGACCAACTACCAACTGACCAACCCCATATTTATCTTATACTCCTTCCTTCTGTTTCATTTAATTCTATTAAATTTTTTAAATATTTTTTTGTTATATTATAAGTGTTAGAAATTTAGTAATATTAAACTCTTAAGTTTAAATATCACACTAACTTAATGAAATAAAAAAGAAAAAAAATTATTATTATTTTTGAGACGAAAAGTTGGAACTGAGGAGTCCAGATCTCATGTACCACTCTGTGTGTCACTCTATGTTCCACAAGTCATCCAACGATTCACAGTTATTAAAATTGCTACTATATTGATATTATCCAAACATATAAACGGTTGAGATTATAATGGCACACAGAATGGTACAGGAGATCTGAACTTGGAACTGAGGGAGTGTATATTGAGATTAATTCAATTTCATGCAATGAATTTGGTGTTGAAGTCTTGCAGTACGCCTAATTTTAATCAACTAATATTATTTAATAAAATTTCCATCCAATCTTTTCATATGTTGGATTTATCAACCTGGACTTGTAATTAGACATGGCCAAACACGGGTACGGGTCCGGGTACGGTTCTCAAAATGAAGGACCCGGACCCGAACCGTGAATGGTACGGGTGGGGGTACGGTTCAGCCACGGGTCAAGCGGGTATGGGTCCACGGGTCCGTACGGGTCTGCCCTTTTAAAAAAAGTGTTATATTTTGACCAAATCTGTTATATTTTTTAAAAAGATTTTGTTAAAAAACTAACAGAATCTGTTTAAAAAGTAACTGTTATCTGTTAAAATCAATGAAACGTTACTTTTTTTAACACATTCTGTTATAAAACAAACAAAATTTGAAGGTTTTGACTTATCTGACACGGGTCCGCACGGGTACGGGTTAGCACGGGTACGGGTTTTGGGAAGGTGGAACCGGACCCGAACCGCATCAAACACGGGTACGGTTCCGACGGGTCACGGGTCTTGCACGGGTTCGGTTCTTACGGGTCAAATCCGGGTCCGGTTCCACGGGTCGCCACGGGTCCGGGTTGGCCATGTCTACTTGTAATCTCCATTATAGATATAGAGCCTCTTCGTACCTTTGAAATTTTATTGTATTTTTTTAGAAGCTAATTAAAAATAAATTAAGAAAATCATGATGTGATATTACATACTGATAAAGTTTGAGGTTCCATCCCAAAACCAATTGGCTATGGGAGGAGTGACCCAGGATCATTATATAGCCAAAGCATAGCTTGTTAATTCCCAATGTGGGATAATTGTCTCTAACACGCCCCCTCACGTGTAGCCGGGCTTTGCCAAGGCTTACAACGTGGACTTGTTACGGGTGGCGCGGAGCAACATCGTGGGCCGTTGGGCCTGCACGTGTAACGGGCCAGCTCTGATACCATGATAAAGTTTGAGGTTCCATCCCAAAACCAATTGGCTATGGGAGGAGTGACCCAGGATCATTATATAGCCAAAGCATAGCTTGTTAATTCCCAATGTGGGATAATTGTCTCTAACACATACTGACTAGTGTTACTCCCGTGCGATGTACGGAAGTTACTTATACTCATTTTTAATAAATTTAGATGAAGTCCTGCACGTTTATAGATTAGATAGTCGTATTTTTAATTATGTTAATTTTTTAAAGAAAATATCACATCATGATTTTTTAAACGTTCAGTAATATTAGAATAAATAATCAATATCATAAAATGACAAAAATTGCATCCAAAAATCTTAGAACAATGTATTTAAACGTTCTACAACCGTAAAACTAAATAAACTCTAACGATATATAAAAAAAAGTACAAAACAGATAAAAAGTTTAGAAGCATGTTTTTGTGACCCTCATTCTAAAACCGACAAGACTTTGTTCATTTTATATAGTTATAGATATGGATTACTACCAAGCTTGTAAAATAAGCTGGAATGTTGGAAGACAATTTTTCCCTTCATTGTTGCAAAATTTACAACTTTCTTTTTATTATATTACTATAGATAGACCACTATAAATATAAGGGTAAATTGCAATTTGGTTCCTGACATTTACAAACTTTTGCAATTTAGTTCCCAACAGTTTTTTTTCGCCAATTGGTTCCCAACATTTACATTTTTTTGCAATGTGGCTATTAAAGTAACTGGGCGTTAGTTTTCTAACAAATTTTATGTCATGTGACTAGCACATGACGTTTTAAGATATTCTTAAAGCTACACATATCCGATTAATATGATTCTTTTTTTAAATTGAAGCTAATATTTAAATCTACAATATATATTTTTTTGGAAATTTATTGGGTAGTTGGATTATTTTTACATTTAATTTTAATTTTAAATATTAAAAAAATAGAAAACACGTAAAATATAATCTAAAAAAGTTATTAGCCCAAATATGTTCCATATGAAGCAAATTCTATATGTAGATTATCAGTTCGTAAAAATCTTTGATAGAAAAAAAAGGAAGAAGAAGAGGACGATGAATCGAGGGAAGAGTGTATGTGGAATGGGTGTTGCGGGAAAGTGGCAGAGGGGTAGAGAAAAATAAACTTTAGGAAACATACATATAGAAATTACTTCATATGAAACATACTTGTGCTAATACCTTTTTTAGATTATATTTCACGTATTTTTATTTTTTTAATATTTAAAATTAAGATTAAATGTAAAAATATTTTAGGTACCCAACAAATTTCTAAAAAAAAATTATGTTGTAGATTTAAATATTAGCTTCAATATAAAAAAAGAATCATATTAATCGGATATGTGTAGCTTTACGAATATTTTAAAACGTCATTTAAAACGTCATGTGCTAGTCACATGACCTAAAATCGTTAGAAAACTAACGCCCAGTTACTTTTATAGCCACATTGCAAAAAAAATGTAAATGTTGGGAACCAATCGGCGAAAAAAAACTGTTGGGAACCAAATTGCAAAAGTTTGTAAATGTCAGGAACCAAATTGCAATTTGCCCTAAATATAAATGTGCCATTTTTTTCAACATATATTGATCAAACTTCAATTTTTCTTAAAAAAATAAAAATTATCATATACAAAATAAATTTTAACTTAATTAAAATAATAATTATCATATGCAAAATAAATCTACATGCAAAGTTGACTACATCTACCAAAATAACGGTAGAGACTTTTGTTCGTCTCGCTCCGACGTTCAATTCGATATGCGGTGCGTTCTGTGGTTGATCTGGAGTCAAAAGTTACGACCGTTTTCGCGCTCAAATGACTCCGAAAACTTCAACGCCTTCCGTCTGCATCAATTAATAATTTTTCACTATATATTGATCATAATTCATTTTATGATCCTAATAAAGTCTTCGTCAAAACGATATTAAGTTGATTAAAAGTATCAAGTGACGTGGAACGGAGGGAGTACATATATATATATATATATATATATATATATATATATATATATATATATATATATATATATGTATGTATATGTATGTATTATAAACGTAAAGAAAATACTCATACTAAGCCAGTAATGATATGGCTTCAAAAAATGTCTTAGGAAATATTAGTAAATCTTGATCACAAACATTTTTTTATGGAGATTAGTTGGAAGTTTAATAAATGAATAATAGAATACACAAACGCATCACTCAAATAAACATTATCAACATTTTATATGAACAGGATTTATATATTTTTTGTTTTAAAGTAATTTATTAAACGTACAGAACATATTTTTGGGGACTTTTCCAAAGAGTGCTACTATTCACACCCACATAATTGCTGAATAAACCCACAATATTAAGTTGCTCAAAATAATTATTCACTATATCATACTATGTTTTCCAATTATACCCTTTTAAACCCATAATTATACACCATCACGCCTATCTCCTTCACACAAACACGCACGACACGAGAAGAATGGATACGCTGAGTTCGGCCGCCATTGAAAAAACCCAGATCAATTTTTAAGAAGCAACCTCTAGATTCAACGTGTTTAAGCTCCACCCCATTCAATCTACCACTCAAAATCAAAAACCCATTTCATTCTTATTTAAAAGAACACGACTTCCTTTCAGGAAGCCAAATTTTCCTGAATCAATACCATTATACATTAAATTTTTTGGAATAAAAGCCTCGAATTTGGCCATGTTAATTACTTCAGAAAACCAAGGCTGAGAAACAGTCTTGAAAAGAAAGCTTTGGTTATAGATCTTCATTCAAGAATGCTTGGTTGTGGTTAAAATGATAAGGGATTAGCCAATTTTAATGGTGGGTCATTACCACCTCACATCCACCGGCCATGGTGCATCTGGTGTTTAGAGGAGAAAAGGGGAAAAGGCTGTTGGATCAAAATGGCTTGCATCACAAGTTATTAATACTTCCATTAATAAAATCATGACTATAACATTAATATAAAATATAGTCAAACCTAGTCAATGTGTAGAATCCCTGAAATGTAATTTATCTATTTATGATGGGCAAAATGGTAAATTAACATTGCTTAAGAAGTGAATAGGTGTGGTCCCTAAATGAAATGTCACCAAACCTACTATATAAAGGGACTTCCATCATCCCTTAAAGGCTGCTAGAATCTTTAGTTTCCTCATTAATAATCATCTTCATTTGTTAGAAGAGAAAGAGAGAAATTGAAAGAGACATTCATCATTTAGAAGAACACATTCCTAACAATTGTTCTTCATCTTCTCCCTCAAGATCACATCATGGATTCAACAGGTAAATGATCTTGAACGCTTCCGCTTCATCTCTTCCACTATCTCATTCTAAACTGAGCGAGGCATTCAGGGTTTTATCAAATTGTTCCAACAATTGGTATCAGAGCCCCGTTCATTTTGTTTGAGATTGAGTTCTTTTTAGAAAGCCTTAAAACGCTTCTTTTGATTCATTTTTTCCTGTTGAATCATTAATTTTTTGATGTTATTTAAGGACTCTGATTCATTCATAGAGTGCTAATAATCATCATCTAAATTTCAGAAAATGGTTTGAAAAGGTTTTGTTAAATAAACTCAATGGTTCAAGTTTGACTATCCCTTCATAACATGGTTTTATGTTTTAAGTACATACCATGAGGATCTACTTACTTGAGTCCGTTTATTTTAAAGCAAGATTATCCTAAATAGCGTGGTTTTATGTTTTAAGTACATACCTGTGAATACGTGTGTTTGAATTTGGGATATTCATAGCAACATTAAAATTATGAGAGTCGCTACGCCGTTTTAATTATAGCCAAAACATTGAGAAAAACATTTTTAATGGGTTCGGGGGTCAAATTACAACAAGAGAAGAATATTGAACGTTATCACTCCTATTGCCCGAATTGATCGGTCTTTCTATCATGATGAATGTGTTAGTAGTGTGTTAGTGATTGAGACCGGATCCGAAGATTGCCTACGTTCCTCTCAATGTGAGAAGCTCAGGTCAGCGTAGTTCGCAGAGAATTTAGAATAGGCAGAAGAATCGGGATCATGCATAACGAGGGGGGAATTACCTAAAGATTAGGGTTTAGAAGTAGTTCCTAGATCATCCTCGTGTTGATGAACCCTAGATCATCATCGGCTTTGAAATAACATGTAATTATGAAGATCGCAACCCTAAATATAGCATAAATAATATTTTAATCTATGAACACGAAGAACATGCGAAGAACATATTATGAACATATGAATGAGCATGCAAAGAATATGAAGAAACTATGAATAAACATGTACGAACATGAATATAAAAGATCTACATTAAAAATAATGCAAGAACACGAAGAAAAAGTTAGAAAACTTACCTATGTTGGCAAGAAATAAACCTTGGATCTTCTTGAGTGTTTGAATGTTAATTAGAGAGCAAAATAGTGTTTAAGAACTCCAAAATTCGTACTTAGAGCTCTCCAAAATCCCCCCTTAAACCAATGGAATGGAATTGGTTTATATAGTAAACTGATGGGAAGATCTGATGGTCAGGATCATCCAGCGCAAGGTTGGCCGCCTGGCCATGGTTGAAGCCGGTGACAAGAGTGGCTGCGTGGCCAAGATCAACGCGGAGCAAGGTTGGCCGCGTGGCCAATGTTGCAGGCTGACTTGATTCTTAAGCTAGGGTTTCTGCATGGTTTTAAGGAAACCATTTACTACCTAATTTGATAGATTTTGTCGTAAATGAGATATTTCGGAAATCCGGGACAAGTCTTTGCAAGGTTTCTAATTCCTATAAAGTCCTTGTATTTTTGGGAAAGTCCTAATAAACTCATTTTCAGGTCGGGTACTAACAGTAGCCCCTCGGCGACGCTTCTTGCAAGGCAATGTGGGGTCGACGATAAAAGAAGGATCCGTCTGAAACATGAGTTTCAAAACAGATGAAAGGTAAGGGAACGGCTGAACCTTGGCAGGCGACCTACGTATCCGCGGGGGAATCAAGCCAAACGTAGTTCAAATCTGATGGAAAATTGAGAATGATTGTCCTCTGATGGGATCAATGCCTTCCGCTTGGGGAGAAAATGCACCTGCTGGGGATGATAGATGACCACGTCGATCGGATGGCTGAACCTTTTCAGGTTTCCTACGTATCCTCAGAGGAATCAAGCCGGTCGTAGTTCGAAGAGATTGGGGAAAAACGAGACATCAGACTTCTGCTAGGGATAATAAACCTACGGGCACTATCCTGTATGAAGAACGAACATTTGTTAGAAAATGAAGTCATTTGAAGCAAGAGGGATAATGGGACAATAAAGACTACGCTGTCTAAATAATTCCGAGGTGGAGTAATAAATGCTGAGGTAAACGCAAACAGAAACGCCCGGGTTTCTGCCGATCGCGCTAAAATAATGGATGCTGGATCTCTAGCAACAGAAACGCCGAGGCTTCTGCTGACCGCCAAAATAATAGATGCTGGATCTCTCGCAAACAGAAACGCCGAGGCTTCTGCCAATCACGATCGATCTAGGACGCGTATGACATAGAGGCGCCGAAGTCTCTACAACCATACGAATCTTAAGCAGATATTAGGAACTGCTAAAATAATAGATGCTGGATCTCTCGCAAACAGAAACGCCGAGGCTTCTGCCAATCACGATCGATCTAGGATGCGTATGACATAGAGGCACCGAAGTCTCTACAACCATACGAATCCTAAGCAAATATTAGGAAATTTTAAACGCAAGCAGAAACGCCCGGGTTTCTGCCGACCGCGCTAAAATAATAGATGCTGGATCTCTCGCAAACAGAAACGCTCGGGCTTCTGCCAATCACGATAGATCTAGGATGCGTATGTCATAGAGGCGCCGAAGTCTCTGCAATCGTACGAATCCTAAGCAAATATTTGGTAAAAAATGGAAATTTTAAGGGGTTTTCCGTACCCAAAGGTAACGAATATTAGTCAAAATAGTGCTGAGGGCACCTAAAATGAACAAAGGGGAATGTACTAGGGGTAAAACTGAAATTTTGCATGTGGAGGCAAAGATGATGGATTGTTATGAAGTCGTAAACGGGATGAACTCTCGGGGAGTCACAAAGGTGATAGACTCTCGGGGAGTCACAAGGGTGACGGACTCTCGGGGAGTCACAAAGGTGATAGACTCTCGGGGAGTCACAAAGGACTCTTTGGTGAGTCACAAGGGCAAAGGACCTTTAGGGAGATGCGAAGGAGACGGACTCTCGGGGAGTTAGTATGTCTATGCAGGGTTGCCTGAATTACCGAAGACCCAGTGAAGATGAAAGATTTATCTATATGGGAGCTGGGAACCCGGTTGAAGTAATAGGCATAGGAATTTTTAGGTTATTATTGAGTACTGGATATTATTTTGTATTGAATAATACTTTTATTGTACCTTCGTTTAGAAGGAATTTGATATCTATCACTATTTTGGACAAATAGGGTTACTCTTGTTAGTTTGGTAATAAAAGATGTGATCTTTATTTTAATTCCCTTATTGTTGGTACTAGTACTTTATCGAGTAGTGACAATTTCTATTTGCTTGAAACTATTCAAACAATAAATGAGTCCCATAATAATGAAACTAAATCTAAAAAGCGAAAGTTTTCAAGTGAAAATTCTTATACCTTATGGCATAGGCGTTTGGGTCATATCTCCAAAAGGAGAATTGATAAGCTTGTGTCAGAAGGAATCATAAATAAACTTGATGTTCCTGAAAAGGACTTTTGCATTGAATGCCTAAAAGGAAAGTTTACAAACTCGAAAAGAAAAGTATACTCGAGAGCATCAAGCGTCTTAGAACTAATACATACGGATATTTGTGGGCCATTTCCTAATCCGTCTTGGAATGGTCAACAATACTTTATTACGTTCATAGACTACTACTCTCGATATGGATACATTTATTTACTTCATGAAAAGTCTCAATCATTGGACGTTTTCAAGTCTTTTAAGGCCGAAGTTGAAAATCAACTAGGTAAGACTATTAAGAACGTTAGATCCGATCGTGGTGGGGAGTACTATGGTCGGAATGACGGTTCGGGAGAACAACGTCCGGGTCCTTTTGCTCGCTATTTAGAAGAGTGTGGAATTGTCCCTCACTACACTATGCCGGGTACGCCTAGCATGAATGGTGTAGCTGAGAGACGTAATAGAACCCTTCAGGAAATGGTAAGAAGTATGGTTTCTAGTACTTCTTTACCTCACTCATTATGGGGCGATGCTTTAAAAACCGCAACTTATCTTCTCAATAGGGCTCCCTCTAAGGCTACTAACAATAAAATCCCTTATGAATTATGGATGAATAAGACACCGTCCTTAAATCATCTTCATGTTTGGGGTTGTCCAGCAGAAGCTAGGCCTTATAGGCCTAACAAAGGAAAACTGGACGCTAAGACAGTTAGTTGCTACTTTGTAGGGTATGCCGAGAGATCAAGGGGCTATAAATTTTACAACCCGAAATCTAGAACGTTTTTTGAAACGGGAAATGCTAGGTTCTTTGAGGATATTGAGTTTAGAGGGGAAATTAGGAATAATAATTTTGAATTTAAGGAAGAGGAGGAATCCATTTCTATACCTATTCCCTTAGTAGTTCCAATTGAAAATCAAGTACTTGTACCTGAAATTCAAGAGGAACAAATTCAAAATATTGACTCCCCTATAAATATTGAACAACATGAAAATGTTGATCAAAATGAGGAAATTCAACAACCTCAAAATGAGGAAGAACCGATGCCTTTAAGGAGATCCAATAGAGCATGAAGAAGTGCCATTTCGGATGATTATGAGGTGTATCTTGCCGAGAGTGAAGGACACTTAGGTTTAGTGGGAGATGAGCCTCTCAACTTCCATGAAGCCATTAATAGTCCTAACTCTCATAAGTGGATCAATGCCATTAATGAAGAATTGAAATCTATGAAAGACAATGACGTTTGGGATCTTGTACCATTACCTAAGGATGTGAAACCTATTGGTTGTAAATGGATATTTAAAACCAAAAGGGATTCACAAGGTAATGTGGAAAGACATAAGGCTCGTCTTGTTGCTAAAGGTTTCACTCAAAAGGAAGGTATTGATTACAAAGAAACATTCTCTCCGGTATCTTCTAAAAACTCCTTTAGGATCATTATGGCATTAGTAGCACATTATGATCTTGAGCTTCATCAAATGGATATTAAGACAGCTTTTCTCAATGGAGACATTGAGGAAACCATCAATATGAAGAAACCAGAAATGGTGGATGATTTGGAACAAACTAATCATTTAGTTTGTAAACTTAAGAAATCCATTTATGGGCTCAAGCAAGCTTCTCGTCAATGGTATCTCAAATTTAACCAAGTAATTCTTTCTTTTGGTTTTGAAACGAATCTTGGTGAAGATTGTATATACCATAAGTTCAGTGGGAGTAAATTTATATTCAGTCTCAATCAATGTCCCAAAAACAATTTTGAAACCAAGTATATGGAAAACATCCCTTACGCATCAGCAGTAGAAAGCTTAATGTATGCTCAAGTCTGTACTCGTCCAGACTTAGCTTTTATTGTTGGAATGCTTGGTCGATACCAAAGCAATCCGGGGAGAGAACATTGGGTCGCATCCAAAAGAGTGATGCGGTATTTACAAAACACCAAGGACTACATGCTTACATATTCAAAGTCGGATCATCTTGAGATCGTTGGGTATTCCGATTCCGACTTTGATGGATGCCAAGACAGCCGTAAATCAACGTCTGGTTATGTCTTCACATTAGCCGGTGGAGCCATTTCTTGGAGAAGTGCCAAGCAGACACTCGTTACTTCCTCCACCATGGAAGCCGAGTTCGTTGCTTGTTTCGAGGCATCCAATCAAGCTATATGGCTGCGTAAATTCACTAAGGGACTGCGTATTGTCGATAGCGTCGAAAGACCTATTAAGCTATATTGGGACAATAGGGCGGCGGTCTTGTACTCCAACAATAACAAGAGCTCGTCAAAGTCTAAACACATTGACATTAAATTTCTTGTTGTAAGAGAGAGGGTACGAAATGAACAAATAGAAATACAACTTATTGGTACAAACTCTATGTTAGCGGATCCGTTTACTAAAGCGTTATCACCTTTCGTGTTTCACGAGCATGTTGCTCATATGGGTGTAACAACTTTTGATAACATTTAATATAGTGGGAGTTGATGTTGTTTTTCATAATTATTGTTCTTTAATTTTTATTGATCTCATTTGGTTAAAGTTGGACTAATTGGAGAATATGTATACGTATTCATTTGATTCCATGCTACACATCTATACTTTTGACTTATGTCATTTAGTTAGATTTGTATATGTGATTATAATGGGTTTAGTTGCGAATCAATTACAACGACTGCCCCTTTAGTCCTATACTTAGAAGACTAATGGACGAAGTTGTTATAGATGACAACAAAGTGCACATTTGGGTTGTCATTTATGTTATACTTATGATTTGAAAGGAAGAACTTGTTTTACAACCCAAGTGGGAGATTGTTGGATCAAAATGGCTTGCATCACAAGTTATTAATACTTCTATTAATAAAATCATGACTATAACATTAATATAAAGTATAGTCAAACCTAGTCAATGTGTAGAATCCCTGAAATGTAATTTATCTATTTATGATGGGCAAAATGGTAAATTAACATTGCTTAAGAAGAGAATAGGTGTGGTCCCTAAATGAAATGTCACCAAGCCTACTATATAAAGGGACTTCCATCATCCCTTAAAGGCTGCTAGAATCTTTCGTTTCCTCATTAATAATCATCTTCATTTGTTAGAAGAGAAAGAGAGAAATTGAAAGAGACATTCATCATTTAGAAGAACACATTCCTAACAATTGTTCTTCATCTTCTCCCTCAAGATCACATCATGGATTCAACAGGTAAATGATCTTGAACGCTTCCGCTTCATCTCTTCCTCTATCTCATTCTAAACTGAGCGAGGCATTCAGGGTTTTATCAAATTGTTCCAACAAAGGCGATTGGCACAGATTTGGCCAGCGAGGGTTTTGATTTGTTCAATGAGCAATGCTAGGGGCACAAAATAAGTTCATAAAATCTTGCTCACACAATGAAGTGACGGTATTTTATTGGTTGCATCGATAATGGACCCGCCACACTCTACTTAAATACACCAATAAAATCATTACACCTAAGATTTTGTGAGCAAGATTTTGTGACTTTTTTGTGCCCTTAGTATTATTATTGTTCAATTATAACTATGCCCTCCTAGTTTATAGTCTTGCTTAATTAGATAGAAGGGTATTTTGGTCCATAAAAATGAGTCATTTGTTAACCTGCTCCTATTTAGACCTTGAAGTATGTTACCACCCTTCTAATCGAGCCCTAACTATCTTTTTTCATCAGATCAGACCTTGGGGTAATTCATTTTCGCCAGTTAAGGCCTTTTTTACGGAATTCGTTAAAAACTCAGTTAAAAAGCATGTGCCGTGCACGTGACTAACTGAATTGGGTTGTTTGAAGGTGATGTTTCTTTTAAGGGGCTTGATAAAAATTCGAAACTTAATAGGGTTGAAAATAAAAATAATTAATAAAATAGTAAATAAAATATTTTGTAAAGTTATTTTCAAAATATTAATAAAAAATAAAATTAAATAAAAATTTTATTTTATAAACAAAATAAATCAAATTTTACATTTACCAAAAAAAATCTTCATCCAATAAATATGCAACATTTTATAATTTATAATAGAAAAAAAAAATACATTAATATATTTACTTTTTCTTCACCCACATAATTTAATGTTTTTTATTCAATCCTTATTATTTATCATGTTAGCAATATAAAAATAAAAAAATAGAATATTTTTGACAAAAATAAATTATTAAATAGGAAATCAAGCATTACTAGTAGTTTTTTTTTTTTTTTTTTAGCTCAACCAAACAAAAAAATAAAAGGAAGAAGGAAAAGAAAAAGAAAATAGTCAACCCTTGTTCCCCAGTTTCCTCCCCCACCCCATATACATTAGGGGTGGAAATGGTTTGGCTCAAACCGCGGTTTGGAACCGAACCAAGCCATATGGTTTAGCTCGGTTTTTATACATATGTGGTTCAGCTTGTAGGGACCGCGACCACCACCACCACTCTCCACATTTGTATGATATTATCCGCTTTGGGGCCTAGCCCGCACGGATTTGTTTTTGGGCATCCCCCAAAATGCCTCATTCTAATGAAGTGGGTGGGTGCTCTTATATACCTTGCAATTGTTTGCTCAATTGCCAATGTGGGACTTTGGGTTGCACCTCAACAATCCTCCCCTCAAACCAAGGACCACACCGCTATGGCCCGCAGTGTTTCCACTGGCCCATATCCAACGAAAGCTTGTACCAACCGCCCGCGGAACACCACCGCCCTCGATTGCAAGACTCCATTCGCAAATGTCACACAAGGGAACCCCACCCCATAAAGCACACACACGGTCCACCCGGTCGGGCACATCCGAACCATGGCTCTGATACCACTTGTAGGGACCGCGACCACTACCACCACTCTCCACATTAGTAGGATATTGTCCGCTTTGGGCCTAGCCCGCACGGATTTGTTTTTGGGTCAACTCCAAAAGGCCTCATACTAATGAAGTGGGTGGGTTCTCTTATATACCTTGCAATTGTTTCCTCAATTGCCAATGTGGGACTTTGGGTTGCACCCCAACACAACTCAGTTTCGAAAAGTTATAAACCATACGGTTCGGTTCGGCTTACGGTCTGGCCCTTCCAAGTCGAACCGAACTGAACTAAACCGAACCGAACCATATCAAGCTGAACCGCGAACCAAACCGCAAAACCGAGCCGTAGAGCTAAACCTGTCGCGACCCCGAACCCCGCGGGTCCGAGATCGCGAGCTGGACGTCGACTTACTAATCAAAATACCAAAATGTCGGAGATAAAAATTTCATTTCATATCAAAAGATGATAACACAAGGTTTTGGAAAACAATTTAACAACAACAATGTACTAGTGTAAGCCCCATAAGCTCACACTACAAAATAATAAAATATACAAATCTTAGTGACGTCAAAGTGTGGTACAACTATCCCCAAAAGAGTTACACATTTATATAATGTAAACCCACCAATATACACTTGCCCCAAAAGCTCAACCCTCGCGACTTCCTCGTGATCAGCGAGTCTAATTCCTTGGTCCTGGGGGGGGGGTTAAGGAAAACAAAGACAAAAAGAAAGGGGGTGAGATAAATCTCAATAAGTTACTAATGCAACTACATGACATGCTATGATGCAATAATCAATAATAAATCACATAACACATATCAATTATCATATATCAGATAGCAGCGGAAATAAACAATTAACAAAGCATATTAGCCAATGTTTTCCAACTGAAAGAACCAAATAAAGGTCGCTGCGCAGCTTCAATAATCAACAAATCATCATCTTCATAATAGCATGAAAGCTTGAAGAGAAAACCCCTGGTACCGAAACCAATAACAAGGGGACAATGACACACAGTCAAAGCCCGGAAACCAATAGCTAAATGCTCACAAAGGGGCTAGCTCATCTCACATCCAATGCCAATCTGGAGGAGGGAAATAATGGGGCAAAACAATGGTCAACATCACAATGGACTTGGCTGTGGCATCATAATGTTTCGCATCGCCCAAACACACACAAATACCAGCTAGACTTCAAATAAAGGCTAAGTAATAAAATACTAGCACGATAAACAACTAGTGATTCCAAATTAGGGAATCATTTCAATTAATCACCATAAAGATGTACCGATTAAACACACATCATAAAAGTGCTTCAACATTCCCAAATAATAATAATTCAAATCCCATATCACATTTATTCACAAAGGAACCAAATTCATCATTAGGGTATTCCAAAATGGCCATTTAAGTCTAAGGGAACAAGGCCCAAACGTGGATTAAAGTTACAACCTAAACAGAAAACAAGCAAAGAATAAGTGCCAGGAAAAAGGGGGCGGGCGGGCGGGCGCCTGGAATGGGGCGGGCGGTCGCCCGGGTAGAGGCGGGCGGGCGCTCAAGACGGGCCAGGCGGGCGCTTGCGAGTGGCAGAAACTTCTAGTCATGAAATGCTCAAGTGGGCGGGCGCCTAAGGGTTTAAGGGCGGGCGCCCGGAAGTGATCTGGGTCGGAAAATGGCAGCTGGGTTCTTCAAGTTCTTACCCAAAACACAAAATCCTCAACAATTCCCAAATACTCAAAACCAAGACTCCCAATAGGCATAGAAATGAACCAAAACAACATACAAACTAGGAAAGGACCTCAATAACAACATCTAGAGGCCTAAGTCAAGATTTCAATTCCAACATTCATAATATCACAAAAATTCAATCAAAAGCCCAAATGAGTTCTAAACTCAACCAAAATACCATATATATCAACAAAACATCATACAAACATGTTATGAACATTTTAGCATAAAAATGGGGGAAAAGCAACTTACCCGGATTTTATCAAAGGTGACGGAACTCGAATATTTTTAGCCCTCTACGATCCTATCGACGATCTAAACAAGATTCATGTTATGAGAAATGAGAGATTATGAGGGGATGATAGTTAAAATGTAGAGAGAAGGAAGAAGATGATTTTACCTTCACAAAGCCTAGGAGAGAGAGAGAGAGAGATTACACAGGGAAATGGAGGTGAAGTGTGAGTGAGGGTGATAGGGTGAGGGAGAAGAGAGGGAGTAGGGAGATGAATTATTTGAAATATTTCACCTAGCCCCCTTCCCCCACTAACTAGCTCAACTATAATACTCCCACTAATTATTAAGACCCATCAATACTACACTAACACAAATGACCCAAATAAAATGCTAGGCATAAATTATTATGAAATATAAAATGCACACATAAATTATTAATTAAATAAATAATCAAATAAATAATTAAGCAAATAAATAAATAATAATTAAATATTTATTATTAAAAATAGAGACTAGTTTTCGGGTCGTGACATTCACTCCCCCTTAAAGAAAATTCGACCCGAATTTTAACAAGACTTACCCGAATTAAAAAGCCATGGATATTTCCTCTCGATCTCATCACGAAGCTCCCACGTCGACTCCTCAACATTATGATTCCTCCAAAGAACTCTAACCAATGAAATACTTTTGCTCCTCAACTCTTGAACTTTAGAATCTAGGATCCGAACCGGTCGTTCCTCATAAGTCATATCGGGCTCAATATCCTCCGGTATCCTCGGTAACACGTGAGAGGGATCATGAACATACTTCCGAAGCATAGAAACGTGGAACACGTTGTGCAACCGGTCTAAAGATGGCGGTAACGCAAGACGATATGCTAGGAGTCCCACTTTCCCCAAAATCTCAAACGGACCTATAAACCTCGGAGCCAATTTGCCTTTCTTCCCGAATCTTCGAATACCCACCTTCGGAGATACTTTCAAGAACACAAAATCACCGGTCTGAAAACTAAGATCTCGCCTTCGGTTGTCTGCATAGCTCTTATGTCGACTCTGGGCTGTTTTCAATCGATCCCGGATAACTCTAACTTTCTCAACTGAATCCTGAAGCAAATCAATCCCCACGATCCTCGCTTCACCGACCGCATCCCAACAGATAGGCGATCTACATTTTCTCCCATATAAGGCCTCATAAGGTGCCATCTCGATACTAGCCTGATAACTGTTGTTGTAAGAGAATTCCACTAACGGTAAATGTCTATCCCAAGAATCGGAAAAGTCTATCGCACAAGCTCGCAACATATCCTCAAGAATCTGAATAGTCCTCTTGGATTGACCGTCGGTCTGAGGGTGAAAAGCTGTACTAAAACGCAAATCTGTATCTAAAGCTTCTTGAAATGCCTTCCAGAATCTAGAAGTTAACCTCGGGTCGCGATCTGACACAATGCTAACCGGAACCCCATGCAATCTAACGATCTCATCGATATAAAGGGTCGAAAGCTTCTCCATCGAATATCTGATGTCAATAGGCAAGAAATGGGCACTCTTGGTCAATCTATCCACTATTACCCAAACACTGTCATACTTCCTACGGGTACGAGGTAGTCCCGTAACGAAATCCATGGTCACATGCTCCCATTTCCACTCGGGAATCTCTAACGGCTGAAGTAGTCCCGTGGGTCTCTGATGCTCGGCTTTGACCTGCTGACAAGTTAAACATTTCGAAACATACTCGGCTATTTCCCTCTTCATGTTATTCCACCAAAAGTGTTGTTTCAAATTTTGATACATCTTCGTACTACCTGGATGAATAGTATATCTCGATTTGTGACCTTCATCTAAAACTTGTCTCTTTATCCCACCAACATCGGGTACACACAAACGATCACGGAAAGTCAAAACTCCACTCGAACTCAAAGAAAAATCCTCGAAATTCTTTTCCTTCATTTTACCAATTACTTTCACTAACTCGGGATCTTCTTTCTGAGCTTCCTTTATCCTCTGAATTAGGGTCAGAGATACCCTAATATTCGCAAAAATAGCCCCATGTCTCGATTCACGAGGAGACCAATCTCGAACATCCTCAAGCATTTTCCACTCACGGACCATCATCGAAGCCACATAAGACTTCCTACTAATCGCATCGACGACCACATTCACCTTTCCCGGGTGATAGGAAATTGTACAATCATAATCCTTCAACAATTCCATCCATCGGCGTTGCCTATTATTCAACTCTTTCTGAGAGAAAAGGTATTTCAAACTCTTGTGATCCGTAAAAATCTCGAACTTCGCCCCATAAAGGTAGTGCTTCCATTTGTGCAACGCAAAGACTATCGCCGCCAACTCCATATCATGAGTCGGGTAATTCTGTTCACTAGGGGTCAACTTCCTCGAAGCATAAGCAATTACTTTCCCGTTCTGCATCAACACACAACCCAAACCCTCTTTCGAAGCATCACTATAAATTACTAAATCATCATTCCCATTAGGCAAGGTCAAGATCGGAGCGGTAGTCAACCTCTTCTTCAATTCCTCAAAACTCTTGTCATATTTCTCGGTCCACTCAAACGGGACATTCTTCCGGGTCAACTGAGTCATCGGAGTAGCGATCTTCGAAAACCCCTCAATAAATCTTCGGTAATACCCGGCCAAACCCAGAAAGCTACGAATCTCGGTCACTGACTCGGGTCTCTTCCAATCCACTATAGCTTCAATCTTTGAAGGATCCACAGAAATTCCGTCTTTCGAAATAACATGACCCAGAAAAGAAACTTTCTCGAGCCAGAATTCGCATTTACTAAACTTCGCAAATAATTTCTCCCTCGCAAGAACGGATAAAACTGTCCTCAAGTGTTGCTCGTGCTCCTCTCGAGATTTAGAGTAAACAAGAATGTCGTCGATGAAAACCACCACAAACGAATCAAGATAAGGATGGAAAACCCGGTTCATCAAATCCATAAACACGGAAGGCGCGTTAGTCAACCCAAACGGCATAACCAAGAATTCATAATGACCATACCGAGTGCGAAAGGCAGTCTTCGGAATATCCTCAGTTCGAATCTTCAACTGATGGTACCCACTCCTCAAATCAAGTTTAGAAAACACTACGGACCCTTGAAGCTGATCAAACAAATCATCAATGTGAGGTAGAGGATACTTGTTCTTCACTGTAACCTGATTCAACTTCCGGTAATCGATACACAATCTCAAAGAACCATCTTTCTTCCGCACAAACAAAACCGGTGCTCCCCACGGGGAAACACTAGGGCGGATAAACCCTCGATCCAGCAACTCTTGCAATTAAACCTTTAGTTCCTTCAACTCTGCGGGAGCCAACCTATATGCTGCCTTTGAAATCGGAGTTGTACCCGGCAAAAGATCTATGCAAAATTCTATCTCACGATCTGGAGGCATATCATATTCAGAAGAGAAAACATCGGGAAATTCTCTAACTACCCGAACACTCTCCAAACTAGGGGATTCTTTCCTAGCATCAAGCACACTAGCCAAGTACCCATCACAACCACGGTGCAATAATTTTCTCGCTTTCACATAAGAAATGATACGAAAATTTCTACCAAAAGGCATAGCCTCAAAAGTAAACTTAGGCATAACAGGGATGGAAAAATTAACGACCTTTCTACGACAATCGACAGAAGCATGAAACTTGCTCAACCAATCCATACCCAAAATAACATCAAAGTCCTGAATAGGAAGGACTACCAAGTCCGCACACAAGAGACGACCACATATAAGCACATCACAAGCACGAAATACTCTATCGGTCACCAAACACTCTCCCATAGGAGTTGACACCTCTAACACATAGGGAAAAGACTCAGATGCAGCATTTAGTAAAGAAGCAAATTGCACAGAAATGTAAGAATGAGATGATCCTGGATCTACTAACGTACGCGCGCTCACATTAGATATAGAAACAATACCTCCAATCACTGAGGGATCATCTGCCTGATGCTGATTCATTGCACACACTTTTCCTTGGACATTGGGCTTCCCCGTAGCATCCCTTTTCTGACCCTGTGGATCCCCAGTTCCTAACCCAGTCGGTTGACCCCTGCCTCTAGTACAATCCCTCGCAAAATGACCCATTTGACCACAATTGGTACACCTTCCCTGTTTCTTCCAACACCGGTCCTCTGAATGGCCTTCCTTTTGGCAATAGGAACAAAGTCTCCTATTTTGGTTCCCTTGGTTCCCGAAAGTGGTACCCGGGTTCCTTGGGATCGGTTGCCCTCGGGACTGAGATTGTCCCCCAAAGTTACCTCGGTTATCAATCCTTGGTTGTGACTTGCTCTGCGCTCCTTGCTTACTCGGGTTAGCTACCTCGGTCTTCCTCTTATGTTCCCCAATATCTTGCTCGATCAAGTATGCACGGTCTACAGCATCTTGGAATGTCACAATCCTCTGGGCTATAAGCTGAGTACGGATAGAAGTCTTCAAACCCCGGATGAATCTCATAGCTTTCTGTTCTTCGGTCCTCACAAGATAGTCACAATACCGGGCTAATTCTGTGAACTTAGCCGAGTACTGAGCTATAGTCAACAAACCTTGCTCCAAGTTGAGAAGCTCGATCTCCTTTCGGTTCTGGTCCACTACCGGAATGAAATGCTTTTTGAACTTCCGCACAAACAATTCCTATGCATACACTGTGTGAGTATCATCCCAACTCTCTTTGACTCCTTTCCACCAATGCTCGGCGGCACCCACAAGCATATAAGCCGCGAACCGGACCCTATCCTCGTCCGTGCACCCAAACACATAATAAATTTTTTCCATAGACTCAACCCATAGTTCGGCCTTCTTCACATCGGGCTCACCATCGAACTCTACCGGTTTCAATTTCAAGAATTGCTCCAAACCATATCGGGGTGGTGGTGCTTGCTCTACTCTCGGTCCTTGGTCATGAATAGCCTTCATGGCCGCCTCAAACATGCCTTGGAACATGGCACGGTTCTCTTCCCGAAGATCATTCTGATTCTGAGCCCCACTAGAACCTTCACCTGTTCTTCTTCTAGCCATTGGAAACAATTACCTGCATAAAACATCAACCGTTACTCACTCCGAACACAACTACCCTCCTAGGTCATACTAGTCCACCTAGACTTATACTTAGAGCAAAGCCATAGCTCTGATACCAACTGTCGCGACCCCGAACCCCGCGGGTCCGAGATCGCGAGCTGGACGTCGACTTACTAATCAAAATACCAAAATGTCAGAGATAAAAATTTCATTTCATATCAAAAGATGATAACACAAGGTTTTGGAAAACAATTTAACAACAACAATGTACAAGTGTAAGCCCCATAAGCTCACACTACAAAATAATAAAATATACAAATCTTAGTGACGTCAAAGTGTGGTACAACTATCCCAAAAAGAGTTACACATTTATATAATGTGAACCCACCAATATACACTTGCCCCAAAAGCTCAACCCTCGCGACGTCCTCGTGATCAGCGAGTCTAATTCCTTGGTCCTGGGGGGGGGGGTTAAGGAAAACAAAGACAAAAAGAAAGGGGGTGAGATAAATCTCAATAAGTTACTAATGCAACTACATGACATGCTATGATGCAATAATCAATAATAAATCACATAACACATAGCAATTATCATATATCAGATAGCAGCGGAAATAAACAATTAACAAAGGATATTAGCCAAGGTTTTCCAACTGAAAGAACCAAATAAAGGTCGCTGCGCAACTTCAACAATCAACAAATCATCATCTTCATAATAGCATGAAAGCTTGAAGAGAAAACCCCCGGTACCGGAACCAATAACAAGGGGACAATGACACACAGTCAAAGCCCGGAAACCAATAGCTAAATGCTCACAAAGGGGATAGCTCATCTCACATCCAAGGCCAATCTGGAAGAGGGAAATAATGGGGCAAAACAATGGTCAACATCACAATGGACTTGGCTGTGCCATCATAATGTTTCACATCGCCCAAACACACACAAATACCAGCTGGACTTCAAATAAAGGCTAAGTAATAAAATACTAGCACGATAAACAACTAGTGATTCCAAAGTAGAGAATCATTTCAATTAATCACCATAAAGATGTGCCGATTAAACACACATCATAAAAGTGCTTCAACATTCCCAAATAATAATAATTCAAATCCCATATCACATTTATTCACAAAGGAACCAAATTCATCATTAGGGTATTCCAAAATGGCCATTTAAGTCTAAGGGAACAAGGCCCAAACGTGGATTGAAGTTACAACCTAAACCGAAAACAAGCAAAGAATAAGTGCCAGGAAAAAGGGGGCGGGCGGTCGCCTGGGTAGAGGCGGGCGGGCGCTCAAGACGGGCCAGGCGGGTGCTTGCGAGTGGAAGAAACTTCTGGTCATGAAATGCTCAAGTGGGCGGGCGCCTAAGGGTTTAAGGGCGGGCGCCCGGAAGTGATCTGGGTCGGAAAATGGCAGCTGGGTTCTTCAAGTTCTTACCCAAAACGCAAAATCCTCAACAATTCCCAAATACTCAAAACCAAGACTCCCAATAGGCATAGAAATGAACGAAAACAACATACAAACTAGGAAAGGACCTCAATAACAACATCTAGAGGCCTAAGTCAAGATTTCAATTCCAACATTCATAATATCACAAAAATTCAATCAAAAACCCAAATGAGTTCTAAACTCAACCAAAATACCATATATATCAACAAAACATCATACAAACATGTTATGAACATTTTAGCATAAAAATGGGGGAAAAGCAACTTACCCGGATTTTATGAAAGGTGACGGAACTCGAATATTTTTAGCCTTCTACGATCCTATCGACGATCTAAACAAGATTCATGTTATGAGAAATGAGAGATTATGAGGGGATGATAGTTAAAATGTAGAGAGAAGGAAGAAGATGATTTTACCTTCACAAAGCCTAGGAGGGGGAGAGAGAGAGAGAGAGAGAGAGAGAGTACACAGGGAAATGGAGGTGAAGTGTGAGTGAGGGTGATAGGGTGAGGGAGAAGAGAGGGAGTAGGGAGATGAATTATTTGAAATATTGCACCTAGCCCCCTTCCTCCACTAACTAGCTCAACTATAATACTCCCACTAATTATTAAGACCCAACAATACTACACTAACACAAATGACCCAAATAAAATGCTAGGCATAAATTATTATGAAATATAAAATGCACACATAAATTATTAATTAAATAAATAATCAAATAAATAATTAAGCAAATAAATAAATAATAATTAAATATTTATTATTAAAAATAGAGACTAGTTTTCGGGTCGTGACAAAACCGTTGAACTAAACCGAGCTGAACCGTGAAAATCTAGTATGGACAGTTGGATTAGTATGACCAATATGATAAATGAACACAAGCTCAGCATACATTAACTAAAATCAATCCCTCCATTAATTTTATGCTTGATGGTCTGGGCCTTTTGTTGGGTATGAAAATTATAAACCACTCTTATTACCTAGATTTGATTGATCCCATAACCTTATTTTACTTTTTGTGGACTTTAGGTTTAATTGTAAGAAGTTTTAAAACTTCATTAGTTAAGTCCATTTTTAGTTTAGCTAGGCTTAGAAGATCAGCCCCTCAAATTTTGAAGAAATGCTGCTGCTGAAAGACTTCTGCGAAATTGGCCAAGTCTGCCAACCTCACCTAGGCGACCGCACTAGTGACCACACTACTGACCTCACTAGTGACCGCATACCTTGGCGACCGCAAATCCAAGTAAAGAAAAACTTGATTTGAACGTTGCAAATTCAAATTTGAATTTGGTCGTACAAGATAGTACATCTGGACCACTAACTTCTGCAACTACAACACAAAGATATGAGCTCCAATCAGAATGTGACAACTCATCATCTTCCAACAGCTATCTCTCTCACCCAAGGCTATAAATAGTCCTTACTTTGTTCATTGAAAGTGTGCTGAGATTCAAAGAGAGAAATTGCTGTCGAAATACTTGGTGATTGAAGATCATACTCAAGATTTCCAGAATCATTTGAATCTTCAAGCATTCGCCTTCAAATCTTCAAAGATCCCCAGCAAGCCTTCAAGAACATCAAATCTCAAGCCCAGCAACACTTAAAGATTCATTAGGCTCTCAATCATTTAGATTATATAGAGCTCTTGATTCTTTACACACACACACCCCGATTTATCAATCACATAGATTGCATCATTAGGGATACACTGGTCTAAGTCTAGGATTTGCTCATCATAGAAAGTATGAATTAATTCAAATCTTCATCTTTGTAATTTGTACTCAAGAGAATTAATATATCCTCCATTCAAAATCCAAGACTGACCATCTTGATAAAGGACGTAGATCTTTTAACAGATCGAACCTTTCCAAATCATTGTGTCATTTACATTCTGCAAATTTACTTTCTGCAATTGTTCTTATTGTTCATATTGACTTTGTTTGTCTTTTAGTGTTTTGATCTTTCCAAATGATCAAACGATTGTGAATTGTGTTTGTTGCTTGCCTATTGCCTAAGTTACTACTTCTGACTACTTATCTTTTGCCAAAACTCACTGACATAAAACTTTCATTTTCAACCTATCTCGTCTGTAACCTTTGCCGACCGCATATAGCCGACTGCAAGGTTACCTTGCCGCATTGCTTACCGCAAATTGAACCTTTCAAATCTCCATCTTTGCTGACCGCAATATTGCCGACCGCAACATTGCTGACCGCACTATTTGCTTACCTAGCAGTTTTTAACTTAAAAACAACTCTACTTCGTTTTATCGAAAACTTCCGCTGTGCATTTTACTTTGAACTAGTGGTTTTTACTTGACCACAAAACTCAATAGTAAGCATAAGGTTGAATTTTGAAAAAGGGTTGATAATTTTAAATAGGCTATTCAACCCCCCCCCATCCCTAGCCTCTTTTCATACCCTTGTTGTGTCTCTGGGACCAACAAGTGGTATCAGAGAAAACACCTTTATAAAACTTTTATTTTTCAAGCTTAATAGCTTGGGTGCCGATTCAAAATGGCAAGTCAGAAAACTATGGCAACGGTTAACTTCACCCACGTTCCAGCGTTTGACGAAGATAACTTTGACGTATGGAATCACAGCATTCTAACTCAGTTCTACTCCATGGACGAGCAGCTCGGCGATTGTCTTACCATTGGACCATACTTCCCGATGAAAGCAAATCTGAATCCAGAAACCAATGCAGACACACCGTCGATCAAGAAACCAAAAGCTGAATGGACAAATGAAGAAAAAAGACTAGTTGGAATGGATGTGAAAGCAAAGAGCATACTCCTAAGTACTTTGAGTACATCTCAGCGTCGACAAATAATGGAATGTGCTACCGCAAAAGAACTTTGGGATGCAATTGAAGATTACATCGAAGGAGATCAAGCTTGCAAAGAAAGCAAAAAGTTTGCAATTCAAAGAAGATTCAACAACTTTGCCAAAATCCCCGGTGAATCACTCAGAGCCACATATGATCGTTATTGTGAGATCGTGAGTACTTACACTGCACTTGGGAAGAAGCTTACCAAGAAAGAAATCAATGGTAATTTTCTATCCGCTCTTGGTTCTCAATATCTTCATAAAGGAAACACTCTTGAAGATACCAAGTTACTAGATGATATGTCACTCAGAAGCCTCTATGCCAACCTTAAGGTTTTTGATATCAAGCTCCACAACATTGAAGAAATGGAAGGAAAAACAAAAAACATGTCGTTGGTCGCTAAAAAGGAAGAAATGGTCGAAAAAGAAGATCCAAAAATCTCCATGTCTGAATTACTAGATATGGACGATGATGACTTTGCTATGTTCGTGAAAAGATTTCAAAAGTTCATAAAATCAGCAAGGCCCGGATCATCAAGAAAAGCTCCAGCAAGGTTCTCAAGGAGCAGCTCAACAAATAAGAAAGAGTACTCCAACTTCTCCAAGAAGAAAGAGGATCTCGTTTGTTTTAATTGCAGGAAACCCGGTCATTTCGCATCAGAATTTCCAATTCCCAAATTCGAGTACATGAAGAAGAAAATAAACTTCACTCCTAGATACTAAAAGCAAAAGGGAACGGTCGCTGAAGAGGACTCTGCCACAAAAGAGTTAGCTACCTGGATAGAGTCAGACTCTGATGAAAGCGACGAGGATTCTGAAGAAGGTCACATTTGTTTGGTCGTTCATTCCGATGATGAGGATGAAAATAAAAATCGTTGCTCACCAAATGCAAAACCTAAACGGATAATCTATACGGTTGATGAACTTGCTGAAAAGGGATTCCTAACTCCAGTTCAAAGGAATGGCGATCTTCTATTTTCTAGATGTGATGTAAGTGCAGCAAAGAAGGCTCAATACAATCCCAAGGTGAAGGAAGTTCTGCTTACCACTCCACAAGTCAAGTTTGACATTTCTCCCGACGAACAAGAAAAGATGTTTATGAAAGCTGAACAGGTAATTAGTAAGTTTTCTGGCATGAAGGAAGCTTTAGCACTTTCAACTGAAGAGATTTCCCAGCTTAAGACGGAGAAAACTCTACTAAGATCTGAACTCACCCTCCTTAAGGAGCAGATCAAGAGCATGACTCCTCTTACTGATCGAAACCGTTTCTTAGAAGAACAAAATGTCATATTTAAAGTTAAAAACGATGAATTGGTTGCTGAGATAAATGACCTTAAACGGATCACTAATGAGTGGACCAATTCTCGTGTCACTATGGAACAAATACTAGAATCCCAAAAGTCTAGTGGTGATAAAGAAGGCTTGGGATTCCAAACTAGTGACAACTTTAAATGTGCATCTTGTTGTGAAAGAGATGAGATATTTACCAAGCAAACTTTGGAAGAGTCGAAGGATAAACATCATGTTTCTAAGGGTGTAGGACAAGAACCAAAGAAGAAACTAGTGTTCAATTATGTCTACCCTAAGAAACAAACTGGCAAGGCAAAGTTGAAAGGTATTGTCATGGATGAACCTGCTGCTGCGGCAAGCACCAGCAAGGTTGCTGAGTCGCCCGACCGCATGTACTTGCCGCGAGGTCAGTCGACCGCACCAAGGAAGTTGGCTACCGCAAGGAAACCAACGAACGCAGGTAGTGGCAAGGCAGCAAAGTTCAAGTGGATGAACTTTGTAAAGGCAACCTCATCCATACCAGTAAATGATATTGTACTGAAGACTTCAACGAAGTTTGCTAACCCTCAGTTGGGTGGCTTCCACCATTGTTCTGTGTGTGATGATTATGGTCACAAGGCTGCTGAATGTCTTTTAAGATTCACACCCAATCCTAGAAGGTTTAAACCACCTTCTGTGAGGCAAGTGTGGGTTGTCAAAATCTGCTAATTTTTAGGACCCAAAATAATAAAGGGGACCTTGATCTTAAATGTTTATTTTGTAGGTCATCTGCCTAATGGCCGGCCACTCCAATGAAACTACAAGTTTATGGTATCTCGACAGTGGATGTTCAAGGCATATGACTGGAGATATCAACCTATTGGAAAGTGTCCGTAATGAAAAAGGTCCAGCAGTTACTTTTGGCGACAACAGCAAAGGAAAGACCATCGGTTATGAAGTCATCAGAAAAGGAAAAATAACAATCCAAGATGTTTCTCTAGTTACCGGTCTAAAACACAATCTTCTCTCAATCTCACAATTTTGCGACAAAGGATTGCAATGCCACTTCACTTCAACTCATTGTCTTATCAAGGATGGCAACTCCGGCGTCACTTTGCTCAAAGGGATTCGTAAGAAAAATGTTTACATTGCTGACTTTAATTCTACTTGTATTTCTTCTAATCTCTGTTTTGTAGCAAAGAATGTTAGAGAAAATAGTTGGCTTTGGCATAAACGACTAAGTCACCTAAACTTCAAGTTTCTCCCCAAGATTGGTAGAGAAAATCTAGTTCGTGGTCTACCCAAGGTAGCTGATCACCACGATGAAAAGTGCTCAGCATGTCAACTAGGCAAACAACCAAAATCGTCTTTCTCCAGCAAGATGACTCTGTCAAATTTAAGATGTTTGCAGCTACTACATATGGATTTATTTGGACCTGTCACTACCGCAAGTATCGGAGGCAACAGATATACATTAGTTGTGGTAGACGATTATTCAAGATATACGTGGGTCGAAATGATGATCTCCAAAGATGATTGTTATGACATTTTGACCGCGCTATTTAGACAGCTCCAAACTCAAAAAGAAGACGACCTAGTCAGTGTTCGATCCGACAAGGGAACAGAATTCAAAAACAACGGCGTCGCTCAGTACTGTGACGACCACGGCATTGACCACAATTTTTCAGCTGCTGGAGTTCCACAACAAAATGGTGTTGTGGAAAGAAAGAACAGAACGTTGATAGAGGCAGGAAAAACTATGCTTGCTGAATCGAAGCTACCTCAATATTTTTGGGCTGAAGCCGTCAACACAGCTTGCTTCACTCAAAATCGATCCCTCATCAACAAGACTTACAACAAAACACCTTATGAACTTTGGAGAGGAAGAACCCCCAACATTGCCTACTTCAATATTTTTGGTTGCAAGTGCTTCATCCTCTACAACGATAAAGAACATCGAGGTAAATTTCTCCTAAGGCCGATGAAGGTATATTTGTTGGGTATGCTAAACACTCAAAAGCTTTTCGTGTATTTAATAAAACCACTCTTAAGATAGTTGAATCTGTCCATGTTACTTTTGATGAACATTCTCTCCTTGAGCCACATATGGCTCCAAATGTTGCTGATGATTTTGTTGAGCTTAATGAGACAGGTACAAGTCGACCACAAAATCAGTCAACTCAAGGAAATCCATCTACCTCAACAGCTCCTCCACCTCCCTCACATGAAGCACCAGAAGCTACCACATCTGCTGCTACCTCAAATGGAGTTGAAGTTGAAACACCCATCAATGTTGAAGAACCTATCCCTCAACTTACCTATGATTGGGATGGCATAAATGATGTACCACTAGAAGATTTACAACAACCATCAACTCAACTAGACCTACCTCATGAAGTGCGCGAGTTCAGAGATCACCCAATTCAAAATATCATTGGTGATCTACATTCCGGTGTTCGAACAAGACGATCAAATTATGATTCTCTTACCGCATTCATATCTCAAGTTGAACCCAAGAAAGTTGATGAAGCACTCCAAGACTCAAGTTGGGTTGTTGCCATGCAAGAAGAGCTCAACCAATTTGAAAGATGTAAAGTTTGGAACTTAGTTCCTCGACCTAAGGATCAAGGAGTTATTGGTACAAAGTGGGTGTTTAGAAATAAGATGGATGAGAATGGAAGCATCACAAGAAATAAAGCTCGGTTGGTTGCACAAGGATATAGACAAGAAAAAGGCATTGACTACGACGAAACTTTTGCCCCCGTTGCACGACTTGAAGCTATTAGGATATTTTTAGCATATGCCTCTTACAAAAGATTCAAGCTTTATCAAATGGATGTGAAGAGTATATTTCTCAACGGCGAACTTCAAGAAACCGTCTATGTCGCTCAACCGCCAGGATTTGAAGATCCCAAATTTCCACATCATGTTTACAAACTTAAAAAGGCTTTATATGGACTCAAACAAGCTCCACGGGCATGGTATGATACACTATCTAAATTTCTCCTAGATAAAGGTTTTAAGCGTGGTAAGATCGACACAACTCTATTCATTGCTAAATATCATGATCATACTTTACTTGTTCAAATTTACGTCGATGATATTATTTTTGGTTCCACTAACGAATTGTTGTGTAAGCGGTTTGAAAAGCTAATGAAAAGCAAATTTGAGATGAGCATGATGGGAGAATTGACATTCTTCCTCAGACTTCAAATTAAACAATGTGCTGAAGGCATCTTCCTCAACCAAGCAAAGTACACAAAAGATCTCATAAAGAAATTTGGACTCGACAATGCAAAAGCATACGACACTCCTATGGCTGCTGGTAACAAGCTGGATAAAGACTTGAAAGGTAATAAGGTTGATCAAACCTTGTACCGAGGTATGATTGGCTCTCTCCTATACTTAACTGCTAGTAGGCCCGATATCATGTTTAGTGTTTGTGTTTGTGCTCGCTATCAAGCGGATCCTCGAGAAGCACATCTTATTGCTGTAAAACGTATTATTCGATATTTATCTGGGACCATTAACCTTGGACTTTGGTATTCCAAAGATTCAAATTTTGCTCTTATAGGTTACTCAGATGCAGATTATGCAGCATGTACCATCGACAGGAAAAGCACAAGTGGAACTTGTCATTTCCTCGGAAATCGACTCGTGTCATGGGCAAGCAAGAAACAAGCATCAGTTTCCGTATCTACCACAAAAGCTGAATATATAGCTGCTGGAAGCTGCTGCTGCCAAGTGCTTTGGATGAAACAACAATTGGTCGACTACGGAATCAACGAAGGAAATTGTCCAATCTATTGTGACAATACATCTACCATTGCTGTGTCCAACAACCCTGTCATGCATTCGAAGACCAAACACATTGATATCAAATACCATTTCCTCAAGGATCATGTTGAAAAAGGTAACATTCATCTAGAGTATGTGAGTACTGACAATCAAATTGCAGACATTCTCACCAAGGCTCTAGATTCAAAGAGGTTTAGGTTTCTCAGAGGAGAAATGGGTATGCTAGAACTCTAAATATCTTGTCCTTATGATTTATGTACTAATGTTTTGGTTTCTCCAAGTTTCTTCAAATAAGTAGGTACCTAGCAACTCTGTCGACCGCATTGCTTCAATCGACTGCATTGCGTCGACTGCTCTAATCAAGCCAATATCATTTATCTTGATAAATGTCGACCGCAAGTTTCAAGGTTGCCGCTAGTACCCACCGCATGCTTCATCGACCGCACCATACACGGTCGCATTTACAATATTTAGACCGCATGATATACGGTAACTTCACTCTATTACTTACTGCACTCGTGGATTCCAGGTAAGTATTCTAACCTTAGAGATTTTTAGGAGTTATGTTGATTTGACTTCAAGGGCATTAAGGTAATTTTTATTATTCCCTCGCTTTTATTTATTTCAAATCATTATAATATTTTTGCTCCGCCGTCATTGACTCTCTTTTGAAAACAAAAAGGACTCTTTTCTCTATCATATCTGATCTGCAGAGTTAACTTCCCACTTTTCCACCTCTCCACATCCCCATAACCGCCAATATACCCCTTCCCACTTAAACTCTTCCCACTCTCTCTGCTCCACTCTCTAACCCTCTTTCTCTCTCTACATTTTCTCTCTCTATACTCTCTCTCTCTGTCTACCCGTCTCTCTCTCCATTTACTCTATAAATTCATGGGTCCAACTGAGAAATCCCTCAAGAAATCATCCTCTCTCAATCCCTCATCTCAACAATCACGAATGGTATGACTTCCGACCTTAAATCCTTCTATTTGTTGATATTTTCGAATTATTTTTTGCTTTTGGTGGGTTTCCTCGAAACTTTTCATATTCTTCTTCCCATTCTTGATTTTAATGATTCCTATGCTTAAGATATTACTCGATTCATGTTTTTAAACTCTTCTTTACTCATCTAATTTGTGTTCTATCAAGATTTTATGGCTCAATTTGTAACTTTTATTCAACTGGGTTTCGAAATGTTCCCCCCCCCTTTTTTTCGTTTTTCTTCGATTTCTGGTTTTTTGAATGTTTATCTCTTGAAATTGATGCTATTTTTGGGTTTGATTGGTTTTTTCGAAGATAAATATGTAATTTTTTCAAAACTTGTCACTGTTTTGCACTTTTCTGGGAACATGCTACAGTGCTTGTTCTTCGTGTTCATGGGACTGTTCTTCGTGTTCTTAAGAACTTACATTTTTTATCCATTTTACTTCGTTACACACACTTGTAAGGTGTTTGTGTGTGTTTTGATTTTCTGAAACTCCCCTCTTTAAAAATTCCTTGTTTTTCAAAATTTTCTTGCTATGTGTGTCGACCGTATGTCTTACCGCAATTTTGTCTTACCGCATACTCTTTCAAATTCATTGTTTGTAATCTTATTCTGTCGAACGCATAATCTTGACCGTATACCTTACCGTGATTTACTTACCGCATGCTAGTTCTTCCTTACCGCATCCTTAGTTGCCGTGCTATGCTTACCGCATGTATCCTTTACCACATTCTTCCTTACCGTGTCCCTTGCCGCACCTTCATTGAAATCGACCGCAAGTTTTACTTTTCTAATTTCTCAATTTTTTTCAGGATACTAAACACTTTCTTCCTGTCCTTCTAATGGATGTTGATGATTTGCAAGAAGATGCCATTGGAAGAAATCTTATTAAGAGATTTAAGAAGACTGGAATTCTGCCATTCTTCACATTTGATCAGGATTTCCATGTCCCTGTTGGTAGTGGTGCCCTAGGCACGTTTAATAAACGTTGTAATTGTTATCATTTATTTCATATCAATAAAGAGATGTTTTGATTATTATTGTTGTTCATGTTTACTTATAATAATCTCCGTCCCTAGTACTTGTTAAGCACTAGTATAAAGGCTAAATGATCATAGGATGATCATGTTAGATTTATGGGTACTTGTTTGGAACAAGGTACTGGACATGACCCGCTCTATGAGATTTATGTCATGGTCTATGTCATACATATATCTCATATTAGTTATGTCATTTGAATCCTTAGACATGAAGTTATTATAGTCTTCCACTTGATGAACATTATGTTTGACATATTCAAACGCTACTTTTAACCGAGTGGTTATAAAGGGTATGATTGGCATAATCGGATTCACGTAGGGAAGAATAATAAGCTAAATGAATTTGTCCCTCCTCGGAGAGATGTCAAGCTTGGGCCACTCGTAGGAATGATGTTGATGAAATGTTCGGCCGGACTCAAGTGGATTGATTGGATCAATAGCATTTGAATTATCAACATATTCGGAATCGAGAAAGTATTGAACAAAACAAGTTGACTGTTTGACCATGACTTGTGTTCAATGACATCGTGGACAAAGGGATTATGACATATTCTAAGAGGAATGCGAACTTGTATCTAGTTATACTATTTGGGTAGGTATGACGGTTTGCTAGAACCTAATCATATCTTATGGGATCATGTTTGAGCCCATTGCCAACTTAGTATAATCCTAGAGGGTCACACACAATAGAACGAATCTTTAAAAGGACTACATTGGAATTTTGGAAATTCTGGACTTTCTGGGAAGTGGGCGACCGTACATAATGGACTGGGCGGCCGCACAATTATCTCAGAAATGTACCAGTTTTGTTTCAGATAGTTGTGCGACCGCACAGAGGTTTTTGGGCGGCCGCACAGTACTGTCGGGTGGCAGATTCCTAATTTGATTAGGAAACGAATTTTGGACGGATTTTGACACAAGTTTCCTATTTGGAATAGGTCATGCTTGTGTATAAAAGACCAAATTCGGCCAGCACTCTAAGCTAATGATTTGGTGAGTCTCAAAGAGTTTGAGAGAGGGTTTATTTTGTTCCAAGACATTCTTGGTTGAGGAACAAAATAATACACAAAATAAATTCCATACAGTTCTTTTGATTGTGAAAAAGTGTTTCACAATTTGGTCTAGCAACCAAGATCAAAGAAGCTCCTTTGATATTCGTTCGAAGTGTGGATACCGCTAGAGGGTGAAAATCATCATCTTCAAAGTTCGTGTTCAAGCTTTGTGATCGTGATCAAGTCTTCAAACCTCCACCAAAGACCAAGAGAATTTGATAGCCATCAAGGGTTAGTTTATTCCTTTATTCCTATGTTGTATTTGATTTAATCGTATGAACGGATCCATGGCTTTGGGTTTCAAAATTTTAAATGCTAAATTCCGCTGCGCATGTTTGATCGAAACCCAACAGTGGTATCAGAGCCCCGTTCATGTTGATTAATTCAATACTTGGATCATGTTATGTGTATATAAATTGTTTATGTGCCTTGCATGATTTGAATATTGGAATATATAATGTGGGCACGCCCTAGCGGGACACATTAACTATGCGTTTAAAATGGTTAGACTTAATTGGGCGTCAAAACAGTTTTGGGCCTAGGCAAAAGATGAGGTTTAACATGCTTTTTGAAATTGGATTTCTTAAAGAATCTCATAAAAGGAACTAAGAGTCATATGAGATATGATTGACAAGAGTTGTCTACCTAATTAATTTGATTTTGTGTAATCCGCCTTAGCGGACTTGAAATTAAACTAAAGTTGGATCTTAACCCATTTAAATTATATTATACACTGGATGTATATGAAGGTTATATAATTTAGTGGGAGTATTTTGTTTGAAAAATACATTATTTATCTCTTTAATGAAGATCGGTACTTATTAAATTTTGGAAATTTTGCATATTTGTAGATAATGACTAATAACACTCAATCAATGTCGTTGCGATCGATCCTTGAGAAGGATAAGCTCGAAGAGAATGGTACTAACTTTATGGATTGGATCCGTAGCATAAGAATTGTTCTTAGGCAAGAAGATAAGTTGTACATTCTCGATGGGCCTCTCCCTGCTGAACCACCGCCTACTGCCCCTAGGGTAGAAAGAGACAATTACAAGAAACATCGTAATGATTCTAGAGATGTAAGTTGTCTCATGCTTGCTGCTATGTGTTCAAAACTCCAACAAAGTTTGGAACATTTGGAAGCCTATGAGATAGGCGTGGAGTTGAGAACCATGTTTCAAGAGCAAGCTAGGCAAGAGAGGTACAAGACCATTGTTGCATTCACTACTAGTAAAATGAATGAAGGGCAACAAGTGAGTCCTCACTTTCTTAAAATGAAAGGTTATGTAGAGCACCTTGAGAAACTTGGCTATCCAATCCCATTGGAGCTAGCCACGGATCTCATTCTTAATTCATTGCCTAAAAGTTATAATCAGTTTGTGATGAATTATAACATGCATGGAATGGATAAGAATCTCTCTGAGTTGCATGGGATGCTCAAGACTGCAGAGATGAAAATTGTGGAGAAAGGTTCTCCCGTGCTCTTGGTTCATGATGGGAAGAAGGCTGGTGCCAAAGGAAAGGGTAAGGCAAAAGTTGTCAAACCCAAAATAAGCAAGGCAAAGGTTGCCAAGGCTTCTGAGGCAAAACCTGATTCACAAAAGGATGCAATCTGTTTCCATTGTCAAGAAATTGGTCATTGGAAACGTAATTGCAAGGCTTTCTTGGAAGAGCAAAAGAAGAAGAAGAGCAGCAAGGCTGCGTCGACTTCAGGTATCTATATGATAGATATTCTCCTTTCTACCACTGATTCTTGGGTATTGGATACTGGATGTGGTTCTCACATTTGTCTAAATGTGCAGGGACTAAAGAATAGTAGACTGCTTAAAGAAGGTGAAGTAGATCTACGCGTGGGGAATGGAGCAAGAGTTGCTGCATTAGCCGTAGGGACTTATGAAGTCACTTTACCTTCCGGATTAATTCTTGTTTTGAACAATTGTTATTATGTTCCGGATTTAAGCAGAAATATTATTTCAATTTCTTGTTTGGATAATGAAGGTTTTAAGTTTCTTATTGAGAATAAGAAATTTTCTATTTATTTAAATGATGTGCTTTATGGTATTGCTAATTCATTTAATGGCCTTTATATCTTGGATGTCAAGAATGAAAATAATGTCTATCATGTAAATAAGAAATCTAAACCTAATGATGTAAATCATACTTATTTGTGGCATTGCCGTCTTGGTCATATTAATGAGAAGCGTATCTCAAAACTCCATGGGGACGGACTTTTGGGTTCATGTGACTTAGAGTCATATGATACTTGTGAGTCGTGTCTTCTTGGAAAAATGACTAAGACACCTTTTACCAAGTTAGGTGAAAGGGCAAGCGACTTATTGGGGTTGATACATTCCGATGTATGCGGACCATTAAGTAGCAATGCTAGGGGAGGATTTCAATACTTCATAACCTTCACTGATGATTATAGTAGATTTGGGTATGTTTACCTAATGAAACATAAAAGTGAAGCATTTGAGATATTTAGAATATTTCAAAATGAAGTAGAAAAACAACTTGGCAAAAGTATAAAGGCACTTCGATCAGATCGAGGTGGTGAATACTTAAGTCAAGAATTTGATGATCATCTAAAGAATTGTGGAATAGTTTCACAATTGACTCCGCCCGGAACACCACAATGGAATGGTGTGTCTGAGAGGAGAAATCGGACTTTGTTAGACATGGTTCGATCAATGATGAGTCAAGTTGATCTTCCAATATCCTTTTGGGGTTACGCCCTAGAAACCGCTGCTTTCACACTAAATCAAGTTCCAACTAAATCGGTTCCAAAGACTCCATATGAGATGTGGAGTGGAAAGAAACCTAGTTTATCTTTCATGAGGATTTGGGGTTGCGAAGTTTATGTCAAGAGACTTATCTCTGACAAACTAGCACACAAATCTGATAAATGTATTTTTGTGGGATATCCTAAGGAAACTAAAAGATATTACTTTTACAACCAAGAGGACAACAAAGTGTTTGTTGCCCGAACTGGTGTCTTTCTAGAGAAAGAGTTTCTCTCCAAATAAATCAGTGGGAGTAAAATAAATCTTGAAGAAATTCGAGACCCAGAAAATAACATTGAACCAATAGTGGAACAAGAACAAGAACCACAAGGAGTTGTGGAACCTGTTCAAAATACACAAGCATCTCGCAGATCTAGTAGGTTACGATCCGAGCCCGAGAGATATGGATTTCTCGTAACGGATAGTAATGAGGTAGAAATCATTGAGAATGATGAACCGTCATCCTACCAAGAGGCGATGTCTTCTCCTGATTCAGACAAGTGGCTTGGAGCCATGGAATCCGAATTGCAATCCATGCAAGACAATCAAGTTTGGAATTTGATTGATGCGCCCGAAGGTGTAAAAACCATAGGGTGCAAATGGGTCTTCAAGAAGAAGACTGACATGGATGGGAAGGTGCATACTTACAAAGCTAGACTTGTAGCGAAGGGTTATAGGCAAGTTCATGGTATTGACTATGATGAGACCTTTTCACCCGTAGCAATGATCAAGTCTATAAGAATTTTGCTTGCCATTGCCGCATATCATGACTATGAAATATGGCAGATGGACGTCAAAACCGCTTTCCTGAATGGAAAACTCCAAGAGGATGTGTATATGACACAACCAGAAGGTTTTGAACAAGATTCTAAGGTATGCAAATTGCATAGATCCATCTATGGATTGAAGCAAGCTTCTAGGAGTTGGAATCTCCGTTTTGATGAATCAGTCAAAGAGTTTGGTTTCATCAAGAACGAAGATGAGCCTTGTGTATACAAGAAGATTAGTGGGAGCATAGTGCTATTCCTTATTTTATATGTGGATGACATATTGCTCATTGGAAACGACATTCCTACACTTCAGTCTGTGAAGACTTGGTTAGGAAAGTGCTTCGCAATGAAAGATATGGGTGAGGCCGCATATATTCTTGGCATTAAGATCTATAGAGATAGATCAAGGAGGCTACTTGGTTTAAGCCAAAGTACATACATTGATAAGGTCATTAGAAGATTCCGTATGGAAAATTCTAAGAGAGGAACCTTGCCCGTGTTACATGGAGTTTCTCTAAGCAAGACTCAATGTCCTAAGACAAAAGATGAGCGTGAGAAAATGAATGATGTTCCATATGCTTCGGCAATTGGGTCCATCATGTATGCCATGATTTGTACTAGGCCGGATGTATCTTATGCTTTGAGCATGACAAGTAGATACCAATCCGACCCTGGCGAAAATCACTGGATAGCTGTAAAAGCGATTCTTAAGTACTTGAGAAGGACTAAAGACTCGTTTTTGGTCTATGGAGGAATGGAAGATGATCTCGTTGTAAATGCTTACACGGATGCAAGCTTCTAAACTGACAAAGATGATAGCCGATCGCAATCGGGTTTTGTGTTTATGTTAAATGGTGGAGCTGTAAGCTGGAAGAGTTCCAAGCAAAGTACAACCGCTGATTCTACAACAGAAGCTGAGTATATTGCTGCATCGGATGCTGCAAAAGAAGCTGTTTGGATTAAGAAGTTCATAACTGAACTTGAAGTGGTTCCTAGTATTGCTAATCCAATAGACCTTTATTGCGACAATAATGGTGCTATTGCTCAAGCAAAGGAACCAAGAGCACATCAGAAATCCAAACACATACTTAGGCGTTTTCATATCATTCGAGAGATCGTTGATAGGGGAGACGTAAATATATGCAGAGTACCTACTGATGACAATGTTGCGGACCCGCTAACAAAGGGACTTCCACAAGCTAAACATGATGGTCATGTTAGGTCCATGGGTATTAGATACATGGGAGATTGGGCCTAGGGCAAGTGGGAGATTGTTGGTAGTGGTGCCCTAGGCACGTTTAATAAACGTTGTAATTGTTATCATTTATTTCATATCAATAAAGAGATGTTTTGATTATTATTGTTGTTCATGTTTACTTATAATAATCTCCGTCCCTAGTACTTGTTAAGCACTAGTATAAAGGCTAAATGATCATAGGATGATCATGTTAGATTTATGGGTACTTGTTTGGAACAAGGTACTGGACATGACCCGCTCTATGAGATTTATGTCATGGTCTATGTCATACATATATCTCATATTAGTTATGTCATTTGAATCCTTAGACATGAAGTTATTATAGTCTTCCACTTGATGAACATTATGTTTGACATATTCAAACGCTACTTTTAACCGAGTGGTTATAAAGGGTATGATTGGCATAATCGGATTCACGTAGGGAAGAATAATAAGCTAAATGAATTTGTCCCTCCTCGGAGAGATGTCAAGCTTGGGCCACTCGTAGGAATGATGTTGATGAAATGTTCGGCCGGACTCAAGTGGATTGATTGGATCAATAGCATTTGAATTATCAACATATTCGGAATCGAGAAAGTATTGAACAAAACAAGTTGACTGTTTGACCATGACTTGTGTTCAATGACATCGTGGACAAAGGGATTATGACATATTCTAAGAGGAATGCGAACTTGTATCTAGTTTTACTATTTGGGTAGGTATGACGGTTTGCTAGAACCTAATCATATCTTATGGGATCATGTTTGAGCCCATTGCCAACTTAGTATAATCCTAGAGGGTCACACACAATAGAACGAATCTTTAAAAGGACTACATTGGAATTTTGGAAATTCTGGACTTTCTGGGAAGTGGGCGACCGCACATAATGGACTGGGCGGCCGCACAATTATCTCAGAAATGTACCAGTTTTGTTTCAGATAGTTGTGCGACCGCACAGAGGTTTTTGGGCGGCCGCACAGTACTGTCGGGTGGCAGATTCCTAATTTGATTAGGAAACGAATTTTGGACGGATTTTGACACAAGTTTCCTATTTGGAATAGGTCATGCTTGTGTATAAAAGACCAAATTCGGCCAGCACTCTAAGCTAATGATTTGGTGAGTCTCAAAGAGTTTGAGAGAGGGTTTATTTTGTTCCAAGACATTCTTGGTTGAGGAACAAAATAATACACAAAATAAATTCCATATAGTTCTTTTGATTGTGAAAAATGTTTCACAATTTGTCTAGCAACCAAGATCAAAGAAGCTCCTTTGATATTCGTTCGAAGTGTGGATACCGCTAGAGGGTGAAAATCATCATCTTCAAAGTTCGTGTTCAAGCTTTGTGATCGTGATCAAGTCTTCAAACCTCCACCAAAGACCAAGAGAATTTGATAGCCATCAAGGGTTAGTTTATTCCTTTATTCCTATGTTGTATTTGATTTAATCGTATGAACGGATCCATGGCTTTGGGTTTCAAAATTTTAAATGCTAAATTCCGCTGCGCATGTTTGATCGAAACCCAACAGTCCCATCTATTGTCGATCAATTCTTTGAGACCGCTACTGAAGAATCCGGTCGAAGCAAATCTGGGAAAATAGTGAAGTTTATTCATGCTGAAATTGAAGGTCATGAGATGACCTTAGATGTGGTTAATATTGGTGAGGTGTTGGGAATCAAAAAGAAGTCTGGTGTTGTTTACGCCACGACCGTGGCTGATGATGAATTGAAGGCTCTTGCAAAGCGATTGGTTGGTCATACTCATGTTACCAAAGTTCCTCGTAAGGAATTTGATGAGGTCATGTACCATATCGGTCACCTAGTTGGACACTCTATTCATTGCAAGACAGGTAACCAGGCAAACTTCAATACCTCCCAATGGACTTTGTCTGCCGCAATTTATTTATGTAAAGACATAGACTGGTGTCAGGTCATCTATGATGCCCTGAAAGAAAACATCATTGCTTACAATAAAGCAAAGGACAAGGGCACTATCAAGTACCGCACTCACAGCAGATTCATCACCTTTCTCATGACTCACATTAAGGAAATTCGCAAAATCATGGCGAAGAATCGCGAACTTCTGCTTTCCATTTCCAAGAACAAGCTCTTTACCATCTCTACCATGAAAACCAATTTCCGTTCTCGATTTGGAAATCGTCTTTATAAGATCTATCTTGCTAAGGATCCTCATGAGCCATATGAGTCTCCTTCCAAACACAGACCTTCTCTGCCGACCGCTAGTGATGACGACGACGATGAAGAAGAGTATCTCCCTGCCACCCCGGTCAAAGGAAAAGGCAAGGGTATTGCTGTTGAGCCTACCGCAAAGAAATCATCAGTTGTCGCCGGTATCAAATTCAAGGAACCGACCGCCAAGTCTACTTACTCCACTTCCCCTCCTCGCAAGTCGACCGAATCATTAAAGTCACTTGCCACACCATCTCTCAAACCCTCAAAGACTCCTTCGACCACAACTGTTCAGGGGGAGAAAAAAGAATTCACTTCCTCAGTCCGGTCAAGGCTGTCAAGAAAGCAAAGGTTGCTGCATCTCTAGTCTTTACTCCAACTGGGTCTCCTCCTCTTACCACTGCAGATGTAGTTGATGTTTCTCCTACATTGAAAAAGGTTGCACGTCAAGTTTACTCTCTAAGGGATGAATCAGATAGTGAGGAAACTGAAGACGAAGATTCAAGTGATTCAAAAGTTGCAATTGTTGGAAATGGTGAAGAAGGTGATAATATTGATGCTGATAAACAAGTTGATGTTGGTAGTGAACACGGTGACAGGGATGACAAGGACAAGGATGGGGATGTAAATGTTGATAGTCCCACCTTCGACCGCCCAGAGACTGCCGCCCAAGAAGTCATCACGATAGATGACACCGACCGCACTGTCGACCGCACCCCTGTTGTTTCTCCTACCCACTCTCATATTCTAACTCCTCCCTCTCTGGTCCAGAACGATGACATTCCGGCGACCACAGGACAGGTTGCCGCCCTTCTGACCGCGGTTTAATCCTTGACTAAACTTCAATCTGAAAACCAATCTGCCATTGCTCAGTTGACCGCAGAGGTAATTGATCTTAAGTCCACTCAGGCTGATTTGAAGCTAGAGCTCTGCTCTCTTCCCTCCAAAATGATTGATACCATTAAGGGGGAGACAGTAGCTATAACAAAGACGGTGAAAGACATTGTTCGTGGAAATACAAGCTCAAGTTCTGCTGCCATTCAACCTGCCGCACAAACTCCTCCGACCGTCTCAACTTCGACCACACTCTCCACTGATTTCTTGGTTACTCCTCGATTTTTAAAGGAGGCTCTGACTATTCAAACCAATGCCCTTAACCATGGGCTTTCTCGTGAAATCTTGGATGCATCCATTGAAGTCCACAAACAATTGGATTTTGTTAAAAACGACCTGACTCTTGAACTTAAGAAAATCAAATTCAGTTTGGAAAACAGTGTGGATGTTGCTATCAAGGCCTCTCTTGAAGCTCTAACTGAAAATCAAGCGAAAAAGCTTGAAGCAATCAAGGCTGCATATGCTACTCTCAAAACGCCACTTGAGTATCAGGGCTCCAGAATTGAAGAACTGACCAACACAGTTGTTGGTTCATTTCAAGTCGTTGAAAAGAAGTTGGATACTTTGGAAGAGTCTGTGCAAAGATCAGTTGGAAGTGCAGTCACTGAAGGATCCATTCAAGTTGCAGATGCTGGTCATGGTAATGTTCACTCACAAGCTGAAAATGATGATGGCAACAACATTGATTTCCCTACCGTGAACAGTTTCGATTATATGCTTGCAAATGCATTCACTTGCCCTATCATTCCTGAATTTGAGGACGAAGTGAAGATTCCTGGATTGGATATGTGAGCTGACCGTATGCCCGACCGCATCTCTTGCTTGACCGCACTTCGTTTTTTATTTTGATAGGCTGGATGCCTTGAAACAATTTTATTTCTGTTTAACTTTTATTTGGGTTTGTAAAACAACTATTATTCTCTCTTTTGTTTGTACTCTTATTCGTCATCGCTTAAATGATTCAGAGTACCGGTTATGCTTGTGTTGTTTGATGCTATTCATTTCCCTCATATATTATCTCTTTGAATTGCATCAAAAATATTTCTATTTCCTAGGTTTAGATTTTATCTTTTTAGGAATATAGAAATCTATAACATTGACTTACTGTGTGTGCATTGACTTGGGGCATGAACCTAATAAAATTAATTTCTTGAAACATGTTATTACCAAGTACAATGAATTTAGTCTTTGTTATAGTAGGTAATGGTCTCAATCAAATAGGGGGAGATTGTTGGGTATGAAAATTATAAACCACTCCTATTACCTAGATTTGATTGATCCCATAACCTTATTTTACTTTTTGTGGACTTTAGGTTTAATTGTAAGAAGTTTTAAAACTTCATTAGTTAAGTCCATTTTTAGTTTAGCTAGGCTTAGAAGATTAGCCCCTCAAATTTTGAAGAAATGCTGTTGCTGAAAGACTTCTGCGAAATTGGCCAAGTCTGCCAACCTCACCTAGGCGACCGCACTAGTGACCGCACTACTGACCTCACTAGTGACCGCATACCTTGGCGACCGCAAATCCAAGTAAAGACAAACTTGATTTGAACGTTGCAAATTCAAATTTGAATTTGGTCGTACAAGATAGTACATCTGGACCACTAACTTCTGCAACTACAAGACAAAGATATGAGCTCCAATCAGAATGTGACAGCTCATCATCTTCCAACAGCTATCTCTCTCACCCAAGGCTATAAATAGTCCTTACTTTCTTCATTGAAAGTGTGCTGAGATTCAAAGAGAGAAATTGCTGTCGAAATACTTGGTGATTGAAGATCATACTCAAGATTTCCAGAATCATTTGAATCTTCAAGCATTCGCCTTCAAATCTTCAAAGATCCCCAGCAAGCCTTCAAGAACATCAAATCTCAAGCCCAGCAACACTTAAAGATTCATTAGGCTCTCAATCATTTAGATTATATAGAGCTCTTGATTCTTTACACACGCACACCCCGATTGATCAATCACATAGATTGCATCATTAGGGATACACTGGTCTAAGTCTAGGATTTGCTCTTCATAGAAAGTAGGACTTAATTCAAATCTTCATCTTTGTAATTTGTACTCAAGAGAATTAATATATCCTCCATTCAAAATCCAAGACTGACCATCTTGGTAAAGGACGTAGATCTTTTAACAGATCGAACCTTTCCAAATCATTGTGTCATTTACATTCTGCAAATTTACTTTCTGCAATTGTTCTTATTGTTCATATTGACTTTGTTTGTCTTTTAGTGTTTTGATCTTTCCAGATAATCAAACGATTGTGAATTGTGTTTGTTGCTTGCCTATTGCCTAAGTTACTACTTCTGACTACTTATCTTTTGCCAAAACTCACTGACACAAAACTTTCATTTTCAACCTATCTCGTCTGTAACCTTTGCCGACCGCATATAGCCGACCGCAAGGTTACCTTGCCGCATTGCTTACCGCAAATTGAACCTTTCAAATCTCCATCTTTGCTGACCGCAATATTGCCGACCGCAATATTGCTGACCGCACTATTTGCTTACCTAGCAGTTTTTAACTTAAAAACAACTCTACTTCGTTTTATCGAAAACTTCCGCTGTGCATTTTACTTTGAACTAGTGGTTTTTACTTGACCACAAAACTCAATAGTAAGCATAAGGTTGAATTTTGAAAAAGGGTTGATAATTTTAAATAGGCTATTCACCCCCCCCCCCCCTCTAGCCTCTTTTTATACCCTTGTTGTGTCTCTGGGACCAACACCTTTGTTTGGGCCGTGGTCTAGAATGCGGTTTGGAACACGGTTTAGACCGAATTCTGAGCCGAAAAATGAAACCACGGTTTGGACCGAACTGTGATGGTTTGGTTCAGCTCGGTTACAATTATTTAATGGTTCAGCTCGGTTTGAGATTTTCCCAAACCGATGACTAGCGGTTTGGTCTCTAAATTCGCCCAAACCGAACCATTTCCACCCCTAATATACATCACCACCCATGTTCATCCCCCTAAAAAAAATGGCATCACCAGTAGCAATGGAGATCAACTCCTCTCAGCTTCTCCTTTCTCCGGCACCCCATCTACCCCGTCGGCGTCGCCGGCAACGCCTCTCTACTTCTCCTTTCTTTGGCGCCCTAAGTGCCCCGTCGCCGGCGGCTCCACGTCTTCTCTGACAAAGCTCCGTCTCCGGCGAAAATGCTCCCCCCAGATCTGTTCGGAAACCTCATCCAGAGTGCTCCAGATCCGCCTCTCTCTCCAGATATATATATCTCTCTCTAGATCCTTCTCCACTGAAATCAGCACAGGTTAGAGCTTCTTCTCCGGCCAAACGCATCAAATCGGGCAAACTCCCTTCATCTTCGCCGGAGAAAGGAGAAGCATAGACGCGTCCATTGCTACTGGTGATTCCATTTTTTTGTCTGAGGGGGATGAACATGGGGTGATGTATATGAGGTGGGGGAGGAAACTGGGGAGGAAGGGTTGAATATTTTCTTTTTCTTCTTCTTCCTTTGTTTTTTTTTTGTTTTTTTTTTGTTTGGTTGAGCTAATTTATAAAAAAATACAAATGCTTGATTTCATTTTTAATAATTTAATATATTTTTGTCAAAAATATTCTATTTTTATTAATTTTGATATTGTTAATATGATAAATAATAAGGATTGAATAAAAAACATTAAATTATGTGGGTGAAGAAAAAGTAAATATATGAATGTCTTTTTTTCTATTATAAATTATAAAATGTTGAATATTTATTGGATGTGTTTTTTTTTTGGTAATTTTTTTTATATAAAATAAAATTCTTATTTTATTTTTTATTAATATTTTGAAAATAACTTTAAAAACCCTTTTATTTACTATTTTAATAATTATTTTAATTTTCAACCCTTTTAAGTTTGGAATTTTCACTAAGTCCCTTAAAAGAAACATCAACTTCAAACAACCCAATTCAGTTAGTCACGTGCATGGCACATGCTTTTGAACTGAGTTTTTAACGAATTCCGTTAAAAAGGAATGAATTACCCCAAGGTCTGATCTGATGAAAAAGACAGTCAGGGCTCGATTGGAAGGGTGGTAACATACTTCAGGGTCTAAATTGCAATTAACCCCTTGATTAATGGGGTAAAGAATTAGGGTGGATGGATGAGGGAGTTAATGTTATGGGTGTATTTAGTAGAGGGTTAGTATGGATATTTTATTCAATAGCATTTTTTAAAGAATATTATTGCGGGTTTATTCAGCAAAGTGGGAGTGTGAATAGTAGCACTCTTTCCGAAATTTGTTAACTATTTTTCCTTTTTAAAAACTGAATTTAATGGATAAATCAAAACAAAACAAATAGAATGGAGAATCAAGTCAGTAATTTTAACGTACCTCAATAATTGAAGAGGAAGACTTGTGTGAGATGGTCTCACACGGTGAGACGGGTCTTGTTGAGAGAGGAAATGGGTTTACCCATCCCCGCCCATAAGGGGGCAAACCATTTACTCTTTCATCAAGATCCGTCTCACACAAGTTTTTGTCATAATTGAATTAGGCCCGAAAAATGTGGTTTTTTTTTTTTTTTTTTTTTTTTTTTTTTTTGAACGAAAAAATGTGGTTTTTCTTAAAATTTGGAACAATGTTTTTTTTTTAAAACATACGGACTCTTATTTTAAAATAAACGGTGACATTTTTTAAATAACTGGCAAGAATCGTAAATCTCCAGTGTTAATAATACAAATGAAAAAAAAAATGTATTCCCTCCGTCCCGGTTTAAAGTTTTTAGTTTGACTTTGCACGATTATTAAGAAATCAAGGCAAACTTGAGTCAATAATAGTAGTAGATGGAAGATATAATTGTCCATTCATAAAGCAAGTAATTGAAAAGTATATTGGTAAGTGATGGGTTTTTTGTAATATACTCCCTCCATCCCATTTTAAACTAAAAAAAAAGGGAGGGGGCACAAGAATTAAGATGAAAATCTTTATATTATAAAATATAGATAGTGAGGGAGTTTTTTGCAAAAGTGACATGCGTACTTTGTGCAATATATCAATTTGACTCGCGTACTTTGGAAACATCAAATGTGGGTTGCGTACTTAATGTTTTGAAAATTTTGATGCCACTTTTTTAACACCCGTTAAAAACATAACGGGACATTCCATATAAGGAGTAAAAGTGTAAGGAATAAAACTTGAATGGCTAAATTAAAAAAATACCATGTACCCATCTCTGGTTACAACTCCAGACCAAACTATCTCTCTCCATCGCAAGGCCCACACTCCAGTCCGTCGGCGGTTTTCAACTCAAACTCAGCGCCTCCATCTTCTCCGGCCACTCCCTCTGCACAGGCCCGACGACCGAGCCACTTCTCCGCTCTCTCTAGCGCCGCACCAGATCCGGTTGCCACCCTCCACTACTCCATCTCCACCCCGTCTACGCCTTCAATTCCGATCGCCAACACCGCCCACGCTCAGCTCCCAATCTCAGTTATTTCAGCTCATGAAGAGTTGTGCTTCACGTACTCTACGGGTCACTTTACAGAAGTTTGGAAAATTACTTGGTTCCTCATTCAATCATCCCACCGCCCGTAATCTGTACACAAAATCAAATATTTTCCCCAAAAAATCATCCAAATTATTATCTACCACACCTTGTGAAGGGGATTTTTTAGAGAGTGTAAGACACAATTTTTATTTAACGTCTGCGCAATCGTCTGTGGATAACCGACGGTGGACCGGTGAAGACGTGGCAGAACCCATCTTATCTTTTGGTGTACTTCAACAAACCCAGGTCTTGCTTCTAATTCGTTGCTTACTCTTTCTGTTGTGGCTTAGGGTTTATGATCAATTTTGGGGTTTGTCTCTGGGAGTGTTAATTTTTTCAATTTCATTCTCTCCTCGATAGTTGTTAAAGAAGGAGGTTTTCTGCCTTAGTAGGAATTGTTTGCAGGGAAGAAGGAGGGCGGGATCCAGAGAGATTGGTGACTTTTCATCCGGATGCAAAAAGTCAACGATCCATCCCGACACTCAACAACATTCCGGCGACGCAAGGAGAGGGGGAGAGGCGACGGCGACGGCATATATGGATGGAGAAGAGATAGAACTGACGAGAAAGAGAGAAAGAGAGGGACTGTGATCAACGCCGGAATTAATGGAGGAAAGGTTGGGAGTGAGAGTCTGGGATGGGGATGGGAGCGGAGTGTGAGAGAGGGAGATGTAAGGAATAAATATTTTTTGTTCACTCTCCTTACACATTTACTCCTTATATGGAATGTCCCGTTATGTTTTTAACGGGTGTTAAAAAAGTGGAATCAAAATTTTCAAAACATTAAGTACGCAACCCACATTTGATGTTTCCAAAGTACGCGAGTCAAATTGATATAGAGTAAACTATTTTTCCGCCCCTCGTACTATGGCCCCAACATCAATTTGACACTCGTACTATTGAAACAACAAATGTATGATGCGTACTATAGTTTTATTAGCAAAATTAACCAATTTACTATTCAGTCGTTAACTTTTTTTAGCACACGTTATTTTTTTAACGAGCATTAATTTATAACTAACTTTTGTTATCTCCATCAAAACCAAATCGCATATGTAAAAATTGAATTCCGACTTCGTTAACCGTTGGATCGTCGTGAAACTTCTGGGCTTTGGTCGCATCCCCTAGGCGCACATGATGACCGTTGGGATCTTCCAAATAATTTCCGGAGAGGGAGAAATGGCCGGCGGCGAAAACTGGTGAAAATCTCCAAAAATTCGCTATATTAAAAATCAAATTCCCGCTTCATTAACCGTTGGATCGTCGTCAAATTTCTGGGGTATGTTCGCATCACTCAGGCGCTCATATTTACTGTTGGGATCAGTAAAATAATCAGCAGTGCCGGAGATATGGCCGACGGCGCAAATCCGGCGAAAAACTCAAAAATCGCCCCAAAAGTTAGTTTTGTTAAAATAAATTAATGCCCGTTAAAAAAATAATGTTCGTTAAAAAAAGTTAACAAATGAATAGTAAATTGGTTAATTTTGCTAATAAAACTATAGTACGCATCATACATTTGTTGTTTCAATAGTACGAGTGTCAAATTGATGTTGGGGCCATAGTACGAGGGGCGGAAAAGGAGTTTACTCAATTGATATATTGCACAAAGTACGCATGTCACTTTTGCAAAAAACTCGATAGTGAGGTAGAGTGTTATAAGTATAGAAAGTGAGTAGGAGAGAGAAAGTAGAGTAGAGAATAGTTAGTGGATAGTTGTTGTGTGTATGACATGTAGGTCTCACTAAATAAAAAAATATAAATAACTTTCCTTTTTTGGATTTTGAAGTTTAAAATGGGACACGCAAAAGGGAAATTTTTGAAGTTTAAAATGAGACAGAGGGAGTATGAAGTTTATGAGGATAAGAGTGTCCAAAACACTATTCATCCTTTGCCATTTAAAAAATAAAGCAACTAAAAATCTTAAACTGAGGTATACTAAAAAGGAAAGTAAGAACGTTAAACTGGGTCGGAGGGAGTAAATGTTTATCATGGTAGTGTGTTGAGAAATATATCGGTGGAGAGGAGTATGATAATATATGTTTATTCACTCTCAAGAAATTACAATGGCCTAAGCATCTATTTATACACAAACCTAAACCCTAATACTTGGTCAATACTCTTCTTTCTAATTTACATCCACTAAATAAGGTAAGATATATTCTATTCCTAATCTAGAACCAATAAATAAGGTAAAATATACTGTAATCTCTTGATTCTATCTTTATTTGGCTTGATCTTGATCTCATTCAGTTGACTTGGTCAAGCTCGTCGATTTCATTCGGTCTCGGTCCGCTCCATCGTAAGCTCCAACTCCCCCCTCAAGTTGGAGGATCTACAACGTAGATACCCAACCTGCCAATATGACAATCAAAACGGAGAAAAATTCAATTTTTTTTTTTATCGCCAGTCCACTTGTGTGCCACGTTGAGCACACAAGTGTCCGAACAACTTAACACACAAGCGGCTCGTCAGGCCGCCCAGATTTCTTTTGTCTTCATCGTAAGCTCCAACTTAGTACATCTTTGTCGCCTCACGTTTTTTTTTTTTTTTCAAAAGAAGAAACACTTTACTAGCAAAAGGCAGTTTACAGCTCCCAGAAAGAAAGGAGATATTTTCCTTTAAAAAAAAAGGAGTGTTCTTAAATAAAGTTTAGTTCATTAAAAAAAAAAAAAAGTAAAGTTTAGTCCGTTTCATAAGATAAATCTTAGCAGTAACAATGCCACGCTTAAGCTATGTGATTGTGAACAGACCCTTTTAATTTTTGAGTTGTATCATTTTTATCACTATTAAATTCACAAATTAAATTATTTTTACCTTTAAAATAGAACAATTCATTATTTTAACACGTTTAATATTTAAAAAAATAGCATTATATTATAATTTTGATACTCTTTCTACAAAACGGAACGCCTAAATATACTCTAACCAACTCAAATCACAGAACGTGTACGGTGTATCCAAGGGACACAATGTCTGTCTTTTAAATGACAAAGGAAGACATGCCAAACGGAAGAACGAGTATATCTTTCTAAAAAAAAAAAAAAAAACCGGGAAGAACGAGTATAACAATTGTTAGCCTGGAAAGACTAAGGTTGGTGTCTTTAAATGACACATATCCTCCTCTCTTTTTTTTTTTTTTTTTTAAATAAACATAATCATTTCATAAATAATAACAAATGTTTAGAAGTCAGCTATCCACAAACAACGGACGCTCGACCCAAACAGTGAGGCTAGCATTTTCAAACCCAAAAGCTGCCCAAAATATTACATCTGCCACAACATTGAAATTTCGACTTAACAAATTAACAGAAAAATGAGAATTTCCTGCTAACAAACTACGGCGGGGCGGATATTTCAACCACGATCCAACATTAGCACTTTGAAAAAGATAACGACCATCGCCGAGAACCAATTCAGCATCCTTGCCGAGTATTTGATTGAGATATGCAAACGAAGATTTCTTAAGAACAACAAAGACAATATACAAAATACTAAATTCCCTCACATAAGGAGGGAAATCAAAGGCCCTCACATATGGAGGGAAATCACAAACTCTTACATAAAAAGAGACAAAGAAAATCATAAATACAATTTTAAAATTATTATTTGAAGAAAAAATCTAATTAAAACAAACTTGAAGAAATAAGCAAATCTAAAAATTAAATTCCTAATTTTACATTTATTAATTGACAATTGACAATTAATAAAAGTAAAATTAGGATCTCTCAAAATTAATAAATGAAAGTTGATGAAGAAACAAAAATTGTAAAATAAATCAAATTAAAAAAAAACACAGATTAAATGAAATCCAAAGAAACAAATTGATATAATACCGAAAAGATTAATCGGAGAACGGAACAGAGGAAGAGGATAAGTTGTTGAACCTTGATAATGACAGGGGATGAAGGATAGAGAATTCCGAGAGAGAAAGCAGTTTCCGAAAGTGGTTTGGGGAGAACGTTCTATTAGTACACCAGAAAATACTGGGAAAAACGCGTTTTAATGTAAAACGTGTTTTTTCTATGCGGAGTGAAATTTTTGTAAATAAGCGGAACGTTACTTAAAAGTCGCGGTGACATTGCTGTAAATAACTGGAACTTATAAAACTCATCAGACACTTTTTAACGCTACAGGAGGCATTTTGCAACACTACAGGAGACACTTTTTATTACTAAGGCAGGCACTTATTTTAGAACTTAGAAAAACTTACCTGCTACTTACAAAAACTCACCAGACACTTTTTTACACTGTAGGAGGCATTTTGCAATACTACAAGAGGCACTTTTTAATACTAGGGCATGCACTTGTTTTGAAAATTTTAAAAACTCACCAAACACTTGTTGACAATGTACGAGTCATTCTTCAATATTCCAAGAGGCACTTCTCAGCAGGCACTTATAAAAGTATATTAAAAAAAAAAAAAAACTCAACAGGCATGTTTTAAAATTCAAGCAGATACATATAAAAATGTCTGCTGAATATTAGAAGTGTCTGCTTCAATTTTAAAACATGCCTGCTGAGTTTTTTTTTTTTTTTTTTTTTTTTTTTTTTTTTAAGTGCCAAAAAAGTGCCTACTCTAAGGTAAAAAAGTGTTTGCGGTGAAAGTCCCAAAAAAGTGTCTGCTTTAGGGTAAAAAGAGTGCCTGCCCAAGAACCCTTCTATGTGGAAAACAGGTTTTACACTAAAACGCGTTTTTCACAAGATCGAATCTTAGTACACATATCCTCCTTATTTTTTTAAACTATGCCCTTTTAATATTTTTATGTTTTTTTTATATAGTAATTTTGTCATAAATGTGTTCTTTTTTAGTGTTTAAGAAAAATAGGTTTTCAAGAATGTACGGTGGCATGGCATGATCATAAATAAATAAATAAATGAAACTTATTTTAAGAATATTCGCTGCCATTTTTTTTTAATAAGTGTTTTTTTTTTTCCTTTCGAAACACGATGTGCACTCAACGAACACTCTCATCGACGCCAAAAAAACACTAAAATTTTCTTAAACCAGTGCTACCAGTGTGAGTGGTAAAGAGTATAAGTGCATGTATTTTGTTACTGCCCAGTGAATGTGTTACTAAGTGTCAGTTTATATTTTGAATACTGCCAGTACATGGGTTATTGAGTTGATGAACTCGTTTGAGTGCATATGCGAAATGGACTTTAACTTTTGACTCTTAATGAGTTACAGACTCACAGGGCCCACTGCATACCAAACATGCCCGAAAGTTTAATCAATGATGGTAAAGATTATTAGTGCATTTGTTTTATACTATTATTGCTAAAGAGTGACAGTACTCACAGTAGCATTATAAAAAAGTGTTAAAATGTTAATGAGTGTCTGGTTGTGTCAATAAGTTCAAGTTATTTGCAAAAGTCACATCGCGCATTTTTAAACAAGCTCATGTTATTTATAAATATGCCACCACGCGTTTTAAAAAAAGTGTTACTTATATGCAAAAATGTTACTCCCTCCGTCCCAGAGTAAGAGTCTCATTTTCCTTTTTGGTCCGTCCCAGAGTAAGAGTCTCATTCCTAAAATGACAAAGAATCTTTACCATTCACCCCACTCATTCTCTCTCCTATTTTACTTTTACACTCACAACACCAATCAATTCACTATTCTCTCTCACTCATTCTCTCTCATACTTTATTTTTATACTCACAACATTTACATCACATCCAATATTTATTAATAAGCGTGCAAATGAGGGGTGAGACTCTTACTCCGGGAAGGAGGGATTACTAAACATTTTTAAACAAGCTTCATTTATTTGCCATCACAACGCATTTTGAATGCGTTTTCATAATATTGTGTCCACACCTCAAATTAGTAGTTGGGATGGTCAATTTAACCGCATATATTGACCAAGAATTTATCTAAAATTCGATAATCGTAATAAACAATTATGGTTAATATTATTATAATCAATTTTCAAAAATTTTTAAAATTTCATGAAGATTATCATTTTTCTACATTTTTTGTCATTATTGCTGCATCATAAAAAAGTGAATTTCTGTTGTAAATAATTGTCATCAATATCATTTGACTGTATAAATAAAGTTTTGGTTTAAACAGACTATTTATAATAACACAAGATTTTGAGCGAAACTGATTTCTTTCTAAATTATAAAAAGTCTTGTTTTTCAAACTGTTCCTAAATCTTTGCCAAATGTTGACAAATAGAATAAAAGTAAAATTTTCATAAAATAAAAAGTAAATGAGAAGGTGGATATATACTCTGAGGCGAAAGTAGCAATAGTTTTAGGGACGAATATAAAATAAAAAGTAATACTATCATTTCTGAATTTGAGACCGAGTAGGTCTTAAGAAAAACGTGTTTTACATTAAAGATAGAAAAAACATGTTTTCCAAAAGACGCTAGGGATGACTAAACACGGTTATGGTTACGGGTCCGGTTTCGAACCACCGATTCCGGTCCTAGAAAAACCGTTTGTCTTCTAGTTACGGTTAGGAACCACCGGTCCACAACTTTTTTTTTTTTTTTTTTAATATTTTTTACAGAAAAACAATTTTAATAATATTTTATTACCAATTTTTTTTACAAAAAGGTATAGAAAAAATGATTAAAAAAATCAAAGAGGTCCGTTCCTCTTTTCTTTTATATATTCAACAAATTTTTATTATTTTTATTCATTGAATTTTGGCTAAAAATTCAGTCAAAACTCAACTTTTCTTGTCAACTTTCCGTTAGTAATGGTTAATTCTGATGATACCATTAGAAATCTAACGATTTTGACGGTTTTCTAACAGTTTTGCTGACGGTTCCGGTTACGGTTCGGTCTAGGCGGTTTACGGCGGTTCGGAACCGTCGGTCCACAGTTTTCAGAGGGGCTGAGCCGGAACCGACCCGTGTTACAAACGGTCTCGGTTCACAGAGTTCCGGTTTTCATCAACGTTCAAGGCGGTTTCGGGCTTTCCAGTTTCGGTTCCGTTTGGCCATCCCTAAAAGACGCTAGCGCTTTTTTTTTAAAAACAAGCAGTGACATTTTTGTAAATTACTGGTAAGCATCGTAAATGGCAGAGTTAATATTACCAAGTGCCAGTCATTTTGGACTAGCGTTTATAAAAATTATCGTTGACACTTTTCAAAAGTGTTAGCCATTACACTGACACTTATAGACACTTATCAAAATTGCCAGCATTAGTGTTAAAAAGTATCAGGCTGTCACTTTTTAACACTAACACTGACATTTACGCTAAGCGTTAGTTATTTACAAATATGTCACCGCATATTTTAAAACAACTTTTCAATTTTTTTCAAAATTGGCACCGCACCAATTTTTTAAAGGGTGATACTATGCTTACAAAAGAAGTTTACAAAATGAAGGATATAAGATGTGGTGCGCGGTATTTTATTGGCTACATCGATAGTGGACCCGACACACTATAATAAAAAACACCAACACAATTATAACACCTCATTTTGTATGCCACAGTTTGTAGCAATTTTTTGTAACTTTATTATTTCTTTTTTGAAAAAAAAAAATCGTTTTACGACTAAGTAGTTTTTTTTTTCAAGATTTTCACTTTGAGACCTGGTATATGGATGCACATATCGGAAAAAGCACATATATTGACCTTCCCATACAACAAACTTTACAGGTGAGCAAGCGTGACGATGATGATCATTTCACTGATAATATCTCCCTACACACATAAAAATCACACACACACACGCACAGTTCAATGTCCCCCATTTACATTTTCGACTGTAAAAAGATACTCCGATCTAGTATATATTCACAAGCATTGTGTGAGGTTTTCAATCTCGCCGGCCGGAGCCCTAGCCCTAGCCCTAGAAAATGGACGAGTCATGGAGGATGAGATTGGGAATGCCGTCACACAAATCAGATCTCCCCGCCCGAAAGTCTACCGGCGATGATACATCTCGCCGGAACATCTTTCCTGACGATTCCCAAACTCTTGACCCCATTAACTTCGACGATGTCTTCGGCGGGCCACCCCGTACTGTCCTCTCTCGCCAATTCTCCGCTACTGAATTCACTCGCCAAACTTTCTCTTACGAGGAGATTTTCCAGCAGTCCTTCAATGCTCCGCCTCCGGAAAGGAATAATGCCAGGAACTTGCCGGAGTTTAGGGTTCCCGTCAGTGGAGGTGGACGGAAGATTAACGAGGAGGAGTTTTACGGTGATATTTTTGGCGATTTACGGAGATCAAGGTCGAGATCTCATCAATCAGTAACGAATTCTTCGTCGGTTTTGAGTTCGGAGGAGTTGAGCCCATTCCGGTCGGCGGTTGTTGACGAGGACGTCTCTTTCTTTGCTTCGAAGCTCAGGTAACTGTTACCAGCTGATTTCCCATAAATGCCACGTCTTTGACATTAATTACTGCATGGATATGCCTAGAATTCACATTTCCCCAAACTTATATGAAGGGCAATTTGGACATTAAATCGAGTAGCATATGTACATATAACTTGTAATAATCCAACATATAAGATCGACAAGGATGGATTTAGTAAACTTCACTAAAAAGTTAGGACATACATATTTTAGGGCAAATAGCACATTAGTTCCCCAAAGTTTCATGTGAGTTGCAATTAGGTCTTAATGTTTCAATTTTGGCAATTTGGTGCCTAATATTCAGATTTTGTGGCGAATTAAGTTTTTTTGGATGATAATGGATGGAAGCTAACAGAATTAACGGAAAAACTAACGAGCTTATTTGAAACTTGCATTTCAAACCCATAAAGTTCAATAATTATTTATGTTGTCCCTATTTTGTTAAAAACTTTACAACTCCTAAAATTATATATATATATATATATATATATATATATATATAATATTATTTTAATAAAATAATGTATATTTTAATTAACAAAAAAAAACATAATAAATATTAAAGTAAAATATTGTTTATCATTTAAAATAATAAGTTTTTTGTATAGTAGTGAAAATTATTTAAATAAAAATTCCTTACATTAAAGTCATTTATAATTCTAATTCCTTAAGTAAAGGGCAAACTTATGTTTAAAAAAAGTAAAGGGCTAAATTTAGATATTAGTCCATAGATAATAGCCTTAAAAAAACTTTTTTTTTTTTTTAACCTGAATTTGTTTGAAAAGGGAAAATAAAAAATCAAACCTAAACTTCTACCTTCTTCGTCTCCTTCCCCCCACCTTACACACCCACTCACCCACCTGCAACCTTCATATCTCTTCTTCTCCAATGCTTTATCTTACTCTCACAACGCCAACTCGCCTTTCTGGGTAAGAAATCCATTTTTTTTAAAGAAACTCGTTAATTTTTTTGTTAATTTTGTTAGCTTCCATCCATGATCATCCAAAAAAGACCAATTTCGCCACAAAAGGTGAACATTAGGCACCAAATTGCCGAAATTGAAACATTAGGACCTAAATTACAACTCGTATGAAACTTTGGGGAACTAATGTGCTATTTGGCCTTCATTTTAAGCTAGACCCTCTTTTTTTGGTTGGATGTCCTATCTCGACTCGAGGTAGGGAAGGGATCCAACACTAAGTCTCACAGATTGTGAGTTGTGACTTATGTCACTTAGCCACTCATATGAGGACAACTAGTTTATCTCAAAAATAGATACTCATGAAAAATAGTGAATTTACCCTGAATGAATTGCTCATTAACTATACCAAAAAGTTGAAGAAAAAAAGATGATGATATGGGATCTTTTGCATGTATATTGAAAAACTTTCGAATTTCTTTCATCTGAGATTAAGTGCCTCTGTTATACTTGTAGGTGCTTCAATAAAGAATTTGACCCTAGTCTCTAGATACTCTAACTTGCCCTCAATTTACTTGATGTAGTATTAGACGAATGAGATACTTTTCTTTCACATTCAAAAGGGTACAAAAGACACTTGGTTATAAATGAACTTGAGATGGAGAAAGTATTTTGGGCATTTTGTTAGTGTGCTATGTAGGGGTGGCAATTGGGTGTTTTTTGGTTTACCCACATTAGTTAAAAACACCTGGGTACCCGGATCTTTTTAACTAATGTGGATAACCCCAAATACACCCAATTGCCACCCTAGTGCTATGTGCAAAAGGCCATTTGATTTATTGTTAAAAAGTCACACAATTATATTGTTATTAAGAATGTTATTGTGATCTTGTTTTACTTTTTCGTTACTTGAACTCCACCTGCTCTGAATCTTTTATCTGCCGTGACTCCTAGATGGATATGTTGGAGTTGCCTAAAATTCAGCTTTGTCGTCTCTGGCTTATTTGATACTTAAATGAAATACTTGAGCAGATAGAAAACGTAAAAGCAAATGATGATGAATATTCAATGTGACTTTAAACTTGATGCTAAGCAGACTAATTAATAAATGGTTCTGCATGCACAGTTCATGTTTTTTCATCTTTCTTTGCACTACAAACATAGAAGGATTCTTACTTTGTTCTATTTTCTTAAGGCCAATAAATGTTTCGTCTAAATGGAACTCATTTGCAATGATGCACGAGGTACGACCAATGCCAGAAGCAGGGCCAGATTTTCCATCCAACCGTTCTTCCTACTTTGAAAACCAGTTTTCAGAAAACGAACAGCGGGAGAATTTCAGATCCTCTCAATCGGGATTCTCAAGAAACGTCTCATCCCCAGAAAGCGTCTTTCTTGAACCCAATCTGTATTGCAATATTAATGTGTCCGGAGAGGATCTGCAACTCAATTCCCCATCATCTGTCGTATCCTCACGTTGCCATGACAACGAGACTGAAGCCAGCATAAGTCTGGACCAATTAACTCCAGAACAAATCTCCGAGCAAGAAGACGAAGACGAGGTTATGAGCTCCTATGTAATTGAGATTAATCTTGATAAGAAGGAAACAAAAGATGAAGATCAGGGAATTGATGAAGCAATTGCTTGGGCTAAGGAGAAGTATCAAACGCCTAGTCATGAGAAAGAATGGAGTTTGGAAGAACGTGATCAAGAAGGTAAAGTCTTTTGACAGTTCCTATTCATATGAACTATCATTGACTTTTGAGAAGTTCTTTCAAGCGGATACTCATGTTTCCATTGTCATTCATTTTTGGTTCTAATTCTGCAGAAAGGACTCATGCAAATCATGGAAGCAAAAATAGGCGGCCCTGAATCAACACTATCTCAGTTGGTAAATTCATTAAGCAGTAAATTCTTTGACCATGTTCATTAAGGGAGTAGTTATTAATCTTCTATGGATTTTACCAAAGACTATGAGATCACAAAAAAGGACAACCATGCTCACCAAAAAAAGCTATGACTGAATGAGGAAACTTCAAAGCAAGATCAAAAGAGAGAGTTGCTTCTCTTGAATCTTGAACTCAAATTTATTGTTTTATTCTTGGAGCATGTATAAAACGTAGAATGACACCAAAGGCATGAGAGTGGCTGATGGCCCAGTTTGTGAGGATAGAGAGAGGATGGATCTTTAGGTTTCTTCAAGTCACTAAAGAGTTTTGACAGTGGTTTTTTCCTGATGTCAGCACTGAACTATGATACTAGATTTCAAGTGCCTGATCAGATTGATTAATTGAATGAAACTAGTTTCGTTTCCTTCCATTTTCTTTTTACTCTTAGTTTAAGTCTACAAGATTATTACTGTACTAAATATACTAGTCAGCTGAATTTGGAACTCAACCTTCGCTTCCCAGAATGATCTGAAGGCTGTATGTTCAGGTTTTGAGGCTTACTGGTTTGAATAAGGTTCCTTCTACTCCCCCCCCCCCCTCCTCTTCAAACCCCCAACGGCTCCCTATACGAAAAATTTCATCCACTAGACCCATTTCTCATGAACATCATTCTTATCCGAAATACATGCTGGAGTCCCATTCTGTTAGGTGATCCAGAAATGTGGTTGTTTCAGGTTCTGATTTTCGTTAATTGGCTCAGCTGCTAGCTCCTTTGATCTTTATATTTTGGGCTCTCACTTTTGTCCCCTCAAGATTTTCTCATCTGCATCTCCTGAAGAACCTCCCAGTGTATCAATGGGTGACCGACCATCTTTCACATCTTTCCCCCTCTTACTGATTTCTCATGTTTTCGTGGGTTATGAAAGATATCTCTTTTTGCAGCTCTAATGTAGCGGATTATGCACTCTTATTGCATAATTCAATACAGGACATAGTACATTGGGTTCGGATGTATTACTCGAACACTTGCTTGATTTTCCCAGTAGAGGCTTCCAATCTTGGACAATGAAAACAGTGTTTTGCAACATTATCACACAGTAGGGCAGTGTCTCCAAACAGTCAATTTTTTTGGCGCTAGGGGAAGAGATGAAAATATATTGTGAGACATGATTGACGTGTGAGCTTAGTCTTACTGAATTACAAGAATAGTTCAAGACATGAATTCATACTGCATTGGCATTTTCACTTAACAAATGTATATATCATCTTTGATGGCTTTGAATCATAACCTTCTAAAGCATAATCGTGTGCAAGTTCATACTGACGTTATTTTTTTTCGTCCTTCTCTATTACTGGATATAATTTCAACAACACACCGTAACTTCATTGTTTACTCTAAACTTATTTTGCAGTATAAGAGGCCCGAAGAGCTTGCAACAGAACATGAGAAAAAACAACTAGAAAGAGATGTAAGCATTTCACCTAAAAGCATGTTCTCAAACTGAAAATAATCTACATGATTTCCATGGATGCTCTGGTGAATTATTGTACAGATAAATATAATCATCCTCTCAGTTGGATGAGTTAAAACAGTAACATTCTATGTTGGTACTAATTGCTGGCTGCTTTTCTCGCCCTTGAGATGAAAGCTTACCGTAAACAATTCTTTTTATGTAAAACACAGATGGAACTAGAGTTGTTGGATGAAGATCTAAGGTTGTGGTCTGATGGAAAAGAAGCTAACATCCGGATGCTTCTCTCAACCCTACATCATGTAAGAATTAAGATATCTCATTTCTCAACTCTGTATTGTATTTCTCCTATAATGCGCTTCCACATCATTTTATTAGATAAAGAGACTGTATATTAAAGTCAAAAATTGAAAAAGCGTATTAGCATTTTTTTTTTTTTCCTAATTTTCAGCTCCATAAATTATATACTTTCCCATGATGAATCCGAATGATTTCTACAATGTAAACACTCCTAGACTTTAATGAACATGATCTTGGGTTGAATTCAGATTTTATGGCCAAATAGTGGGTGGCACACGATGCCTTGTTCAAATCTCAAAGAAAGTGCAGACGTGAAGAAGGCTTATCAGAAAGCGCGCTTGTGTCTACACCCTGATAAATTGCAGCAACGAGGTGCCACTTTCCCACAAAAATATGTTGCAGAGAAGGCATTTCCGATTCTCCAGGTAAATTCTGGATCTTCAATTTATCTATTTTGTTGTTGGATTTATTACCATTAGGTTGATCTCAACTCAATTAACTTTTTTTTATTTCCCTCCCAAATTTTCTGGGCTGGCTCAAAGATTCATTTCTACCACTCTGGTGTTTGTATTGTGCCAAGGCAAAAAATACAGTCTTAAATTAAAATGACCATAGAAAGTAATACTCCCTCCGCCCCGAAAAGTTAGTCCCATTTGATTTTTTATGGTCAACACAGGTGAACTTTGACCAAATATTATTGTCAATCTAATCATCCCCCCCCCCCCCCCCAAAAAAAAAAAAAAAAAATCTAAAAGTTGTTAATGAAAATCACATAATGATTTATCGATTGCAATTTTTATGATTTCATTAGAATTATTAGATTGACATTGATATATGGTCAAAACTCACTTGTGTTGGGAGAGGGGGGGGGGGGTATCTTAGAGTCTGGTCTGTTACAAACTAATGATTATGATTAGTTACAAGCATGTTAATATTTATGATCACTGTTTCCAATTTTCTGATTATGTTTTAATTAGGATGCCTGGGCTGCTTTTATATCCCAAGATGTATTTCAATCGACGACGTAAATGGGATCTGAAGTTATTACATGCCTTATATATGTACATAAGGAGTGCTGGAGAACAGATCCAAGAGAGGAATAGCATTTCAAGAAATGCATCGACATCCAGAAATGAATGCGCCTCTCCCTCCCCGCTTTCGTACATAGTATTTACGCTTTGCTGAAATTGATATTATATGAGAATCTAAAGCAAAGGCAGTTGTGATTTAAATATTTACAGATTGATTGCTCCAAAAGGGGTGGTGTTCTTGTTTTTGTTTTTGTTTTTTTTGCATGAATGTGTAATTCCTTAAGAAACAAATATGACTGGATTTGTTTTGTGCATCTCCTCTCTCCTGCATTATCTGTTCTTTAACCTCGCTGATTCCCAACAAATCTATTAACAAAGAATTCTTATATAATGTGCATTAAGGCGTTGAAATGTCCAACACCATGATGCATAAAAGTGTTGCGGACTACAATACCTTGAAGCACATTATACAATTTTGACAGGTTCAGGTCGGGTACCCACCATGGTTATTAAAGGCCCAAGGCGCAAAAGGTGTGCCCGGAAGCGGACTTTTGATAACTATGGTACCCACCGAGGATCTTGAGTCTCGACTTGTTTCGTTCAAGTTATTTGAGTCAAGTTCTATTGGTTCATATTGCTTGTTTAGCAAATGGAGTAATATCGAGTTACTCGAGAGACTCGGTTAGTATACCCTAGTCGAGTTAGACCATCTGGTATAAGCTAAACAACTCTGATCAAATTTTTATCAGATACTCACCGAAGTCGACAAACTCGATTCATTTATTACTCGTGTAAAGACATGAAAGATACATATATGAGTTAGAAATTATACAAGAAGCCTTTGCATATGTTATGAATCCGATTATGAACAAGAAACAGATAACTAGAATACAGATTAAGGGTTTTAAATACATACAGAATGATTTAAGAAGTCTCTGGGTTCAATTCATCGTTTCCCCTGCCTCATCAACAACTGTCTGAATTCATCATCGGTGGTCTTGAGCAGAACCGGCAGAGGAACCTTCATCCCTGCCGCCACCGCCTCTGCATACCGGACCTTTATCCTTTTCTCCAAACTAAACGCAAAATACTGCGGAAAATTCCTCAATTCCTCCAATTTTCCACCCATCTCCTTGGAAAAATATTCAAATTTGGGGATGAAATTCTTCTCGATGCTGAAAGTAAACAGGGATGGACACTTCAATACCATTTCCACCGCATCCCTTTTCGAAAACCCGAAACTCACCAAACAATCCAGTTTGGGGATCAGCGTTTTCTCGACGCTGGAAACAAGCAGAATTGGGTCCTGATAGGCCAACGCTTCGGAATTATCGAACCCGAGGCGCTGGAGATAGAACAGAGTGGGTTTGAGCTGATCTTTGACGCTGGAAACGAGCAATCTGGGGCATTTGTTGATGACCCGACGGAGATTTTGATCTTGGATTTTGAGATCGTGGGTGAGGAAGTGGAAGATTGGGGTGAGGTCGGATTTGATATCGGCGGTGAGGATTTGAGGGCACATGCCGAAGATTCTGGGGAGGTCGTTTTGGTGGATGCCTTTGGATTGGAGGAAAGAGATGACGGAGTGGATGGATTCGAGAGGAGTGGAGTGGAGGGTGGGGTTGGAGGAGAGGGCTTTGCCGGAATCGATTCCGATTACTTCTAGGCAGAGGATTTTTTCTTTGAATTGGAGGGAGAGGTTTGAGTTGAGTGGTTGGTGGTTATGGAGGAGAGTGGTGGTCATTTTTTTCGGGTGGTGGAGTTCGGCGGTGGCACGTGGGTGTTGTTCAGATGGTTTGCTGGGAGGGGAAGAGAGTGAGGAGTGTAATGGTGACGCTCTCATTGTTGATGACGGCGGCGGCGGCGCGTGGTGGTGTTTCCTGACTTTTTTGGTTTCAGTTTTTCTTGATGCTGGGCATAAAGAGGACGATCCAGTTTTATGTGGGTTGAGGTGATGGACACGTGGCAATTTGGTTTAAAATCATTGGTTGTTGCTGATCTCCTGGATTGGATAAAGGAAGAAAGAAGCTAAACTCGTCTCTGTCAAGTGGCGGGAGAAAATCTCTTAAATTAGTACATACTCATACTCCCTCCGTCTTCTTTCCTTTTTTTTCATCAGTGGTAAGTGTGGACTACCCCAAAATAGCAAAAAAATCTTCACTATTTTTCTCGCTCATTCTTTCTCTTATTTTACTTTTACACTCACAAACACCAATCAACTTACTATTCCTCTCACTCATTCATTTTTCTATTTAATTTTCATACTCACAAACTCCTCATTCCATTATTTATCTCTCTTACTTTTTTTTAATTTGTGTGCGCAAAATTGTGGTCCACACTAACTAGAGACGGGGAGTACTCCCTAGTCCCCAAAACATATTTTCGTTATCACAAGTTCCACATTAAAATATACTCCCCTCATTTCTAATTAAACTTAAATGTTCAAATTTTATTTTGAAAAAAATATTTTAAAATTTTCTATTTTTTATACTCCCTCCGTTCCAAAAAAGTTGAAACATTTACTTTGGATTTTGGAAATTAAGGATATACTCCCTCCGTCCCACTTCACTTGACACCCAAATGGTGGGCACAATAAATAAGAAAAAATAATAAAATAAATAAAATGTGTGGTAGAAAATGAAGAGAGAGATTGAGTGGGGTAAATAGTAGTGTTTGTTGAATAAATGAGTGATGGAAAATGAAGATAAAGAATGGGTAGTGGGTAGAGTGAATATAAAATTATAAAAAGTGTGCTATTTTGGAAGTATCAAGTGAGCTAGGACAGACAAAAAAAAAATAAGTGTCAAGTAAGCAGGGACAGAGGGAGTATAATATTATTAAGAATAAAAGGTAGAGAGGAAGAGAGAGAATTAGTGGGTGTGAAAAGAGAATGGGTGAAGAACAATGAGTGGTTGGGAGGAAGAGAGAGAATGAGTGGAGGATTATAAAAGTAATAAAAAGCTTTCATTTTTTTATTGTTGCAACTTTTGTGAAATATCCTAAATGGCAAAATGTTGCAACTTCCTTGGAACGGAGGGAGTATAATTTAATTGTATATATTCATATACTCTTTCCGTCCTATTCGAAATATAATTTTTGGTCCTGACACGGAGATTAAATAATACAAATATTTTATTGGTAAAGTGGTTTAAAAAGCAAGTGTTGTGAGTATAAATGAGAGAGAAGTTGAGTATAAAATACCACTAAATAAAAAGTTGTGATTAGACTACAACCATCAACAACCCAACCCAACCCAACCCAACCCAACCCATCAATAAAATAATATTTCTTTCTCTTCCACCTACTCAACTATCAACTCCAACCCAACCCATTTCTTTTTTTATCTTCCATTAGCAACCCAACCCAACCCAACCTCACCCAATCCAAATCATCTTTTATTACTTTTTATTTATTTTTATCATATATTGTTAATACTCGTTTTTTATTTATTTATTTATTTATTTTCATCGTAAATCATAAATTAAAATTAAACATAATATTAAACTTAATTTTTGAATATACATGAAAACAATAATATTAAAAAATGAAATAAAAGTACATATTTAATTATCATCGCCAAATTTTTGCCATATATGCTCAATTAAATCATCTCGAAGATCTTTATGAGCTTCTCTATTACGAAGTTGTTCCCTATTTGTCATATATGCAGATAAGCTTGCAACTCGCTGTGTAGAGTATTGAAAATGTTGGTCGTCGTCTTCTTCTACCACAATGCTTGTTCCATCCCTCTGGCGATTAGAAGATCGCTCACCATTTTCATCTACCTCTCTATTTTTTCTTTTCTTCCGGCGATTAGTAGGTCTATCATTTATAAATTCAGTGGGATCATAATAGTTCCGATATGTATCTCGTTCATCCTCTACAATCATATTGTGCATGATGATACAAGCCATCATAATTCTTCCCATTAAATGACGATCCCATATAAGACATGGGCGTTTGATAAATGCGAAACGTGATTGGAGAACTCCAAAAGCTCTCTCAACATCTTTTCTAGCACCCTCCTGGTATTGAGCAAATATCTTGTGTTTTTGGACTGTAGGAGAAGTAGTCGACTTCACAAATGCAGCCCAATTTGGATATATGCCATCAGTGAGATAATATCCCATACTACGTTCGCGACCATTCACAACGTAACTAATTTCAGGTGCTCGACCTTCCAAAATATCATTAAAAACAGGAGATCTATGTAGTACATTAAGATCGTTGCACGAACCTGGTGTTCCAAAAAATGCATGCCATATCCATAAGTCATATGATACAACAGCTTCCAAAATGAGAGTTGGCTTTCCACTTCTGCCAGCAAATTGTCCAGCCCAAGCTTTAGGACAATTCTTCCACTCCCAGTGCATGCAATCAATACTACCCATCATTCCTGGAAATCCACGTTTTTCCCCAATATAAAGTAGCCTTGTCAAATCTTCTTCATTAGGTCGCCTGAGGTATTGGTTACCAAAGTTTGAAATTACACCTTCTACGAATCTCATAAGAGATTCTCTTGTTACAGTTTTGCTCATTCGCATGTATTCATCAACTGCATCAGCTGATGTCCCATAAGCTAAGACCCCATGGCTGCAGTACATTTTTGCAGCGATGAAAGGCCTTGTCTACCTGCAGCATTTCGCCTTTGTTGAAAGTATTAATCGTTCGCAGTGATTTCGTTCACTATACGAAGGAAAACATGTTTACGCATGCGAAATCTACGTCGAAATATATCTGGAGGGTAGGTTGGATTATTGGAAAAATAATCGTTGTACAAACGATCTTCACCTTCCTCCCTTTGTCTTTCTATAACCCTCCTTCTAGTTTTTTTAGAAGAATTTGAAGGGTGTGAGAATGAAGTAGAATCACTAATTATCACATCTTCGATGATGCGGTCAATTTGTCGATTTTGTTGAACAACTCATTTTTCCCATTCATCAATTTCAATGAAATTGGAAGAATCAGAACTAGAACTTGAATCTGGGGATGAGTTTTCATTTGAAGACATTTATGAAGTTGAGTGGATATGAGATTGAACTATACTTGAAAGGAATAAAACAAGACTAAGAAAAATGTTCTGGTGTAAGTTTGATATAGATTCAATAAGGATTTATAGAAGTAAAATACACTTATGTTCTTCAATTATTGATGCTCTGCATGAGAAAAGAAAAATTAAAATGACAACAATGACAGCAGTACTTGACAACAATGACAGCACTTGACAACAATGACAACACTACTGCCATTATTAAAGCTACCCATGTGTGTTAATAAAGCATTGATGGGACAAGTCATAAGCTACAATCCAAAACTTTCTTGACCATTCAATTTTGTATATATGAATGTATCAGTAAAAAAAAAAAGGACAATAATGAAACTAAATATGTAAGTTCTATAAACATTGATGGGACAAGTCATGAACTACTTTCCAAAACCCTCTTGGCATTCAATTTGTGTATGTGAATCATATCAGTTGATGACTAAAATTAAAGTAACAATTTTTTTTTAAGTAAAATAGAAATTCATTTAAAATACCACAACTTCAATTACATGAAAATAAGCAAAAATACATAAACTTAAATTACATGAAAATGCATAAACTTAAATTACATAAAAATAAACTACAATCAATTTTTAAACATGATTTCCATCAGATGACGTTTCATTTCTTCTTCTTCTGTCGACAATTGATCTTTTCCCAACAATGTATTCAAAATCATAGCATTCATCTTCTTTGTTTTCCTTTCTTCCTTCTTACGCTCTAATTCAATTCTTTCGTTTCCCAATTTATTCATTACTTCAACTTCATTGTTTCTTGTGAGCCGTAAAGCACGAATTTCTGCAGTAAACTCATCAGAAATATGAGAAGATTGGGATACCTTACTTTTTTCCTTTTCTTTTAGCCGAATCTCTACCTTCAGGACGAGAAATTGTTGAAGTATAACTGACTGGAGTTTCAGGGTTTGAAGGTGTTGAATTCTCTCCATCTTCATCTGTCCTAGATCTTTTCGAGCTACTACGACTTTCTTCATTACTCTCTTCATATTCAGAACGAGCACGTGTTGCATCACGAGTCAGATTTAACTCCCACTTGGGATGTTTACTCATGACTTCTTCAAATACATGCATGTTGGTAAACTTGCTACCACCGGCTTCATAAATTGTGTGAGCTTCCGCCCTCTATATCTTTCTTGCTCATTCCACTCCTTCTTCGACTGTATGCTTCTCTGTATGCTGCAATCCATTTGCTCACATTTTCGCTAAGTCGTCTATGACGACTCTTTAACATTTGCTTATTTCTTATGCGCAATTCCTCTGGATTTTCTTGACGAGCTTGTTCATATAATTCTGCAACTCTCGCCCATACCGCTTCACGATTCTTGTTATTTCCCTGCACACTATCTTCACTTACAAAAACATAACTTGACATTAGAGCTACATCTTCTTTCACAAGCCAATTCAATGATTTTGGCTCTTTTTGAGGATTTGTGTTTGTTTGTTGAAAATCTTGAAATAAATTTCGAGAAATATTTTGAGAGTTTTCGACAGTTTCAGATGTAGGATATGGATTATGATTTGGAGAAATTTGAAAGTTTGGATCATTTTCAAATCTGAAAAATTATGTGGATTTGAAGAATTCTGAGAGTTATAATAATATTGAGTGTTTGGATAATTTTCAGAGTTAACATGTTCAGAATTTGGATAAAACGGAAAATTTGGATCCATGTAGAAATGATATTGGATTTTTTTAAGATAAAGAGGAAGAAAATGATGATTTTATAAAGAAAAGAAGAGTATTTGAGATTGTGCACTAAAATATGTCAAGACTTGTCTCTATTTATAGAGAATGAAAAAATAATTTTTTTACAGTTTTTTTTTTTAAATAATATATTATTAATACTCAACTTCTATATTTTGTTACTATTCTTTATTTGTTTTTATCATATATCATTAAAAAATAAAATTAAAATGAAATTAATTTTAATTCTTTCTTATTATTTATTATTCTTTATTTATTTTTATTATATTGAAAAAAACATTTTAGATTGTGTTATAATATTTGGCAATATTTTAGTTTTTGTTTTATAAATTAAACACATATATAATTGTTTTCAAATTTTATCTAAATGAATTAAACAAAAAAATAGTTAACCAATGAAGAATTGACAAGTGGCAAAATGGAGAAGAAAAGTTGGGTCACGAACTGGGTCTGTCGGCCGACTGGTTCGTTGGGTTTGGGCAACCCACATTTTAATTTTTGTTTTTCTTTTCCCCCAAAAATTTGTCTTCTTCCTAGCGACCCAACCTAAAATTCGCTGATGGTTGTAGTCTTATGATAAGTGAATCACATTAAAAATGTAAAACTTTCTAGTTTAAGTTGTGCCGAACACGCAAAATGAAAACTTGTCCTATTTTGTGAGTCGAAGGAAGTATATTTTTATTACTCCCTCCGTCCCACCTGAAATAGGACGTTTTGCCATTTTGGGTGTCTCACTCGAAATAGGACATCCCAAAATGGAAAGCTTTTATTACTTTTTTATTAGTATGACCCACTTATCATACTCACAACAACTTTTCATTTATTATTCCCCACCCACTTTCTCTCTCCTTCATACTCACAACACCTACTTTTCAAACAACTTTTTATAATAAAAGATTATTATTCCTTAATCCCCGTGTCGGGACCAAGAATCCTATTTCGGATGGGACGGAGGGAGTATAACCTTTTTATAACATTTAGTTTTACAAATATAATAATATTAGTGGGGAAAAATTGGTGACAAATATTTGAGAAATTCGTTTACAAAAAAAATAATAAAATCATTTAGAGTTACTTTACTTTTTGAAAATAAACATTTATTTAAGTATAGTGGCAGATTTATATATATATATATAAAATAAAATTGTTAAGTTTATCTAGATTGAGGGAGTTCTTTTGCGGGCAAATAGCACATTAGTGCCCCAAAGTTTCATATGAGTTGCAATTTAGGTCCTAATGTTTAAATTTCGCAATTTGGTGCCTAATGTTTACCTTTTGTGGTGAAATGGGTCCTTTTTTATGGTCATTGATGGAAACTAATGAAATTAACGAAAAATTTAACGAGCTTTTTTAAAATTTGCATTTCTTACCAAGAAAGGCAAGTTGGCGTTGTGGGAGTAAGAGAAAGCATGTGAGAAGAAGTTATGTAAAGGTAGCCGGTGGATGGTGTGTGTGTGTGTGGATGGGTGGGTGGGGCGGGGGAAGGAGACGAAGAAGGTAGAAATTTAGGTTCGATTTTTTATCTTACCTTTTCTCAAGCAAATTTAGGTTAAAAGAAGTTTATTAAGGCTATTATCTATGGACTAATATCTAAATTTAGTCCTTTACTTTTTTTTAAACATAATTTTAGCCCTTTACTTAAGTAATTAGAATTATAAATTATTTTAGTGTAAGGCATGTTTATTTTTATAATTTCACTTCTATACAAAAAAAATTATTATTTTAAATGATAAACAATATTTTACTTTAATATTTATTATTTTTTTGGGTTAATTAAAATATGAATTCTTTTATTAAAATATATATATATTATGAGTTGTAAAGTTTTTAACAAAATGGGGTCAACACAAATAATTATTAAACTTTATGGGTAAGAAATGCAAGTTTCAAATAGGCTCGTTAGATTTTTCGTTAATTCTGTTAGCTTCCATCCATTATCATCCAAAAAAGACTTATTTCGCCACAAAATGTGAACATTAAACACCAAATTGCTAAAATTGGAACATTAGGACTTCAATTACAACTCATATGAAACTTTGGGGCACTAATGTGCTATTTTCCCTTCTTTTACCAAGCTATGCAGGTGAGATATTGACAAATGATATACTTCAACCATCAAATCAAAACAATCTTCAAATTTGACTATTCAATAAAGGTATTACAGATAATCTTAAGAAAAACGCGTTTTACAATCGTTTTAGGGTAAAACATGTTTTTTGTACGCGGAGTGGCATTTTTGTAAATAAGCGGATTTTTTTACAAGGCTCGGTGACATTGCTGTAAATAATGGAAACTTATAAAAACTCAGAAGACACTTTTTACATTAAAGGAGACAGTTTTCAATACTACAGTAGACAGTTTTTAACACAAGAGCAGCACATGTCTTGAAACTTTCAAAAACTCACCAGCCACTTGTTGAGAATGTAAGAGGCATTTTTCAACACTTGAGGAGGCACTTTTCAACACTACAACCAACAATCATAACACTACCTCTAAAAGTGCATGTTTGAGTGTATCATTGTGCCATCTTGAATATTTATAAGTATAAAATTAAGACATGCACTTTGTAATATTAGAGCAGACACATGATAATATTAGAGAAGGCAATTCGGAAAAACACGTTTTTCCATAGCTGAGTGTAAAACGCGTTTTTCACAAGACCGACTCAAGGTATAGACATTTGCTTCACTAGCTAACCATGTTTTATTATGCAAATTGCATAAATGAGTTTTTTTTTTTTTTTTTTTTTTTTTTTAAGACAATGAAAAATGATAAACAAGAAATCATTTTGAACAAAGGGAGTAAATGAATTCAACCTTAAAAAGCAAGCATCTTCAAGAATTTCTTGCAGTGTATGAAGGGTAAAAGTGTAGTCTTAAATTTAAAACAAAGACTTAACAAATTAATTATCCTAAAGTTCAAGGTTAAATGAAGACATTACACAATATGGTTAGTTAACACTGTCATCAAGAGATAAATTTACAAGAACAAGAATTAAAATTGCTTAGAATATTGATCTTCAAGCAATGTAAAAAAAAAATGAAATACTAGTCGCAGACAGTAGTCATTTTTCCAAAATACCTTAGGAAACTCTACACTCCAAAATATCACAAAATATATGCAAGCAAAGCATAGCGACATCGGATAATATTTCTAGTTGAGATTAACCACATACATTTTGAAGAAGCTCAAAATCAAGCGGCTGAAGTACTCGCCCGTTGGCCTACAAAAAGCAGGGAAGAAAAAATATTATCCCATGTTGAAACTAAGCAAGTTCAATTATACGGGACGGAGGGGGTAGTAGTTGGTTTTAAAGCTAGAGTGGCATGATATTTTCAGTCTGCTGGCAACATTTGTTCATGATTAGTGATTATATTGTGGTGTTAATATTCTATTAGATCAGATGTGGTGTGTTTTTTTGCTGTCAAGTAAGGTCATAAACTCTGGTTTTTTGTATGAAGTATTTATGAAAGTTCCATGATTAGGTACAAAACTTATACCAATTTTTAACTGTGATTTTCTCTGCAATCAATCAGGTTTTAACACACTCCCTCCGTTCCAAAATGAATGTCCAGTTTTTTTTATTAACAAAGACGCAAAGAATAGTGCATACTAACCATCATTTAATTCTTCTTTTGTTTCCTCCCCTGTCCTCCACACAATATCTTTCAGACCAGTCGATAGGTTCTTGTAAAACTGGATTGTCAAAGTCAAAACAAAGCACAAAATCAGCTAACAAATACACATACAGTATGGTTCATGATAAGCAAAAGAAAAAAAATACTAGTATATGTCCAGGATTCAGAAAAGGCGAGCACTTTGTGTAGGAAGACATTCAATTGGGACGGAGATAGTAGTACAGAAATGCCACTGAGATTGAAAAACGCAGTGACGGAAGTTGAGTAGAAACAAGATTTTAATGCTTGCCTTGTGGAATTCTAAGGTGTCCCCTGCAGCTTTGCGAACCTCAACCATGTGAAGTGATGGAGCCACCTCAAAAATCTAAAGAAAAAAAAAAACATTTGCATGCCCACTTCAGAAACATAAGTACAAATAACTTTCATGAAGTTTTCTAATACACAAAACGAAACAAACCTCGGTTGCAACAGATAGATGGCCTTTACGTCCAGTCTTTTCACCGTGAAGCTTTAACTGAAATTAGAGGCTCTCTGCTGTAAGTATAAAACAACCAACGCTCTTCCTTTTTTATTATGGAAAGGTTGCATCAATGTTTAAACATTTTTCATTATGGACTTCTAATTCATATGGATAAAAGCACAAGACGGACTTGCAATTGTTTTTCTCAAAAATCAAATTCAAGGGTGAGGCAAAAAATTGGACATGCTTACTGCACCTTGTAATTATTTTTCTTAACGTCAAATCCAAGGGGTTGAGCAGCTTCCTCTATTTTCGAGATAATTTCATTAGCAGGACTTTTGGATGTAAATCTGGTTTCCCGTTTAACAAGTCCCTGTCACAAAGGAGATGTCAAATGGCAAAAATATATCCTATATACTGTATAAACATAAGAACTGCATAGTAATATTCAAATTAAGCTAGAAAAGAACTAGAAATACAGCACTCGCTCCTTCCCAAATTAGTGCATCAATTTCGTAAATAATAAATCCAAAATGCTTAAAATAAAAAAAGTCCAAAATGAGTTTAACTTTCTAGTGAAGCTACCAAATTCACCCTGTTAACAATCATGTCCTAATTTATACTTCAACGTGATGATGTTATCACCAAGGTAATCTATGTATACGTAAATTTGCTTAAAGTCAGCTTCCTTAACTTTCTTGAAAATACAAACATGAACACGCACTACGGGATGAGGGGAGTAATAAATACTACACACAAGCCAAAGTCAAAAAATCAAGTGACTACAAACATATTAACAAGCAAAGGATGTATGTAATATTCTAAAAAAGAACCTACCATCTCAACCTGCCTTCAGTGAAAAGAGGATAAGAAAAATCTTACTCCCTCTGTCCCTAAATGAGTGTCAATTTTCAAGAAATCTTTGTCCCTAAATGAGTGTCTTTTTTAACATAACTTTCTCCCTAAACGTTTTTTTTTTCACCGGTTTCTTTATACGTGCAAACTAAAGGTTTGGAAAGGAGATTACAAGATATATATGAATCGTTGTTACCAAATTATTCAAAAAGTTGAGATTTTCAGTGTCCTTAAAATGGAATTTGGACACTCATTTAGGGACAGAGGGAGTACTAAACCTAAAATACTTTTAGAAAACAGCAATATGTGCATGAAGCTGCCAGTGTGGAGTCTAGGTAATTCCTTATGTAACACTACCTCCGTCCCAAAATGAAAGTCCGAAAAAATTCAAATTTGCTCTTGATCAAGAGCAACTTTGAAAAAAACTTGGACATTCATTTTGGGACGGAGTGAGTACAAAACTAATCAAATCTATAGTTTCGAGCATACCATTTGTTTTTCAAAAAGAGAGCTGAGGTTGAGACCTTGAGATTTAGATATAAGCTCAAAGGCATTCATGGTGACAGGTGTAGTAGATCGTTCTTCACGCCTTTCCACCACAAGGTTTGGAGACTCCTAATAATTCCAAGAACATTTGTGTCACTACCCCTCATTATGCTAAAAATTGAGACCAATCGAAAAAACATAACACCTGATGAGAATACTTACCCCTGTTTCATTAAAAATAGCATCCACGTCATCCAGACTAACATCTTCTTGTTCAAATTTAGGCGGCTGATATCCTTTTTTGAACCATTCATTCTCAATAACCTCCGAAATTGTGATTCGCTGTTTCAGTGTTTATGGAGTTAGTATCCACTTCAGCAAGAAGAAATATTAGGCAGTTTAAACATTAAATGAAGAGTCAAGTGGATATACTGTTGAGGAATTGGGGTCTAGAATTCTTTTGATCAGCTTCTTTGCATTTGATGAGAACCATGGAGGACAAGTGTACTCGGCCTTAGATATCTGCACTCACATGGAGAGCAAGGTTCCAACTTCAAACGTGTTTATGAAACAAGGTATCTCAGAAGCAAGCAGCCAAGTGAACATTGTAAATTACACCCTCCTTCTCATTTATATTGGCTACATTTGACTTCTCATGGTCAACACATGTGCATTTTGACCAAACATGACCATCAAAAGTCAAATGTGGCCAATATAAATGGGACGGAGGGAGTTTTTTTTCCCCTGTTGTAGATGAGAAATGATATAGAGCTACTTTGACAAGTAAACGGATGCAGAAGAAGAAGAAATACTTCAATTGTGCATAAACTAGTTCAGTTATCTTCATATAGGGTTACACGTGATTCGTGAATCTCAAGAATGAAAAAAAAATCGTATCAAATGGAGACCAAGATGTGGTATAACCAACCAATCAAAATGTCTAAAAAGTTCAAAATGCAAACTAGTCAAAAGTGGCACCATTTGGGGAGGGGGTGGGCATGAGTTGGATTATAATCAACCAATCCATCAAGTTATTTAACGGGCCTGTTAAATATTTGACGGATGTTAGTCATGTGCCGTCACGTGGCCAAAAACCGTTGCATATTTAATGCTTCCATTTTTGTGAGTACATATCAAAATATGGAGAAAAAATGGGTCACATTTAAAAAACATGTAAAGTAATAAAAAAAGAAGATGATAGAATTAATAAACAAAATAGAAACTAGCTAAAAGCCACAACCCAAGGATGTGTGAGAACTTAGCGAATAATCTGAAAGTTACTATAATTTTTCAAGTTCTTGAGCCATTCTCAAACACTAGGATTCCAAAATGAAGCAATCCCAAATGAGAAAAACTAAAGTTACAAAACAAGTTTACAAAATTTTGGTTACAAATAAAGCTGGCAATGAATAATTAAATGTTGTGTTTGTAGACCCCACTAATCCTTAATTTAATACCCTATCATTTCTTGCCAACTATATTTGCAGCCAAAATTTTGGACACTTCTTATGTCACCCTGGAATTGCTCATCCCAAATACCTCTTTAGAGCTCGAGCTCAAGCTCGAAAATTACTTAAACAAGCTGAACTAAGTTGGTCAGATTTGGATCGCTCTATTACACCCAGTATAAGATTTGCAATACATCTCTGCCAAGAATGAGTTGCGGAAAAAGATGCATCAGTCATTTGCACATTTCAGGAAATCGGATCATCATAATTAAGCATATACAGTACAGCTGAACTTTTAATGCGTGCTTCACACTGAAGCGAAGCAAAACAAAAGAAAATCATAAATTTACAGGCGGTATAAACGCTAGATCACCTTTTTGTACAAGGCCATGAGATTTGAATCTTCAAAGGGCAAATAGCCTGCCATGAGCACAAAAAGAATTACACCACACGACCACAGATCTGCCTTAGCTCCGTCATAACCTTTGTCTTTCATCACCTGACGAAAAGAGAAAACAATCTTAGTGACTATGCTGATCAAAAAAATATATACTCCCTCCGTCCCAAAATGTTGTTCCCTCTTTTTTTGATGTTAGTAAGAAGGAACTTTGAGCAATAATTTTAGTTCAATTTAATTATCCTAATGAAAATATTAAACTTGTTATTGATAGTATTAATAATGGTGTATCAATAACAAGTTTTATATTTTCATTAAGATAATTAAATGAGACCAAAAGTATTACTCAAAGTTCCTTTTCACTAACCTCAAAAAAAGAGGGAACAGCATTTTGGGACGGAGGGAGTATATGACATTGTACCAAGATATTAATATACCTCCGGAGCAACATAATTTGGTGTGCCACATGTTGTATGCAGTAAGCCATCTTCCTAATAGGAAAAAAGATCAAGATGTAAGTTTTGAACTACCTTGTGCAACAAGAAAAATCTATCAATATATAAAACTAGAAGTGTGAGAATGGCGCCCAAATTCCCCCTTCAAAGGGCATTTTAGACATTTCATCAATGGCAAACTTGAAATTCGGTAATGCCGAGGATTTTTTCAACGCATGGTCACTGTTATCTTATCTCTTACCTATGTCAGAAAAATTTGAAATTTGAAATACACCGACATTCTTCTTTGTATTCTCTGGATCCCTCTTTCTTCACCCATGAGACACACATATACACGCACACAAAATGAAAGAAAAACACACACACACATACTATCGCACCAGAACACACAAAGATACACACTACTTGCATAAATAGACTTACAATTTCCAATTTTCTTATGGAAATAGGTTGTCCGAGAAAACCAGCGGCACCGGTGAAGACAACGTGGGCTGTGAGATGGGTGGAAGGTGGTGGCGTACATCGAACGAGATGGACACGAATATTTTGTTCGCATACAGTTTCAAGCTTCAACGATTGAGGAAGATGAAGTGACGTAGATGACGAAGACACTAAGAATGAGAAGTCAAAATCGGGAGTAGAAGATCTTCGTTGGTGTTATGGATTGCAGATTCAAGATCGTTGAATCTTCAATTGAAGTTGATTGAGGTCGTCGGCGGGTCGATTTTCATCAATAGAGCAGCGGCGGTTTGGTCTGAAATTCCACCCTACTATACACACTTGAACACACACGAAAGCTCACAATCAAACTGTGACTAACATTGCTAATTTATTGTTTGCAGAGGTCTTTAGAGAAGCAAAATTTGGGTGAAATAAGATGTTGCTGACGATGACTCTTCTTATGGAGGTTAATTGTAGATTAAGTTGTAAATGTAGATCTAGATCTAATTGCCGAAATAAGTTGGAGAGGGAGCCGTGGCCGGAAACTAGAGCCGGAGAAGAGCTTTAAGGAGTCACGTGGTTTTCGTAAAGAAAGGCAAGATATTAAAGATGAGAGAGATGTGTTCTCTTGGTGGGATTAAAATTATGAGTAAGTCATCTCATTTTACCCTGTTTTTTTAAGCCATCAGTTTACACCCTAAATTTAGTGCAGAATTTGCAGAGATCAGAAGGCCCCTATTATTGCCTTTTTGGGTTGATTGATTTACTTTGCGATTTGTTTGAGAAATTTGGTCAAAGAGAAAGTAACATGAAGGTATGTGTATATACTTTTGACAAAGGCTCCATTTTACAAATCACACACAATTGCCAGCATTTTTTCTCAATATACTCTGTCCCAAAATGACTGTCAAAAAGCTTTCGATGAAGAGCAATTTTGGACATTCATTTTGGGACGGGCAATATTATTACTTTTTTTTTTTTTTAATGTGCTATGAATAACTACAACTATTGGCTTAATTTTGGTCAGTTCAGTAGATTTTGCCTTCCACACATGTCGATTTTGGGGACACTGAACTATTTTTTACTGATTAACACACTTGCAGATGAAGATGTATCTCTTAGTTTGAGTCATTAAATTGGTGAACAAGGGCTTAATAGTTTTTTTCAAAGTGTATAACCCAGGTACAGATCCCTGCTGGCATGACTACATAAGTTTGTTAATGCTTTGGATTATTGGAACGCCATCACATTAACTGTTTCAGAGTTGATGCAGATAAAGGTCCTTCAAACTGGTGTTCTAGAGTTGGTAGAAACTTATAATGATTGTGTTCATCTTTCTTCTCTTTTTAATCAGTTGGAGATGTGTGCTATTAGTCTCGCGCTGCCGGCCAATCCTTCGCCGTCAAACCCTCTCCGATGACGGTCATGACTATTCCAAAACCCTCATATGTGCAAGTGTCGGTGTAGCGTTGCTGAAAATGTCAGAGGTTTGCAATGAAGCCTTTTAGTCACACCTTTTCCACGAATGCGTTGTCTAAAAGTAGTTATCGGTTTAGGTGTTAATGATCCAAGTGTGTTCTTAGTCCACGTTGTACTTTCATTTATCATTGAATTATGATTTCTTGGGTTTGAATTTATCACTGAATTTTAATTTCCTTGGTTTGGGTTTAGAAATGCGTTTATGAGTTCCATTCTGCCAATTGCTCGGGGAGCTAAAGCTGCGAACGTGAGGTTCTATAGTCAATGGAGTTAATGGTTTTTTAAAAAACTTTTTGGGGCATGAAAATTGGTGAAGATAAGTTTGGAAGATTGTACTGATCACATGCATCTTAGTTTAGCTGTGGCATCTTAGTTCGGCATGAATGAATTAAAAGAAAGAGCCGTGTAATTAAACAATTATTCCACCCAAATAAAAGAGCCGCTTCTGATTATATGAGGGTATGGGGTGGGGGGCATGAACTAGGGATGGCCAAAACCGGTTCCGGGCCCGGTTCCGGTTCGCCATCTATGTGACCCTGAACCGGCCCGCGCTTACCCCGGTTCCGGTTGGCACAATCAGGTTCCGGTTAGGCTACGGTTCCGGTCCCCCCCTTTAAAATTATTGAAAAATAATGGATTTTCGGTACGGTTCCGGTTCCGGTCCGGTTCGCCATTTATGTGACCCTGAACCGGCCCGGATGCCGGTTCCGGTTTCCTCCCCGGTTTGCTCCGGTTCCGGGCTTTTCCGGTCCGGTTTTACGGTTCCGGTCCGGTTTGGCCATCCCTAGCATGAACTATGTCCCAAAACGAATGCCCATTTCATTGTTTGCCCATCCACAATAGGTGTAAGCCCATTCTCAAGAAGCTGTTGCATGTAATTCACAGTATGCAACCAGAAAATTTGCCCAGTTCATTGTTTGCGAAGTCAAGATTTAAATTATGCTGATTGATTGCTTTAGTAATTTTGGATGGCTTTCAAGAAATTTAATTATTTTCTCCCAAGGTCAAACATTGGAATATTTAGTTGAGGATACCAAGACTGTATTTTCAAGGACTTGGGTGGGACTTCACTTCTGCACCTATCTAGCCTTTGTTGATAATATGATACTCCCTCCGTCCCAGAAAGATAGTCCACATTTTTTCATTGTTATTACGAGTGAACTTTGAGCAGTTATAAATGCTACTTATAATTATGTTAATGTGAATTTAAAATTGATATTAATAGTATTTATAATGGTGTATCAAGAACAATTTCAAAAACTTCATTAGAATAATTAAAAGTATCCTTAATTATTACTCAAAGTTCCTTCGTAAAACCCATGAAAATAGCTGGAAATCACCCATATTATTGAGAATAGTGGTTTGAAACATAATAGATGTTTTGGGTATGAATGAGAGAGAAAGTGAAAAAATAGTATGTAAAATTATTATGATTGTGACAAGTGGTTCACATTAATAAAAATGAATAAAATATTCTATTATGAAATGTTTTATTTTGAGTGGGATATTTTCGAGTGAGACATTTAAAATGGAAAAATATCTTATTTTATATGTATGAGACTGAGGAAGTATATACTAATTTAAATTGAGTATATATTTGAAACATATATGATAGGTAATCAATAAAATCATATTCATACCTATAGGATCTATGTGGAGAATTGAAAAATATGAAAATGATTTTTTTTTTATTAAATACAATATGTGGAGAATTGAAACTTTGAAAACTGATTATAAAATGACCAAGAGGGAAAATGGCATGAATTGAAGAACATGAAGTGATTGGCTAGCTGCATCTCGACAAAAACTTTCACAAAATTATAAATTTTGATAGATCGACAAGTCTAAATCGATAAGAAATCGAAAAATACATGTGGAACAAAAGTACCTTTGCTAAAGCTAGGCAAGACGAAATTAAAAGCGACATGATAAAAGTACATGTTGGAAGCTCGCCAGCAAAATTTTGTTCTAGCATAAAAATTTATTCACTGTTAAGTTTAAATTAAATTAGCAATAGTTTTTATGTGATAATAAATATTTTTAAATTTGATATGCCTATTTTTTCATTTGTTGGTAAAAAATAAATATACTTATTTTTGAGTCGATATGACCACTTTTACAAAGTGGGAGTGAGGCGGAAGCTGTTTTATTTTTTGTTAGTTTATTAATATTTTATATGTATATTTTTATGAATTTAATTAATAAAAAATCATGTCGTCACCGTGCATCGCACGGGAGTAGTGCTAGTGTATATGAATAATAAAAGAGCCATTAGGAAGTGGAGTATTAAACTATGGTAAGAAACAAATAAAACAAGATGGCTGCTAATATTTGTAAATTTTACTGACAGATGAATAAGAAAATATCATACTCACTCTAACTTGCTGTGGCAGCGCGCTCAATCCAAAATCTGACACTTTAAGAGCTCCACTCGCGTCCAGCAATAGATTTTCTGGCTACAAATGGAAAATACAAAATAACCCCCGCTATGGAAAAGTTATTATTAGGAACTTATGACAAGATTTTGGAACAGCGAGAGAGGGCAGGAATGGGAGAGAAAGAGCACACCTTGAGATCTCTATGGAAAACACCCCGGCTATGGCAATAGTCCACTGCATTAACGAGCTGCTGAAAATATGTTCTTGCTTCATCTTCTTTCAGCCTACCTTTTGAAGCCTGTAACATCAATGACGGAATATCACGTCTTTACCAGGTATATAGAGCAATATGGTCATTAGAATAAAAATAAAGTTGCTACAATCTTACAATTTTGTCAAATAGTTCACCACCTGTAACAAATTCCAAAACAATATATACTTTTGTCTTGCTTGCCATAACCTGCAGCAGAAAGACGTCGAGTCAAAAGAACCATGCATGGCCAGTGGACTAAGTAAAACTCTGGTTAAAAAGAAATAATATGTCAGACATAGAGCTCTAAAGTAAGTCAGCATCAGACCGCTGTCCCTTTATGGGATGAGAGACGGCCCATGCAATTTTTTATGGGAGGATGTGGGTGGGGGGAGGGGGGGGTTCCTATTTGCAATTTCCATTGCTTTGCTACTTTAATGTCATTTTGGGGAATGTATCGCATCATTCTTAAAATTTCCATTGTTTCGCAACCTAAATTGATCAAAAGACAGAGTAGCGTACTCCCTCCGTCCCAAAGTTTTGGTTACTAAAATTGAATGCGCGGAGATTAAGAAAAAAGTAGGTGTTGTGAGTGGGAAGGAGAGAGAGAATGAGATAGTGGATAGATGTTGTGAGTGGGGAGGAGAGAGAAAATTGAACATTTGAGATGCCCAAAAAGAAAATAAGTAACCAAAAGTTTGGGACGGAGGAAGTATTTCTTTACTAAGTGGTCCATATTTCATGTTCCTTTTCCCAAGGACCTAACACTAGATCTTGGAAAAAGTATCCAAAAAACATTTGAATAAAGTGAAATGAAGTCAAACTTAGTAAGATATCAATATTGTAACCAACCAATTCATACCTCATACATACGGATTACATTTGGATGTCTGATTAATTTCATGGTAGAAATTTCTCTTTTGATCTGCAAATGAAAGGCACAGCGTTAAAGCAACAATTGCAGGGAGAAGCAAAATTAGAATCAGGTTAAACATACTCCTCCCAGTTGAAAAAATTCCGAAGGCCTCAGGGACCTCAACAGTGGTGCAAACATTCTAACATAAATGCTCCCCAAAAATAATATAGAGATAAGACAATATATGAAGAACAGTTGATACAGTTCAAACATAATGGAGTGATTCAGTCTTGGAGAATCAAACATCAATTACACTTGAATTTTAATGTGGAATAATCCTCAAGCTATAAAGCAAATTTACATAAATACTGTCGTTAACATAAAAGAAATAGACAACTGATCAACTCTCTGCTGGTATTTGGTCAATGCCAAATTTCAGAAAGTTAACTTCTTAATCATTACTATGTTTAAATTAAAAGCATAACCTTCCAACTTACACTATCATTTATCCCATCACTGAATTTCCGGGCATCCCAACAAGGCCCCAAATTAGGAGCCAACTCAAATAATCCGAAACTAAAAGTTACTGACCATATCTTATAAATTAGATTCTAACAAAAGACTGTTTCAATCAAATATGAAAGAGATAAGGAGGGATAGTGTTTACGAGTGGCATACCGACAACTGACTAAAATTCAATTTCACAGTCTAAACGATAGAGAACGAAAAGGCAACAAATCTTGAACATAATCACATCTCAATTGATAAAACGAACCAAATCCACATTTTTTTTGAAACCCACAAATCTTCTCAAGTTAAAAGCCCAACTCGCTAAAACAGAAGCAAAATTCAGAAAAAGTCAACTAATCATAAAAATCTCTAAATCCAGCAAATATCAAAAGGGCAAATACAAATTCTTTAAACTAGTATCACAACCTGAGTGATCATCGTATGCTTGAGGACTTTCTCCTTGTCAAGAATCTTGATGGCAAAGTTCTCTCCGGTCTCGATGTTCCGGGCAAACTTGACCTTAGCAAAAGTACCCTCTCCAAGAGTTCTTCCCAGTTCATACCTCCCAACTCTTGTCCTCCCACTACTACCCCCTCCTCTAGAAGACATTACTTCCTCAAAAATCTCTTTTCTAAATTAACTCCCTCTTTATGTATATAAATCTTTCAATCAGATTTTTATCTCTCCCTATCCCTAATACTGAATACAAATACCATCATTATTCCCTTGATCATTTCTCTAATAAAGATATTATACAGATACCATCCATTGTATCTAGTTGATCTCCTTCTCTGTTTCTCTCTCTAAATATATATATATATATATATGGATATGAGAAAGTGAGGAGGGAGGGTTCAAGATCTCTTCTTTTTACAAGGCTGCCAAACTTGAGACTTAGCTACACTCATCTTTCCTATTTTAGAAACATCCTTTTTTTACTACAGTAAACAAGGAAGGAGAGAAACCCAGAAGGGAAAATCTCTGAAATCAGTAGAAACAAAGGAATTCAAACCGGAATTGGAAGAAACTGAAAGAAATTGAAGTGGGGTACGGAGGAGGAGCAGACACCATTGATGAGCAAGCTGCAAAATTATTTTGGAAGAAACTGAAAGGAATTGCTCTGTGGGTGAATTTGTATACTCCAAAATATATGTCCTTTTTTTTTTTTAGCAAATTTAAGTATAAAATAACTGCCACTTTTTTTTTGTTAAACTAATTAATTTTTTTTATTTACTTTACATTAAAACTTATTTTATTTAACTATAATGTAGAAGAGATGGACGATAAATAAAGGTAAGCATAGAATTTTCATCATTAATATGCAGTAATAATTGCATTTTTTTATTTTTATGAAGAGTTTAAAAACGACATTTATTTTGAACCGGATTATAATGCAGGGAACATATGAATGCTACATTGGTGGCGAGATAAATCTCAATTCAATGTCAGTAATTGAAGGGGAGGTGTGCCTATACCTTGTCATATCTCATACTCCCTTCGTCCCATCTTAAGCTTCAAAAAAAAATGGGCATAAGAATTAAGATAAGAATCTTTATATTATAAAATATAAATAGTGGGTAGAGTGTTGTGAGTATAGAAAGTGGGTAGGAGAGAAAAAGTGTGGTAGAGAATAGTTAGTGGATAGTTGTTGTGTGTATGACACGTAGGTCCCATTAAATAAAAAAGTATAAATAAGTTTCAATTTTGGGATTTTGAAATTTAAAATGGGACGCCCAAAATGAAAATTTTTGAAGTTTAAGATGGTACGGAAGGAGTATGCATTATGAGTGTAATTTTAAATGTCAATACAGATTTTCTTTTTAAATATTTTTAGCATGTAAATTCAGTATCTAGTAATCTATTTGTAATAAAATAAGCAACAAGTACTAAGTTGTTATATGAGGAAGGTCGAAACTGAGGGAGTAGTATTCATTTTGAATTTTTTACTTTAATTTTGAATTAAACACCTTTATATTGAATTTTTACTTTAACAAATTCATGTTTTTTATACGTGTTCTAAATACACCTCTTTATCATTCATGGTTCTATTTATCGTTCGTATAATCTTTATGCATATAATAAAAATAAGTATCGCGATGGTTGGCATAAATAAGAAATGCGCTTTCGCTTGACGTAAAAACTTTACATTTAAAAATGTTGTGGATGCAATAAACTATTGAGAAAGACTTTTGCTTTTGTAGTTGTACCATTTAATTGTTATTTTATTAAATTAATTTTATGATAGTTAATTATTTAATGACATTTAAAAAATACTGATAATATTTTTAATAATAAAAACTTAATAATTTTATTAATTTTATTTTGAAAATCAAATGTTCTTATTGGTCAAACTTTAGTTGAAATTACAATCAAGATTAACGCAAAACTATTTTTAGAACGTGTAATATGTTGTTTGCTTTAAAAAAAAAAACGAGTAGAATCATTTTTTATAAATTTATAAAGAAAGTTCTCAATTATTAAATTGTCACACCAAAAACTTTACGATCCCAACCTTGCAAATCATAAAATTAAATGGTGAGTGTTGCGGGTCCATCCTTATCCTATTTGGCTAAGCATCAATTACAAAAATCTTATCAATAAGTCATTATAATCTTTATTATTTGATGTTTATCGTGTTAGACCAGTTGAAATGTATATTCCTCTGGCCATAACATAAATATTAAAAAAAAAAAAAAAAAAAAAACACACTAAAAACACAATATTCATTTATTCATAAATACAAGTATGTGGACCGTCATTTGGGAGGGGAAGAGACAATAACAAGACTGTTGAGTGTTGACAAAATATTATTTTGAATAATATTAGGGGCACAAAAAAGTCATAAAATATTTGTCACAAAATCTTAAGTGTAATGATTTAATTGGTGTTTTTAATTAGAGTGTAGCGGGTTCATTATCGATGCAACCAATAAAATATCGCCAACTCATGTTGTGATCAAGATTTTGTAAGTTTATTTTATGCCCTTAGCATTGCTCTATTATTTTTTATTTTATTGTTTTTTTTTTTTTTGAAAGAAGACTGTTGACAAAATATTCATTAATAACATGAAAATTAATTTAATAAATGAGTACTAACAGTGCATTATTATTGTGTCCGTATATGACGAATCTTAGCTTGGTTGACTTGGATGCGGATTAGTTGAGAAATGAGACAAAGATGTGACTTGAGCGTTGGAAACAAGTGTAAGTACAAAATTTTTGGACTCATTAGGGATACTCCTCATAGGGTGTCAGCGGTTCGGTTAGGGGTGTCAGCGGTTCGGTTCAAACCGCAGTTTGAGACCGAACCGAACCAAACTATGTCGTTTGGTTTGGTTTTTATGCTTATGTGGTTCGGTTTGGTTTGAAAATATCACAAACCGTGCGGTTCGGTTCGGACTGCGGTCTGGCTCTTATAAACCGATCAAACCGAACCGAACCGAACCAAACCGTATCAGACCGAACCATGGAACCGAACCGCCAAACCGATAATCCAAACCGCAATATGAACCGTTGATCATTTGTTAGATTTAATCTGGGTCATTGATTGGAACACATATAAATGTTTTATTTCACAACCCTAATTATCAGTTCCCATTTCTTTCATTTCGATTTCGAACGAGCGGCTCCTCCCTCCAGTTTTCCCCAACAACGCCGCCGCCGATCCGTCCCCGGCGCCGACCGATTTCCTACTCAGGCATCCCTCTTCTTCACAACCCTAATTCAAATCACTTCCCATTTCTTTCATTCAATCGAACGAGCGGCTCTCCAGTCGTCTTCCCCGACCACGACTCCGGCGGCGATGGCTCCATTCCTCCGTCCCCGGCATGGCGGCATCATTCATCATACTCAGACCTCCCCCGACACTTTTGATTTGCAGCAACAGCAAGGAAGTGAAAAAGGTCGCTAAAAGGGGATTTCAAATCTCGATCGTTGCCTTGGCGTTAACGAGGTACTCTCTCTCTCTCTCCGTCGATTCCAATCATCTTAAATTATCTCAAAATTTCAATTTCCCCATTTTGATGATTTGAACGTGTGGATTACTGAGCCCTAGGTTTGTTTTTGTTTTCAGATTTGTTTTTCGGTTTGAACCTCAGTTTGAACTGCGGTTTGGACCTTGGTCTGAACTGCGGTTTGGACCTTGGTCTGAACTGCGGTTTGAACCGATATTTGAACCATGGTTTGAACCGCGGTTCAAACCGAACCATGGCAGTTTGGTTCAGTTCGGTTTGGATGTTCTTGTGGTTCAGTTCGGTTTGGAAAAATTCCAAACCGATGACTAGCAGTTTGGTCTCTAAAAACCCTCAAACCGAACCGAACCGAACCGTTTACACCCCTACTCCCTCCGTTCCGGGTAAGTTGTAACATGGAAGGGGAAGCACAAAAATTAAGAAAGGAGAATAATGAGTGGTTGAGAGGAAGAGAGAGAATGAGCATAGAATAATGAGTGGTTGGGAGGAAGAGAGAGAATGAGTGGAGAATAATGAGTGGTTGAGAGGAAGAGAGAGAATGAGTGGAGGATTATAAAAGTAATAAAGAGTTTCCTTATTTGGCATTGTTGCAACTTAAGTGAAATGCCTAAAATGGCAAATTGTTGCAACTTACCCGGAACGGAGGGAGTATTTGACAGTAATTTAGAGGAAAAATTCTCCAAAAACCCACGCTCAAATGCTATTCCTTTTCCTAATGAGTTGGTTTTTTGGGAAACTAGTTCCTCCATAAATTATAAAAAATCTACTTTTTAACCCTTAAACTTTAAACCCTAAATTTTAAACTTTAAACCCTATAAAAAGAGGACTTTTTATAACTTATGAGAAACTAGTTTCCCCCAATTTTTTTCTCTTTCCTAGTAAAGTAACTTAAGGTTGAAAATATTCCTTTTCCTAATAAAGTAACTTAAGGTTAAAAAAGGAAATTAATGTTTGATACTATATTCGTCTCAAAATATGTGTAGTTTTAGAACTTCTCACACGTATTAAAAAAAAATCAATAAATATTAAATATACCAAACTAACATTTAAATATTTAAAGTACCTAGACAATTATAGGGAGTATTATGTGTGTGTGTGTGCGCGCGCATGTGTATATATGTATTTATATACTCCATTCGTCTCAGCTCACTTCACACCCAAGAGCTGGGCACAAAAACTAAGGAAAATGTGTGGTAAAAATGAAGAGAGAGAATGAGTGGTGGGGTAGAGTGAATATAGAATTATAAAAAGTTGGCTATTTTGGGAAGTGTCAAGTGAGCTGAGACGGACCAAAATGGAAATAAGTGTCAAGTGAGCTGGGACGGAGGGAGTATATAAAGTTGGTACATGGTATACCAACCAAAGTCGATATTATATACCGTGTGTCAACCAATTAGACAAAAATGGTACGGTGTTACCTACCAAAAAGTTCAGTATACAGACTTTTTATACCAATTATAATTGGTACGGTTGGTATACGAGAGTTGGTTGGTACGGACAAGTACAATTTGTCACCCCTACATACCTATTAAACCTTCTTTATCCACAATCCAATCCAACCCAACCCAACCCAATCATTCAATAAAATACTATTTCTCTCACTTCCACATACACAATCTGCAACCCCAATCAACCTTTTTTGTTTTCATCCTTTATTGACAATCCAATCAACCCAACCCAACCAACCCAAGTTATCTCTCATTTTTCTTAATTTCTTTTATGACATTTATTTTCAACCTCAAATTTTATTTTATTTTTATCTTGTAATAGCTTTATATAAAAATAACTTATAGTCTAAGATTATAACTATTACAGAAAAAATACAATATATGAAAAATAAATAAACATATATGGAATGATATGTTAATAGATATAATACCCCATGAATAAAATTTTCAAGAAGTTTTGTTCAAATAAATAAATGTGAATAAAACTGATGGTCAGAAGTGGCGCGAACAGGGCTAGGTGTTGAGAGACGACCGTATCTACAAAAAAATAGGTGGGGAGGGCATTGCCGGAGGTGGGAGGGGAGTGCGTAGCCGTAGGTGGAAGGGAAAGGGTTGCCGACGGTGGAATGGGAGGGGGTCATAGGTGTAACGACCCCAAAACCACCCTAATTTTCTTAACTTAAAATGTAACTTTTATGTGCATTTTATGTGTTAGAAAATATTTTTAAGCAAAACTGCATCAAAAATCACTCAACTATGACCAGTTTGGGTATTTGGTCACTAAACTAATTTCCTTTTGAAACAACACATCCAACTAAGAGTTTATTGAATCGAAAGTTACTATCACTAACACCGTTACATTTTTTTCGTTAAATAGTCATGTGCCAATGCACATGACTTTTTATCAAGGGTATTTTCGGTACAAAAATATGGACCGATTTCCCTCCATAAACTTAGAAGGATTTCTCGTCTGATTGTGAATTAGGAGTATATATCCCCCCTCTCTCTCCTCCATATCTCCACAAATACATACCCACTCCCTCTCTTCCGAAAATCCCAAAATGTTTCTCAAACTCAGGTCCACTCTTTTCATTCTCATTGTACAAATCAAACAAGAAAACCTCAACGCCGGCGCCGGGCCTTTTCGGCTTCCCAACATTATTCAACCCCCTCCTCATAACATTCCCATTATACGCCATTGCATTCTCAATACTAGCCGCATCACCGCCACCCGTCGGCCACCCTGTCTCCGACACCACTACCGGAATCCCCACAAACCCTTCTCTCTCCATGGAGTAAACAAACGAATCAATCGTTTGATCGAACAAATTGTCGTACACCAAGTTCATGTCATTCAAAGTTGTTGATGGTCGGAACAAGGCGTAAAGAAGTGAGACGTATTGTGGGTTGCCGATGTAGCTGAAATAAGGGTATACGTTGACCATCAATGGAAATCCGGTGTTGATTAGGAACTGTAAAAGAGGGATTAAAACGGGTAGGATTGTCGGGTCGAAAGATCCGGCTGATGGTGGGTATGAACCGGAAAGAATTGAAGCTGCGTGGGATGATGAAATCTTAATTGTTTGAGAAAATCCGAGTTCTTGAATAGCTTGGTGGATGATGTTAATGGCGGGGAGGAGATGGGGAATGTAAAATGTGTCTTTGAGGAAGATTTCATTTCTGACGGCTAAGTATTTGACTTGGGTAGAGGAAACGTAGGTGAATATGTTTGATTGGAGCCAATTTTTGGAGAAATCGACGTTTCCGGCTGTTGGTAGTGGTGCCCTAGGCACGTTTAATAAACGTTGTAATTGTTATCATTTATTTCATATCAATAAAGAGATGTTTTGATTATTATTGTTGTTCATGTTTACTTATAATAATCTCCGTCCCCAGTACTTATTAAGCACTAGTATAAAGGCTAAATGATCATGGGATGATCATGTTAGATTTATGGGTACTTGTTTGGAACAAGATACTGGATATGACCCGCTGTATGAGATTTATGTCATGGTCTATGTCGAACATATATCTCATATTAGTTATGTCATTTGAATCCTTAGACATGAAGTTATTATAGTCTTCCACTTGATGAACATTGTGTTTGACATATTCAAACGCTACCTTAACACGGTAGTTATAAAGGGTATGATTGGCATAATCGGATTCCCGTTGGGAAGAATAATAAGCTAAATGGATTTGTCCCTCCACGGAGAGATGTCAAGCTTGGGCCCCTCGAAGGAATGATGTTGATGAAATGTTCGGCCGGACTCAAATGGATTGATTGGATCAATAGCATTTGAATTATCAACATATTCGGAATCGATAAAGTATTGAACAAAACAAGTTGACTGTTTGACCATGACTTGTGTTCAATGACATCGTAGACAAAGGGATTATGACATATTCTAAAGGAATGCGAACTTGTATCTAGTTATACTATTTGGGTAGGTGTGACGGTTTGCTAGAACCTAATCATATCTTATGGTTTCATGTTTGAACCCATTGCCAACTTAGTATAATCCTAGAGGGTCACACACAATAGAACGAATCTTTAAAAGGACTAAATTGGAATTTTGGAAATTCTGGACATTCTGGGGAAGTGGGCGACCGCACAGTGTGGACTGGGCGGCCGCACACTTAGCTCAGATTTGTACCAGTTTGTTTCAGATAAATGTGCGACCGCACAGTGTATTCTGGGCGGCCGCACAGTACTGTCGGCTGGCACTTTCCTAATTCGATTTGGAATGTCTTTTGACACAAGGTTCCTATTTGGAATAGGTCTTGCTTGTGTATAAAAGGATGATTTCGGCCAGAACCTCAGGGATAGCCTTTTGTGAGTCTCCAAAGTGTTTGAGAGAGAATTTATTTTGTTCTAAGATATCCTTGATTGAGGAACAAAATAATTCACAAATAAATTCCATATAGTTCTTTATTAAATTGTGAAAGTGTGTTTCATAATATTGGTCTAGCAACCAAGATCAAAGAAGCTCCTTTGATATTCGTTCGAAGTGTGGATACCGCTAGAGGGTGAAAATCATCATCTTCAAAGTTCGTGTTCAAGCTTTGTGATCGTGATCAAGTCTTCAAGTTTCTCCACTAAGACCGAAGAAAAGTTCATAGCCATCAAGGGTTAGTTATTCCTCTATTCATCTTGTTGTATTTGATTTAATCATATGAACGGATTCATGGCTTTGGGTTTTCTTAAAATTTTAATTGCTATATTCCGCTGCGCATGTTACTTGGAAACCCAACACCGGCGGCTAAAGAAGGGAGGATTTCGTTTGGGATGCCGATCATGAGCTCGATTCCGGTGCTGGAAAATGGTTGAAGGGCTTCTGGGTTGGGGTTGAAGAGGCGGATTCTTGAAATTCCATATTTTTGTACCGAAAATACCCTTGATAAAAAGTCATGTGCATTGGCACATGACTATTTAACGAAAAAAATGTAACAGTGTTAGTGATAGTGACTTTCGATTCAATAAACTCTTAGTTGGATGCGTTGTTTCAAAATGAAATTAGTTTAGTGACCAAATACCCAAACTGGTCATAGTTGAGTGATTTTTGATGCAGTTTTGCCATATTTTTATGACTTGCATATATTATTTGAGTATATGTGTTAGTTAATGTGTTAGTAGTAATTTTGTTAAAAGGAATAAATGAGTTAGTTGAAACTTTAGGTCCAAAGTGTAACTTTAAAGTTCAGGGGCTTATTTGCTCAAAATGAAAGTGGAAGGACCAAAGTGAAAATTTTATAAAAATCACTTCATTCTTATCTCACCATCTCTTTCTTTCTCTGCGAAGTCATTCTGCCAAACACTTATACTTTCCTAAATTGTGCTCTCTCTGGTTCATAGAAGAAAAAAAAAAGTAAGTTCAACCCATTTCGATTTAATTCTTTTTATTTACTTACCCGTTTTAAAAACTAATTATATAAAAATGATCAGGGCGTTGAGTAGGTCATTTCTACCCGAACAAAACATATTTATGCGATACTTTTTCCGGAAATAAGTAAGTTACTAATTCCCCTTAAATAGTAAAATGGTTATATATTTGCTATATGTGTGATATGTGGTGAAATTATTGTGAAAATAATTTATTTGTGATACTTGTTTATTTGGGACAAATGGAGTATAATTATACTGGGTAAGTGACTTGGTTTGTATGCAAGGATGTATATGGAGTATGTTTATATCCTGAGAATGTTAGTATAAGTGTTTGAAAGTATACTCCTACTTGTGGGACGGTAAAATATTAACTTGAGTTAAATGTTAAATAAGTATATTATAAAATTATACTATTATTCTTGGGACGGGGAAATTAAATGAAAGTATCCCTAAATGAGTATATTAGTATATTAGAAAAATTATATTTATAATTGATACTTGTAATTGTTATTTTGCGATTTGGGTAATATTTGTTATACTTGTAATTTTGGGATAAATGGAGTATTTAGTATGTTGGTTTGGTTGGGCTCAAAGTAGTATTAAAGTTGTTTTGAGACTGATTTTGTAGTCTTAGTAAAGTTATAAACGTTAAGTATTGTACTTTTGGGACTGTGGAACGAAAGGAGTATAATTTGTTCAAGCTTTGGTCTGGCGGGTGTGTTGGGCGGCCGCCCAAATCGGGCGTGCGGCCGCACACTTATCTGGAAGATTTTTGTCTTGGGACAGAGTGTTTTGGGCGGCCGCACATTCTGGTGTGGGCGACCGCCCAGGGTTGCTGGAAAAGTTGAGTGGTTCCAATCCAAGTGATTTAAAGTTCAATCTTGGTTTAGGTCTTAGGTGATATCCTAGAGTACCTAGAGGGTTGTTGTGGAACACCCTAGTGTTTGAAATGGGTTCCTTTGTGAACATAAGAGTTGTGGAATTTGACTAAATGTTAATTGGATTTGGTTGAACATCTTTTGATGTGGTTTGGATTGGTTCATCTTTGTGATGTGTTTGGCTTGGTTCCCTACTTTGGAATCATTGTCCTTGGCTGTTGTTTAAGCAAGTATTCATTACTATGCTAGTGTTAAAGTCCAGCTGGTCTTGTGTTGTGGAGTCGGGCAGTGGTAGGGATTATAATGGCACACGAGCCAAAAAGGTTTCTACCATTGGTTTCCCATTTTTAACCCCCAGTCCAGATTGGCCTTGGATGGGATGAACTAGCTCCCTCGAGTGAGCATTTGGGTTATGACTATGTGTCATATTTCCCTCCCTGGTTACTTTGGTTCTATTGGTTATGGTTTGGTTTTCGGGATCGCGGCTTCAGCTAGTTATGCTGCTCAGATGGTTTTCTCAGATGGTTATATGTTTGATTCGAGAACCTTAGCTCAGTATCCATATATGAGTGTATAATTTAGCCTTATGTGTTGCCTGATGAGTTGGTCGTTATTTTCAACTGGTATGGGACGGTTGGCGATAGGGAGCCTCTCATGTTATGTGCTATATGCTACATGATTATTTGTTGATATAGTTTCTTTATGATTATCATATCAGCATGTAACGTAGTTGCATTTTAGTAGCTTACCGAGATTCATTCTCACCCCTTATTTGTTTACTGTTTTAGATAAAGGCGAGTCCAGGGAATAGGATAATTGCACGGGATGACGTCGTGGTGGTAAGAGTTTGGAATATGAGTTTTGTCAAGGTTACATTACATAGATGTATAACCTTTTGGGTAGAGTTTCCTTGACTTCATCACCTTGTAACACCTATATTTTGGATAATGTCGGTGTATGTACATTTGTATAAAAGTTTGTAAGCCTTCGGGCTAAGTACTTTCGTTGTGAAAGTTAGTTGTAGAGTTTGTTTGAAAGTTAAATGAAGTCTTTGAACTTCGAGTGTGGATTTTGTTAAACTTTATGAAAGTATATTTTGAAATTTTTTCTAAAAGTGTTTTATAACGTCTTCCACTCGTGTCCCGAGCGTGGGGCCAAGTAGGACCACGGGTCTGGGGCGCGACAATAAGAGTTGTTCGATGTGAGATCTGTTCCAGTTCTATTAGTCCGAGTTGGCCAGAGAGGCAGAGGAAGGGGGGGAGTCGCCGGATGTGGGAGGGGAATAAGTCGCCGCAAGTGGAGGGGAAAGTGAAGAGCCCACGCCAGTAGGACCGGGATCAGAAGGTAAACCGGGCACAAGCCAAACCGGAGTCTCTCAAGGACCGGTTCAAACCAACCAAGTGCGTTCAACCTCGCCTCCTTCTTAAGCGATGTCGAGGTCAAACATCAGTTACGGACCGAGCTGGATTCCAAGATCAGTTCTCAGTTTCCGGGGCCGCCACCTCGGGACAAAGGTGGTGGATACGACCTGCATGGATTCATCATATCGCATTAAATGCCCGATTGTATTCCTTGGCTACCTACTCTGTATGGCACCGAACCTGTCACATCACGACATCCTCTGGTCAGAGCCTGTCCTGTCCGAATTGCCGACCTATCCTATGGCGACACGTGTCCTGGTGGGTAAAGCCTATACCTAGACCGAGAGTCAGACTGTTGGAAAATACGGGTAATATATAATCCTTTTTCCTCTATCTCTCTCTCTCTCTCAGGTATGAACGATATGCCTTACACACACTAAACACACACAAAGAACCCTACTCTTCTCTTCCAAGGCATTCAAAGCCTTGTTTTAAGTCCTTCAAGAGAATCTTACTCTTACGCCCGAGGGTTTAAGCTGGGATCAAACCCGGCCTTGACCTTAACGGTTTTGTTGGCTTTGTTGTGTTACAGGTTGAACCATTGATAAAAGCCAGATATCCATCCCATTCCGTGACCCCAATTTTCGTGGCATCATTAGAAAGGGTTATCGACACTAGAATGGGAGGGGTCATCGGGGTTGTTCGATGTGAGATATGTTCCAGATCCGTTGGTCGGAGTTGGACAGGGAGACAGGGAATGGGTCGCGAGAGGAAATGGGAGGGTCGCCGGAGGTGGGGAAGGTCAAGGTCGCCGGAGATTGGAAGGAGGGGTAGTCGTCGGCAATGGGAGTGTAGAGATAGAGAATACGAGAGGGAGAGAGAGATAGAGAGAGAGGGAGGGGAGGTGGTTTTAATTGGATAAGGGGTAGTTTTGGGATTTATAGCTATTAATGGATCTTATGGTAATTTGTTCTCACATACTATTGAATTAAGTGGTAAATCAAAATATTTGGGTGGATTAGGTGTTAGTTTGGTTTAGGATTGAGGACTTGGTGGTAATAATCTCAAGTTATTACCGAATCCTGAACATCTCGCCACCGACCCCTCTCCCTCCCCCTCCCCCTCACTCGATCCTTTTTTCCTATTCGCCGCCAATTCACCGCCAAGTTAGTTGTGATCTCCGTTTGCCAGTCCATCCAACGTCGGCGACGTTATTGTTCGTCGGAATCACAAGGTAAGGTTTTCTGGTTTGCCATATAGGGGTTTTCAATTTCAATCTACTAGGGTTTTGTTATTTTTGGCAACTGTAAAACTAGGATTTGCGGTGTATTTTTTTTTTCTGCTACAGAAGAGAGTTGCAGGTTTTAATTTTGCTAATTAACGTTGAACAAGTTAGAATGAAAATTTGATGTACACACCTTCAACTCAATTGAATTTTGTTTGAAGATTTGTACAAATGTATAATATTAAGTTTTTTGCAAACGTGTTGCTGCAAGAGGTAGCTCAACTGGTAATGTCCCAGCTTTTTTCTAAGCTGGAGCTTGAGAATTTTAGTCCACCCAGAAACAAAACGTTTTATTGAAATCAAAAGATTGTCCAAGCTTCCGAGTTCTTTCGCTATCTTGGATCTATTATCCAAAAAGATGGAGAATTGGATGGAGATGTGGCTCATAGGATTAAAGCAGGTTGGTTGAAGTGGAAGAGTGGCACAGGGTTTCTTTGTGATCGTGGCATGCCAAATAGATTAAAGGGAAAATTCTATCGTACGGCAATTAGGCCTGCACTGCTTTATGGCACTGAATGTTGGGCCGTGAGACAGTGTCATATTCATAAGATGAATGTAGCGGAGATGCGTATGCTACGATGGATGTGTGGGCATACAAGAAAAGATCGATTGAGAAATGAGGTGATCAGGGGTAAAGTAGGAGTTGCGCCCATTGAGGATAAAATGAGGGAGCATCGTCTAAGGTGGTTTGGTCATGTGAGACGGAGACCGAGTGATGCACCGGTTAGGAGGCCTGAAGAGTGGAGAAGTGATAAAATTGCGAGGGGTAGGGGAAGACCCAAGCAAACTTGGATTAAGGTGATTGAAAATGATATGAGTTTACTCGGAGTGGATGAAGATGTGGCGTTGAAGAGGCCAGAGTGGAGGGCGAAAATTCATGTGAATGATGGGGGTTGATCGTACTTTTATTATTATTATTTATTTAATTATTTATTCTATTTTATTTTATTTTCTCCATCTTTTTCCTCTCTTTCTCTTTCTCTCTCTCTCTCTCTCTCTCTCTCTCTTTCTCTCTCTCTTTCTCTTTCTCTCTAGCTCTTCCTTTTATCACGATGACATATGGGGATTCATGTTAGCCGACCCCAAATTATTTTGGGACTAAGGCTTTGTTGTTGTTGTTGTTGTTGTATTACTGTAGTACTCCTCTGTCCCAAAATGATCTTCACGTTTGACTATTCAAACTTTTTAAGAGAGTCAAACTTTTAAGAATATGAACACTTGCTTCACTAGCCATGTTATGTTTATGCACTTTTAAACTCAAATTGTAGAAATGAGAGGAATTTTTTGGGACAATGAGAAATGGCAAATATGAAGATCATTTTGGGACGGAGGGAGTATATTATATGAATTGGTTCTATTGTTTCGGTTTCCATTAAGGGAGACAGAATTAGGAGGGAGGAGGTTGAGAAAGGAAAGCTACCCCTATCATGTAGGTGTCTAGGGGTTTTGTAGGTAGAATGACATATTAATGCTATACTCCATCCGACCCAAAATGATTGCTGCATTTGACTTAATTAGCGTTTTTAAGAAGTGTGCTTTAGTTGTTTATATATTTCTTGTACAATAGTGAAATTGCACCAAGATTGATTTTTCTTTAGATATGTGTCATTTACTTTGGGACAGACTAAGAAAACTCCGACTATTATGGAACAGAGGGAGTATTTAATAATGATATTCCGTCCAAAAAGGATTGTGCCCCTATTATTTTGGTTTGTCCCAAGAAATTCTTTCATTTCCAAAAATAGCAATAATTATAGTGTAATTTGAAGGTGTACAAGCAAGTAAAGCATCAACAATAAAGTTTGACTTATCACATGATACAATCATTTTGCTTGAAACGTAGTTAGTAATTAGAGTTCTACGTGCGTAAAGGTTCTAAATAGCTATCAGGTTTAGGTTAGGGATGGTGTAAGCATTCACAGCATCAGGTGCAATATTGGCTTGTGGTCCTTACGGAGCTCCATATCGTAGTTATGAGATGTACAAATATATTTAGTACCTAAGTTTGTCTTTGTTATTGAGCCAACTTAGGAAAGTTACTTATGTTAGGAGTTGTAATTTAGGTATGAATATAATTCATAATAAGAGTAATATTCCTTAAGTACTCCCTCCGTCCCTGATTATATGTCCACCCTCTAATTTGCACGGAGATTAAAAATGGTGGAAGTGGTGTAAGTACTGTGAGTATAAAAGTAAAGTAGGAGAGAGAATGAGTGGGAGTGAATAGTAAGTTGATTGGTGTTGTGAGTATAAAAGTAAGTAGAAGAGAAAATGAGTGGGAGGAATAGGAAAGATTGTTTGCGATTTTAGGAAGTAGACATATGCTCTGGGACAAGCTAAAAAGGAAAGGTGGACAAATACTCTAGGACGGAGGGAGTATTAAGATTGCTAAGAGTGAGTATAAATATGAGTCCTTTAGCTTATGTAAACTTTAAAAGATTGAAAGATTTTAAGGTCGAAACCATTCTCTGATACGAGAGGAGATCATATGTACCACTTTTTGTGTACCACTTGTGTACCACAAGTAATCTGACGGCTATGCATCACTTTTGACATTATAATAATTTTAGTCTTAATAACTTATAACCATTTGATCACTCGTGGTACACAAAAAATGGTACAGAGGATCTCCTCTCCTCTAATACCATGTTAAAACATGGAGAGAGAATTATAATATTTTTCCTTTATTCAATCTCTCAAATTTTATACAAGCTAAATGACTCATATTAATACTAATCTCTTGCAATCTTGATGCTTGAGGAGTACTCCTCCTATTATGAATTATATTCCTACCTAAATTATAACTCCTAACACAGGTAACGTTCCTAAGTTGGCTCAATAATAACAATGAGAATATCTCTCTGAAGAGTTGCAGGTTATAATTTTGCTAATTAATCTTGAACAAGTTAGAATGAAAATTTGATGCACTCGCCTTTTTCAGTCGACTCAATTGAACTTTGTATGAAGATTTGTGCAAATTTATAATCTTCGTTAAAGTTTTTAGCAAAGGTGTTGCTGCAAGAGGTAGCTCAATTGGTAATGTCCCAGCTTTTTTTCTAAGCTGGAGATTGAGAATTTGAGTCCATGCAGGAACAAAACGTTTTCTAAAAATAATGGTATATTTTATGATTAGTTCTATTGTTTCGGTTTGCATTAAGGGAGACAAATTAGGAGGGAGGAAGGAAGCTGAGAAAGGTAAGCTACCCCTATCATGTAGGTGTTCAGGGGTTTTGTAGGTAGAATGACATATAAATGCTATACTCCCTCGGTTCCAAAATAATTGCTGCATTTGACTTAATCAACGTTTTTAAGAAATGTGCTTTAGTTGTTTATATATTTCTTGTACAATAGTAAAATTGCACTAAGATTGATCTTTATTTAGAAATGTGACTATTTATTTTGGGACAGACTAAGGAAACTGCGACTATTATGGAATGGAGGGAGTATTTAATAATGGTACCCTTCCATCCAAAAGAGATTGTGCCATTTCTATTTCGGTTTGTCCCAAAATATTTGTTTCATTTTTAAAAATAGCAACAACTATAGTGTAACTTTAATAAGGTACAAGCAAGTAAAGCATCGACAATAAAAAGCTTGACTTGTCACATGGTACAATCATTTTGAGATGGAGGGAGTGTATACTTTTCATGAAACTTAGTTAATAATGAGAGTGTCTACGTGCGTAAAGGCACTAAATAGCTATCAGGTTTAGGTTAGGAATGGTATGGTCATTCACTGCTTCAGGTGCCCTTGGCTTGTGGTCCTTGTGGATCTCCATGTTGTTTCCATCCTTAGCTATGACATGTACAAAACATATGTAGGTACTTGGCAAAAGTGGTTTTAATATCTCAACAGTGTATTTCCTCCTCTTAATTTGTGCTAGCAGATTCTTGGATGAATTTCTGCAATGTGATCATATGACTTATTGTGTCTGCCTATGGATGATATAGTTAAAGCCCTCTTCTTTGAGACTCAGGCTATGAAGTTGAAATTCTTGATGTTCTAACTTTGTTAAAATTGATATCAAATCCTCATCCTAAAAACTCTGTACATTTTATACATTACAACTGTCTTTATTGGATTTTGTTATGACAGTAACTGGAGTTTACATGTCCGCGACAAGATGGAGCAATATCGAACTCTTGCATGCCTTGAATGTTTGAGTCAAAGAATCATATGATTATCATTTTGCATTGACTGGCATGTATTATTACATAATTTACTTTATATTCCCTCTGTCCCGGAAAGATAGTCTCATTTTGACTTTTTATGGTCAACAAAAATAAACTTTGACCAAACATTTGTGTCAATTTAATGATCCCAATGAAATTCTAAAAATTGTTATAGATAAATCACTTAATGATTTATCAATTACAAATTTTGGAATTTCACTAGAATGATTAGATCGTCACCAATGGTTGGTCGAAGTTCATTTTTGTTGACCATAAAAAGTCAAAATGAGACTATCTTTCTGGGACAGAGGGAGTATTATTGTGCATAAAGACATGAAATGGGCAACGTATTCGTGTTCCTTGGAACAAAGAAAACTTAGGATGCATCTCTAATATGGCAAGTGAAATGAAGTCAAATCTGCATTCTAGGTGTCGATATGGCTTAACGCAATGATATTACGCAGTGGATTGAAAATGCATCGAAACCTGCTTCATTTTATTTAATGATTCTAAGAGTCTAAACAGCTGGAATTTGTAACTGTAATAATAGTCTGTGTTTCTTTCTTTCTATTCTGGTGTTCTACGTAACCTTCTGTTTGGTTAGTGAACAATGTGCATGGAAAAGTGAAAAGTAGATGCTAACATTATTACTCCCTCCGTCCCAAAATGAATGTCAAGAGCAATTTCGGACATTCATTTTAGGACGGAGGCAGTGATCTGAGGTTCAATTGAAAATGATATTTACTTGCATTGGATGGAAATATGGTGCTGAAGAGGCCGGAGTGGAGGGCAAAAATTCATGTGTGTGATGGGGGTTGATTTTTTTTTTCTTTAATTTTACTATCTACTCCCTCCGTCCAAAACACCTTGCACTATTTTGAAGATGCACAGGAATTAATGAAGGAATATATAAACTCAAAAGTATTGTGAGTGAGAAAGAGGTTGTGAGTAGGATAAGTTGAGTGGGAGTTACAAGTGGTGTCCAAAAAGGAAAATTTGAACATTTTAGGAAATGGGACTTATCAATGGGACACCCAAAAAGGAAATTAGTGCGAGGTGTTTTGGGACGGAGGGAGTATTATATATCTATTCTTTTATTATTTCACTATTATATTTCATTATTATTTTTTTCTTCTTCTCTTCTCTTCCCTTCTTTTCGTTTTCTATTTTTCTCCCCTCACCTATTTCTTCTTTTAACCTTTTTTATTGCTTACATCTGTTTCTCCACGATGACATATGAAGATTCATGTTAGCCGACCCTCAAACTATTTTGGAACTAAGGCTTTGTTGTTGTTGTTGTTGCAGGTTTCAAGGGTGGTTAGTAAGCTGATTTTTTTCGTTTTTACGCAATGCCCAAAAGGAGTTCATCTAATAAGCCTGCACCAGTTTGTGAGAACCCTGCTGTGAAAGATAATGGACCTTCTCCTACTCCCAAGAAACCTTGTAATGAGATTGACGAAATCTTTTCCATCAAGAAAAGAAAGAAATATGAAGAAGAGAAGGCCCAAAAGCAAGTAGAAGACGAGTCTGCAAAAGCTAAAAAGGCGAGCAAAAAGAAGAAGAAAATAGAACCGAAAGAGAAAGAGTACCGGGACCCACCTTCTCGACCAAGGAAGAAAACAGGGGATGGATATGTCGTCTACACAGAAGAGGAATTAGGGTTGGGAAAATCAGATGCCGGAGGTACTCCTCTTTGCCCCTTTGATTGTGACTGTTGTTTCTAGCGATTCTGTCACCTGCTACTGACGTTGTGGGAGCTCCCAGAAATTTTCAGTGTTGTATTTTTTTTTTCCCGAAACATTGTCGGCTTCTTTTCTTGGTGCTCTATTCCTTCGCAGTTAGTTCGTGTGTAATGGTATATGCACACTAGAATCAGTGCACAAGTCTTGTCATGACTTGCTTGTAAGTTAGAAATGTTTTTTCAATCATGATGTTGTTTCCTCCCAAGTTGAGATTACATGGAAATACTATCACAATTATTTTTCTACAATTGTGCGAAAAGTCATCTGTGGGGATCTTTTTACCCCACATTTGTGAGATCTGAATAAAAGTCGTTACCAATGGCCTTCTGGCTTAGTGATATCCGGGTGGGCGTGTAATGGCTCCTCTTAGGGGAGGTCTTGGGTTCGATTCTCCCTTTGGGAAAATGTGGAAAGCCTAAAGTTTCTTAACCCTATGTATAGCCATCTCATTAGCGATACTTTCTGTCAGGCAGTTTAACTTTACTTGAATATACACCCTCATAATTAAAAATTAAAATACTTTAAAATTTTGTCTAGTATCAAAAAATATATTTAAATGTAAGTGCTGTAATTAAACTTATTCTCCATATTCAATAAATACATTTTTCGTATATCAAGATTTAAAAAAAGTACTGATGAACATGCACACATGAATATCTTTTTGTGTCGGTAATCAATTAATACATAAAAAACCTTAAAAGCATACATATTTTAATATTTTAAAGATATAGTAATTCGATGAAACAACACATATTTTGAGTAACAGATGAAATGATATACATATAGTATGCTTTTTAAGTGCAAATATAAAATTGTAGACCCTCATTTGAAATAGGGATATAATATAAAAAAACAAAAGTTAACCATTTAAAATAAATAAATATATTAACTATTAATAACGAGCTAAATCTTTTTGTTTGTAAATCCAGAATTATTATTCGATTTGCATGATAATAATTATTTTGTTTAAAATTAAGTTTGTTGAATTTATAATTTATTGTGCTAGTCATATGGTTATTTCTTCAAGAAATTATACTAAAAATATTCATTAAGATAGAAGGTTAAAATATGATGAAATAATTGATTAGTAACTGTAAATTTGTCAATATTGAGGAGTGCTGTGCCGCTATAATTCACCAAAAAAGAAAAAGAAAAAAAAAAGAAAATAAACCGGAAAAAAGAAAATAAGCGCGCGCAGACACCCTAGTAGTCGCAGAGGTCTCCGGCTCAGCAAGCGCCGCCGCCGCCTATAACTCCACCGTCCTGGGCGCCGCTGTTGCCGCCACTCTTCAACATTAATTTCGCGCTTCTTCTGACCTCAGAAAAGCCATCACGGTTGATAATGGAGGAAGCGGCAGAGCGACAACAGAAGAAGAGGAAGAGGATCAAGGAAAACACAGAAGCAGCGTTGCCATGGATGAGAAATCCCGTTGATATTGCTCTACTTCAAGATTGCCCTCTCAATCTTCTTCCCTTTCTCGATCCTCGGTCTGTTTCCCTTCTCTAAATTCATTCAATTTTCTATTTTATTTTTATGAAATTTAGGTCTTATTGACAAACAAAAAAAAAAAAAGATCTTCAGATGAAACAGATCGTGTACTGTTATTCGATACTCGTATGGGGCAATTTCTTTTTTACTAATTATATTGGAGCTTAGTTCTTAATTTAATATACTGGTCCCAAAAATATTGGCCTAGTGTCAGTTTGGGTTGTCCCTAAAAGTCCATTTTCCAAAAGAACAACGTTTATAATGTTATCTCAATAAGGTATAAGCAAGTGAATCATCGTCCATAAAAAGTTTGACTTGTCGATGGGACACTCATTATGTGAAGGAGGAAGTGTGAGCTTAAATCAGACATTCTGTCTCCAATGTGAGTAATTTGGTTTCTGTATTTTGTAATGTTTAGGTTGGAGGTGGCATTGAACAACACTGGTATAACATCACTCTTTCCGGTACAAGTTGCAGTTTGGCAGGAGATTGTAGGTCCTGGTTCGTTTGAGCGAGATCTTTGTGTAAATTCACCTACAGGAAGTGGAAAAACTCTATCCTATGCTTTGCCAATTGTGCAGATGTTGTCAACCCGTGCTGTCAAATGTCTGCGTGCTTTAGTTGTGTTGCCCACTCGTTCTTTAGCTGAGCAGGTTAGACTTCCTTTCTCACCTGCTTCCTGTCTGAATTCATCTAGAATTATTGAATAGGTTGACTTATGGATACTAACATAGTGCATATGATTAAGGAGTGCAGAGTCTTTTTGTTTTCGCCATAAAAGTTTATATTCTTATTTGAGTTAGCAAAGTATGGCTTAACTGCTTTGTATATGATGAGATGTGAATAAAGTCAATCCATTAATTTGTACTCTTCTTCCTTAAAGATGTGTGTATTGTTTATTTTGTCAAACGTTTTGGCTAAAGTTAAACTTGAGGCCGTCACTTTATATTTTTGTATTATTTTATAAAATATGGATATAATCTTTAATCATTTCAAATCACTACCATACCTTGCAAGTTTTAAATGTAATGAAATATAGTTCTGTGCTGTCAGGATACTTATATTCTTATTATCCTTAGGTTAGCAAAGTGTTTGCCACTATGGCATCTTCAGTGGGCTTATCTGTTGGTTTGGCAGTCGGCCAATCTTCAATTTCTGGTGGAATTTCGGATCTTGTTAAGAGATCTAATTCTGAAGCAGGCATATGTTATGATCCAGAAGATCATTCAGTGGAGTTGTATGATACAGTAGACATATTGGTGGCAACTCCTGGGAAACTGATGGACCACATCAATTATACTAAGGGATTTACACTTGAGCATCTCTGTTATCTTGTAAGTATCCTGAATTATTGGCGAATACATGTCATTGGTTTTTTGCTTTATGATTCTCATTTCCACCTAGAACTTCATTCACAACACATTCTAGTTAAATCCAAGGTTGATATCTCCCTGTTTAAAACTTCTGAACAGGAGCCTCTGCTCACAATTTTACATATCAGGTTGTTGATGAAACGGATCGATTGCTGCGGGAGGAATACCAGTCCTGGCTTCCTACTGTTCTTCAGTTGACCCGCTCTTCTGAGGATAATCTTTTCTCATATGCTAGCTCTTCGCTTCCTCTGACATTTGGATGTTTAAAGACCAGGAGGAGAATGTATGTTCCTAACTCCTTAACTTTCTTTCAATCAGAAGCTTTTGATTTAGGTCTTATGTGCTGCAAGAGTTGAATCCAAAATTGCATAGAACTGTTATTATTATTTCATCTCACTATTAGTTCATTGATATTTGATCAGACATGCATATGTCTTAGTCATGTCTAATCCATTTGGTTCTATTTGCAAGTATTGTCAGGATCAATAGCTTCAAGACAGTTGCAGTCATTTAATATGGATACCATGTTTTATGTTGGTCACATGTTTGATTGATATATAGTCTTGTTTTCTCCTCCACTTATCTTTTGAGATTGTGATCTCAGACGAGCAGCATTGTCTATGAAAAGTTAGTATTTGTTCGAATAGGAAACTTTCTTATACATAATTGTTTCTGCAATAGGGTGGTGAATGATGCCTAAATTTCTGAGAAGTTATTTTTTTTTTCCCGATGAGTGATGATAGAAACACTTACTGGATAATGAATACACATGAAACCATGTACTCTTAACACTTTGTTTCTAAATTTTGATGCAGTGGTGTGGAAAGGGGATTTAAGGATAAGTGTTATCCAAGGATTGCAAAAATGGCTCTCTCTGCCACACTAACCCAAGATCCAAGCAGGCTTGCTCAGCTCGATCTACATCATCCTTTGTTTTTGACAACTGGGAAAACACGTTATCAGCTGCCTGAACAACTGAAGTCCTTCAAATTGGTATGAACTCAATGGCTCCCCATTTACGATATCACCAATCTTGGGAAATGACTAAACACTTGTATGATTGCTTACATACACACATACAAACTATTACATGCAATCTTGATGCTTTATATCTTATTAAAATTATAAACACTATGTGGTTTCTTTACACATTATGGAATTGACAGTATCTCAACCCTCAAATATTTGTTAGGCCAAAATATGTTAAGCCCCCCAAAGTATACACCCATTCCCACTTTGCACCCTCACGCGAATTTTGTCCCAAGGTGGCACCTTAATTAACCACGAGTCCCACTTTACCCCCTAGCACCAAACGACGTTAGAAATCTAATGGAAAATGGCCATGTGCATGTCATGCGAGGGATTATTTTGTCATTTTCTTTGAAAATAGAAGGGCAAAGATGTTAATTTGTTGTTGGTTGTGGCAATCAACTTACCAAACAACTCACACCAACATTTAATAAGCATCACCCCCATTTTCCCAGATTCCGGCACCACCACCATCGTGTCTCCCGAAATCCGGCCACCACCACTGCAAGTCACTCGAATTATTGAAAAAATAAATCATATCTTCTGAAACACTAATAGTTTCTAAATCAAAATCATTTATCCCAAAACCAAAGATCAAAAAAAAAAAAAAAAAGAAAAATACAAAAACCCAACTCAAAATGACGATGATGTTCCTAGAGATCTGGAAATAAGGAGGGTCTTCTTGAAAGGTGAAGAATTCGTAGATCGTGGAAGTAGTTGTGTACTGATTTCAATTTTTGTTTTTCATTGATGAGGGGTGGGAGGAGGAAAGAGGGAAGAGCCGTAGGGTGAGTGGAACGATTGAGGAGGGAGGAGGGGAAGGAGGAGCTACAGGAAAACATGGTGAGGGGGGGTTAAGGAAAAGGGCTGGTGGGAGTGAGAAAGGGAGGGAGGATTTGACATTGGGTTTTGGGGGAGATGAAAGGGGATAGATGTTTGGGGGATGAACCTGGACATGATATGTGTTTTTCCTTTTTTTTTTTTTTTGTTACAGATATTCTTTCATTAATACAAAATAAATAATTTTAGTATATGAAATTTTAATTTTATAATTTGTTAGTATAAATAAAATCATTGTAGATAATAAATACTATTTTAATTTAATTAATATTTTTTGTATATTTATATAGAAAGATAAATTAAACAATCATTAAAAGTAAAAATGAGAATGACCAAAATAGCCCCCCCCCATGACATGCACCTGACCATTTTCCGTTAGATTTCTAACGTCGTTTGGTGCTAGGGGGTAAAGTGGGACTCGTGGTTAATTAAGGTGCCACCTTGGGACAAAATTCGCGCGAGGGTGCAAAGTGGGAATGGGTGTATACTTTGGGGGGCCAAACATATTTTGGCCTATTTGTTATCAGAGATTCAGTTTGTTTTTATATACAGTATGGCTTATGTTGTTTTAATAGCGGCAAACATTGTGGTTTTTTACACATCATGGAATTGATTTTTTCCTGATTCTCCGATGGGATTTTCACACAGGTCTGTGAACAAAACCTTAAACCACTATACCTGGTTGCTCTATTACAAAGTTTGCAAGGAGAGAAATGCATCGTGTTCACATCGTCCGTTGAATCAGCTCATAAACTATGCACGCTACTGAAGTTTTTTGGTGATCTGGGAATCAAGATCAAGGAGTATTCTGGTCTGCAGCATCAGTCTGTGAGAAGGTAATCTTGATTAATTGGTTATATATGCTATCTATTTAAAGACATTTTGAGATCTATATCTTAAGCAGATTGTAATCTGAGATTGAAGTACAAAAAAATAGCAGTAGAAATTATATGCTATCAATTTTGATTATAGTTCGAATCAATCTCAAGCTCTATCCATATTGATCCTAGTTTTTGCGGAGTATGATCTTTTCTGAGCACAACATCTGCATACTGGTTATTGTGTCTCAAGGCGAGTTCAAAACCCACCCCACCACCCAACTGATGCCCATAGGGGGGCCAAATAAATACTAGTACCTCCGTCCCAAAGTGAATGTCCAACTTTTCACATTTGCTCTTGATAGAGAGTAAATTTGAAATTTTCTTGGACACTCATTTTGGGACGGAGGGAGTATATCAAATGTATGATCTCTTGAGCAAGTTGGATAGAGAAAGTTTTGGTTTTCCGTTAGTTGGAACTTGGAATTCCCCGGCTTCGTAGGGCACATCCACCTATTAGATGTTGGCTATGGATATAAATATCATTGTTGGACGGTTTGACCACCTCTGTAATGTTCGATCTTTGAGCAGTATTGCATCTCTCACTTCAGCCCCACTTCTTCTCTTTCTGTCTCTCTAGCTCTGTTTTTTCCTCCGGTGTTTTGTGTTAGTTTGAGATTTTAATAGTTAGTTCGTACTGATTGGTCAGCGGTTATGACTTTAAATCACATTAATAAGGGGTTACAACCGTTAATTGTAATATAATACATAAGTGTAATAAACTTGCGTCAGTGTAGGTCTCAACTGAGAAAAAAAGGTAAGAGTTTCGTACTGCAACCTGAGCTGGTCATCAACATAAACCCTTCATACCATGTTTAGGTGAATCGGTGCTGCAATACCAAAAATGATACTGTGCTTTTGGTACGCGAAAATACACTGTGATTATTCTGGTTAGCTATATAACGTCTCTACTGAATTATTTGCAGCAAGATGTTGAAGGCATTCAGGGAAGGCAAAATACAAGTCCTCGTATCATCTGATGCAATGACCCGTGGGATGGACGTTGAAGCAGTGCGAAATGTTATTAATTATGATAAGCCTCAGTTTATTAAGACATACATTCATCGGGCTGGTCGAACTGCAAGAGCAGGCCAGTCTGGTTGTTGCTTTACATTACTGGATAAAGACGAGGTATGCTTCCTATTGACATCCCCTGTAAATATTTAGTTACTAGCAGTTGTGGTGAGTGCGCTAGTACACACATGTATGTTTCACACGGTTCAAGATTTTAGTGAAAGTTTTAGTTCAGATTTGAAATTTTGGTTTAATTTTTGCTTCCTTTTTATATTTTCAGGTTAAAAAGTTCCAAAAGGAGTTGCAGAAAGCTGGCATTGACTCATGTCCTGTCCATACTGTTCCTTCATCTTTAGTAGAGCCACTTCACTCTATATACACTTCTGGTATGTCTCATTATTTTGTTTATAGACTACAGAAATAGGTCTAACATACTGTTGTAACGTTGGATTATGTTCGTGATTATGAGCCTTCAATATGTTGACTATTTGCATCTAAGCTTATATCCGTATTACATACACTCATGCATACCTACCACACACGCACATGACACACACACAGACACACAGTTTCTCCCGCGGATCGAGTTGCCCCTTATGTTGAGTTATTTCTTTTAGCCTCGTCTTTTCTTTCCCATGTCGGCGAAAACATATGCATACATAAACGAGGTACGGCACCTGCCTTTCTTATTTATTTATAAAAACTACCCTTTTTTGGGAATTTGGAGGCGAAATTTTCCACATGAAATTAGATAAGGACAAAGGATTCAGATTACTATATATTCTGTCCTCTCCTCCCTCTTCATGTTTCTCTCAATCATGTACCAGAAGGCCATGAAGAACCGCACCTGCAATTCACATTGATCATGAGAGTTGTTAATGCTTTTTATTTCCTAGTTTAATTATTTCCCACAAAAAATAAAGTGCCTTAGATACAAGAAAATGAATTACAATTTATACTGGCCATTTGGAACAAATTGCCACTGAAACAAAGACAGTATACATGCTGAAATCAGAACTCTTCATCTGATTAAAAGCTGGATATGTGAACTATCTGTTTGTTTTTTATTTGCTTGAGTGAATAAAGTGATACGAAATAAATTAATCGTAATATTATGTAAATGATACCCGATCTCCCACATGATATCTCCAGGCGATGCACCATAAGAATTGAAGTTCAATCTATTGAATAATTAATAATTCATACCTTACTATACAAAATCATTATGTATCATCCGCACAGAGATTTCATTGTTGAATGGTAAACCTACAATTGATAATTCAAGTTAGAAAAGCTGATGCATAATTATATGTAATGACCTGAGCCTGAAGACTCGGTCCGCTACGCAAGCACCACGCACTGGCCCACTGAATACAAATATCTTGGGTCCACTTGGCTTACCACACCACATGCCCACCCAAAAGTCCTTGGACGATATTGGTATTCATTGGTAATTTGTGTGAACTTAAGTACCACTCCAACTTTTAATATCCCGCCGATGTTGGATATTACATTATATGACGAGGGAAAATGAATTCTCCACTTGTGTGATGGATGGGCAAGGTAGGTGAGGTGGATAGAGGAGAGCAAAAGAAGGATTTAACTGCTACTTTATAACAATGTTATCTTTATCCAAGAGAAGTGGAGAAGTGGGCAACCTGTAATAACAGAGGGTAATACTATCTGCATGTAGTGCGCATGTGTTTACGCAAGTGTTCTATAGTAAGGCCCCCAATTATATTGCTTTTTGCGAGTTGTTACTTCATGTCATGTGTGTGTGTGTTCCACTTGTTTGGAGCTCAGGATGTTTGTGGGACTGCGTTAGACATCTAGCCAATACTGAGCTTCATTCTTTTGATTTTTAGCCCTGGAGAAGTTGAAAGAGAGTGTTGAATCAGAAACATACAAGAAGCGGAGAATTAATTTCAGGTCTTCAGGCAGAGGAAAGGAATAATCATTTGATATCTTCGTCATATTATTGTAGCAGGATTTTCTACATGTGATTCCAATTTTGCAGTTTATAGAAGGTAAGTGAAAATCTCGTGCTTTTTGTTGTTGTCGCTGTTGTTGTGCAACTTATTCATGATTATTCATAAATTAAATCACTTTCATCCTGTTGGCCTGGAATTCAGTGTGGATTAGGCGACTGTTTTAGTACATTTCCTTTGAAGCTTTTAACTATAAATTTGGTCAATTGGATGCGTTTGAGTTGTTATGTTAGAAAATCTCTCTGCATATTGGATAGAGATAAGCATATTAATAGAAAACAAAGAGAACTTATTAAATTCGTAAGTCCTCCGGTAATTCTAGAGACTGGAACACTCCCAAGTGAATAGACTTACAATTTTCTGGATGCCTTTCTCCTCTCCATTGTCTCCTATTTATAATCTTAAAAGAAAACTAAACAAAGTTACTACAGCAATCTTCAAGCCCTAAATTAAGCATCAACTGAATTAAATAACCATTATTTTTCTGCATACTATTTTATCTTTTCCTGGAAACCAGTTGATGATGTAATCTGGAGATACTGATAGTCCCTCTTTTTTCATTGTTAGTTTGGATGAAATTTGAGCAATATTTAAGTTACTTTATATAATCTTAATGAAAATGTAAAACTTGTTATTGATACATCATTATAAATATTACTCCCTCCGTCCCAATTTAAAGTTCCTAGTTTGACTTTGCACGGAGATTAAGAAAAAGTAAATGTTGTGAGTATGAAAAGTAAAGTGGGAGAGAGAAAGTAGGTGAGGAGTTTTTGTTGTGAGAATGACAAGTATGTCCCACTTTCCATTTTAGGTAATAAAGCAAAGTAAGAACCTTAAATTGGGACAGACTAAAAATGAAAGTACGAACCTTAAAGCGGGACAGAGGGAGTATCAATAACAAGTTTTAGATTTTCATTAGAGTAATTAAAAGAAACCTTAATTACTGCTCAAATTTCATTCAAACTAACAATGAAAAAAGAAGGATTAAGTTTCCGGACGGAGGGACTATTAAGAAAGAGCACTCCACCATTATTCCTGGTTATTTAAAACGCTAACAAGCTTGTACGGATTTGAGTTCAAATATTATTCTTAACTAATACTCTCGGTGATTAATTAATTGTGTGTTTATTACTGTTGATTGATTAATATCTATAGTTGTGTGATGCTGACATGCATCAATCAATGATAATGTCTTCTTATAAATTACCTCCGTCCCTAAATGGAAGCCCAAAAAATTTTCGAATTTGCTCTTGATCAAGAGCAAATTTGAAAACTTTTTTGGGCATTCATTTTGGGACGGAGGTAGTATTAGTAATAAGTAACATTGATAAAATACATGTACAGCAATACAAATCACCCAACGCTATATCCCATCATCAAAGTAATGTCTGGGATTAAATTTCTTTTGCATGGTGCAATCTCCTTAATTCCCGCAAGTCTTGTACTTTAATAGCTACCCACACCCTACTATCCAAAAAAAAAAAAACAATAATATAAAGAGATCGCAGCAAAACAATGGCTCGAGAAAGAAGGCCTAAAAGTTACTCCATCCGACTCAAAATAGATGTCGTTTTGGAGTGTTTCACACATATTAAGAAATGCCATTAATGCATGTGAAGAAGTCCCAAATACCCATAAAGTAATTCAACTACCTAGGTAATTAAATGGTTAGGTAAGATATAGTTCACTATCATTATTAAGGGTATAATTGGTATAAAGCAATAAAAAAGCTTTGAAAATAGTGAAATGACAAGTATTTTGAGACAAAATTTAACTCCCAAAACGACATCTATTTTGAGACGGAGGGAGTAGCACTCAATTGCCAAACACCAAGAATGTTCTTTTGACATTCTTGAGGAAGTAAATGGGGTTGGTTGCATCGAAAGACAGCAGAGGAAGTACATGGCAATGTGGACGGACTCTTCGTAGCTGAATAGAGAGAATCATTTAGAGAAATTTCCCAATCTTCCTCATTTATTGTGTCTAACATCTTTGATGCATACTGTCTTCTCAAGACACTGACAAATTGTGGTGGTGCAACCTCTGTAACAAACCTGGCAATGCGAGAGTTTTCCATTTCTGTTTGTATCTCTGGGAGAGCTTGATGTTGAATAAGATGAGAGAGAGAGAGAGAGAGAGAGAGAGAGAGAGAGAGAGAGAGATGGAGTCTGAACAAGTGAAATTATGTAGAGGAATTTTATAGGGATGCTTTGCCCTTGGTTTATGTCACTGGATGAGATATACAGGGCTATGGTGAGTTTGTCTAAATTATTGATCAATGGGTCTTAATCATTTTTCATTTTTAGTGCCACCTACTTTTGGCCTTTATTGCATGGTCATCGATGTTTGTTTTTCATTTCTGGGAAATAGCTGTAAAGGTTGAAGCATATTATGGTGCATTTATGAGGTAAACTCATTTTTGGGACCATGGAGCGCCATGTGTCTATGCATTTGTTGAATGTAATATCCCTTAGAGATTTTCTTTTTGTTGTCATTGAAAACATCCATATTCATACTTTTCCAGAGTTTCAGTTGCGTGTCAATTAATAGTAAGTTGGTTGGTTTGTTTCAGATCAAGCGTATGGAGAGTAGGAAGCTTTGGCCAACTGTAAGCTGGTATGAACGTGCCTTGCGTGATTTTAACTCTCAAGATTTCTAGTTCTGTTTTAAGGAGTTACATAGCATATATTTTTTTTCCCACTCCATTAGCATTTAAACCGTAGAGTTCAAAAGAATAAGTAACAAAAATTGATTGGTGGACTAATCAACTTCTTAATCAAGGGCTAAAAATACATTCACCAAGAAAATACTCCCTCCGCCCCAAAATTATAATACCATTTGACTTTTCAAACATTTTAAGGTTACATTATAAGCTTTGGAAATTATGTGATTTGAAGCCTTATTTTGGAAAAGGGACTAACTTTCTGGGACAAGCGAAAAAGGGAAATGAGACTGATTTTGGGACGAAGGGATTAGCTGGTCACTGTAATTTCATTCTAAGCAACTTACATTTGACATGTTTAACTCATGGGTCATGCTAGCAATCATTGTTCTGAAAAACCCAAAATTAGATTAAATTTGGTGAATGTTTCCAGTGCTATAGTATTTGCTTTATGAGAAAACAATTTGACAAACAGATTATCCGCAGTACTTGATAGCAAAAAACAAAAAGTTTCTCAAGTCATAGCTATTCAAAAGGGATATGATTTCTCTCACCAAGTCGCACATGTTCCTTTATGCAAAATTGCCTATTTGAATTACGAATAAAAAACATTCATACTCCCTCTGTCTTGAAAAGTTAGTCTCAGTTTTTTCGTTTAACAAGAGTCAATTTTGAGCAATAATTTAGGTTAGTCTGAACTATCATCCTAATGAAAATTTAAATCTTGTTATTGCAATGGTGTATTATAAACAAGTTTTAGAATTTCATTAGGATTGTTAAAAGTAACCTAAATTTTTGCTCAAAAGTTGGGACTAATTTCCGGGACGGATAGAGTGTATTCTACCAAACCTGATTGTGTTTTAGGTCATGAATTTTCATGTGGTTTATTGATGTCTTCACTTGTTGTGCAGGATACAAGTGTAGGGACAACTCCTCTAACCATGAGTTGTTGTTATGCTGATGCGTTGGCTGTATGCTGGCAACTCTTGTACTTTATCCACTCGTTCCCTTTAATTCATTCATTTTATCCTATCATTAGAATCACATTCATGCCCATTATTTAATTACAGATGTAAAAGTTGCATTATTTGCATTTTTAGTTGTAGTACGTTGCATAAATCAGTAATTAATCCTTTCTTAGCAAATTTGGCAATTTTAGCTCATGTCTTTCACTCTTTTATGTGGAGTAGAGGAACTGAACTAGTATAGCCATCCACCTGGCTATATTTGTGACCTCTAATCTAGCTTTCATCGATCCGTGAGTTGCGTTTTGACAAGTCAATTTTACTCGATTGGGTAGACCGTAGACTGAAGATTTTGACAAGAGTAGATCTTTATAGATCTAGGGATGAAGGAATCTTTGGGGCGTTACAAGTATGTGTTGATAAGGATGTCGCCTTAGAGGATGGGCGCAAGAAAAGAGAGAAAGGAGCAGGAGAAGAGAGAAGGGATGCCGGGGATGGACAAGACCAGAAAAGGAGGGGAGTCGCTGGGGGTAGAGTGGTAAATCAAATAAGTAACGGCGTACTCCATCACTACAGCTTGCAGTTTTTTTTTTCAAAGGTCGCTTTTGATTAGAACAAATTTGAATAAAATTTGGACTTTCATTTTATGAAATAGAACATGTGATTGCAGACCATAAGTAATCATGTTGTCAAACAAAATTTGGAAATGACAATAATGGCAGCCTTTTGTAGACTCGGTCATACACAGTTTGAACATCCAAACACTTGGCTTCAGATTAGCCATTAAAATTCATAACAAATTGCCTCCTTAGGTTCTCCCTTTTTTCGCGCAAAGACGGAAGTCATATATACGTACACACATATATATATATATATATATATATATATATATAGCCCCTAGCCTCGTTGCTTACTACGTAATAAAATCTCTCTCTCTCTCTCTCCACCTCTCCTGATTCACACGCGAAATCATCAAATCCTTCTAAACGTCCATTTTTTTCTTTCTCGACAACCTTTTCCACAAAAAGGAGAAGCGTTTTGGACAAAAGCGATCCGTTGATCATTCATCACTTGTTGAAAATGAAAATGAAAGTGAAAATGGCAAAAGGAATGGGAATGGCTTATATACACGACTGGTTTGAAGTTGCACCAGCCCCTCTCATATCTCCCCATAAACCTTCTAATAATGCTCCTAAACTTGAGACCATTTTAGAACAAGGATCTGAGAAGCTTGACGTTTTGCAAAACAGGTTATTATATCTTCTTCCCGTCCTCCTTTCTTTCGCCTCCTTTTTATTGATAAATCGGTACATATTATCCTTTGATGAGGCCGAGATATAAACAAAAAATTCAAAATTCTCCTACAATATTCATGATCGCCTTTTCCCATTTCAATCACTTTTGTTGCATCTAGATCTCCCCCTCTTTTCATCTTTCCGTCTTGCTCCAAGATGAAACGATCCCAGCCCTCTATTTTCTACGATATCACTATTTGAAAAAGGCATTTATATATGCACGTTGAAGAGAGATCAAGAAGGCATGATGTGTACGTATCTTCTTACTCCATAAAAGAACGAGTTATTGATACGAAGAAAGAAGAAAAGAGCACGCAATGGTGGAGATAAATGGCACGAAACAGACTCGGCTTCTGTTTGTGCATAAGAGGGTGACACTATTTTTCATTTTTGTATTTTTTTCTGTTCGTGTTGGTATGTTGTAGTTTTTTTTTTGAGACACCATTGCTGAAGTTTAAAAAAGTAGGATTTTGAGTCTTCCTTGTAATCAAATTATCTTATGATGTTGGAAACGTTTAATGTCATTGTCGTTTTGTTCATCAAATCATCTTACGATGTTGGAAACGTTTAATGTCATTGCCGTTTTGTTCTCAGTTTCATACATAATTGTTAGGAAAAATTATAACAATTAATAATGGTTTTATTGAAAATAACAAAATAATAATGAACCAAAAAAAAAATAACAAGGCAAAAGTATAAAATGAACCAGAATTTCTTTTAGGTTGAGGCTCGTGTTGGATTTAAGCTTCATATACAATGTTTCTGGCAAACTAGTCAGTGTTTCAGAACTTCCAGACTTAAAGGGGGCGCAAAGAACACTTTTGTGCAACCGATAACGATTTTTATAACAAAAATCATAACTCAGTATAATGAATCATATATAAACCCAAGGAATATAACAAAAATGAATAATTTCTACTACCCTAGTCCCAAAATACATGTCCAAAATTTGAACATTCATATATGGACTAAGGGATTATTTTGATGAAATTACATTGAGTATTGAGTTCATGAAAACTCTGATAATTATGAATAATTTTCGTATTAATTAATACTAAATCTCAAACCTTAATATAGATATAGTTAGTTATACAATCAATGAAATTACATTGCATTCAACTGCTACGGGATCTTTCTTTTCTATTTCTTTGCATCAAGTAACACCAAACTCTCTGTGAAAGAACTACCTGTACATTGAATCTACTGCACTATTAACGTTCCTCCAAGAATCTGAACACAACGAGTAAATTTCAACTCCTTTTATTCTACACGCAACGAGATCGTTGATAAAACTAATGACCTTGTAATCATTAATTTGGTTTTGAAATCCAAATCCAACACATACTTTTATTAGTTGTCACGCGACTGTGACGAATGGTCTTATTAATTCTCAAGGCTGGATTCCTCAAACTAATACAAGTACTATGTTCCATATCATATTTGTCCCTGTGATGAATATGAATATAAACAACACAAACTAAACCATTACTAAAATCAACCACCTCGTAATCATAACCATGTTCGCTATTGTATCCAGAGATATGACGTAGAAGGAGATTTTCCTGGTGATTTTGAAGACGATGCATATTGATGAAGTAGGAATCAGAGATAAGGGAATACCATGATTTGCAAACGGATCTGAATCTAATTAGGGTTTTCACTTGTAGCCTCGACAGTATGATTGATTCCATTTCAATTGGGAAATTTCGATTTGCCTCCTTCTTCTTCAACGCCATTCAGAATTTGGCCTTCTTAAACGCCATTCTCTGGACCTCTCTCTTCGCTCTCATTGTTCCCGTACATTGCATGCAGTATATCATACTGCATGCAATATGCAGTAATAAAAAAATATGATACTGCATCAATGCTACTGCGTCCTGATGACACCACTGGTCGCTGGCAGCCTCCTCCTCCATGCAGTATTTTATTCAATGTGCAGTGGTATGTGATGCAGTACAATTGCTGAATAATACAACATGTTGTGAGGAACTTCTCGGGTTTTTTGAAAGAAAAGGCACTTCTCGGGTTTTTTTGAAAGAAAAAGAACTTATCGGGCATTCCCCAAATACTTTGCTAACAGAATGTTGAGTATTTCTCATATAGTTCTTCATCGTAACCAAAACAAAACAACCATTTAGGACATGCTTTTTTGAAATTAACAATAACGGCCATAGTTTTTTTTCTTTGAAAAGCATGCCCTTCACTCAAAAAAGAAATGTGCGCTCTCTCCTCCCCCTTTTCCTTTTTATTTATAAAATTAAATATCATAAAATTCAAAATTCAAAAATGGTTGTTCTTGTCTCCAAAGGAGTGACCCAGTGGTAAAGCCAAGCCTCACCTTCAGTGAGCGCTAGGTTTCAATCCGTCTCCTCGCCTCCTTCTGTCGTGGACATCGTAAAAAAAAAATATCGTTATTCTTAGTAGTTGTTCATATCATAGTTGTCTATTGAAAAACTGAGGTTCAGACCTTGTTCACTTGACATTGTATTTCTCAAATTTTCACAATCTAATATTCACTGAACGACTGAAAATTTCTCATATTTTCACAGTCTATTATACAACAACTCAATTTTATTTTTTCTGTTGTGAATATTCTCGTTGCAAACAATTGAGATTTCCTAAGTTATTCAGTGAACAAATGAGAATTTACGATATTTTTACTATCTATTATTATTCAACAACCACAAAGACTTTTTTAGCTGTGAACAACATTTTCAGTTATTCTTGTTGTAAATAACTTAGAATCATGGGCGGATCTTGCATGCAAATAGGGGGTACACGTGCACCCGGTCAACCCAATTTTTTACTTAATTTTTTTTTTTTTTTTACTAAGTGCACCCCCAAAAAAAATTTATTAGAGTGGTAATTTAACTAGAAGAGATGTGAACTTAATAGAAGGGACAAATTTAATTTGTTAGTTGTATTGTTTTCTTTTATGAGACAATTGTTTTGAACTTATGTACTTAATTATGTACTTGAATATAATTGCGTTTTAAATTTTTTTGGTATGATGTTATTTAGTGTAAATTGTGCACCCGGTGTTTGGAAATCCTAGATCCGCCACTGATTAGAATTTCCCAGTTGCTCCAAGTGGTTCACCGTGCACATCAGCCAACTATTGCTACAGACATAGATACTTTCTAATCATGTACTACCTCCGTCCCAGAGTAAGAGTCCTACCTCTCAAATGCACGGAGATTAAGGAATGATGGAAGTGATTTAAGTGTTGTGAGTGTAAAAGTAAAGTAAGAGAGATAATGAGTGGGAGGGAACAGTAAGTTGATTGGTGTTGTGAGTATAAAAGTAAAGTACGAGAGAGAATGAGTGGGATGAATAGTAAAGATTCCATGCCATTTTAGGAATGAAACTCTTACTCTGGGACGTACCAAAATAGAAAGTAGGACTCTTACTCTGGGACGGAGGGAGTAATTTTTAAACAAAATATACAGAACAAGAACACCACATTTGTAAATACAAAACAAGAAGTCTTGCAACTCCAAATCAAGAGAATGAAAAAATATACCTGACAACGACATAATGAAAGGAAGTTGGCCAAAAGAATTTGAATGCAATTCAGAGGGAGTGCCATCCATGACCAACTTGTTTAGGTCTTTTGCATGATTTGCAGAATGGATTACTACATAATGCAACGTACTTTCCAATTTTGTTTCAAATAATGCAATTTTCGTTTCAAATAATGCAACGTACATTTTAGTACGTTGCATTATTTGAAACGGAAATTGCATTATTTGAAACAAAATTGGAAAGTACGTTGCATTATGTGGTAACTTTAAAGTACGTTGCATTTAGTGTAATCTAGGGTGTGGTACGTTGCATCAAAACGTATTTTTTCCCATTTTAATTATACTAAGTATTACTTTTGGCAAACGAAAAAAAGTTAAAAAAAAAAGCGATTTTTTTTTGGGAAAAAAATAAATAAAAATTGGGCCAATGGGTTGCTGCCACGTGGCAGATTTTGAGTGGAGCATGAGCTGGGATCCTACGCTTCGCGGAGAATATTGTACACGGGTCATGGGTCGACATGTCTCTTCTATGAGACTGATCTAGGTCTTCTCACAAGAAACCACTTTTTTTTTTTTTTTTTTGAAGCAATTGATAATTCTTATTAAGAAAAGAGGTTAATTCTACTAGTAAAACCGTCATAATGCTGTCTAGCAAATCTAACACCAAATCATCTCTTCAAACCCACACAACATCTCCATCTCAATCTGTGCTTACTATCTCTTCTCTTCTCTTCTCTTCTCTTCTCTTCTCTCTCCCCTAGCCGCACCCTCCCTCGCCTCAAAATCCATGCATAAATTTGCAGACAATTGCTATGAGATCTTTTTCTCTAATTATTTGCATCAAGTAACACTAAACTCTCACTAAAAGAAATGACTCGACGTGCCTTTTTCACAATACTGTTAGAGAATTGAGGTTAGGGTAAATTGATAATCCTGGATAATTGATCGAATTGTGATTAAATCACTTTCCGAATAAAGTATTTCGCCCCTTAATGCTTGGGTTACACGAAATCTTTATATGGGATAAGACAATCAAACAATCTGATTCTAGGCAAAGAAAGCAGATTAAAACTCAGATAATTGTTAGGGTTTTTCGTGAGTTAAACTGAGGCCAATAATCTGTTTATAAACAAATTACATTTAGTAGCAGTCATGACTGTTGGTTTCTAACAGTCTCAATTGTTAGCCAACACTCATGTTTATTAACAGACTGTGTCTATTCCTTTTGGCGGGTAAAACTGGCGGTAAAATCACCAAAATGAGTGTGTACTCCACACTTTCCCTTACTCATATCCGAGCCTAATATGAGATCGCATTGGTCTCTAGTAAATCCAATTACATAAAATCGTTGATGACACTAAAATCACCAACAAATACTAATGTCCTTGGTAGAGCTGCTTTTTATTTGCAATTTATCAACTTCCAGCACATTCACTTCATAATAATGTCTCTCAAAAACCAGTTTGGTTTCCAGGTTGATTCCGAAAACCGATATATCGAAACACGGAGATTGCTCAAATTTGAATAGCTTGGTCCAAGACTTGGGCTCACTGTATTCCTTCATCACCCACACATTAAACAACAAAGAATCACGAATTAAAGGACGCTCAAGACAAGTGAGTTGTTAATATAAAAGAGCCATAAATTACCGAAATTCATTTTTCGTTGGGACCCTCTCCATGTTCATGCGACTGTGACGAATGGTCTTATTAATTCTCAAAGCAAACTGATATATTCCATAGCACATTTGTCCCCGCTATGTAAACTATCCTGACTGATATATTCCATATCACATTCGTCCCCGCTATTTAAAATATCCTGACCATAAACACAAACTAAACCATTACAAGAATCAACCAAATCGTAATCATGACGATAAGGTTCTTCAAAGCAATTACGAATTTGTCTCCACTCGTATGGGAGATTTTCCTTTTGATTTTGATTTTGATTTTGATTTTGAAGTCGATGAATGTTGACAAAATAGGAATCGGAGAGCCGATCTAGGAATTTGTGTTTGTCAAAAGGAAAACTTTAAAACATAAGGCGTTATTGGGTAATTTAAAAACTCTAATTCTGTGAGTATTAAGGACAAGTAATTTTCATAATTCTCGTCTAGTTTGTACGGAAGGCAACTTAGGGTTTATAAAACAGGTTATTCTTGTAAGGTCCCCAATGTACTGTAGTTTTATGATAAATCTAAATGCCAAAAGTATCATTAACCATGGATTCAACTGAAACACAAACCGAAATGCAACAGTTTGCTTTGAGTTTCATTAATGGGGATTGATAAACAAGTTACAGAAGTTGCTATGCGAATTATGTGTTTGGGAAACGGAGACGTAAGTTACCCTGTTAGGTAGATTGGGTCGGAAAAAATGGGAACATTGAAAGGCCCTTGTTTGAATTGCAAATGATCAGACAACTATGGTTTGGCTTAGCTGTCAGATATTTGAAGAGTTGTGCAGCGGAATATATATATATATATATGGTTTGAAATAATAATAGGACAATTAACACAATGAAATAATGCAAGTGTGTGTGTGTGATTGCAGAAAAGGAAATAACACAACATGATTTAAAGTGGTTCAGAGTTCACTCCTCCTACATCCACCCCCACTGTCAAACTTTGACAACTGAGATCAATTTATTATAATCTTAATCAACAAGAATTACACAAATTGATAGGTAAGTTCCTTGAACTTCCTCTTCCTAATTAGTACAGTCAACTAGGGATACACTTAAAGTACAGTCTTAAGTGCTTTTACAACTTGAAGTACAGTCTCAAGATTTACAACATAAATACACTCAAAGTACAGTCTTGAGTGTTTACAAAATATTTATACACCTAAAGTACAGTCTTAGGTGTTTACAATCATACACTTAAATTACAGTCTTAAGTGCTTTTTCAACTTGAAGTACAGTACAAGATTTGCTAATTGTGAGTCATCACACTAAGGTTGTTGTAGTAGAAACAGGGGCTGAAGGTTTGGGTTTGGAATGGTGTTTGAAGGGTAGGGATTGATGTGTAAGGTTTGAATTCCAGGAGGAGTGTAAGGGGTAAGGGAAAGCACTACAACAAAAACCCTTATTAACAACGTTTAAAAAACGTTGTAATAGACGTTTAACAACGTTTGCCTAAACGTTGTCACAGGCGACGTTGTAATAGATCAAATCCTATCACAACGTTTAGTTAGCGTTGTAATACAGCTTTTTACAATGATTAAAACGTTGTGACATCAGTTTACAACCGCGTTTTAGAAATTACTACAACATCGCTTAAACGTTGTTATAAAAGTATGACAAAATTTGAGAAACGTTGTAGAGACTCTATTACAACATTTAGAACAACGTTGTACTATTCGTTCTACAACGTGTATAAAAACGTTGTACCATTCGTTCTACAACGCTTGGTAAACGTTGTAATATGGGTTTTACAACGCTTAAATAAAGTTGTTCTAGACCTTTAAAACCTTGTAACAACGTTTTTCATAAACGTTGTAATATTATTAATTTAAAAAAAAAATTGCAACTAGTTTTGCCCTCTCCTCCCCATAAACAGGCTAATATCTCAACAATCAATTAAGTGACATTCTATATACATTAGAACAGTCCAAAACTACCAAATCAAAGACAAAGTGATATGTTTCCACAATGAATGAAGATGGATTCATAAAGAACTTATTATACATGTCCATCCAGTGGTCCTTCCTAAGAAAAGATTGTCACTGATGATCACGCTAAGGCCCGGTTCTATCAGTACTATATCAGAAGCACTACGAGCAAACGCTGAACAATCTCATACTTGTGTTAGGTTCAGCTACAGCTATAGCCTCATACTTGTGTTATGTTCAGCTTCAGCTATAGCTAGGGGGAAAAGTGGCAGAGCTGGACATGCCATTTCGGTTATGTTAAGGGGATCAACGTATTGAGGAGGCTGCAAAAAGTAACAATATTCAGACATGTTATGTATTAGTTCTTCTTCACCAAGCTGTTCGGAAAACTAAGAAGAATTAACTTTACAAAAATAATGCATGGAGTCGCTCTTAAGAAATGCAATCTAGTTAGTATTTACAATCGAATGAATGTAGATGGATATTCAAGCAAAACTGAACAAAAACATGCCATTATTACAAAATCAGCCATATCTATTGGCGATAGTACACACATGATAAGTGTACATTTATTATGGGAATAACCAGGAAGTATGTAGCAACAACACAATGTCTATACAAACAAGAATGCAGTAGTACATTAATGCACCCATTAATATTGTTACCATGGCTTGGAATTATGCATAATGTACCAAATTGGTATAATGTACAATGTAATTTCTTAATGAATAATGTTAGGCCCAATTGGTAGGAAAATAGGCTAGAGGGGGGGGGGTGAATAGCCTAATTAAAACTTTTTCAAAGAAACACGTTTATAAATGCAAAGTCACTTATCAGATTGCAAACTATTATCAGTAAGCGCAGCGGAGAAGATATGACTTGTTTTAACTCACACAAAATCAGTTTATAAAAAGGTTTTGAGAGCTTGGTTTAAACACAAAGTAGTTTCTAAAAGTTCAATGCAGTTTCAAGAGATTGGTCAATGGAAATGATGATGAGTCAGCAAGAACAGTAATGATTTGCCGGTGATAGAGTTCCAACCGGCAAGGACAGTAAGTAACAGAGGACACAGAGATTTGGAGAGGTTCACAGTGTAAATACTGCTACGTCCTCTACCAAGTTTGGTCAGAACTTGGATTTGGGTTAAGAGCACTATTAAATATCCCTAGTCTATTACAAGAGCGGCTTTGCCGGATACAAAGACTAAATTCTAGAGATAGTTTAATGAATCGTAAAGCAAATATCTGACCAAGTGTATTTGAGCGGCAAGTTCAAAAGAACTTATCTCACTCAGGTGGGTGTGTGAAAACTCAGACAACGTATTCCTTAAAAATAATCTAGTTCGGGAATACTAACAGTGTTGTAGAGTTTGTGCACAAGTGTATGTCCTATTAAATGATCTAATGATTATCTGGACAAGGAATGTTTGAGCTTCAATGAATGCTGCAAACAACCAATTCTCTTCAATGCACTAAAATCACCAACCTTCTTCAATGCACTGAGTCCTCTATATATAGGAGGAGTTAATGTCTTAGCTTGTTGAAGAAGGATAACATTTGAATTTCCAGCTGGGTAGGTGAGGAGCATTTAATGCAGTATCCTTGGCATTAATGGCGAAGATACGCGTGCCTTAAAAGTCTGATGGGTAAAGACCCCTTTGTCTCAACGGTTACCTGCAAAAGCAAGTAGAGACAGAGTATAGCTAAAAGTAGCTATGTGTCAGACGGCGTAGAAATCATTACAGAGTAGGTAAACTACTTTATAATAAAACAGTATAGAGACAATCAGCAAGGTTGACTTTAATGAAATGATGTCTCCTGACTGACAGTGCAGACTGTCTATTATATCGGCATGTTGTTGATCGGCAACTTGTGTATCAAGTTGATCGGCATGGAGTTGATCGGCAACTTTGTTAACTGATCTGCTGATTTGCTTCCTCTTGCTGGTTTGTCTTGTTGAAGAGTTGAAATACACCTGTGCTGATCACAAAGGATCCTAAGGGCACCTTAAAAAGGTTCTAATAAAATTGGGGGACCCTAAGTGTAGACATGATTGGGATTAAGTAATTCTAGGACCTAGGTATCTATTTGAACAACAATCTCCTCCTAATTACTTAAGTCCAATCACCCTTAAAGCTAAAGACATCACTTATCTTAGGGAAAAGATTTCTAAGGATATCTAGGTATAACCAAATCCTAAGGTAAGTCACACTAGATGTCTAATGCAAAAGGTGGATTCACCAAAATAAATGGTGAAGCCGGTTCAAGGAATCGGCAAGAGTGATGATCTGCAAAAGGAAATAGCACAGAATAATGCAGATAACAACACAAATATAAGAAAAACATATTAGCACAATAAAAATTTTATAAGCAAAGAAATTTGTCTGTGAAGGTCTTCAATAAGATATCTACATCATAGGCTATGTGACTCAAGGATCAGCAGCTGGAGGATCAGAAATCTTGGGATCTGCTGCTGGAGTTGAGTCCTTTGTAGATTCAGTCTTCCTAGCCTTCTTCCTTGCTCTTTCTTCTTTTCTTTCAGCTTTCCTCTTTGCTTTGCTCTGTCTTCTCTGCGCACTTTCCAATCTTTCAGACAGCATCTTGTTGTTGGCTTCAAGAGCAGCTATCTTCAGATTAGCTTCGGCAAGGGCAGCTTTGGTCTTAGACAATTCTGTTTCAAGTCTTCCCATATCTCTTATCTGCAGCCTCTGATTATCAACAAGATTCTGTTGAATGTTATGAGTTGTCCCCAAGGATTCAGAAAGAGCCATAATACGCTCGTCTCTGTCAGCAAGGAGAGCTTTCAATTCTTTAACCAGAGTATTCTCCTCCTCCTGATTGGACTTACGTAGACGCTTAACCAGGTCTTTATGAACATCCTTAACCAGGTCACCAACAGAAAGAGCCATATCACCAACATCAGCACGAGTGGCAGGCACTTGCTGATTTGTGAAATCGCCTTCACTAAACTTCAAATACTCATACAGACTGTTGACGATGGTAGGCTGGAAAATACTGGCAGACGTCGGGAGCACTATTGAAGGGATAAAATCTTCATTATTCAGATCAGCATCTTCAATAAGCACATCATCAGTCATCATCTCATCATCAGAGGAGATCAAGATCGGCTGAGATGGAGAGGGAGGAACAGGAGCAGCCGGAATAAGTAAGAACCATTGAAGGGCAGCATCATCAGCAGATGAGAAGAAATCGGCAGGGACAAAAGTTGAGACAATGAGATCATCAGAATCATCGGCACGACAGATCGGCAAAGGAAAAGCAGGATGAACTATAACGGCACGATCAGTCGGCAGCAGAAACATGCCACTGTCTTCAAGTGAAAGGAAGGTAGCCAAGATTAAGTTCAAGTAAGCACGACCTTCAAGAATCATAGTCATTAACCCGGCATTCATCAGCCTTGAGGTATAGACTAGATGATCGGCACGCTGACGAGGATGGAATAATGGCAGAGTCATAGCCAAAGCGGCAGACTTGATTAAATAAAGAAGGCCACGAGGATTGGTATGCCTAACTTCAATGATGTCAGTCAGCAGATCATTGATCATCAAGCAGCTTCTCATCCATCCATTTGTAGTAATGCACACTTCAGTTGGAGAAGGGCCGGGAAGGGTAGATTCACCTCTAATCTTTATCTGTCCTGGTCTAGATCGAATTGGATCATAGACCACTTTCTTCTTAAGTCTAGAAATCCGAGGAGTCTTTCCCTTTGTACGAACAATGTCATCATCATTGAGAATCCAGGGAAGATAGATTGGACTATCACTGGTAGAACCTCCTGGAGAGAATTTATGCTTGGTGACATGAGGGTGGTCTTTGCCGAAGGGGAGTGGACATTTGCCTAAGGTATACTTGAAGGATAACCTTGGATGAACAGTGAAGAGAGGCTGTCCAAATTTGTTGGAGGGGATAGATGCATTGGAAGTGTACCAGTTGGAGCACATCATATCCTTCCCATTGAGAAAATAATCATAGCTGGGTGGTGGAGAAGTATCAACAGCATCAGGATCAACAAAGGCTTGTTCTCCAACCACCATGTAATCAGCAGGATCTATCTCATCGGCATAATTTACATCGGCACGAGCAGCAACAGGATCAGCTTCATCAGCATGATCTACATCGGCATGAGCAGCAGCAGGAGCCGGTAAGAGAGGGATGATAACGGACGGCAAGCTGAACAAAGGCTGATGAAGAATCTCTTCAAACTGTAGACTAGCAGCAATGTCAGCATCAATATTAGGAGTACTATCATCAGCACCTCCTCCAACTCCACAACCTCCTTGATTCAGTAGGAGGAACAATCTGTATTTCAGGGGTGACTGATATTAACTGAGTGTCTGTAGTTTTCTCAGTAAGATGAGTGTCAGCAGTTGTCTCATTAGTCACTTTTTCAGCAAGTTCTCCTCCTGAAACAGATACATCCAACTGTTGAGTGTCCATAGTTGTCTCAACTGGAGCAGCAAGGTCGGCAGATAGACCATCAGAGGTTGAGTGTCTGAAGTTTGCTCAACATGAAATTCCACTATAGAATCACCGGAATGCCTTCCTTCAACACTACTATCACCCTCAAGTACAGATTCTGCATAGACTTCAGCAGTGGAAGCTTTAGCCATGACAGTTCTGATTGGCATCTTGTCACTATCTGTTGTAACTGAAGTGGAAGGAGAGTCAGCAGCAGCTTTGTGAGCACAAACCAAATCACCAAACAAATCAGCACCATCATCATTATCAGCATCAGAATCACCGTCAGCAGAGTCACCATCGGCAATAAAAGAATTATCAGCAGCATCTACATCATCGGCAGAATGAACATCGGCATCAGATAAAGTCTTGCTGCTGCTGGGAGAAGGAGCTTGAGCAGATGGATCGGCAAGATTTTCGGCAGCTAGGCGATCGGCATCTTGCTTCAGCAGAAATTCATTGGATTTGTCAATCAAGTCCATAGTGACTTTCTTGACTGATCTGAAGAAGTGAGCATTGAGAGGACTGTCAGCAGGAGCCTCGTCATCATTGTAGGTCAGAAGATCTTCATTATTCTCCATTCTGCCTATCTGATAAGGATCAAACTCTGTGAATTGAGAGAGCTGATTAAAAGTCCTGGCGTAGATAATCCATACATCCTGAACCATCATATCTTGTCTAATTCTGTCTTGAAAGCGATAGATCTGGTTCCAGGAAAGTGGTAGGAATTCAAAATACCGACCAAAATTGAGCTTTAGTTCAGCCTCTTTCAACTGCTTGAACTTTGATAGAGGTACAAACTTCTCTTTCCACATATCAGTCCGTCTGTCCAAACTCCTTTGATCAACATAATCAGCAGGATTTCCGGGAGTGACAGTGTCTTTCATCTCTTCATGAAACTGAAGAAGACGACGAATAAAGGGAGGCAGATGGTCAATCGGAAAGACCCATTTCTTGTTCAAGACCTTGTTGGTGAAGGACCAAGGATCTTGTAGAAGGTGTGGAAGGTTGGGTTTCTGATTGGAGCGCATTTCCTAGGAGTCTGAGACTTGAGCTTCTCAATGACATCCTCAATACTTTTGCCATCGGCAAAGTCATCAGTGAATTCTTCATCAGGAATTTCAACCTTGACAGCAGGATCGGTAGATAGGGAAGCACCGGGCAAGATGAGCAGGGGCAAACCTAATTAGCTTAGCTCTGGGATCAGCAGGAGGAATAGTGGAAGAAGGAACTTCATCGGCAAGCTTCACCTTCTTTGTCACCACTTGATCGGCAACCTTTATCAGTTTCCTTTTCTTTGGAGCACCAGGAGTAGAATCGGCAAGAATCCTATCTGTTGAAGTAGCAGGAGTAGAGACTGCTGCTGATTGAGAAGCAACTGAAGGAATGGTCTTTGCCTTTTTCTTCCTTTTAGAAACAACAGGTGCAGGAGCAACAGAAGGGGCATCGGCACTGAAGCATTCTTTGAAATCCTTTTCCAATCCTTAGCATCAAAGAACTTCAACCTATTGAAAGGCAAGCTGGATGGAAAGCGATCGGCAGCCACTACATTGGCATTTCTCCTCAGAATCATACTTACCAACAGATAATGGCATCCTTTTCCAGGATTGGCCTTGTTCTTCAATCTGTCAGAAGCCCACTTATCAGCAGCCGTAGCGATAATCCTGAATATGTAGGCACACCAGTTGAACTCAATCTGCAGAACAATGGCGGCCATAGCTTTCAAATTGCACATCAGTAATATTGCTGTGGGATCCAGATCGGCAAATGAGACATCTATCAACTATCTCAGCCAAAGCATAGTATCTTCGGGGATAATGAATCTTCAGATGATTAGTGCCACTAAGCCTTGTGCCAGCACCTCTCATGATAATCCAAGCCTTATCCAGTTCCTGCTCATCAACTAGAGCACTCAACCCTTCATTCCCAAGATTGGGAAAAACTTCAGAGATAGAAGGAGGGAGAAATAGAGATCTGCACGCCCAAAACAGTAGAATTGATGGAGACGATAACGAGGAATCAGCACGAGCGCGGACAACTGAAGAGTGGTGAAGAATTCTTTGACAAGATCCACAAATACTGAACTAACTCTGATGGGGTGATGAACGAATCAAGCAAGGACCCAATAAGAAGATTCTTCAAGAAAACC